>CM069912.1:119900318-120589841 GCA_036172215.1 Camellia granthamiana | reverse complement strand
CTAGACCTCGCCTTCTGTACAACGAACAAGTCGCCGAGCGACTAATTGGCAGAATAGTATTATGGTGAATGTCGTAACCTAAAAACCTAACTTTAGTTTGAAACAATTTAATTTTAGGAGCAGAAATGACTAAACCATGACTTTTAATTGTATAAAAGAATGCAGTTAAGTGTTTCCAATGTTCACTAATGGATTTTGAAAAAATTAATATATCATCAATGTAAACAATTGAAAAATGGCTAAACGGATTAAATATGTCATTCATTATGTTTTGAAATTCAGTAGGAGCATTTTTTAAACCAAATGGCATGACATTCCATTCATATTGACCAAAAGGTGTATTAAAAGCAGTTTTGTATCGATCTTTAGGATGAATTTGAATTTGCCAGAAACCACTTTTTAAATCAAATTTGCTAAAAATAAGAGCTTGACTAAGTCGTTTAATTAAATCTTTTTTATTGGGAATAGGATATCTAATCCATTCTAGAACCGCATTTAAGGGTTTGTAATTAATAACCAAGCGAGGAACACCTCGTTCTAATTCAGCATTTTTATTGACATAAAAAGTAGGACAAGACCATGGGGATTTACTAGGACTGATAATTCTATTTTTTAATAATTCATTAATTTCTTTTTTACACATTTCTAATAGTTCATGATTCATTTGAATAGGTCGAGATTTAGTAGGTATTTGTCGTTCATTAAAATTCTTAATATATGGTAAAGTTACTACATGCTTTTTCCTATACCAAAATGCAGTAGGTAAAGATGAACAAACAGTTGATTCAAGTTTTAATTTAAAATCACTAATTTGAGAAATTAGAATTGGGTCAGTTAACTGTTGGTCAATTCTTTTATAATTAATTTCTTCTTTAAGAAAATTAATGTATCGAGTTAATCTATTAATAGTATGAGAAATAGAACAATCTTGTAATTGATTTAATTCTAACATTTCAGGTGGAAATAAGAATTTAAATGTGACAGGTTGTCCTAAAACATGAGTAGTTATTCCTTCACTAGAAGTGGTAAAAGGATATAACAAAGATATGAATGGTGTGCCTAAAATAATCCTATCAGTCATATTTTTAACTAAAACAAATGTGGTTTTAAAACAAACATTATTTTGGCAAACATGGACTTTGGGTAATTTATATTTGATATGCATTTTACTACCATTGGCAGAGGTTAACTTCTCTTGACATTTTTCATAATATTTAGTAGGAAGTAATCATTCTTGAATACAATTTAAATCAGCACCAGTATCAATTAAAGCAACTAACTCTAATTCAAAATCTTCGACAACAATTTTAATTTTTGAATACCATTTTTGCATATAGATTTTATTGAGTAAGTTTAATCGTTTGTCTTCAATGTTAGTAGGTTGAGGGCGATTATCAAATATAAGTTTGGCTGGATTAGTATGATCAGAATCAGGGTCAGAAGTATGTTCAGATTCGTGAGGTGATGTATGTGGATTAGGTTGGAAATTAGTCAAACTTTGATCAAGTTTTAAAGTAATAATTTTCATCTTCTAATTTTTTATCTCTATTATGAAGATCACGGATAGTTTGTTTAATTTGGTTGATTTCAGATTGTAAATCTTGAAGTGTAATTTCTTTAGTTTTATTTTTAAATTTTTCTAAGGTCTTAGATAAACTAATAATGGGTTTATTAATCTTAGGTTTAGTATCCGATTGAAGTAATAAAGCTTTTAATTTATCAATATATTGTTGTTTTAAATTAGGATCATCTAATTTACTAATTAAGTCAATTAAAGCAGATTCTTCTTGAGTATGTTTGGTAAGAACAGAAATTTGTTTAACTGGTTTACAACAAACATCATTACATCCTAAGGTAATTTGATTATCTGAATCAGAATTATCACTATTCGAAGGAGAATTAGATGTAGATGGAGGAACAGAAGAGGAATCATGATCAGATTGATTTAATTGAAAGATTTCAAATAACTGAATTTTGGATTCTTCATTAATTTGGAGTTGGTTAACTCTGTCTTTTAGTTTTTGTTTTTCTTTACATTTATTAGCATAATGACCTTTTTGGCCGCAATTATAACAGGTAATATCTTTATTTGATTTCGGATGTGTTTTAGATTTATAATGTTTCTTTTTGGGTTTGGTATAGAATTTATCGTTGGATTTGGAAGGTGAATAAGGCTTTTTGTATTTATTATAATATTTGGATTTATTTTTATACTTAGAATATTTATGTGATTTCCTACGAGAGGGTGCGACAGGAGGTAATCCATATTGTTCACAGAAATTTCCTAATTCATATTTAGCTTTATGTTTATCTTTAGTGGCTTTTTGACTAAGTTTAAGATCAATACACATTTTTAATCCTTCTTTTTGAATAGTGCTAATTATATCACCATAAGTTAAATTATCATATTCAATGACACCAGTAGGTTGACTAAGAACATCTCTAATTTTGTGAGCAAATAAGCTAGGTAATCCATTAATAAATTTTTCTTTCCAAAATGATTTAGTACAATCTTCTCTTAGCATAACTCTAGAGGTAAATACATCTTTATACCATCGAAAATCACTTAAGGTTGGACAAGTAAGATTACTAAGTTGATCATGTATGCGAGAATAAATATTAGTAGGAGTACCAATAAAATGGTGAACAATAGTATAAATTAATGCATTAATACCATCAGGGTGGCAACATCCAATGTTTTCATCAAAGATAGGTAAACCATTTTCGTCGGTTTGATTAGCATAAATTATGGATTCTCGTTGTTCTTCAGTTAAATATTTTTCCCACCAAGATTTAAGCATACCAGTGAAACCAGAAGTAATTAAAGTAACAATTTTAGATTGAGAATATTGAGGATAATTAGATAGGTAACTATTTGAGACCATAGATAAATGATTTAGTTTTTGGAGAATTTGATCTTCACCAAGGCCATCAATATTCCATTCGTATAATTTTTTGGCAGAGACAGAAGATTGATTATTAAGATTAGTTTCTTCGAATTGAAGATCGGGAGGAGTAGGTCGAGAATACCAATTTTTGGTGGTTTGAGGATTAACTTTGGGATAATGTATCTTAGTAAGATGAGAGGATTGGAATTGTTGAGCTAATTGATTTATGTCATTATCAGTGTCAAATGGGGTGGAAGTAGTTTCAGTATGAAATTGTTGATTTAATACAGTAAGAGCTTTATCTTTAGAGGGTGAAGCATTATCAGATGTAGTTAGTTTGGTAAATAATTTTTCAATAGCTTTAACGGTAGATTGGTCATTAGTGACTAAACTGGTTCGTTTAGAACGATTACTGGGTAAATTAAGTAAAGGTGACTCTAGAGGTTGTGTTGTGGATGTAGTGTGAACAGATTCTAAATTGGTTTCTATCTTGTCTAATTGTTTACCAATGGTACTTAAACATTGATTAGTATAATTATTTTGTTCAATAACTTTTTTAATTTCAGGATCAGTACCAGGTAACTTAAAAGGTGACGCAGGAATTTCAGAACCTTGTTGAGTAAGTAGTATTTTTTCTAAAGGGGGATGACTAGAACTAACAGAAGTAGTGTCAGAAGTTTTCCATTTATATTTTGTGATTGTATTAAGTTGTTTATAATATTTATCAACATACTCTAATAAAGGTAATTCAAAACCATATTCAATCATAAAATCATACCATTGTCTGGAAATTGTGGACATTTGAGCCGAAGTATATTGAGCATAGTAAGCATGTCGTTGAGTTCTATTTTTAGGGGATTTAAATTCAATAAGTAATTTATCAAGATTAGGAGTGAATTCTTTTTTTATTGTCATTAATTGAGGATTGATAGGTGGTGTAAATTCATCAAAATCAGTTTGAGTGTGAGAATTATTAGAAGCAATTTCTTCTTCAGATAAATGTGTGTGGGCAGAATAAATAGATTTACTGATTTGAGAGGAAGTAGTGTTATCAATGCCTTTTAATTTACTAGTTGTAGGTTGGCCAATATGAAGTTGACTGTTTTTGCGAAATAATGGAGTATTGAAGATTTCATCTTCAGTTTCAATTTCAGTAGGGACACTAGATGTACTATGTCTAGAGGATTGGCTACGGTTAAATTTAATTCGAACAGAACCATCATTGTATTGTTGAATATCTTGGATATCTTGTTCTGAGGATTGTTGTTGATTATGTTTGTAATTTTCATTGACAGTAACCCATTGATCAGGTAAATTAACATTTTTCCATTCAATCATTTGTGGTATATTAATATGTGATTCATTGCTACTACTACTTTGAATTAAAAGAGTTTTATCTTTGGGACTTTTATGTAAAACATGAACATTTAAATTAGTTTGCATGCATTTATAGTGGACACGATATATTAAAGCAATATTATGAACTTTTTCTTTCATGTTGGTGAATGAACCATATAATTGAATATTTAATGTTAAAGCATCTAAAATATGCGGATCTCGTAAACTAAGCGTAAAATCAGGGAAACAATTAAAATGTACTGGACCTTTGTGAAGACCAGTTTCCATCATACCCATTAAACTGTCATTGTAATTAAGAAAACGAGCATCTCGTAAACATAATAAAACAGAGGTATTTGTAACTACAATTGTTAAGGGATTAACTCCAACTTGAATGAGACCAATATGCATAAAATTGTAACCATTATTCAAATGTCTTTTAATTAATTTAGCATCAAATAATTGGCAAGTTTCTCGAGGTTTTTCTAAAGCATATACTTGTTCAATGGTTTTAACATATAAGGCAACTTTAAAAACATTTTGTAAAAAAGTAGTTTTATAAATTTCTTTAATTTGCAATTTTGGTATATTCCATCCTGTATTAATGTGATCATTTTGTATTTCAACATCTTCTTCATTTATGACTAATCCTTGATTAGGTATTGAGGGCAACGTTGTTGACCTAGAACTGACTGATGAGTTACTTCTAAATAATCGATTCATTGTTCTTGTTAATTAATCAGTTTTGCAGATATCTTAAAACAGACCCTATTCTGGTCAGGTTATCACAGACCAAAGAGGTTTGAGTACAGACCCTATTCGAAATGTCCAACACTGCCTAACCCTAAGGACTTACTCTGGACAGAGGATGAAAGTGGGTGACTTAAACCTGGTGGATAGACCTAGACTGATCTTGTGGGTGATTAAGACGAACTGAAAACCAGATTAATCAAGTGAACAATAGAATGGATTAATTGGAAGAAACAAAGCAGTTAGAAACAGGATACAACACCACATGGCTCTGATACCATTGAAGGGTGTCGGATGAGTGCAACTCCACATATTCCATATTTAAAAACCCAAATTACCCATTACCGAACCTTGATTAAACAAGTCAACTACCGTATTAATCGACTTAAATCCACCAAACCCACTACCAAGCGAGCCCAATACATCATTCACCAACAGATTCAGGCCCGTCGAATTTTACGACATGATTATTACAACCATTTACATTATTTCCAACATTATCTTGATCTTCTTTCTGGTTGTTAATCTTTGCTACTAATCATTGTTTCTTGTTTAAACAGATGTCTCGCCCAAGGTCTCCTTCCAAGGCTTTGGTCTCATCCTCTAGTAAACCTAACCAACTCATTGTCCCTCCTCCTTTGGAATCAATCACCCAATCTCATTCACTTGAAATGGTTAACCGTTATCACACTCTTGGTCATATTTATCGACCTGATTACTCATCTGCATTGGCTTCTGATCCTTTTGCCTCCAGCCAATCCGTTTCAGTTACTCCACTCCCAATTAACCAAGTCAGACCATCCCGGACCGAGTATACCAAATCACATGTTACTAACCTATTCTACAAAGAACCTAGTCACCCAAAGAATCAAACCCTCAATGACATTGCTAAATTCCATTTTGGCTCTGGATGCCATTTCATTCTCTCACATCCAGAGAAAACCCTTTCCTATTACAAAGACATTCTGCTCCATCACCATTCCATTTTAATCAAACCAATCCAGGATCGAGTTTATGCTTACAAGATCCTGTATCATTCAATTTATATTCACAACATTGTATCCTTAGCTGAATGGGGTCCTCCTAATCAGCTTCGAGATCTCCCTGGTCACTCCATTCAATATAACTACCATGATTACGTTGATGCCTGGTTCAAGATTTTCTTGTACCAAAATGAAACCTTTAGTCATTCCTGGTTCATATCCTTTGATCAAAAGTTTAAATCCGAATTACCAACCTGGTTTCTGAGATGGTGGACTCACTATGGTGCTATTTCAGATATCCTTCCCAGTCCCCTTAGCGACATAATTAATTATTTTGCCTCTGTGTACCCATTCACTGCTCATCAAAGACAATTTCCTTTATTGCTCATTTTCATATCCAAATACAAAATTCCATGGATATTTAAATGGCATTATGGGATTGATGATAATATAATCACTCGTCAACACACAGTCAAATGGTGGGCTAAGTATAATGTGCCCAGAATTCTTGAAATTGTTCAAGAAGAATTCCCTTTTGATCAATGTGCTCCAACTCCTGCTATTGCTCAAAACCAGCAGAACCCAACTGCTGCAATCAGCCAAGGAAGTCAGCCCAGCCTTCCTCCAATCAACCTTGGAAGCCCCTCATCTAGTGGTTCCAAGCCCAAGTCAAGCAAGCCCATTGATAAATCCAAGTCCAAAGTTGTTGCTGCTCAGCCGGCCCAATCAAAATCCAAATCAAAGTCCAAGGTGAAGGCAAAGCCCATTTCACCTCCTACTCAGCCCAAAGTCAAATCTGGGATTAAGCCCAAGTCATCCAGAGAAGAAATGCTCCAATTAGCCCGTCAACTTGTGGATCAAGCTCAGGCCCAATCAACCGATTCAGACAGTTCAGACGGAGGTTCAGAAAGTGTACACTCTTCTGAAGAATCAACTAATCAATTTTCTGGTCCAGAGTTTCAAGATGCTCAGGACCCATTTGCCTGATCAACATAGGATTCCCTATAGATATCAATTAGCTTCAATCAATACTCTTTTGAGAAAAGCTGCTAATTTGTATCTATAATGATTCCTATATTCACGTGTTCCACCGAAAGTAATGAATAGTAAAAGTTACTGTTCACTTTTACTGTTCACTTTCACTATTCATCCAGTCAACTTTTGTCTAAAGATGATCAACTGTTCACCCGTGTTTCTGCTCCACTGAAAGCATCCGACAGCATCTTCTTCACCCCATGCGCTGCCAGCTGCTTTCATCAATAATCAAAGTCACAAGATTACTGTATCTTCTTTTATTCACATGATTACTGTATTTTCCTTTTCTATATATTGCAAGCAATTAGAACTCAGTCGGCACTCTTCAACATTTTTTAGAAATTTATATTCTGAAAAACCAGAGAGCTCTGAGTGAGAATTACCCCTTCCTGTTTGTAACTCAATTAAGATCCTTGCAGTTGCTACAATTGTAATTGTAAGTTATTTTCTGCATATTAATTTTAATTTATGTATTTAAGTTTTAATGTTTATTTTATTACTTTGGATTAAGTGCTTCCAGTTCTGTATTCATATTCTTCATCTGCGTGCTACTTCCACGTCAGTCGGCACCCTTCAATTGTAAAGTAGAGTTTCGATTGTTCAATTTGACAAATTAGGGGTGTAAAGTTACTGATTTGAAGATTTACGAAGCAAATAAAGCCCAAAAGTTCACGAAGAACAAGTTGGAAGGTATTTTTTCGATCATTTATTTTTATTTTGTATTCGATTCGTTTCAATTTGCTCATATACATACATATAATGTTAGTCGATGTAGTTTTTTTTGCTATATAGTGTGGTCCCCTATGTTTTGTATATTAGGGTTTTTGTGCCTCGACATAAATATAAAAAGTTACATAATTTTTTGTCGATGTTACCCTTTTTTTGTACTGTTAGTGGTTCACTTTTTGTGATGGACACTATGTTTGATGATATTCTTCTTATCATGTTGCTATTTGCTTTTTTGGTTGTTTGTTTATTTGTAGTGGATGATGACAATGATTTGTGTTATTTGTTTGTTGTCATTGTGCTTTCTCTTGAAGTGGGATATTCACTAAAAATGTAAAAATTCCTTATTGTTTAATCATTTACTAATATTTAATCAATGATATAAGGTTTGTTATGTGTTGTGGTCCCAGTAGAAACATGAATTGGTTTTTTTACGATATATTCTTGGGTATTCTATTACTTTATGCGTGTCATGTAGTGTAGGCATAACTGTATGTTTGCTTTTATATTCTCTTTTTGTTTTGTGTGATCTGTTTGAGAATTAGAGATCATTCATTTATTATTTTACCTCATGTTGGTTTCATGCACGAATATTTATTTGTTTAGGGTATTGGGTGGTGGTCCAAAAATGTATTTATGGAATTTTTTTTTTCCCTTTAGAAGTGAATGCTGAAATTCATAAATGTTTTTACTTTATCTTGGTTGCATGCATGACAATTTGTTTGTTTAGGGTTTAGGGTTATGGTTCCAAAATGTATTTATGGAAGTCTTTTCTTCTTTAGGAGTGAATGCTGAAAATGTCAGACAATTTCATTACGGTTAAAATGCACCATGGGGGCTATTTTGTGTTTCATCCACATGTTGTTTATGAGGGTGATAGGGTAAATCAAATAATTAATTGTGACTCTGACAAAATGTCCATGTTTGAGTTAAGAGACCTTTATTATGACCTAGTTGGTGGAAAAGGAGCAAACATAGATATGTATTATACATGGCCTGGTTATAGTTTAGATGTTGGGTTGAAAACAATTTACAGTAATGTTGATGTGAT
The DNA here is from genome assembly GCA_036172215.1 of Camellia granthamiana. Lineage (NCBI taxonomy): Eukaryota > Viridiplantae > Streptophyta > Magnoliopsida > Ericales > Theaceae > Camellia > Camellia granthamiana. The sequence continues at coordinate 120,581,070 of CM069912.1, read as the reverse complement.
GAAAATGCTTCAGGCTTATAAAGGTTTGGATTATGTAGTAGTTTATATAGAGAATGGTGTAAATCCTATTATGGTTTTGCCATCCAATCGTGAGTTATTGTTAGATCCCAATGGTGCACTAGGGCAGACTCAGGGTGTACAAAAGAGAGGTAATAGTACATATGAGAAGGTGTTGCAAATTGATTGTGTTGAACAGGGTGGTAATGTCATAGGTGGTGCTGACACAGACATTATTAATATAAACTTATCTGATATTGACATTATAATTGATGATGACATTGGGAATGACTTAGAGGATAGTGCAGAGGTAGCTAAGAGTGAGCATGTGAGTAAGGAATATGAAGGTATGGAGAAATCAAGTCAGAATCAAGTTGGGGAGAGTCAAATATGAAGTCAGCATAAGGGTAATGATACCAACATAAGGAGGGGTCGCAGCATACTACTGACACTGAGTCTGTAGAAAGTAATAAGGCTGATGAGAGTGATATTGCATAGAGTGAGAATGATTTTTTGGCTGATGAGGAAAGAACATATAGTGACTTATCTTAGGAGTTGGACTATCTAGTTAGTAAAGAATATAGTAATACTGACACTTCTAAGGATAGTGCAAACGAAAGTGATGACCAATGTTGGCTGTATGAAAACATAGAGGATCCCAATGATGACATATTTGATGAAACCTCACACAGAAGAATAAAAGGACTACCACCTACAGTCAATGAAGCAGATGATGTTGGTTGGTATATAGATCCTGATGATGATGATGAACTGATTAGTCTGAAACGGTCATCAGATGAGGAAGATGGGGCAGATGATGGATACCCTGAATACAAAGAAGTGATGATAAAGGATCCCATCCCAAACTTGTAGTTGGAATGAAGTTTTCCAGTCCCCAAGTTTTCAGAGAGTATTTGAGGGAGTGCAATGTAATCAATGGTTATGATATAAGGTACATCAGAAATGAGAGTGCTAGGATCACTATTGCTTGTAGGCATAACTGTAGTTGGAGGATTCATGCCTCTTCATTAAGGGGAACCACAACTTTTCAGATAAAAACTCTATGAGGGAAAAATACATATGGGAGGCATTACAATAACAAACAAGCCAACTCTAAGTACTTGGGGAAGAAGTTTATAGATAAGGTGAGAGATGATCCTGACATTAACGTAGTAATGCACTTCACACTCGTAGTCATGCGCTAGCTTATTGCCAGGTATTGCTAGTGGGCTCCTCGAAAAGCTCATTTGGGCTTTTCCTTCTTTTTAGGCTGATGTTTAATTCCTTTGGGCTTGGGCCAATATTTTATCTCTCCACAATTTGAATATAATAATATATTATAGACTAATTGGAATACAAGTACTTGAAATAAAATTTCCTAACAAATTTTCTTAAAAAATTATGAGTTAAATTAAAATATGGGTAAATTACGTTGACACCCCCTACGGTTTGGTCCAATTACATCCTACCTCCTGACGTTCTGGAAATTACATTCCCACCCTTGTGGTTAATAGTCTCATTTCACAAACCCCCTACTTATATAAAATGCAACAACTACTAGTAGAAAAAAGAGAAAATCACTTCCAAAAAAAAAAAAAAACAGAGAAAGTAAAGCAAAGTAAAAAAAGAGAGAGTGCATGAGTTCGATAGCTTTATTTCGTTCAAATAGTTACAATAACAGGGGGTTAGTGTAATTTTCCAAATGTCAATGGGTGATATGTATTAAACCCAAACCTTAAGGGGTGTAAGTGTAATTTACCCTTAAAATAAATTATTGAGTAAATTACACTGACACCCCCTGAGATTTATGTTTACTACAGTTCCCCCCTCACCTTTTGAAAATTACATCTCTCCCCTTGAGGTTTAAAGTTTCATTACAGATTCCCCCTCAACAATTTAATTTTTTTAAATACCAATTGCCTCCTCGGTTAGTATTAGTTGGAAAAAAAAATTCATTGAAAAAAAAAATAAATTGGAAAAAAAATTATTTGAAAAAAAAATAAATTGAAAAAAAAATTTCTTAGTAAAATTTTTAAATTTTTGTTTAAAAACCAACATAAACTCATTTTTTGAATTTACGTTTTTTTCTAAAATTTACAAACTGAGACAAGCACTTGTAAACCAAACAAATTATCAAATAAGTTTTTATAACAGTTTTTAAAATTTTTGTAAATATAAATTGAAAATTGAAAACGAAATAGTTACCAAATAGCTTTTAGATGGTAAAAATGTCGTAAAATTAACAAATAATTAAATAAGTTATTAACGTAAGAAATGACTTATTAAAAGATTCTTAAGTTATGTATGGTTTGATTTTTAGAATTTTTTCTTAAAAATTAAAAATTAATCTAGTTAAGAAATAAAAAATAAAAAATAATTATCATTTTTATATAATTTTTATCTTTCGAGTGGTTAGAAATATTTGTTACAAATTAAATTGAAACAGCCATACGTATGTATATAACCTGCCAAAAAGTTAAAATGATAATTATTTTTTACCCTTAAATGATAATTATTTTTTATTTTTTATTTCTTAACCAAATTAATTTTTAATTTTTAAAAAAAAATTCTAAAAATCAAACCATACATAGCCTAAGAATCTTTTTAATAAGTCATTTCTTACGTTGGTAATTTATTTAATTATTTGTTAATTTTATGACATTTTTACCATCTGAGACCTATTTGGTAATCATTTCATCTTTAGTTTTTAATTTATATTTATAAAAATTTTAAAAACTGTCATAAAAACTTATTTGATAAATTTTTTGGTTTATAAATGGTTGTTTCAGTTTGTAAATTTGAGGAAAAAACGTAAATTCAAAAAATGAGTTTACGTTGGTTTTTAAACAAAAATTTAAAAATTTTACTAACAAAATTTTTTTCAATTAATTTTTTTTTTCAAATAATTTTTTTCCCAATTAATTTTTTTTTTCAATGAAGTTTTTTTTTCCAACTAATACTAACCGAGGGGGCAATTGGTAATGCTACTTTAAACCTTAGGGAGGGGATTATAATTTTTAAAATATGAGGGGTGTCAATGTAATTTACCCAATGAAGGAAAAATTGGTATTTAAAAAAATTAAATTGCTGAGGGGGGAATCTGTAATGAAACTTTAAACTTTAGGGGGGGAGATGTAATTTTTAAAATGTGAGGGGGAATTGTAATAAACATAAACCTCATGGGGTGTCAGTGTAATTTACCCAAAATTATTTGATATGTTCCAAATACTTATGTTCCACTTAGTCTAAATTATTTTTTTATGTTTCAATAAATCCGATGAGTGAAATAATTGCCAAAATATCCCTAATAATAATCGGCGCATGTTAATATTCACATTGACAGTGTAAATGTTCCCTAATGTGAATATTCACACTATTAATGTAACATTCACATTGCCACATTATATTTTTTTATTTTATAAAATTACATATTCAGGGGAGATCTAATTTGATAGATCTTGTTAACTAGGTTTCAAAAATATAAATTTCATAAAAAATAAATGTGTACAACAAAAATTATGAATTTTAAAGTTTAATATATAAAAAGTCCAAAATAATGAACATCAAGTTACTAAGGGTTCAAAAATTATTTGTAAGAATAAAATTGTCTATAAAATACCTTAAATATGAGAATTAGGATTTTGTAGATCAAATACCATAATATAAGAATATGTTATAGTCTAATTGGGATACAATTCTTGAAAAAGAATTTTCTAATAAATTATCCTAAATTCGTTTGATTTTGAGTTTAAAAAAATAATCTTTTGAGTTTTTAATACGTTTTATTTTTGTTTTTACTGAATTTTTTAATATTTTAATTAAAAAATTTCACTTTTTTAGATCTTAAAAAATAAAATATTATTAAAATTGACTAAAATTCATTTTCAAATGTCCACTCTAATTTATGTTAACACAAAAAATGCATTATATGAAATTTATTAATATTTTTTAATAATTTTAAAATTATTTAACATATATTATCATTATCGAAAATTGTTTATTTCCGATTTTAACAAACTTAGTGGGTGTTTGGCATACACTTAAAAAATATTTTTTTTTTGAACTTTTTTTGAATTTAGTGGGTTTTTCCAAAAACTATTTCAATTTTGTTTAACTTACCAACCTGTCTTGTGTAGACAAATCTAAAATGTAGAAAAAAATATGAAAAAAAAAATCTAATAAACGTAACAACCGTGCTGGGGACCCCAGTGGGGGTGACCCCAGCACTCCCAGCTCCACATGGCCCCCTGTGAGAGCAAGACTTTTAAAAAAATAAAAATAAAAAAATTCTGAACCAATCAAAAAACAATGGGGGTAGTGGGGGTCACCCCCATTGGGGGTCTCAAGTATTATTGTAAACGTAAATCAATTTTAAGCTACGCTAATCCTTGTTTGGGAGGTGAGAAAATAGTTAAAAAGTCAAAAAATTATTTAAAAAATCAATTATTCTATTTATGTTTTTTAGGAGCAACTACATGCATGTGGGAGTTGAAGAAAAAAATTACAAAGTTCAAATGAAAGACTCTCCATGTGTTAGTAATTTTTTTTTCCCAATTCTTACATGAATGTAATTTCCCTTTTTTTTTACACGTCTTTGTTATAAAAATAAAAAAAATAATAATAAATAAAAAAACACACAAAGCATTCGTTTGGTATATTGGTTAGGTTGACTTTTTGACTAAAATAGTTAAAAAATTGGCTAAAAAATTAATAAGACAAAGGCTTAATTTGGAAACTTGGTTAAAAGTTAATTTTTAGCTTTTAAGCTATTTTGAATCACATCACCTCTCTATTTTTTTTTACACTTTTTTTTATAAAAAAAATACTAAAAAAAGTTAGAAAATCAATTTTTAACCAATTTTTCAAAATAATCTAAAATATCACATCAAAATTATAATTATTTTATTTTTTCTTAGCAAAATTTAAAAAATTTTAAAATTTATTTTAAATAAAACTTTTTAATCTTAAATTAAAAAATTAAAAAATCAATTCTCATCCCAAATGAAATCCATCCCCAACTCCGAAGCATGGAACGCCGCGAGGCCAACGCGCACGTTTGACACAAAACGAAAAAAGACGAACGCACCGAATTGGCCACGTTGTTATTAGCCGCCACTTCTGCTCCAGCTGTTGTTGGCGCGTCCCAATGGAATGGGTTCGAAGCCCATTTCAATAATTTAAACTGTTTATATTTTAAAATATATCAAGTATAATATATTTATAAAAAATTAAGTTAATCAGATATTATTAACTCTTTTATTCATTTATATTTGTATTTATAAAAATAAATAATAATTTAATTTAAAGTATTAAAATAAATACAAATGTGAATGGATAAAACAATAAATGATATCTGATTAATTTAATTTTTTACAAATATATTCCATTTAATATATTCTAAAATATGAACGCTTCAGATTATCAAAATTGACTCTAAAATGAGCCTATTTAAGTGCACAACAGTGGCTGCTGTTCGCATAGCAGTCACCCCAAATCCGTCCCAATGACTTTTAGGTATGGGTGCGACTCGGGCGGGTTCGGTCGGGTTGGGAGGTTGTCCAAGTCTAGCCCAAGTTATGCTGAGATCTGCCCATGCCCGCCCAAGTTTGAATTGTAACCCGAGGTTGCCTGTCCAAACCCGACCCGAGTTAAACCCGAATTACCCGAATTGCCTGAATTGTATTTTTTATTTATTTATTTTTTTTGCAGCTACATTATTAAATTATTAAAATTTGACTCTATTTATATATTTTTTTATATATAGAAAATTATTAATACCATCAAAAGAAATAATTTATATAATGTAAGAGAGATCTCGCTATAGTAGTTTTTATAATTTATGAGTGAAAATTAAAAAAAAAAGTAAATTATGTTATTTGTATATATAATATAATTCAATATGATTTAATAATCTAAATTACTTTAATATCATGTAATGGCTAATAATTTATATATATATTTAATATTTTTATATATCTATATATGTATAATTCGGGTTTTAGATTACTCGGGTTGTTTGATATCTTTACCCAAGCCTGTCCAAATTTAATTCGGGTTTCTGAATTTTTACCCAAGCCCGTACCGAATTTGAAAATATCTTGTCCAAGTCCTAAAAAAATTCGGACTAGATTCAAGTTGCTCGGGTTGAACCCGCCCAAGTTGCACCCCTACTTTTATGCGATGTTTTAGAAATATGATTAAAAGTTAAAATTTTAATTTTTTTTAAGAAAAAAATATGAGTTCAAAGTTGAGAAGTGATTTTTAACCCACTTTCCAAAATAAGCTTATGTCTCTGCATTACTCATTTGCAATTGTCAGTGCAACATTCATACGCCCTGCTAAAATTAAAAGACTCGAATTAATCCATAGAAAATTTATCCATAAATTTTATATGGAAAATGTTGATACATTTAATTTTAAGAATTTTTTTATAAATCAATCAATCCTTTTTATTTTGAAAAGTTTTATTTATTTAATTTGATGTCATTTGAGTTTAAATGAATGTCTTTTTATGATTTGTTTTTTCAATTTCTGATTCGTTTTTGGGATGGGAATAGAAATGTGAGATATGGAAGATTCTTTTTGGGGAGTTTGTGGCTGAAGTGTTAGTTGTCGGCGTGAAAATCTACATTTCTATTGTTACTTGGAGTGTTACATTAGAGTATTATGTTTGGAAAAAAAATATACTAAGAAAATTGTTGGGTGTTAAATTGACGTTTGAAAAAAATACACTAACGAGTTTTTTTGAAATGTTACGTTGTCACGTTTCAGAAAAATAAACTAAAGTGTTTTTGTATTACATTGATTGAAGTGTTACGTTTGGAAAAAGTATACTAATGAGTTTTTATAAAATGTTACTTTTTTAAGTTTGATTAAAGTACACTAAGGAGTTGTTTAATGTGTTACATTGGAGTATTACGTTTGGAAAAAACACATTATATATGAAATTTTTGTGTTACATTGATTGGAGTATTACGTTTGGCAAAAATACAATAAGGAGTTTTTTTTTAGAATGTTACGATGTTATATTTGAGAAAAGTAAACTAAGGAGTTTTTAGTGTGTTATATTTGAGTGCTACGTTTAGAAAAAATACAATAATAAGTTTTTTTTAAAGTTTTACGTTTAGTAATTTCAATATTATAAAAAAAAATCCATATTTGTCCCTCAACACAAAACACACATGCTTATACTTGACCCTTTATGTAATTCGGTAGAATAGGACCTTTGGGTCTATAAGAAAAAAGGAACGACCAAATAGTTTATAAGATGATTATTTAAGATTTATTGGTATTTTACCCTTAATCCATTACAAAATAAATAATTTTAATAATTTGAGCAAATAGATACAAATGTACTTTTTATAATTTACTTAAATTCAAAACGGGTGAAAGGTTACTCGACTCAATTTGATCCACATTATACTTTTATATTTTATGTGTTAAAAAAAGATCTTTTATATTATTTATGAAATATAAAAATTAGACTTTTATTTTTTTTATAAAAAATTTAAAAAAAAAAAAAAAGAAGAAGGGAGAATTACACCCAAATTACACCTAGTGGTGCCAGTATAAATTATTTACAAAAAAAAAATGATAAATATTATAAATACTAATAATTAATATCATAATTTTTTCATTATGTAATAAATTTTTAAAAATTACCCGAATGATAATTTTTTCTAAAAACAACTGGATCCAAAAAAATAATAAAAATTATTAAAAAATAATTCAAAAACATACTTGTAACAAAAAGTTCAAGCCACTAACAAAAAGTTCAAATCGATGCCCATTAACCCGTTAATCCACACACAATCACTTCAATTTGCATCGATTAATTAAGAGTTTAATCACCTTAATTAGTATGTGTTAACTAAAAGTTTAGCATCTGAGTTTTTTGAAGTTAATAATTTTTTTAGCGACAAAAAGATAAAATAAGCAAAAAAACTAATAAGACAAAGAGAAAAGTTAGGGATTATGAAAAAAATTTCATGAAAATGATCATGAAAGAGTTATAACCCTTGGATTACCTTGATTAGTGTGTGGTGCTTTATTCTAAGTGTAATCCAAAGGTCACAAAACTTTCATAATTATTTTTATGAAAGATTTTTCATGATACGTAGCATTGCTCTAAGACAAAATATTATATTCAAATCATAATTATTTTACTTATTCTTTCACAAAAATAAAAAAAGGAAAGTGATCGAGACCCCCTCTAATCACCACCCCCACCACCCCCACACACACGTGGCGGGTGGTGATTGGAGGAGAGGAAAAAAAGAAAAAAAAAAAAGAAGAAAAACTGGCCAATCAGAGAGAGAGAGAGGGGTCAAAGGGAGTGCCTCCTTGAGGGGGTCCAACTCATTTTCCATAAAGAAAATCCAACCTAAAGAAATTTTTTAACTTAAGTTAAAATCTATCTATCTATCTATATCTATATATTCTATAAGGAAAATAGAGTTTTTAACCCGCAAGCCTTGTGAGAGTTTCAATATCCCTTCGAATTTTTTGATTTAAAAAAAAAAAAAAAAAAAACTCTTAACATTAATTAACTTCTCCCAACCCACAAGTCTTTTAAGAGATTTGGTCAAAACTCTCTTATAATAAAACTTTAATGCATTAAAGACAAACATTAAAAATATATATATATATTCTTGAAAAGTTCAACACATCATTATTATCAAAATATTAAATTTTCAAATAATATAACTTTTGATGTAGATATCGGTTTTAAATAAAATTAGTATTTTTAGAATTTCCTCATCAAGATCTATCAAATAAAATCAATGTTGGCTATGAAATTTTTTTAAAAAAAATTATTACCGTTGACAGTAATATGTTACTCTGTTTGACAATTATTTTGTTTGACAGTAACATGTTATTGTGTCTCACAGTAACATGTTATTTTGTCTCACAGTAATATATTACTCTAGTAATATTGTCTAAGAAAAATATATATATATTTTACTTTGTCCTTACTTAATTATGTGTTTTTTTCTTAGAGGGCTTATGAAACAAAATAAATTGGGCTGTCATTTTCATCAAACAAGGGTTCAATAGAGGTGTTTTGACTAAATTTCCTAAGCCTAATCTAAAAAATTATAATAATTTGCATATTAAAAAAAGGGCATGGCTTCTGTCCAGTCCTTAATCGGACTGGACCGTGCTATTGGGCCCGTGAAGGCCCACCATAGGTCCCGTTTTGATAATCTGAACCGTTAATGTGTAGAACTCGTCGAGTACTATATGCCTGGAAAAAATCACGTTAATCGGATATCGATAGTTATGTGATCAAATTAGTTTTGTATAAAAAAAATGGACAGTGAATAAATTAACAGTTGACAAAAATCTATTTTGATCACATAGCTATCGATATCCGATCAACGTGATTTTTTTCAGACACATAGTACTCGATAAGTTCTACACATTGAACGGTTCAGATTATCAAAACGGGACCCGTGGTGGGCCTCCACGGGCCCAACAGCACGGTCCGGTCCGATTAACGACTGGACAGAAGCCATTTCCTTAAAAAAATATCTAAAACAAATATAAATTCTTATTAAAAAATAACAAGTTGCAATTGCAAAAAAAAAATAATTTACACTGTGCATGTCATTAATAGTGCACAAAAAATGTGTCAAGTATTTGTATAAAGGCTTGATACGTGACCACTCTCAAATTATGAAGTGAATATAAATGAAATAAAAAAACTTAGCTTTAATGGCTAACAAATATTAGAAAACCCAATCATTGAAACCTAATAACTATTAATTAATAAAATTCAGCAATTGAAAGGTTCCAAACCACATCTCTTTGTCTTCTCAAATGTTTTCTTTTTTTTTTGTTCATGCATTCATTTAAATATTAATAGAGAATTTGATATGTGGAAAAGTGAAAGACATTAAGATTATATATTGAGTTATGTAATTGTTGTAATGAAAAATAAAGGTTGGCTTCCCCTTCTATGGAGATTTATCTGGCTATACCTCAAATTAAAATGTCAGGTGTGCTTCTACATGTTATTCTGTCTCACAGTAATATACTACTCTGACAATATTGTCCAAGAAAAAAAAAAGAAGATATCTTACTTTGTCCTTACCCAATTATGTGTTTTCTCCTTAGAGGGCTTATGTGTTTTTCACCAAACAAAGGTTCAATAGAGGTGTTTTGACTAAATTTCCCAAGCCTAATCTAAAAAAAAAATAATTTGTATATTAAAAAAAAAATCTAAAACAAATATAAATTCTTATTAAAAAAATAACAAGTTGTAATTACAAAAAAATAAATAAATAAATAAATAAATACATCGTGCATTTCATTAATAGTACTCAAAAAATGTGTCAAGTATTTGTGTAAATGTTTGACACGTGACCACTCTCAAATTATGAAGTGAATATAGATGAAATCAAAGAACTCAGCTTTAATGGCTAACAAATATTAAAAACCCGACCATTGAAGCCTAATAACTATTAATTAATAGAATTCAGCAATTGAAAGGTCTCAAACCACATCTCTTTGTCTTCTCAAATGTTTTCTTTTTTTTTTTGGGTTCATGCATTCATTTTAATATTAATAGAGAATTTGACGTGTGGAATATGTTTGGTTTGAATTTTAGAGATGAGTTTTAGAAAAAAAATTTCAAAAAATTGTTTGGTTTGAGATTTTTCTCAAAAAATTTCCAAAATCACTTTCTCTCTCTTACACATCAATCAATCACTTTTTCTCTCTCCTCTCTAATTCTCAATCACTTTTTCTCTCATACACATCTACTCAATTACAACAAAATATCAAATCATCCCAAACTCCCAAACTCCAAAACTACTTTCAAAATTTATAACCAAACAAACCAAAAAAATTTCTAAAACAACTCTCCTAAATTTTTTTCAAAAACAACTCTTCCAAAAACAAATCAAACAAGCCCACTAAAATTATATATTGAGTTATATAATTGTTGTGATGAAAAATAAATTCTGTCTTCCCCTACTATGGAGATTTATCTAGTTATACCTCCAATTAAAACGTTAGGTGTGCTTCTACATCATCATTGAATGTTGCTTTTTATTTTTTTAAAATACGTGGTCTCACAATTGTTTATGCTTTGTGTTATGAAATTTATTATATTTGTATTTACTAAAGCTATTAGATGGACCTAATGTAAGAAGTGTAGACTATTTTAATGTTATTCTCGGAATTAGAATTACAAAAAAACACAAAATTTATTTGTGAGTCTCACTTCTTGAAAATCCTATAATTCATTTATTTAGTTTCTGTACTTTTTTTTATACAGTTTTCTTTGTTTTCTTTAAAAGTTTATTTTTAAAAATTAATAAATAAATAAGTAAATCATTTTATATTTCAAATAATTTCATTTTTGTTTTTATTTTTTATTTTTTCTTAAAGTGGTTTTAGTTTTGGGCAATTACTTACTCTCTTTTTCTTTTCTTTTTTCTATATATTGTAATTTTGTACATTTTAAGTGTATGATGTTTTCACTAATACACTTGGAGATGCACTATGAAAGAAGTATTATGCGGCAATCCAGTAAGAAGAAGAAAAATAAATAAAATAATACGATGAATGTGGAGCAAAAATCAAAAATCAAAACTCCCAAAATAAGCAAGGAAACAAACAAGCAAATAGAATAGAATATTTAATAATAGACATTTGAAAATTTGTAACAAAATTTTAAAACTTTTCTTTTTGCTAAGAAAATTCTATTTGCTACTATAAATAAAATACTTTTAAAATATTTTTTTTTTTAAAATTTGAAATTAAAACTATAGTAAATTTATGTAAGCATAATTACTAATCACATTTTTTTACTTAATATATAATATTATATTGATTACCTTTTTCAAATTTATTTTTTAAGTATTTATATAGAAGTAAAAAAATGTCTAGGAATAAATTTTTTCTTAATTTAGTTATAAATTTTTGCCCGTACGTTATTTTTAAATTTTGAATAAAAGCAAACAAAAAATAATTGATTAAAGATATACTACATTTGTTATATATTTTTTTTATGTGTGCAAAAAAAAAAGACATTTAAAAATAACAATTCATATATATACAAATAATTATAAACACAACCTGTGCATAGCACGAGTGAAACACTAGTATATTATATAAGGAAAAAGGGGTTTCTAACTCACAAACCTTGTGAAAGTTCCAATATCTCAATCTTAATTTTTAAATTTTTAAATTTTTTAATTTAAAAAAAAAACTCAGCATTTATTGACTTGTCCTAACCCATAAGCCTTTTTGACTTCTCTCATACCTACTGTCGTACCATTTTGAACTTCTCTCATACACTATGGTTAGTGATGGGATTGTTAAATTATTTTTTAAAAAAATCTAAAACAAATAATTTGTATATTAAAAAAATATCTAAAATAAATATAAATTCTTATTAAAACATAATAGGTTGCAATTGCGAAAAAAGAGGAAAAAAAAAGTTACACTGTAAAAAAAATTTGTATATTAAAAAAAAATCTAAAACAAATATAAATTCTTATTAAAAAAATAACAAGTTGCAATTGCGAAAAAAAAAATACACTGTGCATTTCATTAAAATTTAAAAAAAATAATTTATGTATTAAAAAAATATCTAAAACAAATATAAATTCTTATAAAAAAAAGTTGCAATTGTGAAAAAAAAAAGAGAAAAAAAATTACACTGTGTATTTCATTAAAATCTACAAAAAATAATTTTTGTATTAAAAAAAATCTAAAACAACATAAACTCTTATTAAAAAATAACTGATTGCAATTGCGAAAAAAAAAATTACACTGCAAAAAATAATTTGTATATTAAAAAAATATCTAAAACAAATATAAATTCTTATTAAAAAATAATATGTTGCAATTGCCAAAAAAAAAAAAAAGAGAGAGAGAAATCTTTTTTACATTGTGTATTTCAATAATAATGCTCAAAAAATGTGCGAAATATTTGCGTAAAGGCTTGATATGTATCCACTCTCTAATTATCAAGTGAATATAGATGAAATCAAAGAACTCAACCTTAATGGCTAACAAATATTAGAAGCCCAATCATGGAAGTCTAATATCTATTAATTAATAGAATTCAGTAATTGAAAAGTCTCAAACGACATCTCTTTGTCTTCTTAAATATTCTTTTTATTTATTTATTTATGCATTCATTTTAATATTGATAGAGAATTGGATGTGTAGAAGAGTGAAAGACATTAAAATTATATATTGAGTCATGCAATTGTTGTGATGAAAAATAAAAGTTGTCTTCTTCTTTTATGTCAATTTATCTGGTTAGACTTTCAATTAAAACGTTAGATGTGCCTCTACATCATTATTGAATATTACTTTCATTTTTTTTAGATATTTTGTCTCACAATTGTTTGTGTTTTGTGTAATAAAATTTATTATATCTATGTTTACTAAAACTATTAGATGGACCTAATGCAAAAAGTGCAAACTATTTCAATGTCATTCTCGGGATTAAAAGTACAAAAAATATATACAAAAATTATATGAATAGACAAGTTTTTACAAAATTTATTTGTGAGTCTTACTTCTTAAAAATTCTATAATTCATTTATTTTTTGTATTATATTTTATATTTGGTTTCTGTACTTTTTATTTATTTATATAATTTACCTTGTTTTCTTTAAAAGTTTATTTTTAAATTAATTAATAAATAAATAAATTATTGAGAAAATTAGTTTAAGGTACCTTCCCCATTTTTAATAATGGAAGAGATCCACAATATTATTTTATGATGTCTAAGGTCCCTCAACCTTACGCCCATATATCATAGAGAAATTTGACCCTCTCATATCAAACCTCATTTCTCTCTCTCTTTACCTTCTCTATTTCATATCTCTCTCTCTCTCTCTCTCTCTCTCTCTCTCTAAATCCAAACCTCACTTCACTCCCTTCAATGGGCACTGCCACCGCCACCACTGCAAATACCATCATCGTCGGAGTCGATTTCATCACTGTCGGAGTTGCCGCCGATGTAGATCGGCTCAGATCTCTATCTCCCAATGCCAAATATCATTGACCAGTTACATATCAAGGCGTTTGATTGGTGATTCTTTTTTATTTATTTTTTCTATTCCTAATCTTGAATCCGTTTTTAATCGAGATCCTCCAAACATATTTAGGCTCTGGTAGAGACTGCTCGCAGCGTGATGGTTTGGAAGGAATTTGCAATGGAGGTTTCCCAATGCAAGTGTTATTCTGATCTTGGAAGGATGCTTCTAAAACTACAGAGTGTAACTCCCTATCTATTGCTAAATGATAGAAAAGTAGAAATGTGAACACGTGTTCTTTTATGTCAAGTTCACATTCTTTTGTTTTTTTCCAATTGATAAGCTTGATAGGTTATTCTAGTGCTCGCCATCCTTGTTTGATTTTCATTACTTGAATATTGAAAGGCATCAAATGTGTTTCCTTATTTAGTATTCTCTAACACAATTTTCTCTAGATAGAGTCATAGAAAACCACACAAATTTTCTATACACAATTTTCTTTGGTTAGAGTCACACAAAGTCATACAAATTTTCTCTACACAAATTTCTCTAGATAGAGCCACACAAATTTTCTCTAATACAATTTTCTCTGGATAGAGCCATACAAAGCAACACAAATTTTCTCTACACAATTTTATCTGGATAAAGCCATACAAATTTTCTCTAACACATTTTTTTTCTGGATAAAGTCACACAAATTTTCTCTACACAATTTTTTTTTGGATAGAGCTACACAAAACCACACAAATTGTCTCTAACACAATTTTCTTTGAATAGAGCCACACAAAGCCATACAAATTTTCTCTATGCAATTTTCTCTAGATAGAGCCACACAATGCCACACAAATTTTCTTTACACTTTTTTCTCTGGATTTCTTTGGTACTCAGAGAAAATTGGTCAAAATGATAGTTGTTCAATTTTCTCTGATTTGTTGTTGTCTAAATGGCTTACAGCCTGGTTTGATAAAAAAACACAAAGAAAATTATGAGCAAACCAGAGAAATTTGGTCAAAAACACAGAGAAATTCTCTAGAAAGTCCAGAAATTTCTCTGGAGAGAATTTTTTTAGAAAGAAAATCTATGGTAGGTCCAGAGAAATTCTTTGGGAAGTACAAAGAAATTGAAGAGAATTTCTCTGTAGATAAAATCTCTAGGAGGTCCAGAATTTCTCTGGAGAGAATTTCTTTAGAGAGAAAATCTCTGAGAAGGCCAGAGAAATTTTCTGAGTCGAATTTTTTCTGGATCGATATTGAGGGACCTTAGACATTATGAAAATATTGGGTGTCCTTTAAAGTATAAAATCTTAATACCAGGGACCTTAAAAAAAATCTCCCTAAATTATTTCCTATTTCATTTTTGTTTTTATGTTTTTATTTTTTCTTAAAATAGTTTTAGTTTTGGGCAATTATTTACTTTTTTTTTCCTTTCTATATATTATAATTTTGTGCATTTTAAGTGTATGATGTTTTCATTATTACACTCGGAGAGATACACTATGAAAGAAGTATCATATGAAATTCAAGTAAGAAGAAGAAAAATAAATAAAACAATACAATAAATGTGGAGTAAAGATCAAAGATTAAAACTCTCAAAGTAAGCAAGCAAACAAACAAGTAAGTAGAATAGAATGTTTAACAATAGATATTTGAAAATTTGCAACAAAATTTTATAACTTTTCTTTTTTGCTAGGAAAATTTTATTTGGTACTAGCTAAATAAAATACTTTTAAAATAATCACATTTTTTTACTTAATGTATAATATTTATATTGACTAACTTTTTTAGATTTATTTTATAAAGTATTTATATATATAAAAAAAAAATCATTAGGAATAAATTTTTTTCTTAATTTAATTATAAATTTTGTCTATACATTATTTTTAAATTTTAAATAAAAAAAATATAAAATAATTAATTAAAGATATATTACATTTATTATATTTTTTTTATATGTAAAAAAATTAAAAATCACAATTTATATATACATACACAATCCGTGTGCAAGACGGGTGCAACGCTAGTAGCTAAAAAATAAAAAACGAATTGAAACTTCCGAACCCTTGTAGTTAAAAAAACAATAAACGAATTGAAATTCCGAAACGAAGCCTAAATAGATAGATAGTCGGAAAGCAGAGAGACCAGCTCACCGCTTACGCAAAAATTTCAGATACAAATTCAACAAAAAATCGAAGCTTCCCTCTTCTCTCTCTCCCTCTCTCTGTAGAAGACTGTTCTGTATTGAATTGAATTGGTCTCTCTCTCTCTCTCTCTCTCTCTCTCTCTCTCCTTGTGAATGGCGTCTTTATAACAATCAAACCCTAATTCCAATTCTCTCTCTGACTCTCTCAACAATGCCAGGCGTTTCGGTGAAGCTTTACAGCGTCCTCTTCAAGTTCCTTCTCAAACGCCGCTTAGAAAACCTACTCGATTCCTCTCTGAATCCCAACTCCGCCGCCAATCCCTTCGGCGTCACCCACCGCCCCGACGACCCCGTCGCCGCCGCCAACCCCACCTTCTCCGCCGTCGACGGCGTCGCCACCAAAGACATCCATATCGACCCCCTCACCTCTCTCTCCCTCCGCATCTTCCTCCCCAACACCGCCCTCTCCTCCTCCTCCTCCTCTCCCCCCAATTCTAGGGTTAGGGTTTCCCCAAATCCTTCAAAAATCCAAACTTTTCCCGATGATGGGCTTTACAGGGGTTATTCCCCGCCGATTGATAGACACAGCAGCCGGAATTGCCGCAAATTGCCCGTGATTTTGCAGTTTCACGGCGGAGGGTTTGTGAGTGGGAGCAATGACGCCGTGGCGAATGATTTGTTCTGCCGAAGAATCGCGAAGATGTTGGATGCCATTGTGATTGCGGTTGGGTATAGGCTTGCGCCAGAGAATCGGTACCCGGCGGCATTTGAGGATGGGGTTAAAGTGTTGAATTGGTTGGGGAAGCAAGCTAACTTGGCTGATTGTATTGTTGGTGGAGGTGTTAGGAGATTTAATATTCATAGGCAGCAAATTGTTGATGGGTTTGGTGAATCAATGGTTGAGCCTTGGTTGGCTGCTCATGGTGATCCTTCTAGGTAACATACTTTTTGTGTTCTTACTCTTTTGTTTATAATTCCAATTTTTATACCATTGATTAATTTTGGGTTGTGCTTTAAATTGGAATTGATGGTGATATGTGAGTTAAGTCTCACCAGTCTGAACTATGGACTTTCTTGAGATGCATATTTTCATTCTACATAACAACAATGTAATTCCAATTCCATGGAAATCCATGAAAAACCGTGTCTTGAATTAGCAGAACCTAAATACAACATTGAATGGGGACCGACAAGAACAAAGAAACTACAACCAAAGCCCGTATAACTCTGTTGGCATGAAAGCTATGAACCAACATCTCTATTATAAAGCAAGAACTAACAAGATAGACAACCGGTTAATGATGTCCAGCTTGGGGTTTGCTTTTCATTTGAATCTTATAAGTGGAATTCAATGCTCATATACATTCTACCTGTGAAATAATTTGATAATATTGTCCATTGGTCATATCAATAGTACAGTGGTTTCTTATTTTGCCTCATGTATATAATCCTGAAAATATTAATAGATGCATAATCAACCTTATAGTGGTTTGATGGAAAAATATTACTTCTAAAAATACATACAGGTAAACAAATTAATGAAGATGGGGGCATGTTCATGCGAGAGAGAGAGAGAGAGTCTGAAGAAATGGTAACTGACATGACTTTTGTAATCAAGTTTTTCTACAATGGAAGCATCAGTTATAGTATTCACATTGGCTTTAACTTGCACAGTTATAAGGATTGTTGCATAAGGATCAGCAACTGTCATTCACCTCTTATGAAAATATGAAGCTATCATGTGGATTTTGTCAGTACTTGACATTGGCCCTGTTTGGTAGGACTTATTTCTAACTTATTTCAGCTTTTAGCTTAATTTAAGTTATTTTGATGTGTTTGGTTCAGCTTAACAATACAGCTTATAACTTTTTGTAAGTCAAAAATCAACTTATTTTTTGAGTGGAGGAGGAGAAGCTTAATTTATAAGTCAAAAATCAGCTTATGTTCACAACTATAAGTTATAAGCTGTTAGGCTATAAGTTATTATCACTTTCCCACAGCTTTACCAAACGGGGCCATTGTTGGTTGCATGAAGGCAAATTATCTTGTTTTCTTTATACTAGTTATTGCATGAGGTTGTAGTGTTATGCAGTTTTAGGATGTTAATTTAACAAATTTTAGCAGACTGCTGATTGTCTCTGTCCTAGGTGCAATGTCTTGTCAAAGGTATACATCAACAAGAAGCTCCTCATCAATTTAAGGCTATTGGGCATTTCAGCATTGAGCTGTAGGAGATAGAATGCAAGCTTCTGGGTGCAAATTTAGCTCATAAATTAGATCCTAGAATCCTTTTTTGATGGGAGCAATCAAATTTCTTGGAATGGTCAACTTTTTTCCAATGGACATTTGTTGGTTAAGGCTCAATTATAGTAATTTTGCAGCCCACCCACAGCCACCATATGTTGTGTGGATGCCACTTTTGCCACCACATTACATGCGATCTTGACCTCTGTTTCATCCCTATTCATCTACTTGCTCACCCACTTGCATGAAAACCATTTGTGGCCATCATCGTCAGTCTAGCTTCACTGACTACAACGTTATTTCCATCATTTCCACCATATCACCATTCTTCACCATTTTCATACAACTTTTTTTTGGCTGACCCCATAGGTACCGTTGCACTTTTGTCATATCACCCATAATTCAATTTTGTGCTCATGTCCTGATCTAGAAGTGAAACTCTAATTCCCACATGATACATTTGACAAAATTGATTCCAATATTGGAGTTAATATCATTCCATTTGCCAACTTTGGCATGAACAAAGCTTAGGAGCTTTCTTTTGAGCTCTTGGTTACCTCATTCCTGCAATCTATAAATCCATTCCGAATTTACAGGACATTCACTATTCTACTGCTGTCCACGAACTATTGAAGTCTTGCAAAATGATTCACTTTGACTTTGCTATCGCCCTACTTTACTGGGCACTGTAGGCTGTAATAGTTTTGGCTTAACCTTTGTCAACTTCTTTTTATATTTCTGTATACAGAGCTTGTGCATGAGGGTTGACCTTTTTATTTGACCTTACTATCATATAAAAGTAGCATTAATAGTGAAGGAGTTTGCCTTTATCCCAAGAAAAAAAAAAACATCACTAAAAGCTTTCGTAGTAGTAAGAGGATTGGACTAGTGAAGGAGTTTGCCTTTATCCCAAGACGATGCTATTCAATTGAAAACAGAGCTTAGTGCCCTCAGTCATTTAATTGAAAATGATCAGCTCCAAATTGCCGATATTTTCCTTCATAGCTTTAGGATTAGATACAAATTTTCACATGTGAAGATAGTGTTCAGTGTACATGTCAAGAACTGAAATAGAAATTAAATTTCCCTGGAGTTTTAGAACATTTGTGAACTGGTTCCCTAATGCTTCAGAAGTGTTTTTTTTCACAGGAAAACATCTTGTTTCTTTTATGTATTTCCCACAGGAAACACTTGTTGGAGAATGCTTTTTTCTCAAAGGGACTGTTTGTTAAAGCTTTTGGGGATGATTATAGCTTATTTTGATTTGGGAGTCTGTGCTAAACTGTTTGGTGCAGCTTTTGCTTATAGCTTATTAGACAGAAATAACTTAAATAAGCTGAAAAAAGCTGGTTATTCGAAAGCTGGGGTAGGGGTGCTTTTAGATTCTGCTTTCTGATTATTAGTTTTTAACTTAAAAAAAGGTCTACCAAACAAGACCAAAGAATGATACTTGTTAAAATTTGAACTTATTCAAGTTTACTTAAATAAGCTGAAAGAATGATACTTGCATGTTAATACTTGATACAATAGCAATTAGAAGCATATAGATATGTCTTGTATGACTTCTTTTGAATCAATATTATGTCAACTTGGTTTATTTTGTAAACACTGGTTTTGTCAATGCAACCATGTTTGTACAAATAGTCCTAACTTATCACCCCATCTTTTTAACTTGAAATCTTATCATAAATGCTCCATTTTTAGTTTATTCTTTGTTTCAATGTTAAGCTTACATACTGAGCTACTAATAATTCAGTCTTGCCATTATATAGGTGTGTCCTCCTGGGAGTGAGCTGTGGTGCTAATATTGCGAACTATGTTGCACAGAAAGCTGTGGAGGCAGGCAAGAATTTAGATCCTGTAAGGGTAGTGGCGCAGGTACTAATGTACCCTTTCTTCATTGGAAGCATTCCCACACACTCTGAGATCAGATTAGCGAACTCCTACTTTTACGATAAAACTATGAGCATGCTTGCATGGAAACTCTTCCTACCTGAGGAAGAATTTGACCTAGATCACCCTGCTGCCAACCCCCTTGCCTCGGGCAGAGAAATACCCCTCAAGTACATGCCTCCGACCTTAACAGTCGTGGCTGAACATGATTGGATGAGGGACAGGGCTATTGCTTACTCAGAGGAGCTTCGAAAAGTCAACGTGGATGCGCCTCTTCTTGATTACAAGGACGCTGTGCATGAATTTGCTACACTTGATGTTCTACTCAAGACACTGCAAGCCCAGGCTTGTGCAGAAGATATTTCGATATGGGTCAAGAAGTATATATCGCTCAGAGGCCATGAATTTTCTTACTGAGGAGATTGAAAATTGCAGTTTAGAAACATTCTTTTTGATGACGAGGGTAAGCATCGCATTACCCGATTCACTGAGCTGTTTTTTTTCGTATACTTTTTTCAGTTTTGCTCTTCTTGTGGGCACATTTTATTCATTCATTCATTCATGTTCTTTTTTGTCATGACAGAGATGTATAATATTATGTATAGGAACAAATTGAATAGAATGTATACCTTTCTCTTACTTTGTTATTCTTTACAAATTGATGAATCTACACTGTTGAAATTGAAAGTTATTTGATACTGATACTGAAATTTGTAGCATTATATGGATTGTGAATATATACTCTACTATGGTGGCCAAGACTATGCATATAAATGCCTATTTTGTTATTTTGGTTCATGGAATCAAATGAAATAAAATGGTTATTCTTTAGTTTTCTTATAAAATGATCATCTAACAACAATGATAAATGATGGTTTTAATTGAATTGCAATTTTTGTCATTTTTTTAATAAATCAAATGTGAAAATGGGCATGATGAAATAGGATTTGGGGTGGCTTTGTTTACTATCAAATACATCATTTCAATATACATATCTAAACAATTAGTCATCTATTGATCTCCCATTCAATAGCAAAATTAATTTTTGTATAAAATGAATTTCATTGCTGAAAGAACTCTTTCAACAGTTACAGTCGTCATTGTTGGTGGAATGTTAATTTGACAAAGCTAATAAAACTGATTATTTTTTGGAAATCTTCCAATCTACTAGGTAGGAGTTCCTACAATTCAAGTAATGTGGCATGTTCTGATTGGTTAAAAGATTATACAATTCAAGGAAACTTATATTTGGAATCCTAGTTAGTTTAGGTAACTTATTTAACTTTTTTGTAATTAAATCTTTACTACGTAAAAATATAAAATTCAATATAAACAATTTTTTTATATTTAGGTTGCGCTTTATTGGTGTTTCGGTGGTGGGTCCCTTCCTATGGGTTGGGTTAAATCAGGCTGGCAACCGATTACCCCGGGACCTAGGCCTACGGATGCCGTGATGACGCCACAGAGCATCCTTTTTCAAGTTCAAAAAAAAATATATATATATAAACAATTTTTTAATAACCCATCATTTGATTTTTATTTTATTTTTTTTGAACGATCAAATTGTTCCATAACAAAAATTAGGTTTGGTTTCATTTTTGAAAAATATTTTTGAGATTTAAAATTTTTTTTTTTTTTTTTTTTTTGTCTTTAGTAACTTTTTTTTATATTTGAGTCAAAATTTTAAAACTTTTTATATGCAAATAATCTAAATGCACTTTAGAATATTTGTCAAGAAATCTAAATTTTTTTACTAAAAAAAAATAATAATAAAAAATGACATTTTTTTTGTTTTATTTTGTTTTTTGGGCTAGGTTTGTCTCCAATCCGAGATTGGACTAGAGTGTGCTGTGGGAGCCCACCATGGATCTTGTTTCGATAATTCGAACCGTAATGCGTAGAACTCGTCGAGTACTTCATTCTTACAAAATATCGTGTTAATCAGATATAGATAGCCACTTGATCAAATCATATTTCTATCAACGGTAAATATGATTTTTAAAATAAATTGTTGACAAAAATTAATCCGATCAAGTAGCTATTGATATTCGATCAGCGTGATTTTTGACAAGCATAAAATACTCAACAAGCTCTACACATTAAATAATTCAGATTGTCGAAATAGGACCCGTGATAGGCCCCATGGACCCATGGCCCCATAGGCCCATGGTCTATGACACACAATGTTGCCCAATGCAGGCAGATTTTTAACAACTATTAATTGTGTAATAAAATTGCAGAACAATTTGATCATGAAAAGAAGAAGAAAATTTAAAGTGATAGATCATCCAAAAATTACCAAATTTAAAATTTATATTTTTAGATACAGATTTAATTACAAAAAAAATAAACAAGTTATCTAAAATAAATAGAATTACAAATACCTATTTAATTTCTTAATCAATCATAAAATGCCACATTATGTAGGAGCTCTCTTTAGAAAAAATTATTAAGTATTTTCGGAGTATAACGTGTCTATACTTTTTCACTAATCATCATTCATCATGGCCGCTCATATTCCTCAATCACCTAATACAAAATCATAAGTATTACCTTTTTCATCAATCATAATATCGTGGAATACCACGTAACCGTGTCCAAAAGTACTTTTTTAGATGGTAATTAATAAAGAATTAGTGGGCTTAGGGCTGGGTTAGGTGTTGAAACAAAGCGTACTGGGTCAATTGGGTATTCAATATTTTGACCTGGTGGTGTCACAAGGAGTTATTTATTTACAAAGTGGTTTTACAAGTTGTTTTCAAATTATTTTTTAAATTCACATATTGTTTTCAAAATTGTATTTTAAAAATACCACTTTAGAATTGAGATTATATTTTTAGATTACAGTTTTAAAAAATTATGTTTAATTTACTATAAAAATCTTTAAAATGGTGTTTTAAAATACACAGACTTTGACCCTTAGTAACTCATCAAAGAAGACACCATGACGTAATCCAAAGCATTCTTTTCAGTCCTGTTTGAACTTATATTTTGTTTTGATCTAAGATTTATTGGGAAAAAAATTTGAATAAATTTATTATTATTTTTTTTTATAGTTAATCAGGCCCCAAAAAACTTTTTTTTTTTTGAGAAGTGTATTCATTTTATTCTCATGTTTTGATGAGATTTTTTTGTCTCAAATTTTTTTGACATAATAATTAGATAATATCTTCACATTCTTACATGACCTAATGATTGTAAATATTTTCGAAGAAAAAAAAAAGGACAAAATTATGGGGAAAACCTCTCTGTCTTATTTCTTAGAGTGAATTAAATAGATTTGTTTTTGTGAGAACAAAGAATTTTCTAGCAAAATAAATTTTGGAATAAAAGATAATTTTAATCCTTAAAATATGCGCTCTTGCCATTTTAGTCCCTTAAGTTTCAATTTTATCATTTTGGTCCTTAAAGTTGTCAATTTAGTCCTATCTCTAACGTCTGTTTACAATGATAACGGAAAAAGTATTTTATCTTTGGGTAAAAGATAGTTTTAGTCCTAAAGTATGCATTTTTTTTGTCATTTTAGTCCGTTAAGTTTTAAATTTTGTCATTTTGATCCTCAAAATTATCAAGTTGAACTAGGTACCAAATTAACAATTTTGAGGACCAAAATGACAACATTTAAAATTGGAGGGACTGAAATAACAAGAAACACATACTTTAGAGACGAAAACTGTCTTTTATCCATATTTCTATTATCAACATAGACAAATGTTAGACCTAAGACCAAATTGACAACTTTAACAATTAAAATGACAAAATTGAAACTTGAGGGACTAAAATGAAAAATAATACATACTTTAAGGACTAAAATTGTCTTTTATCTTAAATTTTGTTAACCAATAAATTGATTTTAAAGTCATCACCAAACGAAACCTTCAAATCTAAATATATAAAGGGTCTTATTAATATGTGTCCTTAAAGCACATGTTAAGAATATAATTAATGAGTTTAATTATCTCCACTTATATGAGAGATTGTAAACTTTAAATAGAAATAAATATATAGTGATTTTCAAAAACTAGATATTTTTCTACATGGACAAAAATGTCCTCACACTTTTGAAATACTGAAATTCACTTATGTGTAAAAAAAAATAAAATGATAGTACTCTCTTGAATAAAATTTCAAAAAAAAAAAACATTAATATTTCATTATAAATAAATTTTTTTTCTTTATTTGAAAACTCATTTAAGTTGAAACAATTCCGTAAAATGGATTGATGAAACAAATCCATTGATGTTATAATACTACAACAAAAAATAAAAATAAAAATGCATTTTAATTGATTTCAAAAAATAATAAACCAAATAAATAAAAATACTTTATCTAGAATTATATAATCACGGTATGTGTTACAGATTTTAAAAATATATAATATAATTATAATAAAATAAAATAATAGAAAGGGAAAATAATGGATGAAATTGAGAAAAATACAAAGAGGATACTTTGGTCTTTATATAAAAGAAAAGAACGGCGCTACGTGCACCAATTATTGTACTAATTAGTGTATCAATACTAGTTATGACATTATTATTGACTCTACTTATTATATAAATTACAAATACCAAAAACATATTAAATTAGTGTACTAATTAGTGCACTATAGCATTAGTCAAAAGGAAAGAGTGATACTACATGCACCAATTAGTGTACTAACTAGTGTACTTATTTAATGAATCGGTGGTACTATATGTATCAATTGGCATGTATATTCATTAGTGTAATAACATATGTTATGACATTATTACTTTAAAATTATGACTCCACCCATTATATAAATTACAAATATCGAAAACTTCTAAAATTATGTCAAATCAGCTGTCAATACACTAATTAGTATACCAATTGATACATATATCATTATTCTAATGCTATGTTTGGTTAAGGGATTTGAGGAATGATTTGGAAATGGAACAGGAAAAGGTGTGTGAAACTATGTGAAATATAAATATATTTTATTCATTTTCACCTACCCTTTCTATTTCTTTTTCTAAATCCCCCAACCAAACACAGTATAAATGAATTTCTTAACAGCAATCTTTTTCTCGTAAATCTTGTTTGGGATGATCAAAATAAGTATACTTTTTGTCTTTTTATAAAAAGATGTGCAGAAAAGTAGAGAGGTGATGTGATAAAAAAATAAAAAAATAAAAAGATGAATTATATAGGGAATGCCAAACCACCCCTTACTTTCTCTCTCTTTTTCTTCTTTTAAATAAATGCTAAAATTCATACAAGTCACACTCGATGACCTGTCCAACTCTGAAACCAGTGACTGGTTCATAATTTTAAGCTTTCAAGATAATCGTCTGTATTGGGAACCTTAACGGTCTTGAACTTTTTTTGTTTTTGAACGATTTGTCCTTGTTGAACTTTAAAACATCAAGAATTAGTGCCATTTTGGGAAGATAGTAAAAAGTCACATTTTTAGACAAAATGTCTAAAAACGTGGCTACCAAAAATGCCAAAAAATTGATTTGGCAAGTGTTAAAAACGCAGGTGTAAAATTATAAATTAGGGCCTCTGAAAAAAAAATAAAAAAATAAATCTTTTATGTTGGGTAAGGGTATTTTGGTCATTTTAAGTTGATTTGACACCATAAACAAATATTAAACTAAAAAGTAAAAAGCCAGCTTTTTACCAACTTCCCAAATCACTTCCAAAAAAGCCAAAAAATTTGGTAAAAAGCCAAAAGCCAGCTTGGCTTTTTACCAACTTCCCAAAACAACTTAGTCTTAAATTCTGTTCAAAAATTTTAGGATAATTTTAGGAATACAAAATTTGGTAAAAAATTTACGATCTTTAACATTTTTAAAATTTTTATACTAATTTCATTTTTCTAATTAAAATTAGAGTGAATTTCTCTCAATTTATAACCCATCACACATTTATTTCAATAATTTAAATTGTTTATTTTTATAAAACATGCAATTTATGTCATCTATTAAAAAATTAAATTAAGGGCGAACTTAATACACCTCAAATCACAATGAAAAAGAGAAGTGAATAGAAAAATGATACTTTGAAATTGTCATTATACTTATCATACTTTACTACATAACACTTCATCTCACTTCCCCTTGACTTTTTTTTCACTTCTCTACTTCGTCCCCAAAATGCATACGTAGATATGTATCCCCATAGTACATGTGTATTTTTAGGTTCCTAAGAACATGAACTTTAGTCATGCATTCATATAAACTTGGCTTCTGAGGCTACACACATTGAATACTTGACATATAACTCTTGAGTTACGTGCATGAACTAATTCATGTATGTATGTGTCTATGCAAATCTCTAAATAGATGTCAAACATACTAAAATGATGTTTATTTGTAAAATTAGAAAAGGGATCTATAGTCTTAAGATCCCGTTTGTTTTTAGAGGTAGAATGAATGAGATTTATAGTGAGGGGATTTATAGTGAGGGGATTAAGTAAAATCATGTTTATTTTGATGATAATTGTTGGTGTAGGAATTGTTAAATTATTTTTATATAAAATAAATATAAAATAATAAAACAAATAAAAAAATACAAAAACATTAATGTTCAAAAAAAAAAAAAAATGCCCAACATGTAAAAAATAAAAAATAAATAAAAAATTTCTAGAAAAAAATAAAACAAATAAAACAATGATTTTTACTTTACAAAAAATACAAAAAATTAAACATTAATGTTAAAAAAAATGCCTAACATGTAAAAAATAAAAAATAAAAAAAGTTCGATAGACTATTTTTCTAATACCACCTCCACTTCCATCTCCACCTCCTCCATCCCAATCCCTCTTCCAAAGTCTAACCTAATTCGGACCTCCATCTCAATCCCTTCCCTATCTTCCTAAACAAACACAACATTAGTGATCCCCCCCTCTTTAAACAAATGAGGCCTAAGGGACTATGATAGATCTTGGAGGAATGGATTAACAAAGGCCTCGAAAGTATGAATTTTAAAATTTGTGAGGGGATTAGCTTGGAAAAAGAATATTTTGCCTAGGTTGTGTATGTGTGTTTTTTTTTGTTTGTTGGTATTATGTCATTATATATATATATTAAAATAATATAGTATAAAAAATATTTATAAAATATAATTTTTAATATTAAAATATATCAAAAATACCAAAAAATATTTATGGTATTTTATATAGTTAACCCCTCACTAAAATATATCACAAACAAAAATAATTTTTCTTAATTCATTTGCTAACAATTTCCACACTAATAATCTCCTCATTAACAATCCTCACACTGACAATCCTACCGAAACTAACTCTGAAAACAAACGGACCCTAACACTCATAATTATGTAAAATCAAGTTTACTTTCCAACAAAAACAGCCTCTAATGAAGAAGAAATATTCAATCTTTGTATTTTGGCAAATATTGACCCTTTGATCTCTCAGTTTGAATAATTAATTGGCCTAGTTATTTCATTTCAAATTACAATTATGGGTCAGTTTGGTATAACTTATTATAAATTAAAGGTTAATAATCAAATCCCCAACTTCTAAATAATTTTCTTAGTGTATTTAAGGTCTTGTTTGGCATAACTTACAAAAGTTAAAAAGCTAAAAAGTTACTAAAAAAGTTGAAAAGTCCATACTATTTGGAGGAAGCTTGTAGGGGAAATCTATTTGAATTCAACTACTCAAAAGTCAAGAAGTTAAAAGTCAAAAAGTCAATAAGGGTAGAATGATCATTTTGATTTTATTACAATATTTTATTACACATCTTTTTGTAAAAAGTCAAAAAATTATCCAAACATACATATTTTTTTCTCTATTTTTTTTAGCCAAAAAAAATCAAAAAGTAAACTTTTTCTACCTAATAAGTTATAAATAAAGTTATACCAAACAATATGACACTAAACCACCCAGTATCAATTATTGTACTGTTGCAACTTACAATATGATAACGCAGTACTCTCAATATGATAATTTTATTAATTTCCTGCTAGAGGTAAAGGATAACTTAACAAACATTAATTTAGAAGGAAAATTGGGGAATAATTGAAAAAGATCATGGAGTGTAGAATATTCAGAGTAATCAGCCAAAGATTTGGCATATGGAATAAGTTAATCAATTTGGGTTAAAATAATAATCAGTTATAATATTCATGCTCTCAATTAGTAGAAGATCGAGTTGTCCGCCATTAATGAAACTTGCCAGCTACAAGGGGACCATGGAATCTTTCAATTTTTATTTTTTGAAATTTTCAAAATATCCAAATCAAAATAGTTGGTACGTGTCAACGACGTCAAGGATTCACGCCTGTTTCTCTGTATTTTCCTCTACTACTACTTTTCTCTAGAAAATTCATATATAGTTTAACAATGGTGATGAATATTGAGACTATTATTCTAGTATTTGATGAGTTTGATGCTTTCTTAATCAATCATGATTGGTTTATAAATAATATTTCTTTCATCTGTGTTTGATCTGGCAGAATCTTTGCTTTCATTTATAAGTGCCATTTCAATTTGCAGAACTTTCACTAATCTTCACTTGCTATAGGTTGTGCTATCTAGTCGCGAAAACACAAATTCTCGCTTTGATGGGAAGACAGCCTTGCTGCGATAAGATTGGATTGAGGCGAGGTCCATGGAGCATTGAGGAGGATCATAAGCTTATGAACTTCATTTTGAACAATGGCATACAATGCTGGCGACTTGTGCCAAAACTTGCGGGTGTTCATCTCTCTCTGTGTGTGTTTTTATGTACTTGTTACAAGTTGTTTAGTTGTTTGTTACTGATTTTATTTTCTGTTTTCTGTTTTATTTTTTATTTTACTAAAAAATTTCAATGCTTGTTGTTTTGGATGATGGAAGGTTTGCTTAGATGTGGAAAGAGTTGTAGGCTAAGATGGATTAATTATCTGAGGCCGGATCTTAAGAGAGGGGCATTAACAGAAGCAGAAGAAGACATGATTATTCAACTTCATTCCCGCTAT
Source organism: Camellia granthamiana (assembly GCA_036172215.1). Lineage (NCBI taxonomy): Eukaryota > Viridiplantae > Streptophyta > Magnoliopsida > Ericales > Theaceae > Camellia > Camellia granthamiana. Next base: position 120,551,839 of record CM069912.1, on the reverse strand, counting down.
GGTAATAGGTATTATCATGATGCAACTAATTACAAAAAATATTAAACATGATTGTGATTTTCTGGATAAAAATGACAATAAAAAAACATGTTTCATGCCCACTCACTTGTTTTAAAAACTTATTTTGAAAATTAGTGTCGATGGTGGCTAAAGGTGGTTGTTGACAGTCAAAAATGGTGGTTAGAGGTGATTGTTGGCTAATGGAGGTGGTTGTTGCCGGTGCAAGTGGTTGGCTAGCCATTGGAGATGGTGGCTGAAGGTAGTTTTAAGCAAGAGGTGTTGGTCAAAGGTAATTGCCACTAGTGGGAAGTGGTTGTTGCCGATGAAAAGGTGGTTGGTCGACTACTGGAGGTGGTGGCTGAAGGTGTGGTTTTAGGCAAAAGGTGTTGGTCGAAGGTAGTTGCCACCAATGGGATGTTGTTGTTGGGAGAGGTCAGTGGCAATGGTGACTGAATGTGGTGATGAAAGGTGGGTAGTGGCCCGAGAGGGTGGAAAAAGTACGAGGGAATGAAAAAAAAAAAATTAACAAGTAAAACTAATTTTTTGTAGTTACAAAAATAATAAATTTCTACATACGAAATAAATTTTGTTTACCATTATCAAAATTTTTATAAATATAAATAGAGTAGTGTTATTCAAATAAAAAAAATTAGACTCATTTTTTAAACTAAATGATGTGATAGTGTATTAAAATATTTTTAAAAAATTTTCTTTCATATATTTTCTAATCATCTCATTTATATAGCGTTAGGTCTAAAAACTAAGTTTATAAGTGAATTTGTATATCATTTTTCATATACATAACAAACCATAAATATCACCCATAAGAGGATTACTTTTGGGTTCACAATGAATTGACAATTTGTTGCCTAAAATTTGTGATATTCAACAGGTGGTCCAAGATTGCTTCACATTTTCCGGGCCGGACAGACAATGAAATCAAGAACCACTGGAATACCCGGATCAAGAAAAGACTAAAGCTTCTTGGTTTAGACCCCATCACCCACAAGCCTATCGAACAACCTGAAATGTTTACCACAAAGGAATTAGCTTGCAGAATTCCTTCGTCTTTTGAACAACACCAAATGTTTACCACAAAAGACGAAGTAATTCTGCAATCTAATTCCTTTTGGAACCAAGCCAACAACAACCTAGAGCTCGACTTGCACGATAGTCTATGCTCAAAAGGGACATCAATGGTGATCTCCGCAACACAACCTTCTAATGCATCTGCGAGTGTGAGTGAACCAGTTCATGAGGACTTTCTTCAACAATGGATTGATAACCCCAACAGTATGCTTTCATGGGATGGTTTTAATAATCTAGAAGAGACTTTCCTATGGGAATGTCTCCAAATTTGATGGTTGTACACTTTTTTTTTTTTTTTTCACTTGCCTCCGTATATATGGGGTCCCGTTTGTTTTTAGAGCTAGAATAGAGAGAATTAGTAATAAGAGAATTAATAATGAGGGGATTGATAGTGAGGGATTAAATAAAATTGTGTTTGTTTTGATGATAGTTGTTGGTGTAGGGATTGTTAAATTATTTTTATATAAAATAATAAAACAAATAAAAAAAATACAAAAACATTAAACATTAATGTTAAAAAAAAATGCCCAACATGTAAAAAATAAAAATAAAAATAAAATAAATAAATAAAAATAATACAAATAAAACTATGATTTTTACTTAACAAAGAATACAAAAAATTAAACATTAATGTTCAAAAAAAAAAAAAATGCCCAACATATCAAAAATAAAAATAAAAATAGTCCAGCGGATTATTTTCTAATACTAAGTCCTAAGCCTCCATCCTAATCCCCTCCCAAGGCCCATCTTAATTCGGAGGGAATTATGAATCTCCTCTCCATCTTTCAAAACAAATATAACATTAATGCATCACATCTCCATCTCCATCTTCGTCTTAATCCCAATCCTCCCTCTGTCTCCCAAAACAAACAGGGCCATAGTTCCATGATTTGTTTCATACGTGGTTGAGGGTTCATAAGGGTTCATGTTGTGAGCAAGAATACATTGAGCTATAAGTCATTTAATTGATTCTTGAGGAATTAAACAAATATTGCCAGGTATTTTAATTAGATATAACATATTAAACTACATTCAATCGCGAAAACATCTAGTTTCAGAGAAAAGTCTTTCAAGTAAGTGGAAAAGAAATCAACTTGATGTCCCTCTGATTGTTTTCCATCATCCATATTTTTGGATAGACATTAAAAGTGAAATAATTGAAACAAAAAAACAAGGGGAAAAAAAAAATGTAACGGAGTACAAATGAATATTGAAGACAAAAAATAAAAACAAAAACAAAAAATAGTTGGAACTTGGAAGCGATATGGATTGATGGTTAGAATTGAAAGTGAGGAGTTGAGGTAAACAAGGTAAAATTTTCAGTTATCATCAAAAAAATAAAAGTTTCAAGGATCAAAATTTTATGTGTCCAAAAGTAAAAAATTTATTATAAAAAATATTTGAAAATCAATTTTATTGTCGTGTTACTAAAAAATCATCTCAAAAAGTCAAAGAAAGTACTTTTAGCGATAAAATTTTAAAAATATCGCTAATAAATAATTTGGTCCTTAAAGGTTATTTTTTTAAGACAAAATTCAGGCCTCGTTTGGGAACAGGCTAATTTAGTAATTTTTTGGCTAATTGGCTAAAAATGTTGGTAAGAAAAACCTGTATGTTTGGGCCAACTTTTTGGCTAATTACGAAACGACGTGCAAAAAGTAGAGAGAAAAGGGAATCTTTGACTTTTTGGTATGGGTTGTTGGCTTTTTGGCTAAAAAGGTAACTTTTTGGCTAATTGGCTATTTTAGCCTCTTGCCAAACGTGTTTGAATTTTATTCCACGAATTTTCTTTTTCTATTAATTTTTATTTTTCATCTTGCAAAATGTTAAAAAATATTTTGGAGAATCATGATTTGGTGTAGCACTCCAAGATGTTTGTCAATATATGCCAAGTGGTGAACCATCAATTTCCTGGAACAAATGCTCATGTTTTAGGGCTTTTAGAACTTAGAAAAGAGTTTATTCATGATGATGGTTGATGGGCTTGTTTATTATTAGCACATATATAAGGAAAAGACTGGTCTAGATTTATTTATTCAGAATTTTTTAAATGGGTGGTCGTGTGGTGGAGATTAAATTTTTATAATGTTAAATCCATATGTTAAAATAAATTTGAACTATAAAATGATAATTCTAAATAATTTTTGAATAATTAAGTTTGAATTTATAATATTATCATAAATATAAAGGCAAGACAAGAAGAAAAAAAAAAATCATGTATAACACAGAATTATTTTCCTCAACTTATCCATCTTACGTAAAAGTATTCACTAAAAGCTAAATTTAAATTAAAAATTAAAAATAAAAAAAGGTGGGAATTTGTGGGTGCTATCTCTTTGGAAAATATAATAATTCATAGCTAACATCAATTTAGGCTATAACTCTAGCCAAAGGTTTCAAACAAATTAAAACTTCAGCCCAAAAAGAAAAAAAAAGAAAAAAAAAATAAGAGAGAGAGGTTGGAATTTGTGGGTGCCATCTCTTCGGAAAATATATATTTACAAATAAATATAGCATATCAATTAGCATTGTTCAAATGGATGCAGAGGCCAGGGCCCCCCAGCTACACTTGCGTCCGCCAATGTTGTTAACTAATACTACTATGGCCCTGTTTGGTAAGTGGATTTTGGACTATTTTTTTGGCTAAAATTTATAAAAAGATTAAATGGATTAAAATAATTAATAAAATAAAATATCACATCAAACCTATAATTATTTCATTTTTTCTCTCACAAACATCATATCCAACTATAAAAAAATCAATCATCTTCTTAAATATAAAAATTTTAACCTACTAAAATAACTAAAGCTAAAATAATTTATTAAAATAGCCAACTTTCCAAACGAGCCCTATATCATGCACTTCACTACCAAAGTATTTGATGGATTTTATTAGAGCATTTTTTAGCTTTTTATTTTTTTTTATTTTTTTGAAATATGCGTCTAAATGTTTGGAACAACTTTTATTATGTCAAATGGGTTGTAAGAAAATAAGAATTCTGAGTATTGTCTGCCCCGTTTGGGAAGTTGGTTATTTTAGTAGGCTATTTTAAATTTGTAGTTCTTTTATTAGGCCAAAATAGTTGGTGCCGTTTGGTAACACTTACATTTTCAGTTTTCTGTTTATATTTACAAAAATTTTAAAAACTCAAATAAAAACTTGTTTGGTAAAATTTTTGATTTATAAATTAGTGGTCTCAGTTTATAAATTTAGCCAAAAAATGAAAACACAAAAAATGTGTTTCCATTTTGAGTTTTGAGTTTTTTTTTTTTACCACCCAACACTTGCCACCACCCGCTACCATTTTCTACTACCGTCTTCCGCCACCACCACTCATCCCCCACCACCATCTGCCACCACCACTCACCACCCACCTGCCACCACCACCCACCAGCCACCACCCACTCGGCACCACCACCCACCTCTCGCCGCCGCCACCACCACCACCTTCACCACCACCTCCACCACCACCACCCACCTCTCGCCGCCGCCACCACCTCCACCTCCACCTCCACCATCCACCCACCACCCGCCACTACCATCTGCCACCCGCCACCTACTTGCCACCACCACTCACCACCCACCTGCCACCACCATCCACCACCTACCACCACCAGCCACCTACCAGCCACCACCACCCACCACCCGCCACCACCACCATTACCCACCACCTACCCGCCTGCCACTACCACCCACCCGCCTACCACCACCGCTACCACCACCACCCACTCGCTACCACCTACCACCCGCCACCGTCACCCACCCACCCACCACCACCACCACCACCACCCGCCACCTACCCGCCACTACCCGCCATCCGCCACCCACCTGCCACCACCACCTACCACCCGCCACCTCCACTACCACCACCACCCACTCGTTACCACCCACCACCCGCCACCATCACCCACCCACCCACCCACCCACCCACCATCACCACCCACCATCTACCCGCCACCCACCTGCCACCACCACCCATCACCCGCCACCACCACCACCACCCACTCGCTACCACCCACTATCTGCCACCGTCACCCACTCACCCACCACCACCACCCACCTGCCACCACCACCCATCACCTGCCACCACTACCACCACTACCTACTCGCTACCACCCGCCACCGTCACCCACCCATCCACCACCACCACCTACCCGCAACCACCACCCACCCACCCACCCACCACCCGCCAACCGCAATCCATTTGCCACCACCATGTATAACACAGAATTATTTTCCTCAACTTATGCATCTTACGTAAAAGTATTCACTAAAAGCTAAATTTAAATTAAAAATTAAAAATAAAAAAAGGTGGGAATTTGTGGGTGCTATCTCTTTGGAAAATATAATAATTCATAGCTAACATCAATTTAGACTATAACTCTAGCCAAAGGTTTCAAACAAATTAAAACTTCAGCTCAAAAGAAAAAGGAAAAAAAAGAAGAAAAAGAGATAGGTTGGAATTTGTGGGTGCCATCTCTTTGGAAAATATATATTTACAAATAAATATAGCATATCAATTAGCATTGTTCAAATGGATGCAGAGGCCATGGCCCCCCAGCTACCCTTGCGTCCGCCAATGTTGTTAACTAATACTACTATGGCCCTGTTTGGTAAGTGGATTTTAGACTATTTTTTTGGCTAAAATTTATAAAAAGATTAAATGGATTAAAATAATTAATAAAATAAAATATCACATCAAACCTATAATTATTTCATTTTTTTCTCTCATAAACATCATATCCAACTATAAAAAAATCAATCATCTTCTCAAATATAAAAATTTTAACCTACAAAAATAACTAAAACTAAAATAATTTATTAAAATAGCCAATCTCCCGAACGAGGCTTATACCATGCACTTCACTACCAAAGTATTTGATGGAGTTTATTAGAGCATTTTATATCTTTTTATTTTTATTTTATTTTTATTTATTTTTTTGAAATACGTGTCTAAATATTTGGAACTACTTTTATTATGTCAAATGGGTTGTAAGAAAATAAGAATTTTGATTATTGTCTGGCCGATTTGGGAAGTTGGTTATTTTAGTAGACTATTTTAAATTTTTAGTTATTTTATTAGGCCAAAATAGTTGTGTTTGGGAGTTAGATTTTTTTTATAAATAGATGTAATGTTTGTGAGAGAAAAAATAAAATAATTATAAATTTAATGTGACATTTTATTTTATTGACTATTTTAATCTATTTTACCTTTTAGTACCAAAAAACCACAAACGCTTCTTCCTAAACACTCCCATGCTACCAACTCCAATTTACCAAAAAAAAGTCTCACACAATCTCTAGACAAATTATGTTTAAAAAAAAAAAATCTCTAGACAAATTAACTTTCGACATACCCAAAATTTTAAAAAAAAAATTAAAATTAAAATTAAAAGTGTCACACAATCCCTGCACAAATTACAATATTGCAGCTCAAGTCTTTATCAATGGCTTTCCAGGGAGGTAAGATTCCCTAACATGATTCTTTATCCCCCTACTCGAAATTAAAATCCAAAAAAATAAAATCAAATAAACAAAGAAGCTAAAAAAAGAAAAGGGATTAAAACACAATAAAGCTGCTTATTTCAGCTTTCAACTTAATTTAAGTTATTTTGATGTGTTTGGTTTAGCTTATAGCTTATAACTTTTTGGAAGTCAGAAATCAGCTTATTCTTTGAGTGGAGCAGGAGATGTTTAATTTATAAGTCAAAAATCAGCTTATGTTCATAGTTATAAGCTATAAGTTGTTTAGGTATAAGCTATAAGTACTTTCCCACAGCTCTACCAAACAAGGCCAATCCATACTTCAAAGTTCCTTGCTCATAAAAAAAAAACAAAATAAAATAAACTATAAATACACCCACTGAGATTTGATTAAAATACAAATCGCCCCTGTAGTTTTGAAAATTACATTCCACCCTTGAGGTTTCTAATTTCATAACAAATCGTCTCTTTTATTAATAAATCATCAAGTCAATTAACAGTTTTTAATGATGTTAAAAATATGTTTCAATTAATAATTTAGGTAATTTTATATTGTATAGGAGAGTAATTATAAATTTCATTTTTTTAGTTAATTATGTTAAATAAATTTTTTTAATAAGAGGATATTTGTAATTTTTTAAACTACAGAGGTAATCTATATTTTAAGTGAATCTCAAAAAGTATATTTGTAATTTACCCTTAAAAAAATATCCAAAAAAAGTTCTTCAACTTAAAAATCTAAAATTTATTTTCTTGTACGACTATGCACCCTCTGTTTTAAAACAATTGTTTAATGAAATTTTCATCTTTAGTGGATTTTTTTTAAAATTTAATTTAATTTTTTTTAAAAATTAGGTACTTTTTCATTAGAAGTACCTAAAATTTTAAAAAGAAAAATATCTTAAATCTACAAAAAAATAAAAAGTCTACTAAAAATAAAAAATTAAAGGGCAAATTATATCAATAATACTTGCATTTTGCCTTTTGTGTCAATTTTGTCCTTATAATTTTAATTAGCTTAATTTTGATCATTAATTTTAAATTTTGCATCGATTTGGTCCAATTAATAATACCGATTAAGGTTTTTGAAAGAAAATGACTACTAACTTGGTTGAAATTAACTTACTTAATTGAACAATTTTATAATTTTATCTATAAAAGTATAACAAATGCTACTCGTGTTTGTATTTTCAATTAAAAAAAAAAAAAAACTAGCAATTATAACAATTGGACAAATTGAGACAAAATCATAAATTTAAGGTTAAAATCGAGCAACTTAAAATTACAATGAACAAAATGACATAAGAAGTAAAATATAGGAACTACTAATGTAATTTATCCAAAATTCAATTTAATTGAAAAAGTTGAGAAAATTAACTATTTTGGGCTTTAATCTCTTTTAAATTTGATTCATTTTTCTAAAAAAATTTAAACGACGAGTTTAAATTAAAGATTCTAAAAATTATAAAAATATTAAGTTTGAAAAAAAAAATACTAAAGACAAAAAAAAAGTCAAAAAATTAACTTAAAAGTTGAGGACAAATGAAAATGTTGTTAAAAAAAGTGTGTGGTAGTAGTTAGGGATGTGCATAGTGTGGTTCAAACGATTTGGAAGTAAAATTATAAATCAAATAATAGATTGACAGATTGGCAAATCTCGATTTAGGCGAGTTTTGGACAAATTAATGAATTGAAAAATATTCTAACCAATAATCAAGTATTTGCATAATATATAATAGTAATTTACATAATATTTTTTATATATATAACTACTAATTTATAACAAATTTCACATTTTAAATCTCTGTTATGCTCATTTTTATTTTGATATTAGAGGTCAAAATATATATATTAATTATAATGGAGCAGAGTGATTTCAAAAGTGAATTATAAAATTTAAAATTTAATCTACAGTTAACAGATAGAATGGTGCGAATTGATACAGGTCGATGCAGTTTTAATGGATTGAGCGATAGTTTGCAAGGGAATAGCTCCCCTCCATATTATTATTCTTCATACTCCAATATACTTCATTTCTTGAGCTCAATTTTAGGTTCACAATGATAATTTAAATCGTACATCTCATATTCCCAATAATTTAGATGAGTTATGCAAAAAATTAGTTTCACTAGATATCACTAGATACATGAATAAATTGCATATTATTTTTTAAAATGGACGATAATTGTGAGTTTAAACTTAAACATTTCATTTGATAAAACAAAAAGTTTTTGTTCATGTATTCATTGATATTTGATGAAATTAATTTTTTGCATAGATGGTCTTCATTGTGAGATTTACTAGATAAACAGTTTAAATTATCATTATAAACCTAGAATTGAGCTCAAAAAATAAAATATGAAAGAATATAGAGGATAATAGTATGGAGTAGTCAATCCTATTTTACAAAGCCTAGTAGTAGCATAGCATGACTTTTTCACAAAAATATAAAGATAAGTTAAAAAAAAAACCTTTTCTCTCATGTGATACTAGGGGCGAGCAGCGGATATATCGATCCGCCTAAACCGACCGAACCGATCCGATCCGATCCGTCGCATTTTGGACGGATGCGTGATGACGAGCGGACGGTTGCGGATTGATTTTTTCGAATTCACCTAGTTTTGGATGGATGGCGGATTTAAGGTTCTTTTGGCCGCAACCAAACCGTCAAACCGAGAGCACACCTAGTTATTTGTAAAACTTTATATTTTCAATTTGTTTAGACATTCTATTTGTATTTTCAATTAAAAAAGAGTTTTCAACTTAAATATAGTTTTTGAATTAAAAAAAATAAATGTATTATTTATCTATATTTTTTTATTTTTAAATCTAACTCTAAAAATAATAAATAAAAAAGATGATATATGCTGGTTAGTTTTTGTTTTCAAAAACAGATATAGATGTAACAATACAAAGGCATACAATCTCTACTACTGTTATGTTCATGGTTTTGGTGATTTAAATTGTTTTTATATTTTAAGAATCACAGATTATAATAGTTTATGTGGATGAGGCATGTAGTGATTGTAATATTCTAAAATTTCAATTTTTTTTTCTTTGGATGATGCATGCAATAATTGTATGCTTTTTAAGTCATTGACTATAATATATATATATTTTGAGAAAGTGCATAAGTTGAATTATATTGAAAATTTATAAAATTTTAAACCGCCAAACCGATTCGCATCCATCCGCCAATTCGCTCAATCCACATCCGCTGGATTGACAGATGGATGCAGATTAATTTTCTCCAATCTGCCAATCTGGCGGACAGATGGTGGATTGGAGGTTCCGTGGCCGCAACTGACCCACGCCCACCCCTATGTGCTACTTCTCCCTTATATATTTTATTTTTTGCAAACATAAAATGCTTTTTACAATCATAAAATACATGGGAAAGTCTATAGCACACACAACTCAAACGATATGTCTTATATGCACCTTATAATTAAAAAGAAAATGACATAATTTTATATTTTCTAAATCATAGCTAAAAAAATATTCATAACGAAACACCATATCAAGTACAACAAAAAATCTCCTAAGTTATAATTAAAATATTATTATAATTAAAGAAGAACATCGATTAATAACTAAATAAAAAAAATTACATAACTAACAATACATATGATATACCTCTTTCAAGGGGATTAGGGTCACTACTGTGCGGCTTGCACAACAATGATTGTTGTGCGGCTCATGGGAATTATTTCGGACTTTATTTTCATCATCCAAACTGTTCAATTTTTAAAGAATATCGAGTACAACATACCTGTAAAAAATCAAGTTGATCGGATATTGATAGACCCTTCATCAACTCGAATTTGTATATTTAAAAAAATAAATATATAAATATTAAATTGAATATAAATGTGAGTTGATGAAGGGTCTATCAATACCCGATTAATTTGATTTTTTACAAGTATGTTCTGCTTAATGTTATTTAAAAATTAAACGGTTCGAATTATCAAAATAAATTTAAAATAATTCTCACATGCCGCACAACAGTCACTGCTATGCAAGCCGCACAGCAGCGACTCCAACCCCCTCTTTCAAGGGGTGTATAGTAAAATTTCCCAAAAATACATTTTTAATGTACATATTTCTATAATATACATTGAAAATGCTCGCACTCCACTACAAAAATTTCGGTTTTTTGCGACGGCACAGTGCCATCGCAAATACGCTTCATGCCGTCTCAAAAAAGTTTTAGCGACGGCAAATAGAGGGTCACAACAGAGGACGTTGCAAAAGACTTTTAGCGACGGTATCATGCCGTCGCTTTTTTTTAGCGGCGACAATTGGTACCTTTTGCGACGGCAATTTACTGTCGACTATAATATGTAAAAAAGTCGAACTTTTTGCAACGGCACCATTTTACCGTCACTAAAAGTGTTATTTGAGAAGGCAAAAAATGTTGTCACGAATGGTTCTGTTTTTTTGCGATGGCATGCCCACTGTCGCCAATGGTCCTAATATTTTTTGCGACGGTATGGTGTCGTCGCAAAAAAAAAAAAAAAAAAAAAAAAAACTGCAATATAATTATTAAAATTACCTGTTTTTTGCGACGGTGTGGTGCCAAAAAAAAAAACTGCAATATAATTATTAAAATTACCTATATTAAATGAAAAAACAATTGAAAAAGAAACCAATAATTACATAATAATATAAAAATTCCTGTATAGAAAAAATAATTTCTCCATAATAAAAATATTCTTGCATTCCTAACTGCGCATCAACAAAATTACCCCGCTACATAATGTTCCATAATACATATATAATGTTTAAATACATAATGTTATTCATAATTCAAAATAACATAGACCAAAATTACAAGTTTTGCTCATCATTCTCCGTGGGTAACAAAAACAAAAATTAGTCGCATTCTTCACAGACATGCATTTCACAAGAAGGAAAACTCCTACTCGGGAAATATCTGAAAACAAAAAATAAATATAATTAATGACAATATAATTATGTGTTAATATGTTAATTATAAAAAAATATAAAAATGTAACTACTATACAATTGCAAAGATAATTAAGTAAATAATTTTGCCTAGACCGAAATCCGGCTCTAACTCCCAAATCGAGAACTCGATTCGAGTCCCCGTCTTCTCCCACAAGTCTCTCGTGCCTAGGCGGTCATGTGTGCCAAGTTTCGTGCTACTCCGATACCGTTTGGTGATTTAGGGATGTTAACACCTCGAATTCTAAGTTTCTTAAGAAGCTAGTTTGTTTCTTAAGAGTGAAATTTGGCTCTAACTTTCAAACCGGGAACCTGATTTGAGTCCCATCTTTTCCCACAAGTCTTTCGTGCCCAAGAGATCGTGTGTGCCAAGTTTCGTGCTACTCCGACGCCGTTTGGTGATTTTGGGGCACTAACACCTCAAATTCTAAGTTTCTTAATAAACTAGTTTGTTTCTTAAGAGTGAAATCCGGCTCTAACTCTCAAACCGGAAACTTGATTTGAATCTCGTCTTCTCCCACAAGTCTCTTGTGCCTAGGCGGTCGTGTGTGCCAAGTTTCGTACTACTCCGACGTCGTTTGGTGATTTTGGAGCGTTAATACCTCGAATTCTAAATTTCTTAAGAAACTAATTTGCCTACAGTGAAATCTGACCCTAACTCCCAAGCCGGGAACCCGATTCGAGTCTCGTCTTCTCCCACAAGTCTCTCGTGCCTAGGCGGTCGTGTGTGCCAAGTTTCATGCTACTCTGACGCCGTTTGGTGATTTTGGGGCATTAACACCTCAAATTCTAAGTTTCTTAAGAAACTAGTTTGTTTCTTAAGAGTGAAATCCGGCTTTAACACTACAGGAAAAAGCACATTTGCCGACCAAATTTCCCGACTAAAAAAAATTTGGTCGCTTTCAGCAACCAAAACAATATTAGTAGCCAAAAGTAAAGCTTTTTGGCGACTAAACAATTTTAGTAGGCAAAAGTATACAATTAGCGACTAACACTAAGTTTGGTCACTGATTATATGGGTTTTAGTGAATAAAAAATTTTTAGTAGCCCAAAGTAAAGCTTTTTGGCGACTAACAAAATTTAGTAGCCCAAAGTAAAGCTTTTCTAAGTACAATGTGGTCTGGCTGCGCGCCTTATTCACTTCATCCATTGCATCCATTGCATCGCACTTTGTCTTGTTGTATATTGTATTTTAGGATCACGATCTTTCCTCAGCAGATCACTCCCCACTTCTATCATGCCACCCAATTACTTGTATTCTTTTTGCGAAACACATAGTTCTGCATGTATACATGCCTATTCCACTAAAAGAATTGTGGTTTGAGGATTCCGACACCTTTTTTGTGTCAAACGTAGTTTGATTTTGTATCTCCATCCCTTTATGGTATTTGTGTGGTTTGTACTGCTTATGGTTTGATTATTTCGTTACATTGCATATCCTTTACACTGTTTTGTTGTATTGCATCCTACCCCTGAACTACGCTGGTTTGATTCCTTGCAAAGGGATACGTAGGCAACCCTCGGGTTCAACCAACTGCATTTGTATTTTGTTTATTTGTCCAAGTCTTCGGCCTTGTCAAAAATGGGTCGTCTCTGGGCTTTGACATTCACTCACGTCATTTCATGACTCTGAGCTCTGTCAAAGAGGGGCAACTGTAGACACCCCATTTTTTATCGTCCTTAAGACTTGGGCGCTACTGATTGATTATTCGATGGTGCAGGCTATGTTATGCAAAGATTCGATTTCTTCGGTAATGAGAGCGTCAAATCCCAACCTTACACCCCATTTTTGGACTAAAACTATTTTGAACAAAGATTTTAAATCTTAAAATCCTCTCTTTCAAAATATTTTTGAAACAAAGTTCCTACGATGTTCCGAGACTTACATTTCGTTAAATGTTGCGCTTTTCGGTAAACCGAGCAAGGACAAATTAGAAATGAATGAAAGAGATGTGAATTCTTTGAAAAATCTTTCAAAACACCTTATTTAGGGGTTTGGGGTTGAAGAAAAGAGGAGAGGAGGGAAGACAACTGGCTGAGGAGAAGTTAAGCATGAATCTGGTTGAACCGAAACTGAGCAGTCTTCACTAAAAGAGGGATATCTCTTAGCACACTTGGAATTTTGATATGAGGTTGCCACCATTAGAAATAATACTTCTGGGGCATCAATTTAGGCTCAAGAATGACCTGCAAAGAAGTCCAGATAAAGGAGATATGCCCATTTGAAGTTGGACCTAGAGAGCAGATTTTTTCTGCCGGCCACTGGTGAAGAGTGCCGGCCATGGATGATGCAATGCCGGCCATTGATGATCAGTGCCGGTCAAAAATGGACCTGTGCTGGCCATCAATGATGGCTTGCCGGCCATTGATGCAAAAAGTCAGATTTTTGCAGATATTTGTGTTCCAGCTATTCTAGCTGTCCCTTTTGGGATATTTTCGACCTGAGCTTGCATTTGTCTATATATAGAGAGCCTTCTCTATGGTTTTGGAGGTTAGAACATTTGAGGTTAGCAAGTTTGGGAGCCTCTTTCTCTAAAATCTCTCTCTCTCTCTCTCTCTCTCTCTCTCTCTCTCTCTCTCCCTCTCTATAATCCTCTCTCTCTAGATTTCTCTCTCTTGCCCTTTTGTGCATACAAGTAGAGAAATACTTCTAGTTTGCCTAAACACCCTTGATCAAACTTGACCAAATACCTTCACTTGGAGCTGAGACATCTTGGGACCTATTTTGGGCTGTTGAAGGGTTATTTGAGCCAAGAAAGTGGCTGTTTAAGTGCTGTGCTTTAAAGGTATAAGTCTTACCTCTTTTAAGCTCTTTGTACATAGTTGTTTTGTCATCTTTTTGTGTTGTTTTGAGCCTAGTTTTCAACTACAAAAAGTTCTGAATTTTGGGCTTAAACATGTTGGTTTAAAGCCATTTTTTTGCTAAGGGGTTGTATCCCCCTTCTTGTTGCCTATTTGTATGTGCCTTTGCATCATCTCTTAGCATGTAAAAGTTAAAATTTTTGGGCCTTTAAACCACTGAAATTCAAAGTTATTTCAGTGGTAAAAAGTGTGTTTTGAAGTCCAAAAATGGAGGGGTTAGCCTCTCCCTCCTTGTCTCTCTTCCATGCCTAGTTAGCATTACAAAGTAGCATGCTTTTGTGGCTCGTGTTAGCTTATTTCAAGCATGTTTTAGGCCTTATTTTAGCATGTCTCAACTCTGTTTTTGGTTGGTTGGAGCACTTGTTGCTTGCTTCTTGCACTTATAATGCAATTATGCTTACTAGTCTAGCATGCTTAATGATTTAGCCTATAATTCTAGCTTGTGTTAGCTTGATTCTAGCACATTTTAGCTATTGTTTTGACATGCTTTAAATCTATTTTGGGTCCGTTACGTCCTTCGAGGCTTGGTTTGCATGGCTATAGTGTAACGGTCTTCACTAGTCCATTGCTTTGAGGACGTGAGCATGAAGTGTTTGAGTTATTTGCATGTTATAGCCTCATTTTGCATGTAATTTCAGCACCATAACCTCTGTCATGTGCATATGTATTTCACTCTTTCATTGCTTTTGAGAGTTGTGCTTTATGCCTTGTTTGTAGCCTAACAAATGAGCATGTTTTTCTTGCCTTTTGTACTACCATCTCAGCATGTTTTAGCTATTGTTTTGGCATATTTAACCTCTGTCTAGAGCTGGTTTAGTCATTTGAGTTTGATATGGCATGCCTCTAGTGCAGTGCTCTTCACTGACTTTAATGCTTTTAGCTCTTAACATGTTGTGCCTGTGTTGCTTGCATATTTTAGCATTCTTTTTCATGCCATTTCAGCACTGAAAAGTCTGCAACCTCCCTTATTTTTTCATTTTTTCATTTGTTTTGAGGGTTGGTTAACCTTATGATTGTGTTTAAGCTTGAGATAGAGCTTGTGCTCAATGGCTTTAACTCTCTTTTGAGGGTTCCTCCTAGTCAAAGACATGATCTCTCTCATGTCTTAAACCATCTTTTGGTTGACCCCTCTCTCATTAGAGGACACTCATCTTGGACATAACCGGTTAAAGAATGGCTTGGTAATGCTAAAATGTGTAAACAAGAATTGGACAAGTAAAACATGACTAAGATAAGCATATTGTATTTGCATTGCATTGTGTTCAATCGGACGTTATATTGAACACGAGGAAAATTGGTTCATTTCATTCTTGAAGTGATGAAATGAACCAATCTCCTTTGTCTCCATTGCCTTTGATCATCCATGATAAGGTAGTGGTCTAGAGTCTTGTTTTTGTGCATTTATTGAAAGTGTACAACTTGGATCGTTGGCCATCATGTATTGAAAATGCTTGATTGGTGGTTTTGGATCCAAGAATGCCACTCCTTTGATGTTTTGAGATGATAAGGAGGGGCATGGTACAAATATATCTTTGGAAAACCCTCTCTTTTTCTCTGTCTGTGCTCTGTTGCAGTGTGGTAAATCAGCACACCAGTGGCCGGCACTGGTACATTGATGGCTGGTAGTGCTATATCTTTGGCCGACAGTGCCTTTCTTTGGCCGGCAGATGGCCAGCAGCAAGAATTCATGGCCGGCAAGCCATTGGTGCAGTCCTCAACATTGTTTTGGTAAAGTGGAGTAGAGAGTTCTTGGAGCAACCCTGCAAACAGAGCCTCTCAAAAGCAAACCGGAAGGCGTTTCGGGGCGAAAACCGAGTGCATGCATCCTTCATTACCCGAGGCAAAGCTGAGGCAGTCTAGTTCAAATATCTTGCATGATTAGTTAGTTGTAATTTAATTAACTAGTTTGTTAATTAGCTAAGTGTTGTAATAATTAGCAAGTAGTTTACTGGTTATTCAATTGGTTGTGTAATAATTAGTCTAATAAGTTTAATTAGATTAGTTAGCTTAGCTTAGCTTAGTGTAACTTAGCTTATTCATTTGGACCCTCCTTCGAGAGGACGTAATATTGTAATAAGCGTGCATGTGTGTGTGCATGTCTTCCAACCCCACTTCTTTCTCCCTTTTATTTAACCGCTTTCGATGGTTAGGTTAGGGCACGTTTCGATTAGTATACCTTATGATTTGCATGTTTGCATCATTCATTTTGTCTTGCATGCACCAGGTTTGGCGCATCATTCAAACTGCATCGTATTTCAATACTTATTTGAATACGTGTATCAAATTGTTGCATTCATATTCCATCTTAGATAGCCGGGCCTATTTAGTTGCATTATTACATGTGTTGCATTAGGCATCTTGCATAGTTAGGAGCATGAATATTTCTAACTAGCTTTTATTTTGGCTTGGAGTACACTGTAAGTTTTTATGCTTTAGCATGCTTGCATGAGTGTGAGTGTGAGTGTGAGTGTTGCCATGATTGCATGCTTGCCATGAGGCTATTTGTTTAAGTGATTAACTGCGTGAATGCCGTGGGTGAAGGCTTAGTTGCTTGAATTGGGACAATTCGATGATTGTGAGTTTTAAGCCCGCTTTGCGAAGCAGCAAAATCATGTTTTTAAGCCCACTTAAGGGTGGCAAATCCGTGCTTTAGCCCACTTGCGAGTGGCACTTTCAAACCATTTTTGAAAACAAACATGAGTTGATTTGTTCCAAGTCTTACGACTTAGTCTATACTTGTATGTGTGCGCCACATAGTAAAGTTATCTAATAACCGGATAAGAACACATGAGGTTTATAAAACAACATATCATGCTTAATAGAGGCTGATTATTTGATCGGGCGAGCGGGGGGTGCTCATGTCATGACCTTCTGTAATAACCCTGACCCTGATTAACGTCAATTGGTACTTAATTATGCCTAATAGTAATTAAGAGGAAATCTGGAATTAATTTGCATGTGTATCGCATGATTTATGTGTTTCTATCTGTTCAGTGTTGAAATATCTGTTCATGTTTTAAACTTTAATCTGCGAATTGAAAACCTTATCGGCGCCCAGTTCCGAAATTGATTAGTGTTTTAGACTAGTTAGAATTTATGTAATTTTATGGTAGGTTCGATTAAAATTTTATTTGGAATGTTTAAATTAGATAAAATAGTGTTAAAATTAATGAATCTAGCTTAATTTCAATTATGCCACTTAGTGGCCCATTACATGAAATATTTGAGCTTCATTATATCACTTTCCTCAGCCAATTTGAGAGCCAAAACCGATGGAGAGAGGGAGAGACAAGGGAATTGTGGATTCAACTAGGAGATTGGCTTAATTGTGGAAGAATTTGTTGGTTGATTACAAGTTTGAACTTCTAGACTTGAAATTAAGGACCCAAGGTAGGAATTCATTCTCTCATTCATGTAATTGAGTTAGTTCTTGCATAGTTCTTGGCCTATTGAAGATTAGAATCTAGATTTAGCTTTAAATTGTTGAATTGGGTAGTATATCATGCATGCATGTTTACAATCTTGCAATTTGAGTTTGTCTTTATCAAAACTCCACATGCATGTTCATACTTTTGTTTTACTCCATGAATTTACCTTGGTTTTGAGCTCAATGTTACATTAAATTTTGTTTTGGAGCATTGAAATTTAGTTGACCATATGCATGTCATGTTTTCCTAAAATTCTTGGAGCTTCTTTGATTTTGGTGTTCAATTGACTCACTCTTGGCCCTTGATTTTACAAATTGGCTTTTGAAACTTGTTGTACTATGGGTCTACATGTATTTTCCAGAAATTGAGCTCAAGAGGTTGAGTTTTGAATGGTTAAATGTTGAATTTGAGCATTGGAGTTTAATCTGGAAATTCCAGATTTTTGTCTCCCGCTCGAGCGGGGAAATCGAGCTCCCAGCATCTTGCATTGATTTACAGTCCGCTCGAGCGGAGGAATGCACGCTCGAGCGGAGGCATGTGTCACATGCTCGAGCGGGGGTCGAGCGCCCGTCGAGCGTGGATTTTGAGCATCTAATACTTTTGCAGTCCGCTCGAACGGGGAGTTGCCGCTCGAGCAGATACCTTTGTTGCATGTCCGCTCGAGTGGGGAAACCTGCGCTCGAGCGGGACCCTGTTTTTCTGAAAATTTTGAAAAATGTTTCTGAGTCATTTTTGCATCCTCATTCCATCCTAGGCATTCCTAGGCCATGTTTAAGACTTTATAAGGGGAATTCAAGGGTAGAAACACACTTAGAACCAATGACATAAGTTTTGTATAGTTAGAACGTGTGTTTCATGAATATGTCTGTTATGTGTTATGTAGGTCACGTGCCGCACTCTGTTTGACCTTTTGGCTCCGTCTGTCTGTTTCAACGCCCACTGTGAGTAATAACATAGTAAAGATATGTTCAACTGTACTTATTTTCTGTGTGGCAAAATGGGATCTGTTTTCGATAATGATATGTTCTGTACAATGAATGATTGTTCAATTTCTGACATGTATTCGTGACATCCTTAGTATCATGTGATATCTACAGCCGTTACCCGGTATCGGAGGTTCCTTTATGGAACTGGTTATTCGTAACCTCACGCGTATGCGTTCTGTCTGTGCTCTGTTACCCGTACCGGAGGCCCGCCATAGGGGCTTAGCTGCCCTGTTCTGTTACCCGGATCCGGAGGTTCCTTCTTGGAACTAGGTTATTCATAACCTTACGCTTATGCGTCCTATTCTGTTACGCTTATGCGTTCTGTTCTGTTATGCTAATGGATGTATCACGTAAATGTAACCGTGACTTATGATTTCTGTCTGTATATGATCTGAACAAGTATGATTTTGATACAGTATGAATTGATTTCTGAAATCTGTACGGACTCATTCATTGAAACCCCTTTACTCTGTTTATTATTCACTGGGCTTTTGCTCACAGTTTACTATATATATGTAGGTGAGGCGACACATGACCCAAGCCAGAGTTGACGGCCTTCAGTTCTGTTTTGTCAGCCAAATGTTGCGCCTCCCGAGGAGGTTCCGCTTGAAGCCTATTGACATGGCTGTTTTTGTGACCATGCTAGTCTGTATGTGTGTTATGTAAAGTCAGGTCTTGGGGACTATTCTCTGTAAATATTGATGTATCTGACTAGCATGTTTATGTATATAAATAAGTTTTGAGAAGTTCTGTTTCATATTCGGTATCACAGCTCATTAGACCTTGTTTATTTTATATATTTGCTTCCGCAGCCCCTTATTATTTGTTGATCTGTTCAGAGGCCTTTGGTAATCCACGGATTACTGGCCGGTTACGGTGCCAAACCTACAGCGGCGGGTTTGGGTCGTGACACCTTCCCCTCTCGTACCCAAGTTCCTGAGCCAAGGCAACTTTGGTGATGACGGACACGTGGCCTTTGGCACGAGTCAGGGTTTCTTAAATTTTCCAAAAACAAAATATTTAGGTGGCGACTCTGTAATCTGGCAAAGCAGTCCAGTTTTGGCATTTTTTGATTCAAAATCTAATTTTCCAAAATGATTTGCCGGATTGGACTCTTTGGTGTTTATCAGTTTCATATTGCACTTTGTGAGATTAGATTCAGAACCGTGACAGGAGTTCGACCTGTAGAAGACCAATTCGCGCCTCTCCGAAAGGGGGGCGCGCGAAGAAAGTCGAGTCTACAGTTTCTGGCGACTCCGCTGGGGATTTAGAAAACTTGACTCGAACTCATGATATGTGGTTTTATCTACATTTGTGTGTTTCTTTGCATTGCATTTGCATAGGTGCGCCTAAGTCACAGTGTTTGCCATCTGCTATTCCTGAACGGTTTGCCGGAGGCTTGCTTGGAAAAAAGTGCCATAAGGCTGACCGGTTACGGGCTCTGCCACGATGGGAACACAAACCTTGGATCTGGACTACCGCTGTACCGTTTGATCCTCCTTTCACTTTTCGGTGTTAGGAGCGAGAGGTATATTAGGTGGTCTTGCTGAGGCACCCTTTCAACCAGTTGACCTAATTGCATATCGGAAGCCCTAGAGACTGTTCCAAACTAGGACAGGTTGCTCACCCGAATGCAAGATTGTTTGACACCGCATGCGTGCGTAGCGAACTCCTAGTTCCTGATGAAAACTAGGACAGGGAAACCCTACCCCACCATAGGGGTGTTTTGGCTCTCCTTAACTGGTATGTACTTTACAGTGAAACTGTACAGGAATGTGCATATCAGTTGCCAAGTTGGTATCTGTTTTGGGGCAGAATTCAGTAGAGAGTGCAGTCATTTAGCTCTGCTCATATGTGTTCTAGTGAAATTAGGCTGAGATGCTGTCTGTTTTCTCTTTTGCAAGGTGGTCTTGGAACCATAGCTTCAGAAGGCTCCAATATCCCCCGGGTACATTGAACTTGTGTTGATAGACTTTGTTAGGTCAGAGATTCAGTTCAAGGGCAACCAATGTTTCCTTCGCTAGATGCAAGGCAAAGAAAGGCCAGTCAAGGCTCACCGGTTCAACCGATCCGATAGTCACCAGTCACATCACCTTTGTTCAAACTTAGCAGACCGTGATGGCATAGAGTCCGGAAGAAGTTGTGGCCATGATAGCGGCATTAAACCAGGAAATCGCCATGCAGGATGAGACCAATGCTGAAATGCAACGCCCATCTGGGGCACCTACCACACATCCAGTCTCGGGACCCCAGTCGAACTTTGACCCACTTCCGCCAGCTGAAGATTCGCATGGTCCGAATCCCCAAGAAGGGTTGGCTCAGGCTCGAGTTTTCAGGCCCCTGGTACAGCCTAATGAGAGGCTTTATTCCCTTGATACTAATGATCTCGATCCGACCTTGGTGAAAATTGCTAATCTTGAGAAGCAATTCAAAAAAGCCCAGGGCCTTAACTCCATTCCCGACATTGAGGATGGGTACACCGAGGCTGCCGTACGACTCCCAGATAGATTCAGAATGCCACACATTGACCGTTTCGACGGGTCTGGAGATCCTATGGTGCATATCCGACTTTTCTTGGATGTTTTGAAACTGATGGGTCTAACTAAGCCTCAGAAACTCTCTCTGTATGGAAGAATCCTATTAGGCATAGCGGCCACTTGGTACGCTAAGTTAGAGGATACAGTGAAGCTGAACTAGGAAGAGTTAGCTGAGGCCTTTATTGATCAGTATTCTTACAATACCCAAGTTGAAATGACCACCCAAGAGCTTGAAGCAACCCACCAGAATTCTGAAGAGTCTTTTGTGGAATTTGTTGCAAGGTGGAGAGCAAAGGCAGCACAGATGACAGATCGCCCTTCTGAGAGGGACTAAGTGCGGATAGTGGTGTAGAACCTTGAGCATGATATGTTGCAAAAGTTAATAGTCGCTCCACTATTCACTTTCAAAAGTTTGCATGAATTGGGGGTTTAGATCGAGAATGCGTTCAACGGAGGGATCATTTCCAGAACGAGTGAACCAACAAGGAGAGTGATTTCCGGGAGTACCCATGCTAGTTGTAGCACTATTCCCAAACCCACTGAAATCAAGATAGTCGTCACAGCCGACCCTTTTGCCAAATCAAGCCTACAAACAATTGGCCTAACCCGAGCTCAAGGTAAAACTTTCACCCCCTTCTATATGAGTCTAACTAGCGCACTAAAAGTCCTAATGGAAAGAGGGTATCTCAAACCCCTTGATCCTCAACCTCTGCTTGACCCACTCCCTGCCAGACATAACCCCACCAAATACTGCGTGTATCATCAGCAGTGCGG
This sequence comes from Camellia granthamiana, assembly GCA_036172215.1. NCBI lineage: Eukaryota > Viridiplantae > Streptophyta > Magnoliopsida > Ericales > Theaceae > Camellia > Camellia granthamiana. Next base: position 120,529,710 of record CM069912.1, on the reverse strand, counting down.
TCATGGTACCGATCGTTGCTACCGCCTTTGTCATGAGGTTCAGAACCTCATCGACAATCAGACAATATCTCCACCTCAAGACCCCAATGACCAAGTACCTCATCCACACCTTAACCTCATCCATACACTGTCATCCACCTATAACCCCAGCATATACATCACCCCGGCCCATCTACCCAAGCCTAAGGTGTTTATCCCAGAAAGCATGGACTTATGCATGATGGATGCACTTGAACCCCAATCATCTCAAATCCATGAACCTACTACTTCCGAGCTAATGAGAATGATTGAACATCTTCAGAGAACTGTGGCAGATTTAGCCTTTAGGGTTTTGGCTCCATTTTCGACTACATCATATGCTAGAAATTTCACGCCAAAAGGCTCCCTAATCTTGGGGCGAGTTGTAGTTGAAAATGGCCAACCTGAAGTCATCCCAGGTCTGGGCAATGACATGTCGACAACAACTGGGCTCCGCTCTGATATAGCGACCCAACCCCTTGGCAAAGTGGAGGCAAGTGGCAAGAACAAGGTAGGGGTAGGCATTGGTCCCTATGAGCATCTTCAGTGGGCTGCTGAGGCTTTGAAGGCTGAAGGACTGAACAGACAGCAAGTGTTTGCAGTGGTTGCAAAAACTGTGGATGACACTTTTGCCACTCAAGTTCGGGGCATTTCGAAACAAGGGGCAAGTCGGGAAAAGGGCTGTTGTACCAGAAATACCCCTTTTAGCTCTAATCCTACACTCAGAAGAGATCATCAAACCCAGTTAGCACCTACCAATCCCTTTGCTGGCACGTCCTGAACTACCCCGCAACCTGCAAAGTACCAACCCCGAGGCCAAAGGGTCTTCAATCCCTTTTACATGACTTTGTCCAAAGCTCTCCAAATCCTTATAGGACAAGGCCATCTCAAACCCCTTGAGCCTCGGCCTCTCCCGGATCCCCTTCCAACTAAGCATGATGCTGCCAAGTACTGCGCCTTCCATCAACAAACTAGTCATGACACTGACCTTTGTTTTCATCTTCGCCATGAAATATAAGATTTGATTGACAACGAGGTCATCGTCGCACCAAGTCCTGCAAAGTCTATCGGCACTGGATCAGTGAACTTAGGGGATGAGGTGATTATGTGATCGGGGATGAACCACCTGCGGATGGCGCTCGTTTTACTTCAGATATGGTGGATGGCATGCATTGTTTTGAGCAATGTGCAAATGTTGTTTATTGTACTTTCTGACTTGGGTATTGAGTCAGTTTTTGTTGTGTTGTATTGAGTCTGTCTTGTCATATCGAGTCAGTCCTGTTATGTCAGAGTCAGGTGATTTCGGGGGTGTTACCTCGGACATCACTATCTTTTTGTGTTTATCTTTTACATTATTTCTTTTGCGTCTGTTTCTACCATTGACCCAGTTGTGCCAGAAGTTCTGAATGAAATGGCAAAGATTTTCACCTACTTTTCTGTGCCTTGAAATCATTGTATTGACCTAAGTTTTTCAAAACTTTTCTAAACACTGTGATGAAAACAAAGAGGAAGGAATTCCTCTAGATTTGCAAAATTTGATCAATGGAGAGAAAGAGAGGCATGCTAAGCCCTTAATGATTGAGATCATGTTTGTTAATGTGAGTACTGAGAAGATCCTGGCTTGATCTAGATTGGTTCAACATTGTCTTCAGCGCTAGCAACTAGTTGCTTTCTCAAAAGATTTCAAAAAAATGTTTTGTGTGGTCCTGCGAAGACATGTGTGGAATCGCTCTCGAGATTGTGAAGCATAGGATCACTCTTGGCCTCGAGACTTGACCCCTTTTGCTTTCAAACCATGAACTTTGATTCATAATGTTCAACGATCAATCACAGTATAAGGTTTGTATGGCCGGATCGGAAGCAACCCTTGAACTAGGGGCAAGAAGGTCAGATGTCGTCAAAGGAAGCTTGCAAAGCTAGATCAGAAGTAGCCTTTGAACTAGGAGCAAAAATGTCAGATGTGTTCAAAGATTCAAAAGATGAGTCATTTCGCAAACCAATAAAGATTGGCAAGAAAGCCAAATCCGAGAAACGAAAAAAAGAAAGTTTTTGTTGAAGGACAATCAAGTTCCTATCCACAACACTAGGGGCAAATTCAGACCCGATTGGATGAGCTCCTACATCATCAGCGAACAGTAGCCAGTCTCTTGGATTCAGATGGCTTCGAGATCCTATGACCATTCAACATGGACATGTTAAACTTTTTTTATCCTTGAGAGGCTCGCTGGGCCGAAAACCCAGAAGGGCGACCTAGGCAAAAGTTAGAGCAGAGAAAAAGATGAAAGAATGAAGAAAATGAAAAATAAAAAGAAAAAGAAAAGAAGAAATGAAATGAAAAGAAAAGAAAAACAGAGCTCGCAAGGTTGAAACCCGGAATGGCGGCCTTGGTAAAAGTTAGAGCGCAAAAGGAGAGTGTTAACACCCGAGTGAACCTCAACCCGGAACTACGTCAGGCCTGATTCCCATGTTTGGGATACGTAGGCAACTTCATCCTGAAGTTCGGCCCCAACCATTTTCAGCCTGCTTAGCTCATCCATGTTGATTGGTTTATCCTTGTTCAAACTCGGCTATCCTATCCATGTGCAAATTGGCTCATCTTCGTTCAAATTCGGCTATCCTATTCCGTTAGAAGATTTAGCTGCAAGACAATTCAAGTTCAGATTTGAGGTTGTGCATCACGAGAGTAAATTCCGCGTTGGTTGAGCAGTGGCCATTTGCAAAAATAGTTTTTGAGAATTTTTACTAAGGTTGACTAATTCTCTCGAAAATTATTCCATTTTTTCAAAACTGGACCATTTCTTGGACCAAAAAAAAGGGAAAATTTTCAGTGCTCGCAACCTGACTTTCATGATTTCAAAGCAGAAAGTCGAACAAGCATGTTAATCTAACTCTCATTTTGGTCAAAATTGTTTTAGTAGAAAGCCAAAACAGAAAAAATGGTCAAAATGATGAACTAGGGGCACAGTCGAGTCAGGTTTTCTGTCTTTTCCCCCTTGTCAACATACTTGCCAGAAAGGGCACCACATTCGCCAGAAAGGGCACAACTGAAGCTAACAGCAAAAAAAGCTCTCACATCCTCCAAGCAGCGAGGTATCAAGCCAAGTGCGAAGCACGAACTGGAAATGGAACGGGATATTCGATTCCCTCATCTGGATGATTACACCCAAATTAGTATCTGACCCGGAATGGGAGCGTAGAAAATACAATGTGTGAGACTAATCAATTGTATACCTGGCCAATGGGACGATAAAGCTAAGCCTAGGGCATCGTTAACCGATGTCAGTTACGGATCTGCTGCACATCCAGTCACACCATAACCCCTCTGTGGGAGATCTCACTAGTTGTGAGATAAAGAATGAGAATCTATGTAACAACCCTCGTATTGATTATCGATAACCCACTGAATCACGTACTGATTACTGTTAAACTGAACTGATAATGATTGATAATTGGATTAACTGAAGTACTGAATGAACTGATTGAAATCGAAACTGAAATTGAATAAGTTATCTATTGTATTGCATATTGCATCTGTTTGATTGATTGATTATCTGTTAGAATTTATATGTTTAACCTGCTAATTGAAGGCCTTATCGGCGGCCGAATTAGAAACCGTTTAGTGATTTGTAATCAGTAGAATATTTGTGATTTAATGGTATATTTATCTGAAAACTGATTAGGAATGATTAAATTAGATTAAATTAAGTCAATTAAAGAGGTTGCCGTAATTACGACTTTGCCATGTGAGTGGCCCCTTTGTTTATTGATTTCCTAGAGCCTTATTACACTTGACATATCAATTGATCAGTTCCCATCTTGCTTTCCCACCGACCAAACTTAGAGAGAGTGAAGGAGAAGAGAGAATTTAGCTCAATTGTTGAATTTGCTTGGAGATTGCCTAGAATTGAAGTATAATTGGCATAATCTAGCTCCCACACCTTGAAATTGACACTCTAGGTAAGGAAATCATCTTCTTCTTGTTGTCTTGAGCTAAGTCTTGCATGTTTCATGCATCATTAGAGAGCTAGGCCATGAGTTTGCTCATACATGTTGAATTGGACCTCCATTGTTGCATGCATGTTTGAATGGGTGATTTTTGAAGTTGAATTCTTGGTAGATTGTACATGCATGTCCATGTTTAAGCTAAGGTCCATGTTTTCATTTGGTTTTCCAACTATTGAGCTTTATAGATCAAGATTTGAAGATTGAATTTGGTTAAAAACTCATGCATTGCATGTTTTAAATTGTTCTTGAAATGAGTTTGAATTTTGGATTTAATTGACTCACCTTTGGGGCTTGAATTCATAAATTGGCTTTTGAAACTTGTTATACATTGCTTTGGGATGTATTTTCCAGAATTTGGGCCCAAGAGGTTGAGATTTGAATTGAGAAAACTTGGTTTGGAGCTTGGAGGTCGAATCTGGATTTTCCAGATTTTGGCCGTCCGCTCGAGCGTGGGAAGTGCCGTTCGAGCGGGGAATTCATGCTCCCAGCATTTTCTTCGACTTGTTTCACAGTCCGCTCGAGCGGAGTGTTTCACGCTCGAGCGTAGAAATCGAGCATCCAGCATCTTGCACCATTCTTCAGTCCGCTCGAGCGGGGGAATGTACGCTCGAGCGGGGACCTTTGTTTGCCTGTGAGCTCGAGCGGGGAAACCTGAGCTCGAGCGGAGGCCTTGTTTCACTGAAAATTCTGCAAATGTTTTCTAAGTGTATTTTCACATCCTCATTCCATCCTAGGCATTCTTAGGCCTAGTTTAAGGCATCTTAATGAGGATATAGATGTAGAACACACCGAGGCATAATAGGAAGTTAATTATTGTACTTCCTAACTGTTAAACTTAGAGTGTGTTCATTTTGTTAACTGTTTAGGGTTGGCTTTCGGGGACGCGCTCTAGCTGCTATTAGCCCAATCTCTGTGAGTAACAGATTGTGTAAAGATATGTTCAAAATGGTTATCTTTTGAATACTGAACAGAACTGTTTACTGAACTCATATTGTTTATTGAATGAATGTATGTCCTGTATTGTGAACTGTATTGTGGCATCCTTAGCACTTACTGTTTACTGTTACTGTTACAGAGCTCTGTCGGTTCCCTTGTGGAACCATACTGTTTACTGAATGACTGGCCATCATTACTGTTGGGTCTGTAAGACCCGGTCCTTTTGGACCTACTGTTTATAGGCTAATGGGTGTACCACATATGACTGATTGACTGAAATACTGAAAGACTGAAATACTGTTTAATGAATTGTTTTCATTATTGTAAGGACATTCATTCATAACCTCTTTACACTTATTGTTATTCACTGGGCTTTAGCTCACTGTTTATATATATATGTAGGTTCTCAGCAACCAGACCGGAGCTAGGAGCGTGGGTTAGTCCCCAGTTTTGTCAAGCCAGCCTATGTGCCTCACTGCGAGGTTCCGAGACGCCATGCTGTGGCTTGGGGTGTTTTTGTGTTCCCTATCGGTCTCCCTACTGTTTTGTACTGTTGTCTAGACTGTTTACTGTTCTACTGTACTGTTATCGAGGGATTAGGTTCCCATACTGAATGCTTGTATATGATTGTATAGACTGTACTGTTTTGACTGTATGAATGCATGAAAAATGTTTTTGGCATACAGATTGTCACAGCTCAATGGACACTATTTATTTACTGTATTGGCTTCCGCCAGGCCCTGTACTCTGTTTTACTGTATTACTGTTCAGCAGGCCTTCGGTAATCTCGGATTACTGGCCAGTTACGGTGCTAAACCCATAGGGCCGGGTTTGGGTCGTGACAATCTAGTAGAATACTAGAGGCAAAAGCCCACGACTTCCTGCTTATCCATCAATAACCCCGGAGATGGATCAAAAATAAGAGAGATTGAAGAATAGAGAGATGTGCGTTGAGAGGAAAAAGTGAGAAAATGGCTTTTCAGAAAACTAGAGATTGAGTGCCATAGTGATGTGAGGATCACAAATGAGAAAGGGTGGGAAACAATACCCGAAGAAACTGGTGCCTCGTGAACTGAGAGGTCTCTCGCCATTGGAACACATCTGAGTGTTGTGTGTGTGTTTTTGTTTGTCTCGATTCTTGCTTTGAGTCGTTTTGAGTGTCAATAGAGGTGTTTAGGTTGTTTTACCTTTGCTTTTCCTTTGTTGAGTCATTTTGACTGTGGTCAGTCGTAGGCTCAATATCTGATCGAGAACTCATTTCTCATTTCAATTTTTAAAAAAAATCGTTTTGTGCTCAGAGTGTTGTGACATTCTCCACATGTGTGCAAAACAGGATTTGTTCTTTCATAAAACTGCAGGGTTCAACCCAGGTCATGCGAGAACAATAAAACTAGGACCTATCTGAAGCTACATAGGTTCCGGACTGCAAAGTAAAAGAAAATAGGAAAAATTTGGAGCATCTTAGTGTGTTTCAACTTCGGCAAGTTCTGAGACTAAATTCTGGTGCACCTTCTCAGGCCTCGCCTTTCGCTGGAGTATAAGTGTACCTCGACCCCAAGTTCAAGCCTGCTTCAGGTCAGAATGGCAGTCCAAGCAGCACCCGAGGTTTTAACATGCAGATGTTACCCCTTGCCAATATGAACAGGGTGTGTCCTTTGGGTTAAGCACATTGCAAAGTCCTTCGAGAGGTAAATTGGAAGCACTAAAGTATATATTTGCCTCCCTTCTTGCATAGAATGTGCGCTTTCATATACACTTCTATTGCATGCGTGCCGTGCATCGTTTATGATTCTTGCATAGAATATGCTTTCAATATTGCATAGAATATGCTTGTTTCATGCATCGAACATGCTTTCAATCAACATCATGCATCTATCGTACAATAATCTTACTCGGTGCATCTATTTCACAATTTCATCTCACTCGCACTGTCTTGTGCACTTTGTGGTCGTGTATCACTCGCACTGTCTTGTGCACTTTGTGGTTATGTATCACTTGCACTGTCTTGTGCACCTTGTGGTTGTGTCTCACTCGCACTGTCTTGTGCATTCTTTGGTCTAGGAGACCTTAAAATCCTGTATTTAAATTCGAGCTTTCTTGTGCATCGTACTTTTTTGTGCAGTTTACACTCGCGCTTTCTTGCGCATCGCACTTTTTTGTGCAGTTTACACTCGCGCTTTCTTGTGCATCATACTTTTTTGTGCAATTTACACTCGCGCTTTCTTGCGCATCGCACTTTTTTGTGCAATTTACACTCGCGCTTTCTTGCGCATCGCACTTTCTTGTGCATTTGCATTTACACTCGCACTTTCTCGCACATCGCACTGTCTTGTGCACTTCATTACATGTTCGTATCTCTTGCATAGGAAATGCCCTCATACTTGCATAGAACATGAATTCTCACGCGCTATTTTGCGCACCTTACCTGCACTTGTTAGTGCATTGCTCGTGCTATTTTGCGCACCTTACCTGCACTCGTTAGTGCATTGCTCGCGCTGTTTTGCGCACCTTACCTGCACTTGTTTGTGCATTGCTCGCGCTATTTTATATACCTTACTTGCACTTGTTTGTGCATTGCATCGCGCTATTTTGCGCACCTTACGTGCACTTGTTTGTGCATTGCTCGCGCTATTTTGCACACCTTACCCGTACTTGTTTGTGCATTACGTCGCGCTATTTTGCGCACCTTACTTGCGCTTGTTTGTGCTTTGTATCGCACTATGTTATGCATTCACATTGTTTGCACTGTCTTGTGCATCTCCTGTATCGCATTGTCTTGTGCACTTGCATCGCACTGTTTTGTGCATCTTGTTAGCACTGTTTTGTGCATTCACTTTGCATGGCACTGTCTTGTGCATTCGCACTCTTTTGTGCATTACATTCACGCTTTCTTGCGCATCGCACTATATCGCACTGTCTTGTGCACCTGCATCGCACTGTTTTGTGCATCTTGTTAGCACTGTTTTGTGCATTCACTTTGTATCTCACTGTCTTATGCATTCGCACTCTTTTGTGTATTACACTCCCGCTTTCTTGCGCATCGCACTGTATCGCACTATCTTGTGCACCTGCATTGCACTGTTTTGTGCATCTTGTTAGCACTGTCTTGTGCATTTCACTCTACATCACACTATCTTGTGCACTCCCTGGTCTAGGAGACCTTAAATCCTCTAAAGGTGCAAATCCTTTGGTATTTGTCGTGCTCGAATGACTTCCAGTGTCTGGTATAGCCACATGTCTGTGTTTGCGGTGAGTTCCTAGGAAATCAATTGAGACGGTGGAAAACTAGAGTTCAAATGGGCCGATGCCTAGAACGCAAACGTTCGGAATTTTCGAGACTAAAATCTGGTTTAAATACCCAGGGGTGTATCCTCGGCTTAAAATCTGTATGGTAGCCCCATAGGTTGAGGTAGCGTGTATGCGCCTCGATTCTGGATACTGAACCAACCTAGTCTGTCACCCTGTTGGAGAGTAAGGAAAGCTGCGACCATAGTCAGGGAGAAAAGTAGTATCTGTGGTTCGGAAACGCCAAGATGTAGACGAGGAAGATCCCCAGCAGCATGAGGTAAGTCATCGCCAATTGCCCCTGTAAGGTACCTTCACTTCCTAGCTACTACGTTATCTAGTACGTCTATTGCATTGTATATAGCATTTATCGCATGCATCTACTGCATCATCCATTGTATCGCCTGCATCCTTTCCATGTGAAGGCTTAGTCCTGCCATGTGCTCATAACATTTCCTTCATTGAAGCATGGTTCTGTGATAATGTGTACGCGCCTATTCCACTAAGAGAATTGTGGTCTGAGGGTGTTGGCACCTCTTCTGTGTTAGACGTGGTCTGTTTTGTGTTCATTCCTTTTCTAAGTAAAATGTGGTCTGGCCGCGCGCTTTATTCACTTTATCCATTGCATCATACTTTGGTCTTGTTACATCTTGTATTTTAGCCATTGCATCATACTTTGTCTTGTTACATCTTGTATTTTAGGATCACGATCTTTCCTCAGCAGATCACTCCTCACTTATATCATGCCATCAAATTACTTGTATTCTTTCTGCGAAACTTATAGTTTTGGATGTGCACATACCTATTCCACTAAGAGAATTATGGTTTGAGGATTCTGGCACCTTTTTTGTGTTAAACATAGTTTGATTTTGCATCTCCATCCCTTTTATGGTATTTATGTGGTTTATACTGCTTGTGGTTTGATTATTTCGTTACATTGCATATTATTTACACTGTTTTGTTGAATTGCATCATGCCCCTGAACTACGCTAGTTTGATTCCTTGCAAAGGGATACGTAGGGAACCCTCGGGTTCAACCAACTGCATTTGCATTTTGTTTATTTGTCCAAGTCTTCGACCTTGTCAAAAATGAGTCGTCTCTGGACTTTGACATTCACTCACGTCATTTCATGGCTCTGAGTTCTGTCAAAGAGGAGCAATTGTAGACACCCCATTTTTTACCGTCTTTAAGACTTGGGCGCTACTGATTGATTATTCAATGGTGCAGGCTATGCTATGCAAAGGTTCGATTTCTTCGGTAAGGAGAGCGTCAAATCCCAACCTTACACCCCATTTTTGAACTAAAACTATTTTGAACAAAGATTTTAGACCTTAAAACCCTCTCTTTCAAAATATTTTTAAAACAAAGTTCCTACGATGTTCCGAGGCTCGCATTTCGTTAAATGTTGCGCTTTTCGGTAAACCGAGCAAGGACAAAGTAGAAATGAATGAAAGAGAGGTGAATTCTTTGAAAAATCTTTCAAAACACCTTATTTAGGGGTTTGGGGTTGAAGAAAAGAGGAGAGGAAGGAAGACAACTGGTTGAGGAGAAGTTAGGCATGAATCCGGTTGGACCGAAACTGAGCAGTCTTCACTAAAAGAGGGATATCTCTTAACACACTTGGAATTTTGATATGAGGTTTCCACCATTGGAAATAATACTTCTGGGGCTTCAATTTAGGCTCAAGAATGACCTGCAAAGGAGTTTAGATGAAGGAGATATGCCCATTTGAAGTTGGACCTAGAGAGCAGATTTTTTCTGCCGACCACTGGTGAAGAGTGCCGGCCATGGATGATGCAGTGCTAGCCATTGATGATCAGTGCCGGCCAAAAATGGACCTGTGCTGGCCATCAATGATGTGCCGGCCATTGATGCAAAAAGTCAGATTTTTGCAGATATTTGTGTTCCAGCTGTTCCAGCTGTCCCTTTTGGGATATTTTCGACCTGAGCTTGCATTTGTCTATATATAGAGAGCCTTCTCTATGGTTTTGGAGGTTAGAACATTTGAGGTTAGCAAGTTTGGGAGCCTCTTTCTCTAAAATCTCTCTCTCTCTCTCTCTTGCCCTTTTGTGCATACAAGTAGAGAAACACTTCTAGTTTGCCTAGACACCCTTGATCAAACTTGACCAAATACCTTCACCTTGGAGTTGAGACATCTTGGGACCTATTTTGGGTTGTTGAAGGGTTATTTGAGCCAAGAAAGTGGATGTTTAAGTGTTGTGCTTCAAAGGTATAAGTCTTACCTCTTTTAAGCTCTTTGTCCATAGTTGTATTGTCATCTTTTTGTGTTGTTTTGAGCCTAGTTTTCAACTACAAAAAGTTCTGAATTTTGGGCTAAACATGTTGGTTTAAAGCCATTTTGTGCTAAGGGGTTGTATCCCCCTTCTTGTTGCCTATTTGTATGTGCCTTTACATCATCTCTTAGCATGTAAAAGTCAAACTTTTTGGGCCTTTAAGCCACTGAAATTCAGAGTTATTTCAGTGGTAAAAAGTATGCTTTGAAATCCAAAAATGGAGGGGTTAGCCTCCCCTCCTTGTTTCTCTCTTCCATGCCTAGTTAGCATTACAAAGTAACATGCTTTTGTGGCTTGTGCTAGCTTATTTCAAGCATGTTTTAGGCCTTATTTTGGCATGTCTCAGCTCTGTTTTTGGTTGGTTGGAGCACTTGTTGCTTGCTTCTTACATTTGTAGTGCAATTATGCTTACTAGTCTAGCATGCCTAATGATTTAGCCTATTATTCTAGCTTGTGTTAGCTTGATTCCAGTACATTTTAGCTACTGTTTTGACATGCTTTAAATTTGTTTTGGGTCGGTTAAGTCCTTCGAGGCTTGGTTTGCATGGCTATAGTGTAACGGTCTTCACTAGCCCATTGCTTTGAGGCCGTGAGCATGAAGTGTTTGAGTTATTTGAATGTTATAGCCTCATTTTGCATGTAATTTCAGCACCATAACCTCTGTCATGTGCGCATGTATTTCACTCTTTCATTGCTTTTGAGAGTTGTGCCTTATGCCTTGTTTGTAGCCTAGCAAATGAGCATGTTTTTCTTGCCTTTTGTACTACCATCTCAGCATGTTTTAGCTATTGTTTTGGCATGTTTAAGCTCTGTCCAAAGCTGGTTTAGTCATTTGAGTTTGATATGGCATGCCTCTAGTGTAGTGCTCTTCACTAGCTTTAATGATTTTGGCTCTTAACATGTTGTGCATGTGTTGCTTGCATGTTTTAGCATTCTTTTTCATGCCATTTCAGCACTGAAAAGTTTGCAACCTCCCTCATTTCTTCGTTTTTCCATTTGTTTTGAGGGTTGGTTAACCCTATGATTGTGTTTAAGCTTGAGATAGAGCTTGTGCTCAATGGCTTTAACTCTCTTTTGAAGGTTCCTCCTAGTTAAAGGCATGATCTCTCTCATGTCTTAAACCATCTTTTGGTTGACCTCTCTCTCATTAGAGGACACTCATCTTGGACATAACCGGTTAAAGAATGGCTTGGTAATGCTAAAATGTGTAAACAAGAATTGGACAAGTAAAACATGACTAAGATAAGCATATTGTATTTGCATTGCATTTTGTTCAATCGGACGTTATATTGAACACAAGGAAAATTGGTTCATTTTATACTTGAAGTGATGAAATGAGCCAATCTCCTTTGTCTCCATTGCCTTTGATCATCCATGATAAGGTAGTGGTCTAGAGTCTTGTTTTGTGCATTTATTGAAAGTGTACAACTTGGATCTTTGGCCATCATGTATTGAAAATGGTTGATTGGTGGTTTTGGATCCAAGAATGCCACTCCTTTGATGTTTTGAGATGATAAGGAGGGGCATGGTACAAACATATCTTTGGAAAACCCTCTTTTTTCCTCTGTCTATGCTCTGTTGCAGTGTGGTAAATCAGCACACCAGTGGCCGGCACTGGTACATTGATGGCCGACAGTGCTACATCTTTGGCCGGTAGTGCCTCTCTTTGGCCGGCAGCAAGAATTCATGGCCGGCAGGCCATTAGTGCAGTCCTCAACATTGTTTTGGTAAGGTAGAGTAGAGAGTTCTTGGAGCAACCCTGTAAACAGAGCCTCTCAAGAGCAAACTGGAAGGCATTTTGGGGCGAAAACCGAGTGCATGCATCATGCATTACCCGAGGCAGAGCTGAGGTAGTCTAGTTTAAATATCTTGCATGATTAGTTAGTTGTAATTTAATTAACTAGTTTGTTAATTAGTTAAGTGCTGTAATAATTAGTCTAATTAGTTTAATTAGATTAGCTAGCTTAGCTTAGCTCAGCTCAGCTCAGTGTAGCTTAGCTTATTCATTTGGACCCTCCTTCGAGAGGGCGTAATGTTGTAATAAGCTTGTGTGTGTGTGTGCATGTCTTCCAACCACATTTCTTTCTCCCTTTTATTTAACCGCTTTTGATGGTTAGTTTAGTGCACGTTTCGATTAGCATATCTTATACTTTGCATGTTTGCATCATTCATTTTGTCTTGCATGCACTGGGTTCGGCGCATCATTCAAACTGCATCGTATTTCAATACTTATTTGAATACGTGTATCAAATTGTTGCATTCATATTCCATCTTAGATAACCGAGCCTATTTAGTTGCATTATTGAATATGTTGCATTAGGCATCTTTCATAGTTAGGAGCATGCATATTTCTAACTAGCTTTTGTTTTGGCTTGGAGTACACTGTAAGTTTTTATGCTTTAGCATACTTGCATGAGTGTGAGTGTTGCCATGATTGCATGCTTGCCATGAGGCTATTTGTTTAAGTGATTAACTGCATGAATGCCTGTGGGTAAAGGCTTGGTTGCTTGAATTGGGACAATTCGATGATTGTGAGTTTTAAGCCCGCTTTGCGAAGTGGCAAAATCATATTTTTAATCCCACTTAAGGGTGGCAAATCTGCACTTTAGCCCACTTGCGCGTGGCACTTTCAAACCATTTTCAAAAACAAACATGAGTTGATTTGTTCCAAGTCTTGCGACTTAGTCTATACTTGTATGTGTGCGCCACATAGTAAAGTTAGCTAATAACCGGATAAGAACACATGAGGTTTATAAAACAACATATCATGCTTAGTAGAGATTGATCCTTTGATCGGGCGAGCGGGGGTGCTCATGTCATGACCTTTCCCTCTCGTACCCAAGTTCCCGAGCCAAGGCAACTTTGGTGATGACGGACACGTGGCCTTTGGCACGAGTCAAGGTTTCCTAAATTTTTCAAAAACAAAATATTTAGGTGGTGACTCTGTAATCTGGCAAAGCAGTCCAGTTTTGGCATTTTTTGATTCAAAATCTAATTTTCCAAAATGATTTGCTTGATTGGACTCTTTGGTGTTTATCAGTTTCATATTGCACTTTGTGAGATTAGATTCAGAACCGTGATAGAAGTCCGAACTGTAGGAGACCAATTCGCGCTTCTCCGAAAGGGGGGCGCGTGAAGAAAGTCGAGTCTACACCCGTCTTCTCCCACAAGTCTCTGGTGCCTAGGCGGTCGTGTGTGCCAAGTTTCGTGCTACTCCGACGCCGTTTGGTGATTTTGGGGCGTTAACACCGCGAATTCTAAGTTTCTTGAGAAACTAGTTTGCCTAGAGTGAAATCCGACCCTAACTCTCAAACCGGGAACCCAATTCGAGTCCTGTCTTCTCCCACAAGTCTCTCATGCCTAGGCGGTCATGTTTGCCAAGTTTCGTGCTACTCCGATGCCCGTTTGGTGATTTTGGGGCGTTAACACCTCAAATTCTAAGTTTCTTAAGAAACTAGTTTGCCTAAAGTGAAATCCGGCCCTAACTCCCAAACAAGGAACCCGATTCGAGTCCCGTCTTTTCCCACAAGTCTTTCGTGCCTAGGCGGTCGTGTATGCCAAGTTTCATGCTACTCCGACGCCGTTTGGTGATTTTGGGGCTTCAACACCTCGAATTCTAAGTTTCTGAAGGAACTAGTTTGCCTAGAGTGAAATCCGGCTCTAACTTCCAAATCGGGAACCCGATTCGGGTCTCGTCTTGTCCCACAAGTCTCTCGTGCCTAGGTGGTCATGTGTGCCAAGTTTCTTGCTAATCCGACACTGTTTGGTGATTTTGGGGCATCAACACCTCGAATTCTAAGTTTCTGAAGGAACTAGTTTGCCTAGAGTGAAATCCGGCTCTAAATCCCAAACCAGGAACTCGATTCGAGTCTCGTCTTCTCCCACAAGTCTTTCATGCCTAGGCGGTCGTGTGTGCGAAGTTTCATGCTAATCCGACGTCGTTTGGTGATTTTGGGGCTTTAACACCTCGAATTCTAAGTTTCTTAAGGAACTAGTTTGCCTAGAGTGAAATCCGGCTCTAACTCCCAAACCGAAAACCCGATTCGAGTCCTGTCTTTTCCCACAAGTCTTTTGCGCCTAAGCGGTCATGTATGCCAGGTTTCTTGCTAATCCGACGCCGTTTGGTGATTTTGGGGCGTTAACACCTCGAATTCTAAGTTTCTTAAGAAACTAGTTTACCTAGAGTGAAATCCGGCCCCAACTCCTAAACAGGGAACCCGATTCAAGTCCCGTCTTCTCCCACAAGTCTTTCGTGCCTAGGCGGTTGTGTGTGCCAAGTTTCGTGCTACTCTAACGCCGTTTGGTATTTTGGGGCGTCAACACCTCGAATTCTTAGTTTCTTAAAGAACTAGTTTGCCTAGAGTAAAATCCGGCTCTAACTCCCAAATCGGGAACTCGATTCGAGTCTCGTCTTGTCCCACAAGTCTCTTGTGCCTAGGTGGTCATGTGTGCCAAGTTTCTTGCTAATCCGACGTTGTTTGGTGATTTTGGGGCGTCAACACCTCGAATTCTAAGTTTCTTAAGGAACTAGTTTGCCTAGAGTGAAATCCGGCTCTAAATCCCAAACCGAGAACTTGATTCAAGTCTCGTCTTCTCCCACAAGTCTCTCGTGCCTAGGTGGTCGTGTGTGCCAAGTTTCATGCTAATCCGACGTCGTTTGGTGATTTTGGGGCTTCAACACCTTGAATTTTAAGTTTCTTAAGGAACTAGTTTGCCTAGAGTGAAATCCGACTCTAACTCCCAAACCGGAAACCCGATTCGAGTCCTGTCTTGTCCCACAAGTCTCTCATGCCTAGGCAGTCATGTATGCCAGGTTTCTTGCTAATCTGATGCCGTTTGGTGATTTTGGGGCGTCAACACCTCGAATTCTATGTTTCTTAAGGAACTAGTTTGCCTAGAGTGAAATCTGACTCTAACTCCCAAACCGGGAACCTGATTCAAGTCCCGTCTTCCCCACAAGTCTCTCGTGCATAGGCAGTTGTGTGTGCCAAGTTTCGTGCTAATCCAATACCGTTTGGTGATTTTGGGGTATCAACACCTCGAATTCTAAATTTCATAAGGAACTAGTTTGCCTAGAGTGAAATCTGGCTCTAACTCCCAAACCGGGAACCCGATTCGAGTCTTATCTTCTTCCACAAGTCTCTCGTGCCTAGGCGGTCGTGTGTGCCAAGTTTCATGCTAATCTGACGCTGTTTGGTATTTTGGGGCTTTAACACTTCGAATTCTAAGTTTCTTAAGGAACTAGTTTGCTTAGAGTGAAATCCGACTTTAACTTCTAAACCGGGAACCCGATTCAAGTCTTGTGTTCTCTCAGAAGTCTCTCGTGCCTAGGAAGTCGTGTATGCCAAATTTCGTGGTAATCCGACGTCGTTTGGTGATTTTGGGGCGTCAACACTTCGAATTTTAAGTTTCTTAAGGAACTAATTTTCCTAGAGTGAAATCCGGCTCTAACTCCCAAATCGGGAATCCGATTTGAGTCCCGTCTTCTCCCATAAGTCTCTCGTGCCTAGGCGGTCGTGTGTGCCAAGTTTCGTACTAATCCGACGCCGTTTTATGATTTTGGGGGGTCAACACCTCGAATTCACGAGGCTGAAAAAGAATGAAATAAATGTTACTTGAAACCCTTTCATGAGGCTGAATTCAATGTTAATGGTAGACATGACCTTTTACACCTTGTGTTTTGCTTCTTTGTGTGGTTAAATTCCAGCCCATATGAATAAATAAGCAAAAGAAAACCTAAAACGCACTTACATATCTATGATGCCATGAACACATCAAAGTGATTGTATTTTTTAACCACTCAAAATCTCATATTAATAGCTAAGGGAGCAAACAAGATTCAACTACCTACTATATTTGCATCCATTAGCAGTTCAGACACTATATTCGATTAAATTAATATAGTAAACCATCAATATGCATAGAACATAATTTGGAATATTAACAAGAAATCTCCTTCATCAACCCAAAAAAAAAAGTCCAAATAAGTACATTCGATAATTTGGAATGAATCATTTTTAGAAAACATTAAACTAATACAATATGTGTATAATCCACAATATGCAGAATGGTTTGAATAATCCTCTCATTTTGAGACACTTAAATTTCAATCAACATTGAAATCATAAAGCAATCACAGTTCATTAATCCTAAGTTGTGAGCACCCAACAAATTTCACTACAGCAGGCTTTCTATCATATGGTCAATATTAGTAGTAGTATCACTCCACAAGCATACAATCTCTTAAGGATCAAGGAATAATGCTGTTTTTAGCTAGTAATACTTTTTTTGGAGTGAAGTCTTAATTATCAGATTATGATTTTGTAACTGCTGTTACATGATAATCAAAATTTTGATGGAGACAGATTCTCAAACAAGCAAGTAAATGAGAGCCAAAATCCGAGAAATAGGTTCTTTACCAATTAATACTTCATACAGTAAATATCTGTTTGCTAGACCAAATCTAATGTACTTACGAAGAAGGCCCAACATTAGATATATGGCCATTTCAGCACATGAAGTTGCATTTCCAGTTACACCACCAAGAATTCTAGTGACTTTGATTCCATGCTTTGTAGCAGCATTGATGTCAACGCCTTCATGTAAAGATAAATGAAGACCATATGCATATAAGAAATAATGTCTAACACATATTATGCTTATGGTATTTAACAAAAATAAAGAAAGAACCTTCCAGCCCAACACCATACTGCATTATTAGCTTTGTCCTATTTGCACAAGAAATAACATCTGCATTTAGCCGCATGTTTTTTACAATACAGATATCATAGTTGCCAATAACAGCAAGCACATCATCAAATGGAACATCATCAACCTACAAAACAGAAGATAGAACTATTGAAGGGATGCACTATAGCATGGGTAACCCCTTAAACTGATGTCTATCCCAATTGAAGAACATCAATTTTGAGAAATCAGTGACAGGGGAAAGAAGTTTCCAAATGAGGCCTAATTAAGGTTTGACTATGAACACTACATACCACCTAACTCAAGGGGAAAACACTTAAATTTCAATGAATCAATTTCACGGTAGGAACCTAACATCTTATGTGAATCTATCAGAATAATGGCATCCTTCTCATAGTCTTGAATTTCAGTTATATGAGAAAACCTAAAAGCTAGCATTCCAAAATATATGTGAAGCCAACAAATTTCCGTAATGGTCCCATTTAGGCGATAAAATTTTACTTCAAATGACAGAAAATGGCAATGCGGCCACTGAAATTAACTGGTACATCCAACCCGCACCCTAAATGGATCTCACTTGATGCAAAAGATTCAGATGAACTATTTAATGCATTTACAACAAGACCTGCAACTGATCCCAATTTTTAAATGTCTTAAGGATGAATATAAAAGATGGATTAAGTGAATAAGCAATAAAAAGGCAAAATTCCCTTCATACAAGAATTATGTTCTCACCTTAAGAAAGGGGATTGATACAGCTGGGACTGATTGTCTTCACTGGCCCTCGTGACGTGGTGTAAGCATTGCAACTCAGCAAAGAAAAAAAACACAAGGCCCAGCACCAGAATCAACCTAAAAAATGTCAACTGCCACAGACTGCAAAATGAAGTACAAGAAAACCCCAGAAAAATTAGAAAAATAAACAGAAAATGGGCTAAACAAATGAAAAGCGAAAAAGATGTGTTAATTTCAAGCAACAACTACTCAATGTGAGGGCAGAAAACTTGAAATAGGACCACATTGCACTAACAAGCCACTATAAAAACACTGATAAACACCACGCCGTACTAGAAAATTGAACAGCAGGGTTTTATTTTTTAACTCCCTGGGATGCAAGAACTAGGAGCAACAACTACAAGTCTTGTGTCAATCCATAAGTGGATATGAGAATGCTTGAACAATCAAACCTGCATGATTGTGTTATAGTCTACAAAATGAGGAACTTCTAAAACTCACACACTTCAAAAATTAAATTTAAAAAAAAAAAAAAAACTATAAAAGATATCATAGGTAAATAATTGCCATAGGAATTGCTAATTAGCAATATACTGGTTCAACTAATATAATTCCTATGGTGTTTCCACATATTATGAGCTTGTTGGTAAGTGGGAATATCAACACTCAATCACATACAAAGATAAATTAATAATAAATTAGAGAGAATTTCAATAGAGAAAACATGAGTCAAAGATGACACTTCAGAGAAAATCAATTAATCACCAGTAACAAAACTAGGATTTTCACACTGGCCCAACCAATTGCTTTTAGGCTTACGGATTTCCTTCATTATTCATACCCCACTCTTCGTCAGCCTCATTACCATTAACAAGTATAGCACCATCTGTTGAGTCTACATCCACAACAACAGCCTCTTCTTGCTCTTCGTCTTGATTCCTCGTCCTGATAAAAGGAAGAAAATTCATTAATGAAACACTACAATATTGGTTAAGTTAATTTTACTGGAAAAACAAGATGCATAAATGAATACTCAAAACATCTACAATGTAGAATATCAGAACCTGATTCATATATCTTAGGGGCATACAGATCCATTACAGGGCAAGTCACTCTTAGATGGTTCTAAATCTACATTATTAACAACTTAAGACAGCCAAGCTTTTTTACATTGTTTAAAATGAAGATCAGGTATTGTTGTATTGTTTTACACATGCAAACACAAACTTCTTAAAGGTTTCAATATATATATATATAAAGAGGAAAAGAAAATTATACATCAAGAGTTACCTCATGATTCAAGCCACCATTTTCAAGTGGTGCATCTTCACCCATTTGCAAACTTTTGAAAGCCTCCACAAGGTTAACATGTGATCTATTCGGGCATTTCACATATTCTGCTGCTGGAGGATAAGTACCCCTAAAACAGATCTTAACACAAGACTTCACAAAACAAACTTTTTTACACTTCTTAACACAAGACTTCATAAAACAAAACCAAGCATGCTGGTAGCATCCAAAATTATTAAAGGCAACAAATCTAATTTGTGAAAAAACATAAAGAATATGCAGCCAACATTTGTTATCTACAACAATGAGTGTACTAATTATGTGTGGAACACTATGAAAGTGAAACTGCCAACCTCTTTTGCAGTAGAACAATTTAATCCTGTATTGAAATGTAAAATCTGACAACATAAGAACAGACCAAAAATCTCAACAAGAGAGTTGAAAAACAGGGGAATATACAAACTACTCTTTTATGTTATCCAAATATAACTGTTTGAACTTGATTATGGATGTATACACTCATATATATATATGATTTGTATGATAACATGATTTGTATGAAAACAAGAAAACAGATTGAAATCCCATAGTTAAAATTGACATGGATAGGCCCATAAAGGCTACAGCCCACTATGAATAACCCAAGCCCACCACTTAGGGCCCAATACATAATCCAACTAATGAAGCCTAGCACTGCTGAAGCCCCACATACCAATAAGAACCAATGTCATCAAGACACATGGCAAGAGAAGAGCAAGCCACATAAGCAGACAAAGATCTGCAAAGTTATTGCCACTGCACATCGCCATTAATGAAGCCCCTTATAGCATTTATTGCGACAACCCCTCTCCGTCGGGACAGAACGCCTTCACCATGAACAAGGTAAGCTAGAGCATAGACGTTCGGCCAAGGTGACAGGTCGGAAGGGACAACGAAATGATTACCAGAGGATATAAGCAGACGTCAAAGACAAGAAAAAGGTTAAGCTTTCTATCTCTAATCTCGCTCTATACTCCACTCCTCTTTCTAACTTGCTCGTCGGAGGGTTCGCTGGGGGACTCCCCATTCCCCGTTGAACTCTTGTGCAGGTCCTCGGGTGGGCTTGGTCATTCGGACATAGGCTTAAGGAGCATGGATCAGTCCGACTCCAGCCATCACGTCTTGCATCATCAGTTGGCGCCGTCTGTGGGAAACTTTCTTACTCTGTGCACCAGTTGTGCTCATTGTCGCCAGAGGCCCTTTCCCAATAACCCTTTCCTGTCACTTGCGAAGGTGAATGGTCACGACTAGACCCATGGCTTCCCACCCTAATGTTTTCGACCGCCAAGCCGGCCCTCCTAATCCAAACAACCCACCACAATACTTTATCGAGCTCACCAACAGCATTAACTGCCTTGCCAAGCAAAACCAAGCTCTAATCAATGCCCTGTTCCACAGAGACCTTCCCATGCCCCCTCCACCACCTCCAAATGTTCCACCCAACCAAGAACGAGTCCCGAGCCATACTAACCAGCAGCCTTATCCACCCAACTTGGAAGGCTTGCAACCTCCTCCCCCAAATATAAATCCACCACCCCGACCCCGCATCCATCGGTCCTGCCACCAACCCATGAAGGAGAGGCCAGTAGCGTCCAGCCCCCGCTGCCCTCCGGTGGTGACAACATTCCTCTCTAGGACGCCGAGCTCCGAGCCATGAAGCTCCAACTCCAAGAGGTCATGCAGAACATCCAGCATAAACTCTCTACCACAGCCAACTCGCCATTCGTTGCCTCCATCCAGGACAAACCTCTACCCCCCAAGTTCAAAATACCCACCATCGACTCTTTTGACGGTACGACGGACCCAGTCGACCACTTGGAGACCTACAGGACCCTCATGGTCCTCCATGCTTTCCTTGACGAAATCATGTGCCGGGCTTTCCCCGTGACGCTCAAGGGATCAGCTCGACTTTGGTTTAGTCAACTGCCAGCAGACTCTGTCTCCACTTTCCAGCACCTCAGTGACTCTTTCCTCAGCCATTTTATTGGAGCCCAGCGCCAGCGGTGCCCGGCAACCCAACTCCTCAACATCCGTCAGACCGAGGGGGAGTCGCTACGCAATTTCGTTACCCGCTTCAACACTGAAGCCCTACAAGTAGCAGAAAAAGGGTGGAGGCAGAACCCCTTGCCACAATTACCGAGCGGAACACAACCAGATTCATTTGGCAGTTGATCGTATGCAGATTTGGCATCCCTTAAGCCATCGTCTCCGACAACGGCAAACAATTCGACAATGCCAAGTTTAGGAAATTCTGTGCAGAGCTTCAAATCCAGCCATGTTTCTCTTCCCTAGGTCATCCCCAAGCCAATGGTCAAGTTGAGGTCACCAACCATTCTCTTCTGAAGATCATCAAAACCAAATTGGAAGCTGCTAAGGGACTTTGGGCTGAGGAACTACCGAATGTACTCTGGGCCTACTGCACTACCGCTCGAACCCCCACTGGAGAGACCCCCTTTCACTTAACATACGGCGGTGAGGCGGTCATCCTAGTGGAAGTCGGTCTTCCTACCCTAAGGGTTCTACATCCGAATCCAAAACTGACCGAAGAGCTGCGTCAGGCAGACCTAGACCTAATTGAAGAGCTCCGAGAAACCACCGCTGTCAGACGAGCCTCATACCAACAGAAAATGAGAACACACTACAACCGTGGGGGACCTTGTTTTGCGAGAAGTAACTCTTGCCACCAAAAATCCGACCGAGGGCAAACTGGCAGCCAAGTGGGAGGGACCTTACGTTGTGAAAGCCAGACCACGCCCCCGACACTTACTGACTTCAGGACATGGAAGGTCGAGACCTCCCCCATCCTTGGAACGCTGAACATTTGAATCGCTATTTTCAATAAAAGTTGTATTTTTGTATTGTCCAATTGCTGTATATTCTTTTTGACAATCTGCAGACTTGAATGTTCTAATTTTCTCCTCATATGGTGTAAATTTATGATCCAATGGGCTACACTTTGTATGACAGCAAGCTTATATCTCAGTTATCTGTGGTATTCCAATAACGCTTTGATTGTAGCCTCAGCTAGATTGAGCACTAAAAGTCTCAGCCAGACTGAGCATGAAGAGCTCGGCCAGACCGAGTCACTTAAAGCCTCAGCCAGACTGAGCACAAAAGGCCTCAGCCCGACTGAGCATGAAGAGCTCGGCCAGACTGAGTCACAAAAAGCCTTAGCCAGACTGAGCGCAAAAAGCCTCAGCCCGACTGAGCATGAAGAGCTCGGCCAGACCGAGTCATAAAAAGCCTCAGCCCGACTGAGTATGAAGAGCTCGGCCAGACCGAGTCACAAAAAGCCTCAGCCAGACTGAGCACAAAAAGCCTCAGCCAGACTGAGCATGAAGAGCTCGGCCAAGTCGAGTCACTTAAAGCCTCAGCCAGACTGAGCATGAAGAGCTCGGCCAGGCCGAGTCACTTAAAGCCTCAGCCAGATTGAGCACAAAAAGAATCGGCCAGACTGAGCATGAAGAGCTCGGCTAGACCAAGTCACTTAAAGCCTCAGCCAGATTGAGCATGAAGAGCTCAGCCAGGCCGAGTCACTTCAAGCCTCAGCCAGATTGAGTACAAAAAGCCTCAGCCAGACTGAGCATGAAGAGCTCGTCCAAACCGAGTTACTTCAAGCCTCAGCCAGGCCAAGCCACCATTGCAACTTCATGATCGTAAGCATAGTGGCCATACTTAGTCATATTCTAATCCAACGTTTTCCAAATCAGACTTGTTCCTTGCTGGGTCGGGATCCATAAACTTCGCATCTTTAACACTCTTACAAGTTATACTTCACTCTGCATTTAATTTTTCTCACATTCACTCTGCATTGAGTTTTTCTCACATTCACTCTGCATTGAATTTTTCTTACAAGTTAAAATTCACTCTATATTGAGTTTTTCTCACATTCACTCTGCATTGAATTTTTCTTACAAGTTAAACTTCACTTTACATTGAGTTTTCCTTACAGTCACTCTGCATTGAGGTCGCCTTACGTTTTAAACTTTACTTTACATTGAGTTTTCCTTACATTTTACACTTCACAATGATCTAAACACAAGCCTTATACAAGTCACCATTCTCATTCATTTCAGATGCACAAACAAAAGCAATAGCATGAAAACACGACTCCAAATTTTATTTATTCACAAATTGGTACATAAGTTTATTACAACCATTCAAAAAAAAAAAAAAAAAAAACAACCAAAACTCCTCCACTCACTCCTCTTCTTCACTTGAGGCGAGATCCTCCTCTTCAATGCCCTCATCTAGGGGGGTCTGGGCCACGTCGTCTTCGTCAATTCTGACACTGCTGAAGTCTATGTCTGGGAACAGCTCTTCTGCTTTACGCTTGAACATCTTCCAGCCACTGTCCCAGAATTTAGCCATTTCGTGTTTGTAGAAGTCCGGCCGCTAGAAGCTTTGGATCACTTCGTCTTCGCTCCTGCTCCCAGCGGTCGTCCCCGACGGGCCAGCCCCCCAAGTCCCCTCCCTCGCCAAGTTGCTGGCAATAGCAGCATCGACGGCCATCTGAAAGTCAGCAGACACCTTAAATTGCTCTACTGCTGCGATGTACAGATCGGGGTATGTTGCCCTTTCAGAGGCTGCCTTGGTTTTTTCCTCCCCCAACTCCTTCTCCAACCTCGCATTCTCCTCCATTGCCCTAGCACGCTCATCTTCTAGCTCTTTCTGTAGCCCAGCAATCTTCAGGTCTGCTTCATCATTTTCTTTGATCTGCTGGGTGCGCAGCTCTTCATTGTTAGTCATGGCCTCTTCAAAATGATCGTTGGCGACCGTGCAGGCATTTTTAGCATCTTCCAGCTTCTTCTGCTCGCCAGCCAGTTGGAACTCGAGCGACACTACCTTACGGCGTTCGTCCTCTAGCTCCAACTTGGTCGCGAACAGCTCAACATGGGCTTGAGTGGCAACATTGCGCTGCACGATCGCCAACACTTCCATTATCTTCGCCTTCTTAGCCTTCTCCAACCCCTTGGTACACGCACTTCGCGCAGCCCTCCTCCAGCCCACGCTCTCCCTCTTGAAATTTTCAAGTTGGGGGTCCACCTGCCCCAACCTTTCCCTCTCCCTCCTCAATTCACCCTTCGCCACCGCCACCTTATTCAACAGGGCTCCTGCTAAGGCAGCCGCCTCCATCTGGGTTGAGCATAACCCCTTCATCAGCTCAGCCTCTATGTAACCAGCCACCGAGCGAACAGCTGCGTCTTCCACCACCCCCAAGAGGTGGTCTGCAGCCATTCTGGCCTCTCACCCTTCTCCTTCCACTCGCCCAGACACCGCAGGGACATGGTAGAAGGCGGTCCTCAACCCACGCTTTTCTCTCTCTCCTTGGGATGCCAGACCCTCCTGTGGTTGTGGCTCTTCCCTTGGCTCCACCCTTGGCTCAGCGTCAACCCCACTACTTGGCATTTGCTCCCCAAGGCCAGTCGCCCCACTCTCTGCCATTTTGAGCGCCCCCTCCAACCCCATTTCAGGGATCCCCTCTGCCTCCCCCGCCAGGGGGGTCTGCTCCGTCGTCGCCTCCTTTTTCCTCTTCAAGGCAGGCTCCTCTTCACTCCTCCTCACTCTCCTTTTCTTTTTCACCACACCTTCCATCTCCTTGTAAGCTCTCTCCTTCAAAGGATCAACTGGGGGCGGTCGTGGCTCAAATCCACCTAAGTCCTTTTCCCCCAGGGGTTTCGGGCGTGGTCGGATCCTCTCCCTCGCAATCGGCTTCGAAGGTCGGTCTGCCTGGGACTCTTTGAACTTACTGGCTTTGGCGAGGATGGTCATATCCTCAGCCTTTTGCGTTTTCCTTCTCGCCTCTAACTTCACCGGTCCCAAGTCTCCATCGATCGGCTGAGGACCCACCCCTGCCGCAAACAAGGATGACGGCTGAACAAGCTCGTCCCATCTGGCACCCTTCTTCTCCCTCAATTCCTTCACCTTCTTCACTCTTGCCTCTACTGCTGCCCCCAGTCTTGGCTCCACAGACTTGGTGGGTACTTTCCAAACTGTGCGCACTCTAACCCCTCCATTGGCGGACACGTAGAACCACCGCGGCCTCCACCCCTTTATCGATGACGGCAACCCCGCCACCAGCCCCTTCCCTGCCGCCGCCTGCAAAGTGACCCAAGTTTCTTGCTACCCCGACGCCTTGTAGCACGCAAAAAACTCGTCCATCGTCATTTCAGCCCTGCCGTTCGCCTTCGGCCATGCGCTCGCACAGGCCAGCAAGATTTTCCACGCGTTGGGCATCAGTTGGCCTAGGGCTACCTCCAACCGGTTCAACACGTCCACCACTATCCGGGGTAATGGCAACTTCAAACCCCCCTTTAGTGCCTCCTCGTATAGGGCGAATTCCCCCTGTCGAACATCGGATGCCTTCTCCTTTGACTCCGGCAATTTCAACTTTATCTCTGCGGGTATCTGGTACTTTTCCCGCATACCCTCCAGCTCATTCGCGCTAAGGATCGACTTATCGGCCTTTGTATGCTAGTGATCTGGCTCCACCTGGCTTATTGCCGTCGGTGCCGCCATCATGGTGGACGAATGAGGTCGCCCTGACGGCTCGCCCCCACTCCCCACTCGCCTCTCCATCCTGTATTGCTCCGCCAAATCCACCGCATCGTCGTCCCCCAATGGATCAAACCTGGCGTTTGCAGCTTCTTCTTAGGCCATTTCTGTGGTGTGTCTACAAATAGCTTCGGATGCGAGCGCAAGGAAATTCAAAAAAATGTCACAAGGGTGTATCACTTGCAACAAAGGAGTCTACACTTGGAATGTTTTGATTTTTCAAAAAAAGGTAGGTAAAATGTATAATACCAAAAGCCCAAGGTTGCTTGTATTCTAGGGATCACAATTAATTTTTGCCAGTTTGAAAAATTTTCAACCATCCGCCAAAACTGTCTCTTCAACACCCGTAATGACCTATCGTTTCAGTTCTGGCCCACCACGTGATTCTGCCACGTGTACGGCCACGATTCACTGCCCCTTCTCTTACCCCGTTTTTTCCACTTCAAGTCACCACGTGACCCGCTGCCTCTCGAGCCCCGCACCCCGCCACCTCCCCCTTCGTGGTCGGCCCTCCCCGTGGTCGGTCCCTCCACTCGGCGCGCCTTCGCGGTCGGCCCTCCTCGTGGTCGGCCCCTCCACTCGACGCTCCTTCGAGGTTGGCCCTCCTCGTGGTCGGCCTCTCCACTCGGCGCTCTTTCGAGGTCGGCCCTCCTCCTGGTCAGCCCCTCCACTCGGTGCCCCTTCGCGGTCGACCCTTTTGTGGTCGGTCCCTCCACTCGGCGCCCCTTCTGGGTCGGCCCTCCTCGTGGTCGGCCCCTCCACTCGGCGCCCCTTCGGGGTCGGCCCTCCTCGTGGTCGGCCCTTCCACTCGGCGCTTTTTCGAGGTTGGCCCTCCTCCTGGTCGGCCCCTCCACTCAGCGCCCCTTCACGGTCGGCCCTCCTCGTGGTCGGCCCCTCCACTCGGCGCCCCTTTGGGGTCGGCCCTCCTCATGGTCGGCCCCTCCACTCGGCGCTCCTTCGAGGTCGGCCCTCCTCGTGGTCGGCTCCTCCACTCGGCGACCCTCCGCGGTCGGCCCTCCTCGTGGTCGGTCACTCCACTCGGCCACCCTCCGTGGTCGGCCCTCCTCGTGGTCGGTCCCTCCACTCGGGTACCCTTCGCGGTCGGCCCTCCTCATGGTTGGTCCCTCCACTAGGCGCCCCTCCGCGGTCGACCCTCCTCATGGTCGGTCCATCCACTCGGTCACTCCTATCGGTCGGCCTCCATCCTGTCGGTGTCTAACAACCCTTATTTTCTTCATTATTCCCTTCGTTGGACTAAAGCTATACTTGGGAATGGGGGACTACTGACATGGATAGGCCCATAAAGGCTACAGCCCACTATGAACAACCCAAGCCCACCACTTAGGGCCCAATACATAATCCAACTAATGAAGCCCAGCACTGCTGAAGCCCCACATACCATTAAGAATCAATGTCATCAAGACACATGGCAAGAGAAGAGCAAGACACATAAGCAAACAAAGATCTGCAAAGTTATTGCTACTGCATATCGCCATTAATGAAGCCCCTTACAGTATTTATTGTGACAACCCCTCTCCGTCGGGATAGAACGCCTTCACCATGAACAAGGTAAGCTAGAGCATAGACTTTCGGCCAAGGTGACAGGTCAGAAGGGACAACGAAATGATTACCAGAGCATATAAGCAGACGTCAAAGACAAGAAAAAGGTTAAGCTTTCTATCTCTAATCTCGCTCTATACTCCACTCCTCTTTCTAACTTGCTCGTCGGAGGGTTCGCTAGGGGACTTCCCGTTCCCCGCTAAACTCTTGTGCAGGTCCTCGGGTGGGCTTGGTCATTTGGACATAGGCTTAAGGAGCGTGGATCAGTCCGACTCCAGCCATCACGTTTTGCATCATCAAAAATAAAAAATTCAAAGGAAAAATAAAAAAAACAGAGGTCGAAAACATATCGAAATCCCTAGATTGAAATCCCTCAGAGATATATGTATATATATATACATATATATACACTCAGATCGAAATCCCTAGATCTAGTTTAACGAGAGAGAGAGAGAGAAAGAGAGAGAGAGAGAGAAAGAGATCCTTTGAAAATCGACGGTGAAGGAGGATTGGCATTGAGTAGCAGCCGTCGTGTGTGAGAGAAAGAGAGAGGGAGGAGAAACCCTAAACAGTAGCAGCAGTGAGGGAGGATCGACGGTGAGAGGGGATCGCCGGTGAGGGAGGAGCGGCGGGGGATTGGAGATTTGAGATCTTGAGAAACAAAATAGGGGAAGGAGAGGGGAATTCGGAGCGGGAAACGAAAAGAAAAGGAAGAAAAGAAGAGAGTTATTATTATGCAGTGTGAATTACGTCATTTTATTTATTTTTTGTTAAAATAATTTTATTTTATTTTTTTGTAGCTAATGTTTTTTTTTGCATTTTTATTTTAATGAAAAAAAAATTAGTATTTTTTTTATTTAGTAGAAGTAGGGGTAATATTTTAATGAAAAATATTTTCCATTAAAATAAAGTTAATTTTTTGTCGTCGATGAAAAATATTTTTCTATGGCCTGCTTTTTTTTTTTAATTAAAAATCAAGAACTAATTTTTTGTGGTAGAGGAGAGGGAACGGCAGTAGTGGTGAAGGTGGTGGATAAGAGGTGATGGTGGTGGTGGTGGTGGTGGTGATGGCAAAAGGAGGTTAGTAGTGAAGTTGTGGTAGTGGTAGTGGTAGAGGAGATGGAGTAGCGGTGGTGGATGAGAGGTAATGGTAGTAGTAGTGGCAGTAGTGGTGGTGGTGGTGGTGGTGGTAGTGGAGTGGTGGCGATGGTGGTAGTAATGATAGTCGTAGAGGTGAAGTGGCAACAATGGTAGTAGTGGTGGTAGTGGAATGGCATTTGCAGTAGTGGTGAAGGTGGTAGAAGAAATGGGTGGTAAGCAGTAGTGGTAGTGGTAGTGGTAGTGGAGTGGTGGCGATGGTGGTAGTAATGGTAGTCGTAGAGGTGGAGTGGCAACAATGGTAGTAGTGGTGGTAGTGGAATGGCATTTGTAGTAGTAGTGAAGGTAGTAGAGGAGATGTGTGGTGAGAGAGAGAGAGATAGAGAGAGAGAGAGAGAGAGAGAGAGAGAAAGAGAGGGAGAGACAGAAATAGAGACAGAGTGATGCGTGAGAGAGACAGAGAGAGAGAGACAGAAACAGAGACAGAGTGATGCGTGAGAGAGACAGAGAGAGAGAGACAGAAACAGAGACAGAGTGATGAGTGAGAGAGAGAGAGACAAAGTGGTCGCTAAAAGTGCATTTTCTTGTAGTGGATCGATAAATCGAGAGGGAGCTCGGTAAATAGAGAAGAATGGAGGGAGAAAGTGAGCAAGGTGAACACAATGGGGGAGAGACAGACAGACAAACAAACAGACAAGCAAATAGAGAGAGAAGAGTAATGAGTGAGACAGAGAGAAAGACAGAGAGAGAAAGAGATGGAGAGAAGACATAGAGAGAGAGACAGAAAAAGAAAGAGAAACAAAAGATGAGCGAGAAAGAGAGAGCGTGAAAAGAGATGAACGAAAGAGAGACATAAAAAAAGAGAGAGACTGAGAGATGAGCGAGAGAGAGAGATAGAGAGAAGAGAGATGCGTAAGAAAAGAGAGATGCGCGAGAGAGATGAGAGAGATAGAGAGATGAACGAGAGAGACAGAGAGAGAAGAGAGATGAGAGAGATAGAGAGTCACAAGAGAGAGAGAGAGAGAGAGACAGAGAGACAGACAGACAGACACAGAAGAGTGATAAGTGAAAGAGAAGAGACAGAGAGACAAAGAGATGAAAAAATAAGTGAAAAGAGAAATGTTATATCAAAAGAGTAAGACGACGTTTTTTTTTTAAATTTTTTTTTGCAATAGAAAAATACCATTGCATTTATTCAAACCATTTTGTGACTGTATATATATGAAGTCGTCTCAAAGCCACATTTTTTTTTTTTTTTTTTTTTGTGCAACGGTACCTATTACATTCGCAAAAACTCATTTTTTTTTGTAACTGCAGCGGGTGCCGTCGCAAAAACTCTATTTTTTCGCAACAACAATCTCTGCCGTTGCAAATACTCTCTTTTTTTTGCGACAGCAATTTCTGCCATCGCAAATATTCTCATTTTTTGCGATAGCATTTACTACCGTCACAAATATTCTATTTTTTCGAGACAGCAAATTGTGCCGTCGCAAAAACTCACCTTTTTGCGACAGTAACTTATGTCGTCTCAAAAAGTGCAAAAAGTAACTTTTTGAGACGGAAAGTATGCCGTCGCAAATGCTTCCGTCTTTTAAGCCCACTTTTCTTGTAGTGCTTATAACGTTCTTGTGACATCACTCCATTTCATTTTATTTTCAAAACCTATTTTCTATATTATTTTTCAAAAAATAAATACTAATTTGACTAAAATAAACACACAAATATATATTTTTAAATTTCTAAAATTATTCACTAAAAAAATTATATAAAAATGATGATTTTTTTAATTTTTCTCCCATTTTAGTTCTTTTGAAAAGAAAAAAATAAAAATGAAAAAACAAAATTTAAAAACCAAGCCAAGCCAAAGAAGGTGATGCCCTTCGTTCTTATAATATTTTCGTCCAATGACATCACTCGATTTCATTTTCAAAATTTATTTTTCTATCTAGTTTCACTAAAATAAACATAAAAAAATTGGAGATGTTTGATTTGTCTCTCAAAATATATTTTTCAAAATTAAAAAAAAAACATATTTAGTAGAAAATTTAAAAAAAAAATTAAAATCACATTTTTCTCTACTATATATATCAATTAATCATTTTAATTTATTTTGACAAGTTAGTTAAAAACAATCTTTTTAACTTTTTAACTTTTTTGGATTATATTACTTCTTTACTTCTTTTATATATATATATATATATATATCTTTTCAACAAATATAAAAAAAAAAAAAAAAAGCCAAAAATTTATCTTCTAACCTACTTAAAATAACCTCTTTTTTTTTTTTTTTTTTCCTATTATCTTTCTGTCTCAATTATTTTTTCTCTCACATCCATTTAATGAACGAAAATGTTTTAGGCCACCAATTTAAAATCAAATTTGGGGTGGCTGCTGTGCGGGCAAAATAGGCCCATTTCGACAATCCGAACCGTTCACATTTTTAGAATACGTCAATTAAAACATGTCTGCAAAAAATAAGTTAATCGGATATCGTTTACCTATTTATCCACTCACATTTGTATCTACAAAAATAAATAATAATTATGATTTAAAGTATTAAAATGAATACAAATGTGAGTGGATAAAAATATTAACGACATCTGATTAACTTAATTTTTTACAAATATGTTATACTTGATGTATTTTGAAATATGAACAGTTTGGATTATCGAAATGGACCCGAAATAGGCCCATTTAACTGCACAGCAGTGACTACTTTGCACCCAGCATAGTGGCCCCAATTCGAAATCGGATTTGACTGCTATGCAAAACACTCTGTTTGAAACAAGAATGTTTTAGAGCTCTAATAAAGGAGTTCTAATTGGGGGTGAGCTCCACTGTGATGGTGATGCTTGTGTCTTTTTTTTTATTTTTTATTTTCCATGTCTTTAGAGCTTATTAGAGCTCCTTCATTTAGGGAGATGTATCATTATTGCTGTTTAAACAGCAGTGATTGGGACCTTTAAATTTGAACCACTAAACCAGCTCTAATGAGCTGGAAAATAAAAAAATAAAAAAAAATAAAAAAATCCCATCATGTGGGACCCATACCAACATTGGAGCTATTAGTGTTCTTGAATTAGAGGGCTGAGACATTTCTCCTGTTTAAAATCTCTAATGCATCTCTAATGACCTGGATTGAAGTGACGTGAGACGACAGATCCACGTCGGCCACGCTCCTCTCCCTCCTCCAAAAATGTTTTAGAACTCTAATTTGTGAATTCTAATAGTTATAATGTGTATGTGAGGCCAATCTAATGTGATATTTTGGCTTTATTTTTATTTTGTTTTATTTATTTTTTTGACTTTCCACCTCACTAGAGTTCAATTAGGACTTTAATTTTAGAGGGATGTATTATTGTTGCTTCCTCCTCTAGTTTCATCTTTCATCTTTGCCAAAAGCGAGTGTTTTGTGTTGTGCCTTCTCTCTTCTGTCCGCCAAATCTGTTAAATCTGCTTCTTCATTTTCTTTGTTTGGGACCTTTTTTTCACTTCGGTTGTTGACAAATGTTTGTTTTGTCTCATGGGTTTTGTTTGAAATGTGTTTCTTACACTTTTTCTCTAATGGATTTGATGTGGGTTTGTCTTGAAATCTTGTAAATCTGTTTGTAAGTTGGCTCATAATCTTGATTGATACCTTCCAATGGGACATTTTTGGTGCTGCTTTGGAAGTTTTGAAGCAAAACGCCTCATGTTAATCAATGTTTTCAAATAGAGCTCTCTCTACCTCTTTCTCTCTTTTTTCATTTCTGCAATCTTGACATGGTTAAATTTGCTCCATTTCTGCAATCTTGAATTTGGATTTAGTTTCATATTATTGTTTTAGAGATAGAGTATTTGATCATTTATATTGTTTTAGAGATGGAGTACTTGATCACTCATGTAATGGTAGCACAAAACTGCTTAATTGGCTCTTAGCTAGCAAAAATTCGCAGCAAAAAGAATGAGGAAGAGGAATGAGGGGGACTGGGTTTGTGACGATAATGGCAGCGCTGGTGGGTGGAGGGAGGGAGAGGTGGAATGGTGGTGGGTTTGATCAGTTTTAGAGAGAGAAAGTTGGAGGACGCTGGAGAGCCTCTAAAAAGTTGTTTTTAAAATAATATCTCAAAATATGAAGGGAGTTTTCTTCTTCTTTTTTACTTCATTTTATGCTCTAAAACTTTTTACTTCATTTTATGCTCTAGAGAAAAAAAAAAAAAAAAAAAAAAAATACGCAACAGAATTTGAAAACCAAATGCTATAGCTTTAAAAAAAGTAATAAAAAAAATTTGTGAGGGTATTGAAATTTTTGTTTATAAATATAACAT
Organism: Camellia granthamiana; assembly: GCA_036172215.1. Lineage (NCBI taxonomy): Eukaryota > Viridiplantae > Streptophyta > Magnoliopsida > Ericales > Theaceae > Camellia > Camellia granthamiana. Next base: position 120,496,879 of record CM069912.1, on the reverse strand, counting down.
AAACCTCCAAATTCCAAAAAACAAAAAGACCACTGTGCCCTTCACTAGTCAAAAAAAGCCTTATCCTAGAAGAACTTCTGGAGAAGTCCAGAAACCGAAAGAAACACCTCCACCATTTTCCAGCACCTTCTTTCCAGAAATGTCCACTCTTCTCTTTAAATATCATTCAACCCCCTCATCTTCTTCCTCAGAATCCACACAAAGTTTCAATCTTTTTGCTTCCATTACCAAAGAAAACAGAAACAAAAAATGTCTCTCTTTCTTTCAAACCTCACAATCTCTCTCCCCATATCATCCCAAAAAACCTGTACCAATTCCAAGCTCTTAAGTCCCAAAACCCCCAATTTTTTGAACCCAATGGGTAGTTTTATTAACAGAGGTTGTAGCAATGGCATTAAGGCTATGGCTGGAGATGGGAGGGACAGTCTTGACCATTTGCAGAGAGCAAACAAGAGCCAACAACAATCTCAACCACCCAAGAAAAGAGTTGCCGAAGCTCCTCCCATAGGTAAATATTAATACCCAATTCACAAAAATCACTGGAAAAAAGTATTTTCTTGTTAAATTTGTTGATGTATGCTGACTTGGTAAATCTGTGTATTTCCAATTCACAAAAATCACTGAAAAAAAGTGTTTTCTTCTTAAATTTGTTAATGTATGCTGACTTGGTAAATCTGTGTATTTTTTTAGTATATAGTGGTTAATACAGGCGTTTGTAATTGTACATCTAAATTTTTAAGCGGTTTAACAAATGAGAATTGAGTTAGAAAATTGTTTAGCACTTGGGGTATAAAATTGTATTGACTAAAATTGTTTAAACTTATGGGGGGAATTACATTTTTGTTTTTGTAGTTTGATTAAAATTTTAGTTTTGGTCCCATTTCACTTTCGAACAACTTAAATTATAGACTTCAAATCTAGTTTTAATTTGTTTTTTCTATTGAAATTATGGTCAAAATTTTCTACATAATTAACATGTTTTAAAAAGTCTTAAATTTTAACTATTAACTTAGATGAAATAATGAAATCGAAACTGAATTAAAAATATAAAGTCCAACATTATTTAAATTGAAATTATAGTGATTAAAGTACATCTAAGTAAATAATAGTGAAAAGTATAATTTATCTAAACGAAACCGAAGTGATTAAAATACATTGAAGCAAAACTATAATTGTAAAAAGTATAATTTTATTATTTAATTATTGGGAATGCATTAATATCTATATAGTGTAGTTTTGACCCTTCATTATATGCAGGGTTGTGGGATAGATTTCCAACAGCAAGGACAGTGCAACAAATGATGGAAACCATGGAGAGAATGATGGAAGACCCTTTTGTCTACACCAGCGGGTGGCCGACATTAACCGAGACCGGCGGGTACAGCAGGGGAAGGACTCCATGGGAGATAAAGGAAGGAGAGGGAGGGTACAAGATGAGATTTGACATGCCCGGTATGACCAAAGATGATGTGAAGGTCTATGTTGAAGAGAAAATGTTGGTTGTCAAGGCTGAGAAAATGCCCAAGGACAGAAATGGCCAAGAAGGTGAGGTAGAAAATGAAGAGTGGTCTGCAAAGAGCTATGGTAAGTATAGTAGCAGAGTTGCTTTGCCTGAGAATGTTGAGTTTGACAAGATTAAAGCTGAAGTCAAAGATGGGGTTTTGTATATAACTATACCTAAAGCTAGTGGCACTTCCAAGGTTTTGGACATTAATGTTCAATGAGTAGTTGAATGTATAATCAATCATTAGGGTTAATTTAGAGTTAGATTTCCATGTTAGTGAGTTTAATTTTTTCTCTCCTCCAATATAGTGAAAAAGAGAGTAGTCTTTTCAATTTAGTATTTTGTTCTCTTTAAATATTTTGTGTTGGTTTCATTTTTATTTTGTTTTTCTAATTTTGTTTCTCATTGAATGTGGAGGATGTTCATGCCTTATTATATAAAGAGTCCATGAAATTAACATTTTCAATGTATGAATGCGTACAAACTCTCTTTTTTTTGTTTTTTTTAATTTTGTGCAACAATTTTATATTATGCCTCATGGAATGTTCTGTTTTCATTGTCATTACTTATATTTTTACTCAAGTTGAGTGGAAAGTTTCATATTCAATGAATAAACTTAAATGTGAGTAAGACTGATTGAGTGTTGTAGTTTGAGTGGAAGCTATAAATTAGAGTAAAGCATGATAGTGGAAAGATTGGATAAAAGCGTTCAATTTTATAGTTGAAAAATGTTTGAAGGCCATAAAAAGTGTGGTTCAAATGGCTCAAAACTGTTAAAATGATGTCGTTTTGCGTCGTTTTACGTCCAAAACGATGTCGTTTTGACAGTTTTGAGCCATTTGAGCCACACTTTTTGTGGCCCTCTACCATTGCTCTTTATAATTTGAGTTGAATAAAAATTTAAGTAATGAGTGAAGAAATTTAAGAGATTGTAATCACAAAGTCTTCAAAAATAGTTTTTAAAATTTTTAATTTGTATTTTTAAAATTTTTAAAATTTTTTTAATTAATTTTTTGTAAGTTTTAAATTCACTTGATTTTAATATACTTAAAATTAAAAAATATATACAAAAATCTTTACAAAATTTATTAAATATAACAAAATATAAAAATGTATTAAATTTTTTTATTCTTTGTATTTGATAAATTTTTTTAGTTTTTTTTATTACAAATATTATATTTTTAAGTATATTTAAATTAGATGTATTTAATAAATAAAAAATTTGTGTAAGATATTAAAAAAATATATAAAAAATAAAAAATTTAATTTTTTGAAAAGTGGACTCAAATTTATGGAATCAAATGACTTTTTATTCAAATTTGAATTTTAGTAAGGATGAGAGATGTCCATGTAGTGTTCAACTGCCACAAAATTCGTAGGGTTTATTTGGATTTTTTTTTTCAAAATTTTCCCTACACTAATGTCACAAAATCTCAATTTTCAATAAAGAGGTAACAAAGAACAAATCTTGCAACACTGTGTAAGGATTGAAAGTCTAAAAAGAATATTAAAAATAGATCCAATTAAAAAATAGAGAAGTTTATTTTAAAAAAGAGAGTTGCGCTATATTTATAAGTAAATAGTCCTTTCAAAAATTAATCCAAGTTTTTCTCAGATTAGAAATTAATTCCAGTTAAAATTAATTTTTTTGCAATCCACCTAAAACACCATGGAACACCCAAAATGAAATTTTAATTAAAATGATACGAATCTCGTGTAAAATTCACACTTATAAACTGACTTGTAAGGGGAGAATGTTTAACAGACTTATTAATTCTCGTTTGGGAAGTGTTTATTTTAATTTAAGTTAAAAAGTTATTAAAAGATTAATAAATTATACAAAAATTTTTTTTTTTCTAAAATAAAAAAATATCACAAATATATTAATTTTTTTACCTTATATTTTAATAAAAAAAATCAAAAATTACTAAAATAACATATTTACAAACGAGGTCTTATATGCATAGGTGATTATTCGGTAGTTTGAAAGTACTGTCACGTGGTATTTTATGATAGTATAATTGGTAGAAAATGTGAAATATTGATTATTTGTATTATGGTAGTATAGTTGGTAGAAAATGTGAAATATTGATTATTTATATTATGGTAGTATAGTTGGTAGAAAATGTGGAATACTGATTTTTTGTATTGGGTAATTGAGGAACATAAAGGAGTATAATAAATGATGATTGGTAAAGGAATATGGTTACGTGATACTTTAAAACTATTATATGATTTTCCTATGTGGACATTGGCAAAGCCTATGTTAACCAATTTGAGATTGTAACAGAAATCAAGGGTGTGTTTGGTTTGTGTTTGTAGAGTAGTTTTTGAGATAAAAAGTATAAAAACTTGCTTGGTTTGTATTTTTTCAGAAATGGTTTTGGAAAATTATTTTGAGGAGAGAATTTTAAAAAAAGTGATTGATTTGATGTGTATAAGAAAGAGAGTGATTTTGGAAAGTAGGTAACCAAAAAAAATTTTGAGATTTTTTTAAAAAAAATTTGTTTGGTTTGATTACTCTTGAAAATTTGTTTGTAGAGAATTTTTTTCAAAAATTTTTCTGAAAAACAAACCAAACAAGGCCCAAAAATCCCATCCAAGAAAAATTATTTGGTTTCTTTGCATTCTAAATTCAATATCTCCAAACAAAATTTTAAGAATTTTAAAATCAAGTTGAAACTGATCAAATAAATTCTCACAAATCTTAATCTAAAGAAAATACATCAAAATCAAATTAATTTAAGAGTAATTAATAAACAAAAAAATCAATAAGTATGCTACGTACAAAAATGTTTTCAACAACTCCTCCCCAAATTTTTAAACTATTAATCCATTGACCTATTTTTTAAAACAAAACCATCGTGAATGTGAAGGCAAACTAGGCTACGAGAAGTGCTGTACAAGGAAAAGAATAAGAAAAGGAATGAAGAGAATAAGGCAATGTTTGAACCTACCTAATAAGGAGAGTCTATAATCCAAATATGGAATACAAAAATAATATATATATCATATACAAAGAAGATACATAGAGAAAGAAAGAGGATTCAGGGAATCATCAGGGTAGGTTTCTTTGAGTTTCTTTGAGTTTCTCTCTCTTCACTGGAAAGACAGAAATGGGTGAATCGCCAACTTGTCTTACTCGATCCTTCTCTCAACCTGCTGGCACTACTTCCACGGAACCCAAAGAGGTTTGTCCCAAATACACAATCTTCTTCATTTTCACAGAAAACCTTAGTGGGTTTTGATTTTTCTGACATGGGATTGCTATTTCTTTGTCGTTTTTTTATATTCTTTTGACAATACTTGATTTGTTATTGTTCTCCGTATTTGGTTTTTCATTTGAGTTCTTGATTTGTCCCTTTTGCTAGTTATAGTTTCTTCTTCTTCTTCTGATTCTTGTGCTCCTTTCTTTACTAATAACTGCAATCATCAACCAATTGAATGGGAATTTCATGTAATGCTTAGTCAATGTTGTTAGGGCAAATTAAACCCGTAGTCTTGTATTTTGTTTCTTGTGTCAATTTCATTCTTATAGATTGTTCTAATTTGATCAATTCTACCCTTGAATTTTTCACATTTTGTGTCAGTTTAGTGTAATTGATAATGCCCATTTAGAAATTGAACTGAAATCAAAGGGCAAAATAGTTTATTTCAAAGTGATTGATGCATTAAAATGATCAATTCCCTTTTTAAATTTTTGTCTAATTTCTTAGCAGATGTTTATCAATTGAACTAAATTTACACAATGTGAAAGGTTATGAGGCAAAATTAATACAATGGGAACTACAATGACTAAATTGACAAAAGAGTCAAATTATAGAGACAATTGGTATAATGAAGAAGGAGTGTATACCCGCAATGTAGTCTACAAAGATGTTTTGTTACCAAATTATTGACACAGGAGGTATGTACTAAATATGTTCTTATTTAGCTTATATTATGTCATTTTTTAAATCTACAATTAATGTACTTAATGAAGTTTTTTTATATAATTATTAATTGTAGGAATACTTAAAAAAATAAAACTACTTCAACTTTGGGAGAATTATCAAGAGGAGGCAAATATGGTTGCAGATAAGAAAGTTACAAATCAGGTATTGGCTTCACTTATGTTCAAATTATTATGTTTGTAAAATTTTTGCTATTTAGTCTTACAACATTCGCATATATTTCGAGTTTTACTGTACTTTTTAAATTAATGTAGGTCAAACAGTTCTCCATATACAGTCTTGGATGGAAGGTCTCTATTAAAGTTGATAAAAAACAATTGGGAAAATTAATTGTGCGAGAGCTTTTGAGGCAACGACAACATCGGTATGACAACGTGTTTGCGATATTTTATATGAATCATTTCAATATGTTACATTGCTAATAGTTATCTTACTTTTTTTTAAACAGAAATCCTATCATATTTGATAGAGCAAGTATATGCAGCAAAGATAATATGGACATATATGTGGTAAAAGATCAAGTCTTATGAACTTTACTACTACGCTCCATATATTCATATCTGTGAATTTACAAATTAATTTTAGATTTTATAAATTTGACAAACAATCAACTTACAAGGAAGTGAGATATTTTTCCTCAGTTTTATAGGCAACGCATGATACAAAAATTGAAAGCTTACAAATATATGTGCAACATTGTTACAAGGTAATCTACTTATAGGTTTGTATGTATAACTAAAGTTACGTACTTCATTTTCGGTCAATTCCATCTTATTTTTTGTAGTTTAATGTTGTCATAGATCTATGGCAAAAATTGCATCAAAACAATTTGAAGAGATCATTGAGCGTGACATTTGATATGAACGATGTCAATCTATGTCGATATGTAAGTTTTTAAATTGTGTTAATTCATAACGTAAAATATAATTTTATTCAAAGTATACTACTAGCAATCTTATGATAAATATATCTTATATTTTTTTCTTTTCTTTTTTTTGCAGGATTTGCAGGATCTCCAGTCTCATGTTACCAAATTTAGATTTAAAAAGTATTTTTATTGTACAGTTTTTTTAGTTAAGATTAGTAAATATTTCAATTTTTAAAACACGTGTACATATTGTAATGTGCATATGTTTTATTTATCAAATACGTTAATATCAAATGTTACATTGTATATAATTATTCATATGCTTTACATGTATATTATTAGAAAAACTAATATCAAAATCATATTATAATTTTAAACGAGTTTGCACACGCATCGCGTGTGCCCGGCGGCTAGTATACAAAGAAGATACATAGAGAAAGAAAGAGGATTCAGGGAATCATCAGGGTAGGTTTCTTTGAGTTTCTTTGAGTTTCTCTCTCTTCACTGGAAAGACAGAAATGGGTGAATCGCCAACTTCTCTTACTCGATCCTTCTCTCAACCTGCTGGCACTACTTCCACTGAACCCAAAGAGGTTTGTCCCAAAAACACAATCTTCTTCATTTTCACAGAAAACCCTAGTGGGTTTTGATTTTTCTGACATGGGATTGCTATTTCTTTGTCGTTTTTTTATATTCTTTTGACAATACTTGATTTGTTATTGTTCTCAGTATTTGGTTTTTCATTTGAGTTCTTGATTTGTCCCTTTTGCTAGTTATAGTTTCTTCTTCTTCTTCTGATTCTTGTGCTCCTTTCTTTACTAATAACTGCAATCATCAACCAATTGAATGGGAATTTCATGTAATGCTTAGTCAATGTTGTTAGGGCAAATTAAACCCGTAGTCTTGTAGTTTGTTTCTTGTGTCAATTTCGTTCTTATAGATTGTTCTAATTTGATCAATTCTACCCTTGAATTTTTCACATTTTGTGTCAGTTTAGTGTAATTGATAATGCCCATTTAGAAATTGAACTGAAATCAAAGGGCAAAATAGTTTATTTCAAAGTGATTGATGCATTAAAATGATCAATTCCCTTTTTTAATTTTTGTCTAATTTCTTAGCAGATGTTTATCAATTGAACTAAATTTACACAATGTGAAAGGTTATGAGGCAAAATTAATACAATGGGAACTACAATGACTAAATTGACAAAAGAGTCAAATTATAGAGACAATTGGTATAATTTGCCCATGTTTTATTAGAATCACAAAATAATAGGGTACCTTGCTAGTAACAAACAGAAGGTAGCATAACAGAAAGTGTAAGGGAACCTACTTCATTTTGGATAGATGGTTTGTGGGTTCGACCATGAGAGTAGCCACTTTGTGCAAATAATGCCAAAGGTTAGGTTTGTATCCAATCTACCCCTCCTAGACCCCAATCCTATGAGCGCTAAACTGGGAGTACTTTATTATTATTATTATTACTTTTTTTAGTTTGCATCCACGTCTTATCAATACCTTGTGCCAGAAACACAATACTAGCAAGACTTTTGGAACTTTCTTGGAGCTATTGTTCCTAGTATGCAATACAAAATCTTTACACTCACTAGATAGTGATACGAGCATCTAATGAGAACTCTACAATCCACAACATAGACAAACTAAGATCTTACTCTATCCCATGTGATTTCCCATCTACTATCCTCCTTCCAGAAACTAAGATCTTGGCATTTGTCTTCTTTTCTAGCTTCTGAAAGAACTGAAACAACAAATGATAAAAAGATAGCAAAAAACATCAGCATAACAATAAGGCTAGGTTTGGCATAACCTATATAATCCATCTTTTTATCTTTTTTTCATCACATCACCTCTCTACTTTTCTGCACATCTTTTCGTAAAAAGACAAAAAGTGCACTTTTTTAGGACACCCCAAACCAACCTTAAATGAGTAAAACTGCAGATATATATGAAGTGAATGGATCTGGACTTGCCTCTTTACATTTTGCCGCTCTTTCTTCACACCTCAAGCTAAAAGAAGAGGGTACTGTGGGAGGTCGTGCTTTGGGTCCAGATACACTTGAAGTCTTCAAATGGCTGCATAGTGTTAAATAAAATTTAGAATTCTTGCATAACATCGTTAGAGTAATTGTGTTGCACGAAAGTTTGTTTAGGTTTTCTCACATGTGATGAGAAAAAGTGATACTTGAATTGCAAAATTGGTTCCTATAAACTGTAATGGTATAACTGGCATGGATGGTTTGTAGGAACCAATTTTGCAATTCAAGTATCACTTTTCCTTACCACATGTGAGAAAACCTAAACAAAATTTCGTGCAACACAAGATGTTATGCAAGAATTCTAAATTTTATTTAAAACTATGTAGCCATTTGAAGACTTCAGGTGTATCTGGACCCAAAGCACGACCTCCCATAGTGCCCTCATCTTTTAGCTTGAGGTGTGAAGAAAGAGCGGCAAAACGTAAAGAGGCAAGTCCAGATCCATTCATTCCATATATATCTGCAGTTTTACTCATTTATTGTTATGCTGATGTTTTTTGCTGTCTTTTTATCATTTGCCGTTTCATTTCTTTCAGAAGCTAGAAGAGAAGACAAATGCCAAGGAGGCAGATAAAGTGCATCTCCAAGCAAAAAAATAAGGTCCATCTCTTGACCTATATTCTAACGCTGATTGGATTAATTGATTGAATTTTTTTTTCTTTTTTTTTTTGACACAAGCAATGCAAATGAAATGCATACCTCTCACAGACCTAAAGAACTAACAAGAGCAAGTTCCTAAATGTCTTGGTCTGGTTTCTAAGTAATTCATGGACGAAATAATTGAGAAATACAAATAGCCTCAGTTGATCTAAAGTTGTTGGGTTCAATAATATCTCCTTTGAACAAAGAACAGTTACATTTTCTTGTTTAAGTGTTTTAAAAGAGTTAAACAGTTGCCGTGTATTGTTGTCATGCAGGAGAAAGCTGACGACGGTTTCAAAAAAATTATCAGAGTACTGTTTTCAGGGCTAAGTCAATTGTAAATTCTAATCCTGAAACAAAATCACCAAGTAATTGCATGAAGAAGGTATGTCCATCAATCTTGTTTTAATATGATGCTAGCTGTTCTTGCTAATATATGATGTAAAGCCCCTAAGATGGGATCGGATTATGTGTGCAGTAAATGCATGTGATAATGATTTGGAAACATTCTGCCCTATGTTTAAATACTTGATGTCAAGAAAGATGGACTCAAGTTTGGTATGTTTGGTGGAGCTATTTAGGGTGTTTTTCAAATTGTGCAAACAAATGTGGGATAAATGGATCCCACAGATAACTAATCCAATCCATTCTTTTATCCAGCAACCAAACGTGCCATTAGTGTACAAAAATTTCTACTATCCCAAGTTTCTCTTACACCTTTTGGGTGTCACAGGGGTTCAATTTCTGTTAAACATTTCTCATGAATTCTTAAAACTATTTGCTTTTCTCTTGTACCTTCCCTGCCAGCACCAAACCCATCAATGTAAATTCTTTGTTGCAGATCTCACTGACACAGCCTCTATCACCAAAACTTGGACGGAAGACAATTCTCGGCATGGTTCAGGATACTGGTTCCCGACCTCCTAGGAGGCCTTCAGTCAAGATTTTGCCCTCCTCCAAGGATGTTACAGAAAAGAGTATTCGAAATTCAATTCATTCTATCAATTCACTGCTGAGGAAGAATATGCGTGAAAACACTTCCCCAAATATCCAATTTTGAGTGGTGGAGCCAGAGGATTGATTGCCTTTCCAAGTTTACACATATAGAACACCACTAAAGGATTGATTGCCTTTCCAAGAATTTAGAAGAGAACCATTACAAATTCCACATCTACTAATGGTTGAAAGCAACCATCAAGACAAATTAGGCATGTCCCACTTCTATTTTCTACCATTTGGATCCATTGACATCTCAAAGTTTATTCTCATCTCCTTTTGAGAATACACATCAACTATCAAGGAGATGAGAATAAACTTTGAGATGTCAATGGATCCAAATGGTAGAAAATGGAAGTGAGACATGCCTAATTTGTCTTGATGGTTGCTTTCAACCTTTAGTAGATGTGGAATTTTGTAATGGTTCTCTTCTAAATTCTTGGAAAGGCAATCAATCCTTTAGTAGTGTTCTATAAGTGTAAACTTGGAAAGGCAATCAATCCTCTGGCTCCACCACTCAAAACTGGATATTTGGGGAAGTGTTTTGGCATTGGCATTTATTGGGGCTGGTATCATATGCAAATAGTATGAGTTTATGCTATTTCTTAATTGAATTATGTTCTTTTGGGTACATAGATTCCTCTAGTTTGAATAAATTTTTAGTTTGGTTCTCACAGTGTCAATTCATTAATTTAAACTATACACTTTAAATTTCCTTTTTATGTGATTTATCCATCAATTCCCGTTAACATTTTGGATGGAAAAACAAGTGCGAAATTAGAAGGATCAAAGTAGAATTTGAAAAAAAATTACAGGCACCATTAATGTAATTTATTTGTTTTTCTTTCTTGTGCATGAATTGTTAAAAATTCTCACGAGTCTTTTTGTGTTCAAAATGCTAACGACAATTAACAGGGGACTACATTGAAATGTAATTGAAAGTGCAATTTAAATTGATGAAGTTACAACTAAAGATCTAAAGTGAAATTTCACAAATTAGAAGGATAAATAGCATAATTCATCTTCTTCTTTTTTATTTATTTATCACAAACCGAAGTCCAAAGGGGTATTTTTTGTGTCTTCTTTTTACCATATACTTACGGGAAGAGAGGGGGTGCCGCTCTCGTGGAAGAGTGTTTGGGTGGTGGGTTGTCTGTCCAAAGTTGCTTTCTTTGTGTGGATAGCAGCATTAGGGTGTATTTTGATGATTGATAACTGGTGTTGCATGTGTTGTGGGGATGCTGAGATGGTGGATCACTTGCTTATTTGCTATCCGGTTGCTTCACGTCTTTGGATGTTTATTGTTGCTATCTTTGGTTTGGTTTGGGTTCAACTAGGGACAGTGAGGGCGGTGTTACAAAGTTGGGCTGGTGAAAGGGTTGGAAAGAGATGTCGGAAGGCATGGAAGATGGCTGGCTATTGTCTAATGTGGCTAGTTTGGTTGGAGCGTAATAGGCAAGTTTTTTTAAGAGAGATGCGTTCAGTGGCATGGTTGGATCGGCGTTTGTTTGTTGTGCTACATAGTTGGATATTGTTGACAGTAGACCCGGATGTTTTGACTTTTGTTGATTTTGTAGAGGATTTGATTTAGTAGCTATTTTGTTTGTTTTTGTCTTGCTGTTTAATATTGTTTTGGTTTATGTTTGTTGATAGCTGTTAGGTTTGTTTTTGTATTTCTTACATCGTCTTGATACTTTTTCAATAAAGTTTGCTTATTTATCCAAAAAAAATTCATCTTTTTCTTTTCTTTTTCTCTCTTGATGGTTTGGGGAGGGTTGGGGATGGAATTTGGAGGGGGTGGATTGGGGCTAAATTCTTGACTTTGCAACACAAGTTAAAGCTCCTCCTAAACATCTATGGCAGAATAGGACTCATCATTTAGTTGAACACCTCAAAAATTTTGTTTGCACTTTCCACCTTTTACTTTTTACTGTCCAAGGTTTGTCAAGTAGAATTAGCAGGGACCAAAAAGCAATATTCATGTAATTCCAAGTAAAAAAATCAGCTGTCTTAACATACACTTCTGCTCAATTACTTTGCAACTAACAAACCTCTTTTTTACAAAATTTTCAAGGATTGTTATGTGCACACATACATACATACATACATACATACATACATACATACAGAGATTTAACACACAATATTGATGTCTCATCTATTCTAAAATTACTCCAAGAAGCTTGCTAATTGTGCTTAATATTTTCCATCAACTCCATTCCATGTTTTTCAACATCAATTGCCCAAATTGATAGTGAATATCATATATCAGTTCAATGGAAGAAAGATGAAGATGTCTAACAAGCAAAAGCTCCAATGGATCAATCAGACAATAAATAGGCCTTGATCTATGACAGGATATTCCACCGATTCACTAGAATTCTCATATTCAAACCTCTGTGCATCATACAAGAATGCCGGAGTTTCACCAAAGAGCTCTGTGCAGTTGTGATTAAAAGATTCATTGTCCTCAAGTCAGATTCATTGTCCTCAAGTCCAACATTTGTTGTATAACGGTCACCTGGAAGCAAACAAGTGAGTAAATCCTCATCCGAAGATGCAAAACCTATACTTCTTCCCAAAACTAGGTTTCTTTGGTTGGGTTCCAGATCATTTGTGAAAATCTGACTTAACCCATGATTCTTCATGCTCGATGCAGTACTGAGAATTGGCTCAGAAGCATGAAAACTTGCCAGGTGGCTCTCAGATTGAACAGGACACAAGTTAGTTGCGCTTCCTATTGGAGCTACTTGTCTTATTTGCGGGCTTCTGCAATCGGCACGGGAAGTCTTCATTTCAATGCATGCTGGTTTCTCACTTTCTTTGTTGAAAGGTCTGGGACTAACCGATGGTGCAGGTTGAAGGCAATCAACCTGGACATGATGCTGGAGACCAGGTAGTGAGAGACGATTGAAGCCATTCCCTAACTGATGACGTGGCTTATGTTCTTGTTTGAATTGAATTTCTGAAACTTCACTCCAAGAGTACTGTTTTGGGATGGTTGAATCATACATTGTATACTTCACATCTGGCTCCAGTGATCCAAACGAATGATTGAGGCCCATCTTTGAACCACTGGTCTTTGGAGGATCGGGAATATCATGAACCGGACCTTTCTTGGGTTCTGCCATTGGCAATGAAACAATACCCTTCAGATCACCTTCGTGGATTTTGGGATCAACATTCTGGACAAGAGTCATATTGCTAGATATTCCATAGATCCCGCTAGCAGCATCACTTTGTTGCCTATTGATTGAATTCTGAAGGCCAAGACTTGCAGCAGCGTCTCTTGAAGATGAATCCGATTGCTTTACCCCACCAAACGAAGCCTTTAGCTCGTTTTCCTTCTGTAACCTACTCAAGTAGAGGCGGTACTTCTGTGCAAGGAAAATATATCTCTGTCAAATTTCCAGTGAGTATTGAATATATAACATATTTCCCTTCAATCTTCAGAGCTATCATACAAACACGTGCTTAATTTTAATTTTAATGGAAGAATATATCATTCACAGAATGAGTGCGGTCTGTCATAGATGGTGAGCTTAGGAGTAGAATCTACTTAAGAAAGGCACAAGTGGAATTAGGAAGGCATTTATATAAAATATGAGAACCCATAATATCAGATGATAAGGATGAAACACAACAACTACTATCCAAAGACAACCAATGTAAAAAGTTAACCAACAAAACGTAAACAGGTTCTTAAACCCATTCCCCAACAGCACTCAAAAGCCGCTACCCCCCTAATCACGAATGTCAAAATGTATGAAACAAACCAATGCAATTGTCAATATATATATATTTTTTCATCACTAACACCTCCCCATATCAATAGTTAATTCCAGCTAATATCTGAGCAAGAGTTACGAGAATCACCTGCAAGTGGCTAGCTACATTTTCTCTTGTCAACCATGGTACGTTCATCAAGTCAAGAATTTTTTTAGGACCAACTTCTGCGAAACAAAGATGAAAACCATCACCTTCTAGAACACAACAGCCGAATAACAGAAAACCAATTAGATTACAAACAACTGTAACTACAGAGTTGCACCTAGGAGGTCAAGGGTTCGAATTCCCTCCACCTGCGTGTGGGTCTTCTCTCCCACTTAGTTGTAACAATTTACCAAAAACAAAAGCAAAAACAAAATAGAATCAGTAGGACTTCTGATTCCCACTTTAAAAGAAAGGTCATAATAAACTCACTATCGAATCCAATCTGATTTACAGCTTTGACAAATTTCTGATGCAGATCTACAGTCCAAACTACTCTAGCTTTCTTCACTGAAGAAGGATCAACAAAGTCTTTGTCATCATGCCTGTTTTCAGCATCTTTTCTTTTCTTTCCTGAAGTCAGGTTGCCTCCACCGAACAACTGCCCATCATCAGATTGGTCTGATCCATGTCTCGTCATCTGAGTTTCTTCATAGCCTTCATGACCTTCAATATCTCTCACTTCATGTATCCTCTTTCTAAAGACATGTTGCCATATATTACGTAGTTCTTTCATTCTTATAGGCTTGAGAAGATAATCACATGCCCCATGTTGGACACCTCTCATTACTCTGCTTGTTTCCCCGTCAACAGACATCACTGCAAAGATTAAGAATGTAAAAGCGTTGGAAATAAAAGTTTCAATGGACATGAATGGAAGAGAACAAGAAAATCTAGCAATCACAACAAAGCTTCAAATATTAATCACAGGTACTAACTGATGACAGGAAGATCCATCTCAAGACCAACATGCTCAAGAAGCTTAAACCCATCCATGTCAGGCATGTTGACATCACTGATTACGATGTCAAATCCATCTTTTCTTTCACGAAGTAAGTCCAAAGCCTCTCTTGCCAGACAACATGTAGTCACTGAAACACAAAAAAGCAGCATAGAAAAATTATAAAATGTCAGCAAGTACAGACATTAAGCATTTTCATCACCAAAGAAATGATGAAAGAAAGAAAGATGTTTGGTCAATAAAGATCATTTGCTGAACAAAATGAAATATGTGGAGGACATGGGAAGTAAATCCATTTCTTTTGAGATCAATGCTTTAGTGTTCATCCACGATCAAGCATTCCACACGAAAGAAAGGCTGTGATATTTTGATCGATATGTTAGATGCTCTGCCCAGCTCCCACCAGGAAATATAGTCCAATATGGCCCAGCCCAACAGTCGGTGTCCCTTTGGGCTCCAACCCAAAAGGCACCTCCAAGTTAGAAGTGTCATGTGCCTTCTTATACATCCATCTTGGACATCGTCTGCAGCTGATTAGAAGTGTTATGCGCCTTCTTATACATCCATCTTGGACATCGTCTGCAGCTGATGCGTGCGAACACATAAGGACATAGAGTGATATGGTTGTGTCTCTAACACCATTTGATGCATATCTCAACTGTTCATCAACCTAGCCAATCCCAACATGCGCACGGAGTAATCCCTTGCCAAGCTTGAAATTGGCCTCCCTATGGGACAAACTGACTAATGTTTCGAGCTCAAGGAGATCACAAGAAGCTGTTTTGTCTATCAGCTATAGAAGAGGTAAAGGAACCAAATGAAACTATAATCTGAATTTCATAGTGTGTATATGAATACAATTAGTTCTTAAATTTAAATAAGCTGAGATTGGGTAGTTCAGAGTCTACTTGCGAGGAAATCAAGTCAAGGCTTCACTTCAAAGCCTAGCTTATTTGATGGGTGACGATCCTGCTATCACGTTGTGCCAACCTCTCACCAGAAGTTTGTTTGACAAACCCTAACAATCCCACACGTACCAATTTTTAAGAAACATGCAAAAAGTACATCACTTGGATTGATTTACAAATTATAAACATCTAAACCACCATGCATAAAAATTTGCACCTTCATTCTTGCTATACTACCACCTTTTTAAACAAAATCTCAGTGGTATTTGACTATGACCTTCCATTTTATCTTTGGTAGTGGGCCTTTCCAATTGCTACTTATCATGGATGAGAATATTTTTTTTTTTTTAGGCATCTTTAATTAGGCATAGTTGTGGTAAACCATTGCTGAGTAAGTCTTCACCTACAAGGGTTCTTAGAATTGCAAAATGAGAATTACATCCATTGCTGAACTGCTTCCCTATTGTTTATATAGTGACTAAGCCATGCCACTCTCTTGCATATGTTCATCAGATAAAATGTCTTTCCAGGACTTATGTTAAGGGTAAATTTCATGCACCCTTTTCACCAGGTTGACTAATAACATCATCTGAACCTGATGATCACAAATACTTGAGGCAATAAAAAGCATTGGAGGCATTCTTTTTAAATGACTCTTGTACTTTTCAGCTACAATCAAACAAACAATGAAAATTTGGGGAAAAAAAAAATTACATCATTTGAACATAATTTATTTGCAAAGTTGACTTGACTGTAATTTTGACAGACACTACTAGTTTTATAGGGAATAAATCAAACATAGGTCTGGGTTGGCTGAGGCATCCATCACAGGAATTGGAGGTCTCAGGTTCAATTTCTCCTGGAATTACCTGATGTGCATCATTTAGTGATTACATGGATCCATAAGGATTAATCTCAATTCAAGAATCGTCAGGGGGGGCACCTTGGTGTAACAAAATAGAAAGCAGTTTACAGCAAACAACATTATGTACCCTGAGCAAGGAATCCATCTAAAGCAGTAACTGAATGCAATATTCCTGTTTGAGAATATGCCACTTGACAAAATGTTGAATCCTATGCTTAAACTTGGAAATCACTCATGATGCTTACTCAACTAGCACTTTGGAATATAAAACAAAAGTACCACACAGTGGTAGAATAAGACTTTACTTTAACAATACCACAAAGTGGTAAAATAATTTATTAAAAAAAGGCCACTGTATTGTTTAATCTCTTTTTCCCCCATCACCTTTTCCGCAAGTTGTCAGACAAATTTAAGAAGTTGAATGTGAAAGTACCATAATGTTCACCCCTAAATCCCTCCCAAAAAAACAACCTTTGTAGCTTGTTAAATTATTTTTTTTTGGAAATTGACACAAACTTAAGATCAGGGAATCCATCAGTCGAAATTCTCATGTGTCAATTTATTGTAGATAGTAATTACAAAACAACATTGACCCGAATTCTGTCAACAAGGAAAAGCCAAACACCATCATCAAGATGAATTAATCACTAGCAACTGACAATCTTATATAACATTTTCGATATAACATAGTGGCTTTGATGAATTAATCATTTATTTCACCTGGGTTTTGTACTACATTCTTGTGGGTGAGACGGTTTTTGTTTTCCCTGTTGATCCAATTAGATTCGAGGGCAAACGGTCATGAAAACAAACAACACAAAATTCATGAAGACAAACAACAAAAATATCTCTGACCTTATTCCCAATGCCTCAAAAATTCACTGGAAACAATTGGAGCGCTTTTTAGGATACAATTCACCAAACATCACACATGTTCATCAAAACCCAACATTAAAATCAACAACCAAAAAAAAAAAAAAAAAAAATTAGAGAGCCAAAACAAACGATTTCCTGAGAACCCATCAAGAATTCAAACTCATATAGCTAAATCACACATGAAAAAACACATATAATCAAGCACAAAGACATGAATTCTGATAAATCAATCAAGTGTCAATCAAATTGAGAACTGATTGTATGAAGAGGAAATTAACCTTCGTAAGAACACTTCTTGAGCATCTTTTCAAGGATTCTAAGCCATGCTAAATCGTCATCGACAACGAGAACACGAAGACCAGCAGGGAAAGCATCGATTCGAGAGGAAGAAGAAGAAAAACAGGTCTCCATGAAGGAGACAGAGAGCTGGAAAAACAGATCCGATGGTTCAGATTCAAGCAAAAACGACAACACTTGAACTAGGGCATATACAGAATTTATCTATAAATATGTATAGATTAAAAGAAACCATTTTTGTTATTATTAGTGATCTTAGTGAGAGTGAGTGAAAGAGAGAGTTGAGAGTTCAAAAATGAGTGAGTTGGGTTTTAAGCGCATAATAGAACAACGAATATTGGCGCCGGCACTGGATGGTAGTTAATGGTCCCCTACTGCGCACGTTAGCATTTTCCCTTATTTTCAGATTAATTATTTTGTTTTACTTATTTTATTTATTAAGAAAAAAGAAAAATTTTTAAAAAAATGTTAGTATATATTACCGATTTTATTTTATTACTTTTATGTGAATTGTTGAGGATGGTATCAGTTATTTGTGAAACGGTAGATTGAAGACGTCTCATTTTTAAATGTATTTGGATAATATTTTTTATGAGCAATCAAGTTAGTGGTGTTTTAGGAAGTTGGTTTTAACTTTTTTGGTGATTTTTTTGGCAAAAAAACTGGGTCGTTTTGGATAAAAAAAAAAGCTGATTTTTTTAACTAAAAAAATTAAAAAGCTAAAAAATTGACTTTTTACCATTATTCCCAAAAGACCCTTAGTAAGGGATTTGAAGGTGAAGATAATGGAGATTACGGTTATAGAAGAATTGCTCATATTTTGTATATGGCCCCTCTCCATATTTATAATTTACATCTTTTAGAAGATATTCATAATGTGAAGGAGGACAATTATGTTCAGTATTGATCAATAAGAATTTTAGATAAGGGACAACCCTAGCCCCCTTCACTTGCCTCTATTTTACTACAAGAAAGCGTGAATCACAAGGGAGTTAGTTTCAAGTTATTTGATTTGTTTTGAATACTTTCAAGATTTTTAAGTTAACTTGAAAGTCATTAAGGCCTCGTTTAATAACAAACTATTTTAACAACTTATTAACATTTTACAAAAAAATATAAAAAAATAATGTGATAATTTATAGTGATTTTTTTTTATTAAAATATATGATTATCAAACGAAAGCTAAGTCAAAAGAAGTCGATTAGTGGCCAACTGAGCATTGGCAATGGATGAATTCTGATCCAATTGTTCGGCCAGTGAATTGGGCCAACCCATTCAAACCATGTCACACCTAAGCCTACTGGTGGGGCTTTTTTTTTTTGGTGTGTATATGTCACTTGCGATTAAATTTTTTTTTTTCTACAAACAATTATTAGAAATAATAAAGATGAATAATATTTTATGAAATGTGAAAAACTTTAATGATATATAGCATTTCTCAAGAAGAAAACATTAAAGAAAAATCTAACTTTGAATGAATAAATAAATAAAAATAAAAAACGAGAGAAAAATCTAACTTTAACATGATGGATGGAGAATAAGGCTTCGTTGGGCCTAAGGTTTTTTTTAATTATTTTAGTCATAAAAAGATAAAATAGACTAAAAAGTCAATAAGACAAAATGTCATATCCAAAATATAACCATTTCATTTTTTTTTTATTTATAAAAATTAAAAAAATCAAAAAGTCTATCACAAACGAAGCTTTTAGCTCCAGTCTAATAGTCAAAAGTTAAAAAATCAACCCACATCACAAATAAAGACTAATTGATGAGTAATTATGAGAATTTAAGGTAGAATGTAACTTAACATGAATGACTTTGGAATCTTAATGGGGTGGAAGAATGTTTTAACAAAAATATTTTAGAATTTTAATTTGTGATTTTTAATAGGTTTAATGTGTATGTGAGGTTCATCTAATGTGATATTTTGACCTTATTTTTTTATTTTTTTTAACTTTACACCTCACTAGAATTTAATTAAATTCTAATTTTAAAAAGATATTTCATTGTTGATGTTCTGATGCTATGATACTTTTATTGGCCTATGAAAAATTCGACAATGACACATTTTTTGAGAGAAGAGACAAATGATGATTTTGTTCCCAACATTTCATTTCATTGCTTATATGATGAGTTTTATTGATGATTTATATGTACATAATTCAATAACAAATAATCAAACCTTGTTTTCTCCCTCAAAATTTTATGTTTTCAAGTCTCAAGTTGAATCCAGTTCAAAAAAAAATAAAAAATAAAAAATAGCCACAAGTTGGATAGATAAACTACCCCAATATATATATATATATATTATGGAAGAAAAAGAAAAATATAGTTATCAAGTAGCCTAGGGTAGAGGTATTGAGAGCATTGATGTGCTCAGATGCCCAATTATTTATTCAATTCATTAACTTATAATATGTTAAATCACTATTTTTTTTAAATGTTATTTAATTGTTAATAAAATTAAATTACAACTTAAGAGTTTAGTTTTGTTCACTTTAAACTTTTTCTTTATTACATACTTAAATATAAATAATATAATATTGGATAACATATAGTGAATATTTAGAAAGTTACTATTTTAATAGACTATTTTAATTTTTTTATTATTTTAGTAGATTAAATTTTTTTAATTTGAGAAGATGATTCTTTAATTAACCTAAAGGATAAAAACTAAAGGTTATTTGGGATGTCCTAAATAAGTGTACTTTTTAACTTTTTAGACTAAAAAGTTGAGAAAAAAAATATGATTGTTTGAGATAACTTTTTAACTTTTTACGAAAAAATATGTATTAAAAAATTGTATAAATTAGTGTATAAGAGAAGCTTTTTGGTGAGTAGGTAGTACGGTGGTAGCATTGTGCAGAGTAGTGTATAGGAGATGTTTGTCTTCTTTTCGGGCATTGAATTGGACGGTGTTGTTCGGCCCGTAGAGACTCACCATGGGTCTCATTTTGCTAATCAAAACAGTTCAATTGGTAGAATTCGTCGAGTAAAAAATCCCGTTGCTTGGATATCGATAGCTATCTAATCGGATTAGTTTTTTGTCAACCGTTAACTACAACACTATTCATTTTTTTATACAAAATTGATTTGATTATGTAGCTAGCGATATTTAATCAACCGTGATTTTTTACAAACATATAGTATTCGACAAGTTCTACACATTGAACGGTTCAGATTATCAAAATAGGATCCGTGATAGGCCTCCACGGGCCGAACAATATCGTCTTATTTGTGTACCCGCCTGTTTCCTTTGTCTAATCAAAGTCAGCTAAAGTACAACTCACGTGGGAAGTGAGTTGTAACTTTTTTATGTGTAAAATTAATTTTTTTATATTTTTTTTTGATGAATAATAATAACTTTTTAACTTTTTTTAATAATTTTTTAATTTTTTAACCTTTTTTAAAAGATGTTAACCCAGCCCTAAGACTCTAGAAAAAGAACTGTAAAATAACTCTAATAAATATAAGACTCACATATAATATGGTGTGTGTGTATGTGTGTAGTTTTGTCTTTTTTTTTTTTTGACCTTTACCACATCACTATCCACAAACTCGAGACAAAAACCTTAAATATTTAATTGAGTACTGGACAAGACATTCTGTATCAAGTCAAATTAGGAGGCTCTTGTTGCCACCATACGATTGGACACGCTTTTTTTATGGTAACCTTTTTTTATCCCATTCTTGAAAGGGAGATTCCTCACTTTTAACCCACCTTTCACTTTGGTTTCCAATGTGCTTTTCACAAACTCAACCTGAGTTTATCACTAATCATAGGATTAATTAATAAAAAAAATTATCATTCAGTGTATGTTTAGAAAAATATTACAGAAGTATGGAAAATTTAAGATTTTAATTGTTAAAATGGATAAAATGTATCACTATTTGTAATTGCTATTAGAACTTATATTAAATTGTTATTTTCCCTTTTTTAATTTATGACATAGAAATAGTGATTTTGGTGCTTGTGCTCGTACCAAAATACTTCGCGGCCATTCAATGAGATAATAGAGAAAATTCGAGTGTCAAATGCCAATGCTTAAAACTTCCTATGGCATGGAAATAGTGGTTTTTAATATTGATATATCCGATGGTCATTCGATAAGGTATTAAAAAAAAATTCAATTTGGCCTTTGAGATAGTGAAGAAATTCGAGCATTCTTTGTTAAAAGCATAAAGCCTCTTATGGCGCGAAAATGACGGTTTCTGTCTAAAACTATTCCTTGGCCATTCAATGAGGTAATGAAAAAAAAAAAAAAAAACCAATCTGGCCATTCGATGGGATGATAGAGAAAATTATGGTGTCGATTGTTAATGCATAAAGTCTCTTATATGAAAATAGAGGTTTTTAGTATCGGTATCAAAAATATCTTGTGGTTGTTCAATGAGAAAATAGAGAAATTTTGGTTTTTGATTGCTAAAGCATAAAACCTCCTATGACACAAAAATAATTTGGTTTGAGTTTTTTAGATTAATTTTTTTTACAATTAAGTTTTTTTATTTTTCGTATTTTTTTTGTTTTTAGTGAATATTTTTAAAATTTTAATCATTTTTTTTTTTACTTTTTTAGATGCATCTAAAAACTAAAAAAATTGCAAAAAAATATTTAAAAAAATTAATAAATACATAAAAATACGAAAAATATATTGAATTCTCGCATTTTTTTTGTATTTTTTATATTTAGTGAATTTTTAAAAGATTTTTTTTCACAAAAAATATACTTTTTATGTATATTTATGTTAGGTGTGTCTAAAAGTTAAAAAAATTACTTAAAATATTAAAAAATTTAGTAAAAACAAAAAAAAATACAGAAAATAAGAAAGTAAAATTTTCTGAAAAATATTCTTAAAAAACCAAAAATAAGCAAGCTGAATGGTGTTCAATGCAGATGCCAAAGTATCCTGTGGCCATTTGATGAGGTAATGGAGAAAATTTAGGCCTTGATAATATACCATTCAATTTATTTATCACTCAATATAGCTTTACTTATTATTAAATTTTATTTTATTTTATTTTATTTTCTACAATTTAATTATCATTCAATCAATGCTATCAAAAAAGCACCATATGATATTATAATCATTCTCTTAATCACAAGAGAATATTATTAACTTTCAATGGTGGAATGTTTTTAACGCTAAGATAGCAATCAACATGTCATGACATAAGAATTCAAACGTATGAGAATGACGAGATTAAAATATTTATCTTAATAGTAATCCTAACACTAATATGCGATAAAAATAATAATCAATCTCTACGTGCTTTGCATAATAATAATAGTAGTGTGCTTTGCATAATAATAATAGTAGTGTGACGATTAAAAGCATAATCTTAGGATAGTTAATCTTTTTCATCGGATGAGGCCATGATAACACTATTTTTGCTTCATATTGGTCCACCTAAGCTAGCAACTTTGTCTAATCTTGTTTCATTTTTCTCCACCAATTTTTAGTTTTTATTTTTGGGACTAAAAATCATGTTTAAGTTTTGCGAGATCAAGTTTCCTCGTCCATTTTGCACTGGCTCTATTGTAGGTCATAGTGACATGATTTCACACTAAATACACAACTTGAGGGTTCATTAGTGGATGGTTTTGCAATCCATTAGTATCGAGTGGTGATATTTTGTTTTCAATAAGTCTCATAATTAATTATAGACTCAATTACAAAAAATAATTTTAGTCATAGCCTTCGTCTGACAACTTGGGTTGGGTTGGGTTGGATTGGGTTTGGAGCTATTTTAGCCAGAAAAAGACAAATAGGTTTTTTAGCCTAATAAAATGTCACATTCAACTCATAATCATTATATTCTTTCTCTAAAAAAAAGTCAAAAAATTTATCCCAAATAAAACTTTTTAGCCCCAGGTTAAAAAAACTAAAAAGTCAAAAAGTCAATTTATTTCCCAAACGAACTCATACATATCAAATTTTAGGCCTACTATTAAAAAAAAAAAAAATTGTTTCATTTGAATTACTTCGCTTATATTTTTTTGTAATTGGTAATTGGGTTACATATTCATAGATTTATTATTTTGTTTTCCAATGAACGGTTTATATCTTTTCAATCCAACGATGCTTAAGTGAGGTTTGACAATTGTTTTTTTAATAGCCTTTTGACCTTTTTACTTTTTTTAATTTAAAAAAGATAATGCGATTGGTGATTGCCAAAACAAAATTACCTTTTTGTTGTGCGGAATTTTGTGCATTTTTTCGTATTACCCTTATCATATTATGGAGCCCGATTAACATAACCAAAGGAACGTGATGAAATTTCTTAAAGTAATGAGAGTAAGATTATCTCGACACAAATTTGTAAAGATTCTCCAAAAGATACTTACATTAGCAAAATCAAGCATAATTTTTTTTTTTTTTTTTTTTTTTTTTTTTACTTTTGGCATTTTTAGTCAAAAGTAGCTTTATTAAAAGATTGCCGAACAAAGCTTTCGTCATACACGTCAAAGTGGTGTTGATGTTAAAAAGAAGATTTTATTCAAATTACTCCACATGTATTTTCTGATATTGATAACTTAAATTATTATTTTATTTTCTCTATGCATATGTTAATTCTTTTCAATCCAATAATGCTTAATGAGGTTCCAACTTTCAAACAATAGGAGAGGTTAATTTAAATGTGTCTTTTTGAGAGGAAGAGGGATGGTCCTTCGAAAAAGAAACCTCAAATGGGCTCTAAAAGAAAAATGCCCACTAACAAGTCCTTCATGTTCAAACAGATGCATGGGAAAGCATGATTGGCGACTAAGAAAATTTGGAGGAATGAACTCCATGCAACTTCCTCTTAAGTGGAGTTTTTTTTCTTTTTCTTTTCGAAAAAAATCATTTTTCTTAATTTAATCAAAAGTTGAGAATCTCACCACTTACATATGTGCTATCCTCTGTTGATGCCTCTTCCTCAGGTGCTGTTCTCTACCTGTTTGTTTTTTCTTTATTATTAAATATTGTTTTCATCCTTTTTGGGTGAATAATATTGTTCTCATATTGTTTTCATCCTCTCTCCTAGTGCCATAGAGAAGATGCTTATTAATACCGAATGGTTTTGTTCCATGCATATGCCATAGCTCGAGTTTGGAAGACAGTTGGGATGGACCAATCAACTATATATTACCATTTTTTACCTTCTATGCTGTAGATTTTCTTTAGTTGTGTTCAAGTGTGCAATGAAGACATATTGTTATGGTAATTTATTTATTTGCTTATGTTTTTTTTATTTTTCTCTTTTACAATTGATAGAAGGAAAATAAGGCAAGGTGAAGTTATATCGTGCAGTAGTAAGATTCAAATTCAAAACATCATGTCCAATAAGAGCACCTCATCTATCAGACTAATCTAAGGGTAGTAGCTTAGCGGTTGGGGCTCACTCCAACTGAGTTTGATGAGCAAGTTGCTCTAGAATTGTGTCTCCATAGGAGCAACACAATTCTCATCTATCTTGCTTGTAACTTTTCATTTTGATCCTACGAGATTAGGGTCAAGTTATGGCTTAAGTCCATTTTAAAGGAGTGTCTATAGTTCTCACTTTTTTGGACCTATTTAGGTCTCTGTTATCCAGATTCCCTTTGTTGTTCACGGCTAAATGAGATTGCTTATCTTCTCTTACCCTTTTTAATCTACAAAGAATAAATAAATAAAAAATAATTCTTGCTCCACATTGTTATGGTCATTTGATTGATGTACAAGTTGAGATCTGGAGAAACTTTTAGGGGCAAAAATGCTAATGGCAAGAGATAAGAACCCAATGAGAATTTTGGGATCTTCTAACATGATTGAATGGGTTACAGCCTTACAGGTAGTTCTTAAGAATGGCAATGAATGGCAATGGGGTGGATATTAATTCTCTATTCCCATTCTCCTATTATAATTTTTTTTCATTCTCCATCCCCATTCTCCGTGGGGACTACCCTCTCCATCTCCTAATGGGTTTGGGTTTTTCCCCACCCAACTTGAACCCCCATTTTTTTTTAAAAAAAAGTTTAAAGGTAAAGCCAAATACCCATTCAATTATATTTTTTTTATTTTTATTTTGGTTCAATAACAAAATCAAATTTACATACATACATGCATTGATTAAGAACCTTATTTTAAAGTTGTAATAAAATTTAAAATATTTTTTTCACAAATAAAATGTAAGATGTTGACAAAATATTTAATAAATTAAGAAAAAATCCTACATAGAGACATATAGAGAGAGAGAAACACAAGAGAGAGAGAGAGAGAGAGAGAGAGAGAGAAATTTTGAAGAGAGAGAATGTATGGCAGCAGCAGTGACTAGAGAGAGAGTTTGAAGAGAGAGAGAAACCAAGGCACACAACCGAATGAGAAACGGTGCCTCCAATTTTCTTTTCAATGACTCAATGAATGGTCTGATCATTTTTTTTTTTTGTCATCATAATTTTATGTATCTCAATATGTTATCTCTATTCCTTCTATAATATTTACACAGTCAACATAGCAAAACAGAACAAAAGAACAGAGTACTAGAGAAGCTCTTTCGTATGGAGAAGCAAGTGGGTATCCATCCCCAATTCATCCCCATTGTATATTTAAATTATACCACCTATCCAACCCAATGGGTAAGAAAATAGGAAAAATCCATGTATTTCGGATTGGGTCTCCATGGATATCCATTGGATAGCATATCCATCGCCATCCAGTTCTTGGAGTCACAATGCCTAATCAAAATATGGGAAAATGATTGGTGGCCCTAAAAACTGTGGCTCAAATGGCTCAAATTTTCCAGTTTTGGTAACTTTGTTTTTTTTTTTTGTTTTTTTTTTTTACCTGATAGGAAAATTTGAGCCATCAGGAGCACCCAAATTCGGGCCCCTAACAGTGCTCAATATTCAAAATAGAATAACCAAGTCCAAGTTTATATGACAGTCCAGCCAAAGAACCAAGTCCCATAAACGCCTGTTAAAACTAGAACCTTGAGAGGGTAAGATATAGGTAACTTTATCCGAATTCTAGGGATAGAGTGCTCCTGTTGCGCCCAAAAGCTCTACGTACAGGTCTGCCCTGTTCACTTTGGTGGGTCCATCTTGAGTTTATTTTTATAATTTAAATTATTTATTTTATAATTTCTTAGCGATAAACCCACAACACAAGGACTAAGGACAAATCTTCTAATGGCAAATTGTTAGTATTGGGCCAAATCACCTTAACCAGAGCATAGTCATAACCTCAGTTTCATATGATCAAACACGCAACAAAATGCCCAAAACCAAAACCTAACCAAGCTTAGGAACTAGCGCAGCTCATTGAAGTATTCCTTGCAAATGCAGAGAAGGTAATATGATATGTAGTGAAGTAAAACAGAGGCAAGCAAGTTTAACATGTAAGCACAACCTTAATTTTGCTTCCAGATATGGTGATTACATGTGTCAATTCAGCTTGAAAAATCACTAAATTAGATTATCTGAAAATGTTTACGCTTTGTTTGGTTGTTATATTTGTTAAGGAAATAAAAAATAAAAAGAAAATTTAGTCAAAACCTCTCTATTGGACTCTTATTTGGTGAAAATGATAGTCTAATTTATTTTGTTTCATAAACCCCTAAGGAGGAAGTGCATAATTGAGTAAGGACAAAATAAAAAATATATATATTTTTTTCTTGGACAATATTGTCTGAATAACATGTTATTGTGAATCAGAGTAACACAGTACGGTTTACATCAATTTCGATGATAATATTTTTTTTTGTTGAGAATTTCATAATTAACATGGATCTTATTTGATAGATTTTGATGAAAGAATTCTAAAAATACTAATTTTATTAAAAACCGATATCTAAATCAAAAGTTATATTATTTTAAAATTTAATATTTTGGTAATGGTAATAAGAGTTCAACTTTTCAAGTAAAACTTTTTATATTTATTCTTAATACATTAAAGTATTATTATGATGGGACTTTGACCAAAGCTCTCAAAATAAAAAAGGAAAATGACAGTGAAGTATGAAAGTTGAATTCCTTACTTTTATTTTGGTTAGGCTAAGAAAATGAGAAGAAAATAATAGGCATTTCTTGAATTTTTTTTGTTTTGTTTTTTGGGGGGGGGGGGGGGGGGTTGGTGTTTGGAATAACAAGAAATGAATAAATGAAACTTTCATTTCCCTCACAAATCTGAAATCCGAAAATTTAAAAAAAAAAAAAAAAAAAAATGAGAGAGAGAGAGAGAGAGAGAGAGAGAGAGAGAGAGAGAGAAACTTTCAAATTGTTCAAAGATTGTTTCCTTGCATTTCTTAGGACTCCAAATCTCTAAACCAATGTGAACCTAATGCAACACAAGAATAACAAGTTCTACGTAACAAATAAATTCGATTCATGATCCGACAAACACATAATCATAATAATAACAATAAGAAGAAACCCACATACCAAGCGATTCCACTAATTTGCGATTTCCATTCCATTCCATTCCAGCACTCAGATTCCAAAACAACTTAGTTGGCTTCTTTTTACATCTTTTACCATGACTACATAATCGGGACATTCCGAATCTTTGCATTCACCAATGCTGCTCGTTGAAGGACCTCATAAATCTTCAGAATCAATTACTCGATCCAAGGCCCTTCACAGTCGGCTAATCATATATACATCTAGAAACAGCTCGCGTGGCAAATGACAATCAAACATTTTCTATACCAGACTCTATATACAATGGGCAGTGGTCAGCATGTTTCATAGCCGAGTACTTCAATTAATCAGATCAAGTAATCGTATAGAAACAAATGGGTATCAGGCACCATGAGCGGCAAGTTCTCAATATAACTGTAGAACCGCCTAAGATTCTCCTTTGCTAGAGTAATAATGTCAATCACATCATTGTTACTAGTGAGCACCCATAAATCTGTGGAACTGACTCTCTTTAGGCTGCCTCGACAAAAGGGGCACATGATTGGGATCGCATGTTCCTGATCAACACGTTTTAACAGATGCATGTCCAATATTAATCCGTGAAATGCAAGAAATTAAAAAAAAAATTTTAAATGATGATTGGGAATTATGATCCGTGGTTAGTTACCAGTCATGGAAGCAGCTGTTGCACATGGAGTGTCCGCAATCAGGTAATACCTCTTGGTGCAAGTTTCCATGCATATCCCGCATTCATCGTCCCTTTCGAGATCTTTACCAGAAAAATTTGTCATCTCTTCCATCTCCTTTCTACTCAGAATTTCAGAGGAGTGAATTCTATTGTTGTTGTCTTCCACCAATTCCGTGACATAGCCTTTGAGTT
The DNA here is from genome assembly GCA_036172215.1 of Camellia granthamiana. NCBI lineage: Eukaryota > Viridiplantae > Streptophyta > Magnoliopsida > Ericales > Theaceae > Camellia > Camellia granthamiana. The sequence goes on along the minus strand of CM069912.1, from coordinate 120,467,924 downwards.
GCTCAAGTGAAGGATATAAAACAGCTGCAAAAATTTTAGAAAATGATTTCGGCATTCAAGACAGTAACGCAAGGGAGCAAGGAAATTGAATGCAAGTAAGAAGGTATGGACTTGAAAATGTACCGTAAAATTCCCTCAGAGTGGCTTTCCGGTCTTGTGAGGACATTGTTGGCATTCCATCAAGATATACCTAGAGTAATGTAGACATTGATGTTGATTTTAGAGTGACGAAAGTGTTAAGGCAAAATTGAAAGTATGAAGAGCTAAAACAGAACAAACACAAAAGCACAAAAGGATTTATGTGATTTGACAATATGCCTACGTCCATGGGCGATGTTTTAAAAACCGGACCGGTGAGTGAACCGGAAAAATGATCGGGTGGAAGGGTCACCGGTTCAACCGTCGGGTTGAACCGGAATCGAACCGTGACGTCATAAATATATTAAAATTATATTTAAATAAAAATATAAGTAATAAAATTATAAATTAAAATTTTTAATAATCATAAATATTTCTCTTAATACTTTTTTTATTAAAAAATATAAGTAATAAAATTATAAATTAAAAATTTTAATAATCTTAAATATTTCTCTTAATACTTTTTTTATTAAAAAATATAAAAATATATTTAAAAATATTATTAATTTTAATTTTGGAAGAAGAAATCAAATATTCAATATTCCCTCCATATGATTTTAATTCAAATACTTTGATTGAAAGAAGAGCAAAATTTTTGGAGGGATATCAAAATTTTAAGTTTCCCTCCAATGAATTTGATTGAATCCCACATAGATTTCTTGAATTGTTTTGGAAGAATTTTTTTCTTATAAATAGATAGAAGCTCTTTCACAATAATTTCAAGCTCTCAATGGGATTCCTCACAAGAGGAGACCCTTAAAAGAGAGTTTCCAATTAAATTTTTATTATATATATAATATAATATATATATATATAAAATAAGAAAGAAAGAAAAGAAAGAAAGAAAGAAAATAAAAAAAAAGAAAAAACTGAAAAAAAAAAATAAAAAATAAAAAAAAAGAAAAAACTGAAAAAAAAAAAAAAAAAAAGGCCGGACCGGTTCGATCAACCCGGGACCGGGTCGACCGGTTCACCGGTTTAACCGGTGGGTTCACCGGTTTTCAAAAAATAAGCCGGTTTTTACAATTGGCCGGTTTTGGAGGGCTAACCGGACCGGAACCCCATCCGGTTACCGGTTCAACCGGTTGAACCGGCCGGTCCGGTCCGGTTTTTAAAACCATGAGAACGACAAAGGAGTTTCACTATGAATGTAGATTATAATGAGACATCTCTCTCTCTCTGAGCCCTCTGTCTGAAACTCACAAGAGCATCATTAACCCTAGAAACTCCAAAATAACCCAATATATGCAAAAGATCATAAAGTAGCAAACCAGGCCAAAATATACCCAAATACAAATAGTGGGTTGGACCTATCGGGAAACATTGTCATTTGGCCACTAATCGGATTGTGCAGGTCACCAACGGGTAATAAGCTTCATCCGGGTTGAATTTGATAAACACCCACGATAGAAAAACATAAACTAGAACAGAATAAACAAAAACAAAACAAAGCATGCTATCTAAGGAAACCCTCTTGTTTACTTTCAAATCACATTAATGGGATAAAAAAAGAAGCAAAATAAAACCACCACCCACCTTGTATACAAGTATGTGAAGAAGGCCCAAATAACTTGGGAGAGTATCTGTACAACTATAATCCATCCATTCTATCAAAAACAGCAAGAATGGAGCAAATGGGCTGTAAGACAATTTCAACTGAATACAATCTCCATCATAATCTCTTGGTAGAGCAGCTGCCCTGAAAATTGATACCCCGAAAAACCCGAATAAAAAAATTACATAATGAAAACAAAGATTAAATTAATTAAATGTAGAATATAACCTACATTGGTGAAAATCAAACAGGTATGAATCATCATATAATTAAGCAACAATAAACCAACTAACCAAAAACAAGAAGCAAATAATAAGCAACATCCAAATGGGCTCTCTATTATATGCAGATTTTCAAGGTGAAGCTACTTTAGGAAGAGAGAGAAATGGAGATAGAACAAGGGTTATGGGCTGTGAAGAAATCTACAATGATTTTCAAGCAAAATATACATAATTAAAAGTTCCAACTTTACTTTCTTAAAGACAAATACCACCTAACCACTGCAATTATATCCAACCATATGATTATATATTGCTTACCAAAGATGAAAGGTATAGAGCCAGTTCTTATAATTAAAGAAGTAGCATAATGCAAATGGGTTCAAAATAAAATAAAAATTTGAGTCTTGGACATATAAGAACATTAAAAAAGAAAAAAAAAATATTAGAAAAAAAATTATATATATATATATATATAGAAAGATTAAGAGAGAAAAAGAAAGTGCTTACAGGGTATTGGCATGGTGAATATCAGCTTCAAGGGTTTTGATGGATTCTCTGAAAGAAGATTTGTGGGGATGTTTCTGCCACATTCTGCTCCTTTAGTTCTCACCCTTTTGAGTTCTTTTCCTGAGAAGAAAGGCAAAGCAGGGCCAACCAAAATGACAAAAAAGAGAGGCTTTTTGGAAGTGGACTTTAAAGACCAAGGAGAGAGAGGAGGAGGGTTTGCTTAGTTGTGAAACCTTTGCCACTTCAAGTAAAGAAAGGGGTCCATACCTTCTCTCTCTTATGTGTCTTTCTTGACCTTTGCCTTCATATATTTCTCAAATGCAATTTGGGCCCTTATTTTGTTTTCAATTCTGAATTTGCTACTGCTGCCCAAAATTCTCATGCTGTGCACCTTTGACTCAAGTCCGTTTGAAAATGGGTTATTTTAATTGATTTTTTAATTTTTTATAAAAAGATATAGGAAAAAAAGAAAAAAGAAAAAAGAAAATTTATCTATGAAACTCATATTAAGGAATGATGATTCGATTAGTCTCAAGAGTTTTCTTATAAACTAATTAGTCTTATTGATTTATAAAAGATAAATTTAATATATTATTTGAAAATTAAATTTGCAACTATATCCTTTTTTTTTTTTGTGTGCTAGAAAGGCAAGATACACAACCTATGATAATTAAATTTGGGATGAATTTTTATATAAGAATCTTTTTTATTTGAAATGACTTGAAATATGAGATTCTTCAAACATTTCAAAAGGATGCGGGATTATTTAAATATTTCAAAAAGAGTATAAAAACTCTTTAGTAAGTTTGAGCAAATGTATAATTTCAATCCGCAACACTTCAATGTAACACTCAAACGAAACACTCTAATATAACACTTTCAAAAAAACTCCTTGGTGTAACACTCCAATGTAATACACAAAAATTCTTTAGTGTACTTTTTCCAAACGTAATATTCTAATGTAACACTCCAAAATAAGAATGTGAGATTCTTCAAATCATTCCAAAATGGTGTGAGATTCTTTAAACCATTACAAAAGGAATACAAAAATTCCTTAGTAAGGTATGGGTAAATATATAATTTCAAACTGTGAGTATTACGTTTGGAAAAAAAAATACACTAAGTAGTTTTTTAGTGTTTTTATGTGTGTTACATTAGAGTGTTAGTTTGATATTACATTAATTGAAGTGTTATATTTGGGAATAGTATACTAAAGAGTTTTTTTGTGTGTTACATTCGAGTGTGTTATATTGGAGTATTATGTTTAGGGAAAGTTTAGAGTGTTACGTTTAGAAAAATACAATAAGGAGTTTTTAGTATATTACATTGGAATGTTACGTTCTTATTCGTAACGTGGGATTTGTTTCAAAAAAAAGGAAAAATTCAAAACCTCTATAATGCGAATTGTCCAAATGTGCAATTTTACATTTGGAGAAACCCATTTTTATCTCTTAAAAATTAAACTCGAACGTATAAGTGACTACCTTTTTATGTAATTTCTCCTTTAATGAAACCTTTGGGTTCATAAGAAAAAATGAAGGATTAAACAATTTATAAGATCATATTTTTGGAATTTATTAGTCCTTCACCAAAAGAAAAAAAAAAAAAATGTTGTGATAATTTATAATAATTTTTTAATTTTTTAAAGCTAAAAATCACTTTTCCCATATATGGTTTCAATTTTACCAATTCACACTCTCCCACGTAAGGTTTCTTTTATTTTACAACAATGATTCATATCACTAAAAAAAACACTACTAATAGCACTAATATATTGAGAATACCAAAAAAAAAAAAACAAGGCATAGGCAGTGGGCGGGGTCCACTGCCACATCATTAGTGCTCCCTTAGTTCTCCCATTTTAGTGCTCCCAACCATTTTTCTTTATTTTATATTTATATAGTTTTGAAGGTAGATTACCTTCAATCCATAATCTAGATTAGAGGATATTATTTAGATTAGCCCACCACAGATTATGTTTTAATTATTTGAACTGTTTATTTTGTTGAGTTTCATGTATTTCATTTATAAAAAAAGGAAAAATAAAAAAAATTTTAAAAAATAGATTGATCCAATAATCGTAACTTATTTAATTTAGGGTGAAGCACCAATAAATCCCAAAATATAATTTTGTGAACTGTTTAGTTTTTTCTTTTTTCTCATGAATCCAAAGGTCCCATTAAAGTGGAAATTACACAAAAAGGTAGTCACTTACATGTTTTAATTTAATTTTTTAGAAATAAAAGTGGGTTTCTCTAAATGTAAAATTACACATTTGGACAATCTGCACTATAGAGGTTTAGATTTTTTCTCTTTCTGGAACAAATCACACATTATGAATAAAAACGTAATACTCTAATGTAACATTCTAATGTAACACACTAAGAAAATTCCTTGGTATATTTTTTTCAAACATAACACTCCAAAAAACTCCTTAGTATACTTTTCCTAAACGTAATACTTCAATGTAACACACAAAAAAAAATTCTCTAGTGTACTTTTTCCAAACGTACACTCCAATCAATATAATCCTAAACGTAACACTCCAATGTAACACACAAAAATACTAAAAAATTCTTTATTGTACTTTTTCCAAGTGTAGCACTCATAGTTTGGCTCAAAACTTAATAAGGAATTTTTATACTCATTTTGAAATGGTTTAAAGTATCTCACATTCTTTTTTTGGAGTGTTACATTAGAGTTCTATGTTTAAAAAAGTATACTGAAGAGTTTTTTTGTGTATTACATTGAAGTGTTACACTAAGGAGTTTTTTTAGAATGCTATATTGGAGTGTTACGTTTAGAAAAAGTAAACTACATATTTTTTTTTTGGAATGTTACATTAAAGTGTTACAATTTGAAATTATACATTTGTCTAAAACTTACTAAGGAGTTTTTGTACTCCTTTTAAAATGTTTGAAGAATCCCATATCTTTTTGGAATGTTTAAAGAATCTCATATTTCAAGTCATTTTTGTACTCTTTTTGAAATATTTTTTTTAAAAAAGATTCTTATATAAATATTCATTCCAAATTTGATTCACATAGATTGTATACCTTACCTTTCTAACATAAAAGAAAAAAAGAGAAGAAAACATAATAAAAATAAGGGTATAACTATAAATCCAATTTCCAAATTATATATTAAATCTACCTTTTCAAAATCAATGTGACTAATTGGTCTATAAGAAAATCCTTAGGATTAAATGAATCATCATTCCTCAATATGAGATTTATAGATAAATTTTATTTTAATATATTTAGTTTGTCACCGAAAAACTGAATGATTTATTTTTAAAAACACAATTGTCATTATTATTATTATTATTATTTTGTGACAAATACAATAAATTGAATATGTTTTATGATTATCGAATCGACTTAATTTTTTGTATGAATGAAATACACGAAGTGTTCAACAAAATGTACAATTTAAATTATCAAAATGAAACTCGTGATAGATTTCACGGGCCCAAACAACACCCTTAGAGACTAGAGAGAATCCCCCTCCTTATAATTTATAGTTTATTTATTTATTTATATTTATTTAGTAATGTTTATATATAAGGTAAATTATATTCATCTTTGAGATTTAGAAAAACACAATAAATCTTCACCAATTTAATATAATTACACCGATTTATCCTTTTAATAAGATTAAAATTATTGAAATTAATACAACTAATTTGAAAACTTGAAAATAAATAAAATAAAATATATATTTTAATATAAAAATGACAATATATATATATTGGAAAATTTTCAAAATAGTGGGACAGGTAAAAAAAAAATACAAAAACATGTGAAGTGTAAGTGATTTTATAATGAAGTACAACTAAAATATTGTGGGGGTGCAAGTGTTGCACTCTGTGTACAAATTTTTTTTCTCTCATCGATCTAATTCCCTCTATTTTTTTTCGTGTGAGTGTGGTTTGGAGTGAACAGTGATTAAGAGGGTGATTAGAGAAGCAAAACTATGTCAATGGTTCAATAAATCTGGACTGGCTAGAAGATGAGCAACTGAGTGAGAGTGGAGCAAGTAGTTCAAGAATAAATGAATGACAATGTACAAATGGGCAGCATCTCTCCAAGTCCTCAAAAATCCTTCCCTTAGACCTTGGGAAATGGGTCCTATTTATAGGTTTTCCTTTGGCACCAAAGGATATCAAGTGGCCAAATAAAGTGAGGACATGTATCCCTAAGAATTACATGGAATATTCTGCCTTGGACCATTAGGCTAAAGGTGTTACACATCCTTCTGCATGTATTATGTATTATCTGTTTTGCATAGATGCCTCAACAAGTGCACTTGTGGCGGTAGTGTTTGCCACTGCAACTTGCTTCCTTAGATTGAACCTCAACAAGTACACTTGCAGCGGTAGTGTTTGTCGATGCACTTGCCTTCTCAGTTTGGTTTAGCCAAGACATACATTCTTAGGACTTTACAGCCTGCTATCAGCCATGTTTGTGTTCACCTCAGCGACGCCTTCGTCTTTAGCTACCTAACCATAAACTCCCCAACTTCGCAGGGTGAAGGTCACAGTCAAGCCTGCTATCAGCTATGTTGTGCCTTAGTACCATGCCCATGGAGGCTTTCTTGGTCTTACCTATGAAACCAAGGTAGGTCCATGACCTGGGTATATGGGAAGCAAATCCCTTGCTTTCGGGCTACCCTGCTCCCATCTTCGTGGTATACTAGTATTTCTGGGTTTGCCATCAACTCCAACCAGTAAGTTTTGGGGCCTACTATTAGCGCCAAAATGGTGAGCTTCAGGGCCTGCTATTAGCGCTGAGCTAATAATGACTTTGGGAGCTTGCTATCAGCCCTAAGTTAGTAATGTTTTGGGGCCTACTATGAGCACTGAGCTAATAATGACTTTGGGGGTCTACTATCAGCCCTAGACTAGTAATGCTTTGGGGTCTGCTATCAGCGCCAAACATTAGCCTCTACTTGTGAAAGAGAAACTTCTCCCAAAAGCTGCTATCACCTTAATGGGGTGTTTCCTCCGCAAGTTAGTTGCAGTGATTGTAGTTGCTGAGGTGGTTGTTTCCCATGGCAAGTTCAAATGGTGGCGCCCACAAAATACCTCCTCAACTTGACCGCTACAAGTGTTTCCTCTACAACTTAGTTGCTTCGATTTTCTCTTTCCTTCAGCAACTTCAAATGGCAGTGCCGGCAATACTTGAGATGGCGGCGCCAACAATACTAGGAATGGTGGCGCTAAGATAATGCGCCTCAACAACTTGACCGTTGTAAGTGCTATCTTTGCAACCTCACTTAGACATTTTTTTTTATGGAGCTTGTTCGGACCCTTAGCGGGTTGGACTTATTCCGACCCACTGTTGACCCACTTTCCTTGGGTTTTAGCCCACACTCCTTTAATCATTCTTGGTTGCCTAACAGGGACAACCTCCGCACTTAAGTGTTTGCTCAATTTTTAACCCTCTACAAAGTGACAATTTGACATTAAAAAAGAAGATGGGGGTGGGACTTTGGGTTGGGGTTGCCCAATTAAATTTAAATAACACATATATATATTTTTGGTTTGGTTGTTTTCAATTTAAGCAGGACTCATTTTAGGAATAGAGGCCCATGATTCATATGGATGGAATGATTAGGCAATTTGGAGTTGTTTTTGTGGATTAGATTTCTTTATTAGAAAGTCATATTCAATTTTTAATGATAAGCTTAGGAGTAATTAGTCTAATATCTCTCTCCAACTTTTGATAATAAAAAAGGTCCACAATATTTACTTTTGTAGCTTAAGGTCCCTCACATCCATACCTACACCCATACCCGCTCTCTCATTCTCTCTCTCTCTCTTCAATCGGTTCTCTACTCTGTATCTATCTCTTTCTCTTTCTAAAAATCAAATGCTCCTGTAATTGTTGTTTGAAAATCGATCACAATGTTGTAGCAGTAGCTGAATCTAGGTTCTTCGCAAAAAGCTTCCTTAACATCACCACAATTCCAATGATCCCAACATTGAAATTGACACAAAATGTGATCAATCCAAAGAGCTTCAACAACAATATTATTGAGAAGGAGATGTCCGGTGTTATCTCCGACACGTTAGACGCCGCCGAAGCTGACATGTCCCTTGACAAAGCTGTTCATCACCTTAAATCACTTTGTCTTTAGATTGCAAGGCCTCAAAAGAAAGGTATACATGTATTGTATTGTATCCCTACCAAAACCTAACCTTCTTTTCCTTGGTTGTTATGATAATTACTCCTTTCTGGGAACTAGATTTAGATTGTGTATTTTTTCTAAACAATGAAACAAATGAAACCGTGAGCAAATTCAACATTGAATTTCTTTTGTTTTCCGCTGCTTTCAAAGGTTATTTAAAACACCATGAATTGAAATTGACTTTGAGTAATTTATCTCTATTTAATTTTATAGTTCAATTTTCTCTAGTTTGGTCAAAACACAGAGAAAATAATGAGCAAACCAGAGAAAATTTGTGAAAACACAGAGAAATTTGTGAGCAAACTAGAGAAATTTCAACCTAGAGAAATTTCAAAACACAGAAAAGTTTCAAAATATAGAGAAAAGTAGAGAAATTGAGCAAACCAGAAAAATTTCAAGCTAGATAAATTTCAAAACGCAGATGAATACAAATCTCTTTTCTCTTTTCTCTTTCTTGTCATATGAATATTCTGCTTACATGGTATCAAAGCCAAGTCAAAATCCTTAATCCTCTTAATTCCTGCAGTACACAAATACTGCTCCATCAACTACACACAGTTTAGCAACACAACGTCTCTATTCTTCTCAACTTGCCCAGTAACCAAAGTTGTCGAAATCAACTTTTGAATACATCAAACTCTTCCTCTCATTACCAGGAGTGCAACAGTGTAAAAATCAAGGCCAACCGACCCTCTATGCGCTCCCACGCGCCGCCTCAACTTCTACGTGTAATTCAACGCGACGCACACACCTTCTCTGCACCCCTTTGTCCTTTCGCTAACGTCAGTGCACTCAGCTTCCACATCAACTAGACTCTGCGCCACTCTTGCTAACGTACTCTGTGCCCCACTATGCTAATGTGCATCGCTTTGATGACATTTGTCCCACTTATTGTCTTATTTGTTTTGCCACTGTTTAATTTATTTTTCTCTTAAAAAAAACAAAAAATTCTTAATCGCCAACCTCATGACAATCATTCCAAATGAGGTCAATCTCGACCCCATTACCGCTATCGGTCCACTGCTAATTATTATTCTACTGCTGCTACTGCTATTGTTGCGACATCTTCCTCCGATGTTGCTCCTCCTGAGCCCAGCCAAACCGTCACACTTCATGACATTGAATCCATAGTCAAACAGGTTCTCTCTACTTCTGGTACACCCTCTACTGCTCTTTTAGTCACCTTAGGTACCTCCTCATGGTTCTTTGATTCTGCTTGTTGCAATCATATGACATCTGATTCTACTATTTTCGATTCTACAATGTCTACTTCTAATATTCCTACCATTTACACTGTTGATGGCTTTCCTATGCATGTTAGCCATATAGGCCATGTCTCTACTTCTACTGTTTCCCTTCCTAGCACTTATTTAATTCCTCATCTTACTCTCAATCTAATCTCTTTTGGGCAACTTTGTGATCTTGGTCTTCTTATTATTTTCTCTTTCTCTGGTTGTGTTGTACAAGACCCCCGGACGGGACAGACTCTTGGGATCGGCCGTAAAAATGGGCATTTATACGAGCTCATTTACAGTCGCCGCCTCTACTAATTTTACTCTCGATCTTTGGCATTCTCGTCTCGGCTATGTGTCATTTAGTCGTTTATGTAGTTTAGTGTCAAATGGTCAGTTAGGTTATGTTACAAATAATCCAGTGGATTGTTTATCTTGTCAACTTGCCAAACAACCATCTTTACCATTTAATAAAAGTGTTTCTATGTTCTATACACCTTTTGATCTCATATATTCTGATGTTTGGGGGCCTTCACTACATCCTACCATAGGGGGATCTAGGTATTTTGTAATTTTTGTGGATGATTTTACTCGCTTTACATGGTTATTTCTAATGAAAAATCATTCTGAATTACAACAATACTACTATGATTTTGCTAATATGGTCAAGACACAATTTTCTCGCACCATCAAAATTTTGCTAATATGGTCAAGACACAATTTTTTAAAATTTCTCCGTCAACGTGGTACACTCCCTCACTCCTCTTGTCCTGGCACATCAACAGAATGGTCGTGCAGAGTGCAAACATCGTCACCTTCTTAACATTATTAGTGCTCTTTTAATATCTGCCTCTTGTCCAGAACGTTTTTGGGGAGAGACAGTCTTCACTGCTGCTTACACTATTAATCATGTTCCCTCTCACATCATCAACAATCAAACTTCATATGAGCGTCTCTATGGTAAGTTCCAGGCATATAATCATCTTCGTGTTTTTGGTTGTGCATGTTTTGTCTTATTATAGCCACATGAATGTAACAAATTAGAACATCGCGCTCGTCTTTGTTGTTTCTTGGGATATGGCATTAAACACAAAGGTTGTCGCTGTTGGGATCCCATCTCTAAACGCCTTTGTGTCTTTAGACATGTCATCTTTTTTGGAACATAAAATATTCTCTTCCATGTCTCCATTCCACAACTCTGATTCTCCCACTACACATTTCTTTATGGATCCCTTAATTCCTCTATTTTCTGATGATGAGTTTAAATACAGATGCTACCAATAAGCTTGCTACAGGTCCACTCCCCTCTACAGAGTCTGCCTCTCCTAACGGTCCTACATTTCCATCTCTTATTCCTAGCCCTCCCGCTTCACTTGAAGTCCTTACGTCCATTGATCTTTCGGAGCTTCCCACTGAATCCTCTATGTTTCCTAATACATCTCTTTGTTAATCTACTCGGGTAAAAGAACCTTTTGTCTTACTTTGTGACTATTATTGTTATTCTACTACTATTTTCTCTCAACATGAACCTCACTCTTATTATGAGGCTAGTACTAACCCCCTTTGGCAGCAAGCAATGGTAGAAGAGTTACAAGCCTTGGACCAAACTGGCACATGGGAGTTGGTTGACCTTCCTCCTAACAAGCCTTTGGTTGGTTGCAAATGGGTCTACAAGATTAAGACACACTCTGATGGGACTATCAAACGTTATAAAACCCGTCTGGTTGCTAAGGGCTTTACACAAGAATATGGAATTAACTATGAAGAAACCTTTGCATCTGTGGCTCGTCTCACCTCTGTTCGAAGTTTAATTGTTGTTGTTGCCATTCAAAAATGGACATTATTTCAGATGGATGTCAAAAATGCATTCTTGAATGGTGATCTTCAAGAAGAAGTCAATATGCAACCACCTCCTGGATATCCTCACTCATCTAATCAATTCTGTAAACTTCGAAAGGCACTTTATGGACTCAAATAAGCTCCCCGCGCATGGTTTTCAAAGTTTAGTTCTACCATCTAGGCCCTTGGTTTCTCTTCCAGCTCTTATGGATTTGCTCTCTTTATCTGCAAATCTCAACATGGCATTATTCTTCTTCTTCTTTATGTAGACGATATGATTCTTACTGGTAATGATGTTTAAGAAATTTTTTCACTCAAAAAGTCTCTTAGTGAACACTTTGAGATGAAGGATTTGGGTACTCTCACATATTTCTTGGGCCTTGAGATCTCCTCTAACTCCGATGGCTATTATCTCTCTTAAGTCAAATAAGCTTCTGACCTTCTAACAAAGGTTGGCCTCATTGACAGCAAAATTGTCTCTACTCCTCTCGAACCTAATGAACACCTAACATCCCTAGATGGCACACCTCTTCCCAATGCCACCTTGTATCGACAATTAGTAGGCAGTCTTGTTTATTTCACTGTTACGCGACCTGACATTGCACATGTTGTGCACCTTGTTAGCCAATTTTTGTGAGCTCCTTGATCTACACATTATGTTGCTGTGCTTCGCATTCTTCGGTATGTTAAAGGCACTTTATTTCATGGTCTCCACTACCTCTCTAGTTCTGCACTCTTATTATATGCCTATTCAGATGCTAATTGGGCTGGTGATCTGACTGATCGTCACTCTACCACAGGATTCTGTTTCTTCTTGGGTGATTCTCTTATATGTTGGCGTAGCAAGAAACAAATCTTGGTCTCTCACTCCAGCACCGAATCCGAATATCATGCTCTTGCTGATATCGCTTAGGAGCTCCTTTGGCTTCGCTAGTTACTTTATGGGTGTTACTTCTTCCATTGCCATTGCTTTATACTGTGACAATCGTAGTGTTGTACAAATTGCGCATAATGATGTTTTCCGTGATCAAACCAAACACATTGGAGTTGATTGTCATTTTGTTTGCCAACATGTCACTCAAGGCACTATTCATCTTCTTCCTATTTCTACTGTTGATCAGATTGCTGACATCTTCACCAAGACCTATGGACATTTCTAAGATTTGGTTTCCAAACTCAAGTTAATATCTACCTTGCCACCTCGATTCTACCTTGCCACCTTGAGTTTGATAGGGTATGTTAATATATGAAATATATATATATATATATTATTCTTTGTATTCCATATTTAGATTATAGGCTCCTCCCTATTTGGTATGTTCAAATCTTGCCTTATTCTCTCCCTATCTTATTCTTTCCTTTCCTTATTCTTTCCCTTGTACAACCCTCCTTATAGTCCTATATATATACCCATAGCTTTGTATTGTAGATACATCAATTCAATACAAAACTATGGGTATATTGAAATTGCAACTGTGTATACACGATTTTTTTTTTCCTTATCAATTGATTTGGCACAAAAAAATATATGTATATTTTATTTTTTAATATTTAGTTGACACTTGAAATAAAAAATATATGGGCAAATTATACTAACGGTCCCTATAATTTAGGACTTGTGTCATTTTGATTCCTAACCTTTCAATTGTGATACATTTAACTCTAAATTTTGAATCTCGTTTCAAATAAGGACAATTAAAGATACCATTACTCAATTTCAACAACAAAGTCATCAATTTGATAAAATATAAACTAGTTTGACAAAAATAAATATCAAAAAATTGTTTTTAAATTTTTAAAAAATTATTGTACATACCAAAGATAAAAATTATATAAAAATGATAAATCTTTTATATTTTTTTTATTTTTTACCAAATTATTTTTTAGTATGTGTGTTTTTCGATAGGTATCATGTAATAAATGATTATATTTGTTATTAACAGATATTTTTTGATGGTTATCATGTAATGGATGGTTATTAGACTTTTAATATATAATCAATATGTTTAATCTATGAAATGTTTTATTTTTGAATTTTTTGATTTAATGGATTGATTTAATAATGACATCAAAATTGTCGCCATGTTTAACTTTTGAAAAAATAAAAACTAATTAGATGAAAATAAATATCAAAAAAAAATTATTTTAAAAAATTATTTCTACCTTACCAAAAGATAAAATTATATAAAAATAAAGTGTTCTTAATTTTTTTCACCAATTTAATTTTTAGTCTCTTAAAAAAATTCTAAAAATAGATTTTAAAAACCAAACTAAACAGAGCTTTATAACTAAAAAAATTTCAGCATGATTCATTAAAAAAAAAATCCATTATATTTCAAACAATATATAAGTTAACTAATACAAAATAAGTTATATGACGACTTTACCTTTGAAATGGATCATTTGCAAAAGAAATATATTTGATTGCCCTTATTTGAAACAAAATTCAAAATTTAGAGTCAAATATATCATAATTAAAAAGTTATAAACTAAAGTGATATAAGTCTTAAATTACAATGACTGTTAATATAATTTACCTAATATATATATATATGTATGTTATATGTTGAGTAAACTAATGAAGAGTCACTCTTTTACTTTTGAAAAAATCAATATGCTGAATGGATGCAGGAGTGAACATCCTAAAAATTAACGTACGGAAATTTTAATGAGAAGCCATTTTGGAAACTATGCCCGAAGATGTTTTCTTAAAATATATTTTATTTACATTTTATTTAACCAAATAATATAGAATACTTTTGAAGATAATATTTTATGTTGAAACAAATAGTACTTAAATAAGATTACATAAATCCATCCTAATTCAAAATATCTAAATATATATATTGTTACTCAAAAAGCAACTTAAGAGGGGGGTGAATTAGATTTTTACAAAATAAAATTAATAATACCATAATAAAATTAACTATTAGTACAATAAATTATTAACAAGCACAATGATGAACTTAGCAGTAAATGATCAAGCAAAATAACAATGAAGTATAACTAACATACATGGTAAATCAAATGATTAATACGTGAATATTAGATAGCTATAGCAGTAGTATGAAAGTAAAGAGATTAGGGAAGAGGAGACAAACAAATTTATAGTTGTTCGGTTTCAATCAAGCCTACATCCACTCCTCAAGCTTCACTCGAGATTTTTCACTATCTTCTAGCTTCACAGGGGTGCTAGCAACCTCTTTACAAATGGAGCAATCCTCCACGGATTTTACACACACTTCACAAGCCCAAATCCTTGCAAATCTTAGATGATTCACAATCACTCTCAAGATTTCAAGAACACAGTGTTTGCAACACTTTTACAAGATGAAATGGTATTTTTGCTTTCAAAGAAAGCTTACAATAAATATCTCTCAAAGATAGATATATAAAATGAAACTTTGATTTTTCTGTAAATCTCACACAGGAAAGATAGGCTTAAAACTATAAGGCTCAATGTATAATTTCTGAGAAAAGATGTGAGTGATTATAGATCAAAGAATATTTTCAGGTTTTTTTGTTTTAACTTGTTTACATTAGAGACTTTGGTATATATAATGAAAATTATAGCCGTTTATAGCGGTTGTATTCATTTGAATTTATAGCCGTTTATAGCCGTTGTACTTCCATCATTACCAATTTGAATATTTTCCACTCCATCATTACAAATTTGAATATCTTCCACATGAACCTTTTGGCCTTTTGAACCTTTATAGCCGTTTATAGCCGTTGTACTTCCATCATTACTAATTTGAATATCTTCCACTTGAATCTTTTGAACCTTTTGGCCTGCTGCTGTGCTAGGCTGTTTGAACCTTTGTTTTGGGCTGTTTGAACTCCTGATTTAATCAAATATTAAATACATTCTAACAACATTTAGGATAAAGGTTTAGGTAAGAAATAATGGGAAAAAATAAATTTTGATTATATTTTTCTCTTTCAAATAAATCATCAAAATAAATTTTGATTCTATTTTTCTCTTTCAAATAAATTATCAAAATAAATTTTGATTTTATTTGTTTCTTTCAAATAAATCATCAAAATAAATTTTGATTCTATTTTTCTCTTCCAAATAAATTAAAACATAATTAAATAAATCATCAAAATAAATAAGTCTAACAGAAGCTTTTGAATTTTCAATTTTCTTTCATGAGGAGTTCATCTCAAAAGGGTTTAACAAGCATGATAGCAAAATGATTTCTCCTTCTAAGTTGGTGCTGCCCTTTTCTAATGTGATTTGTGTAAATATAGCATTCATAGAACAATTACTATTACTCAATAAAAATACAGCACAAATCACTTCTTATCACAAACTCAAAAAGTGAAAAATAATTCAATAATCAAACAAGAGTTTGGAATGCTATTTTTCAGAATTTTCAAGTTGTAGCTGTCACGACCCAAACCCGCCCCTATGGGTTTAGCACCGTAACCGACCAGTAATCTGAGATCACCGAAGGCCTGCTTAACAGTAAAACAGTAACACAGAGTACAGGGGCTGACGGAAGCCAAAACAGTAATTAAAAGATGTCCAATGAGCTGTGACAGTCTGTATGCAATAAGACTTTACATAACATGTTCACAATCAGAACAAAAACAGTATATATATGCATCATTTACAAGCATTCAGATTAGGGACCAAATCCCCACCATAACAGTACAGTGCAAGTATCATTCAGTCTATACATAACAGAGACAGATAGGGTGAATTTGAGACACCCCAAAAGCAGCCTTAGCTTGAATAGATCTGGAACCTCGAAGTGAGGCAAAAAGGTTGGCTTGACAAAATAAGGACTTAGCCTGACGCTTCTAGCAACGGTCCGGTGCCTGAACACCTACATATATATATGAGCAGTGAGCTAAAGCCTAGTGAATAACATATGAGTAAAGAGGTTAAGAATGAATGTCCTTTCAGTATTGAAAATAGTCATTTATCAGTATGTCAGTCATTCAGTTTGTGGCTCATAGTTCATGCCATAACAGTCATTCAGAAATTATAATAGTTATATGTGGTACATCCAATAGCAAAACAGTACAGTAGGTCTTAACAGACCGAACAGTCAGTTGATGGCCATCATATCAGTAAACAGTAGCGGGTTCCAAACATGGGAACCGACAGAGATCTCTGTGACAGTAGCAGTACAGTACAGTAACAGTAAATTGCTATGGATGCTACGAATACAGTTCACAAATAGGACAAACATTCATTCAGTAAGAAATATCATTTCAGAAAGCAATACAGTGGTTTATTCAGAAAATATTCATGATTGAACATATCTTTACAACATTGTTACTCACAGAGCACTGGGCTATAAGCAGCTAGAGCGTCCTCGGATGCCAACCCTACACAATTACAGAACGAACACACACTAAGCTACACAGTTGGGAAATAATAACTTAATCCCTAATTTGCCCCGGTGTGGTTCTACATCAATATCCTCATTAAGATGCCTTAAACTAGGCCTAAGAATGCCTAGGAGGAATGAGGATGAGCAAAGATGCACTTAAAAACATTTTTCAAAATTTTCAAAAAACAGGGGTCCCACTCGAGCGTGGCTTTCGCTGCTCGAGCGGACATGTTGACAAAGGAGCTCCGCTCGAGCGTGACTTACCTCGCTCGAGCGGACTGCAAAAGTACTGGATGCACGAAATTCACGCTCGACGGGCACTCGACCTCACGCCTCGAGCGTAAGACACAAGTCCTTGCTCGAGCGTGCATTCCCTCGCTCGAGCAGACTGTAAACACATGCAAAGTACTGGATACATGCATTTCCCGCTCGAGCATCACTTTCCCCCGCTCGAGCGGACTGCATGAACTCAGTGTGTACGCTCGAGCATGGAGTTCCACCGCTCAAGCGTGAGTCCAAAATCTGAAATTTCCCAGATTTGAATCTCAAGCTCAAAACTCAACCTTAAAGCATCAAATTCGATCCTTTTGGGCTAATTTTCTGGAAAACACTTGTAAACTCATAATGTGACATGTTTCAAAGATTAATTTGAGAAATCAAAGCCCAAAGGTAGTTCAATTAAACACAATTTCTAGGGAAACTCCAAGAACATGATGAACATGTAAGTAACATACATGATCTCATTCAATTCAAAGCTTTTAATACAAGATCAAATAAGTGTATTTCTTCAAAAACATGATGAATTCATGGACTTCAACCAAAACGTAAACATGCATGCAAGAATTTCCCATGAAAACAACTTAAAACTTCAAGATATGCACGTGCATGCATTGTTTAAGCTTCAATTCAACAATCTAAACCAAAACTTGACTTCAATCTCGAAACTTCCATGAACCATGCAACATAAGACTAGAATTCATAAATAAGAAGATAATTATCCTACCTTAGGTCTTGAATTTCAAGTCTAGAAGCTCAAATATGCAATCCTCTTTTTAAATCTTCTAATTCTCCAAGCAATTCGTGTTGAACTCAAACTATCTCCTATCTCTCTCTCTCTAGTCGGTTAGGCTCAAGAAATGGGCTGATGAAATGATTTAAAATCAAGTCTCAAAGTGTTGTAGAGATAGGCCACTAAGTGGCAAAAGGGTAAATAAGTCTAACTTATGAAATTTAGCTTTATTTAATTTAATTCAATCAGACCAAATCACATTTCAATTAATCATGCCATAAATCATATAAATTCTAATTAGCACATATCGCTAATCAATTCCGGATTTGGCCGCCGATAAGGCCTTCGATTTGCAGTTCAAAACATAATACATGAACAGATCATTTAACAGTCTAACAGATAGAAATGCATTTAAACTAGCACATTCAATCAATCAGTTCAGAACATTCAGTCAATCAATCATTTAACATGCTTAATCATAGATTAGCACTAATCAGTGGTGAGGGTTGTCATAGTAGCACATAGCATAATATGCATAAAAAAATAGTGTTATGCTCTTTGTTTTAAAAATGATGCAACAATCTCATTTAATCACATAACATTATCAAGAGGCATTTTCATCAATTCAATCCACATACTCAAGTGTGACAAAACATTTTACTCAATGTGGAACACAACATGAATGCTATAAACAATTAATTGAACAATTTATCAATCAAAAACATTTCATGAGATGTATGCCAATATAATCCATATTCAAAAGATATTCAATAAGATAGATGCAATGTCTCTACAAGCGTATGCTGTTTCTTTCCATTTAAACATTGTTGATGGATCATAATTAACGAATTTCATAACTCATTCAAATATTCCAATGTAAAGTATATAAGCATGAAATTTTTATATTGAGCATATTCTTGAGATCATAAATGTACAATTCAAAATATAGATAGTATACATCTCAAAAACATGCTATGACATCAAAATTGATTCTACAAAGATATGACTCCAAAAGGAATTAACATATTAGTATGAAGTCATATATAAGATGTGAAAAGTATGCTCAAAACGTATTTATCACTTTTTATCTCTTTTTCATAGCAATGGATGACATGATATACAATGTTAATGAATACATGAATCATTCATATTCTAATAGGCATTCATCAAAATAATATAATTCTCATTTTTGAGTTCAATGAATGTTTGAAAGAAACTAGCAGAACATGACTTAGCAAACTTAGTACAATTAGGTTCCATGGAAGCAATGATTAGACACATCCTATTGTACGCAAATCACACCTTAAAGAATATAGAACTTTAAGCTTAAAGGTGTGTTAGAAGTTATACCTTAATTTACCTCTTTGGAATCTTCACCCATATATTACCTCTATTGTTTATCTTGGTGATTTTCATTTCATCATTCTTCTTCTTGTAGGAGCTGATTTTGCTCTTTAGATTGAACACTCTTGTTGTGCATTTCCTCTTGAAGTCCTTGGTGTTTTTTGAGATTCCACCTACAAAATAACTTAATTTCTTTCTAGGTACCAATACTTTCTTGGGTCCATAGGGATTAGTCTCAAGAACATTTAATCTCATAAAAGGTTTAGGAGGATCAAAACCAATGCCTACTTTGTCAAAAAACACATTTTTTATTTCCAAGAAGCTTTTTGAGGTTTTCTTTGCCTTCTACAAAATTTTCAAGAGTTTTGTTTAAATTCTCAACATTGTTTTTTAAATGTTTTTCTCATTGACAATAGACGTAAAGTCATTTTTCAAGGTAGCATTTTCCATTTTTAAAACATCCACATCATTTGAAAGAGAATTAACTAATTTTTTTAATTTAGAATTCTCAACACAAACATTTCTAAATATGTCATGTAATTCATTGAAAGCACTTTCAAGTTCTACATAATTAGAAATTACCTCATCTTAAGTGAATTTTCCTTCTCCAAGAACCATGAGACACAGGTTGTGTCACGACCCAAACCCGCCCCTATGGGTTTAGCATCGTAACCCGGCCAGTAATCCGCGATTACCGAAGGCCTACTTAACAGTAAATATAGTAATACAGAGTACAGGGGCTGGCGAAAGCCAAAACAATAATAAAAGATGTCCAATGAGCTGTGACAGTCTGTATGCAAAAAGATTTTTCTGTAACATATTCACATTCATAAGCAAAACATATATACACCATATGTACAACATTCAGGTTAGGGACCAAATCCCTAATTAGCACAGTACAGTACAAGTTTTAAACATTATTACAAAATAGAGACGGAAGGGTGAAACTGAGACACCCTGAAATAGCCTGGCTTGGACTGACATGGAACCTCGAAGTGAGGCGCGATGGTTGGCTTGACAAAAAGGGAGCTAACCCAATACTCTTAACTCCGATCCGGTGCCTGGACACCTACATATAAATATAAACAGTGAGCTAAAGCCCAGTGAATAACAAATGCGTAAAGGGGTTAAGAATGAATGTCCTTTTAGTCATTAAGCAGTCATGTCAGTCATTTAGAAACCATAGCAGTTATATGTGGTACATCCAATAGCAAACATTACAGTAGGGTCTTAACAGACCGAACAGTCAGTTGATGGCCATCATAACAGTAAACAGTAGTGGTTCCAACATGGGAACCGACAGAGATCTCTGTGACAGTAGCAGTAAAAGTACAGTAACAGTAAATTGCTATGGATGCCACGGTTACAGTTCACAAATAGGACAAACATTCATTCATTAAATAATAACGTTTCAGTAAGCAGAACAGTTAATCATTCAGAAAATATTCATAATTAAACATATCTTTACAACATTGTTATTCACAGAGCACTAGGCTAATAGCAGCTAAAGAGCGTCCTCGGATGCCAACCCTACACAGTTACAGAATGAACACACACTAAGTTACACACTTGGGAATCAACAACTTAGTCCCTATCTTGACTCGGTGTGGTTCTACATCAATAGCCTCATTAAGATGCCTTAAACTAGGCCTAGGAATGCCTAGGATGAAATGAGGATGCAAAGATGTACTTTAAAACACTTTTCAAAGTTTTCAGAAAACAGGGGTCTCGCTTGAGTGTGGCTTTCTTCGCTCGAGTGAGCTTGTCAAAACAGTGGGGTCGCTCGAGCGTGGACTTCCTCGCTCGAGCGGTCTGTAAAAATGCAAAAAGTGCTGGATGTTGAAAATCTTCGCTCGACGCCCGCTCGAGCGTGAGACACAGTCCTCGCTCGAGCGTGCGTCTGCGTGCACCAAAAACTTGAGAGCTTGCAATCTACGCTCGAGCCAGCATCCCTTCGCTCGAGCGGAGCTCTGAACAAAAGATGGTCACTCGAGCATGGAATCCTTCGCTCGAGCGTGGAAGCCAAAATCTAGAATTTCCAGATTTGCCTCCCAAGCTCAAACCAAGCATTCAACACATCAAAACTCAACCTTTTGGGCCAATTTTCTGGAAAACACTTGAAAACTCATACTACAACATGTTTTGAAGATCAATTTTATAAAATCAAGCCCAAAGGTAAGTCAATTGAACACAATTTCAAAGAAACTCTCAAGAACAAGATGTACATTTAACATGCATGTATTCAATTGAATTCAAAGCTTCAAATGCATGGTCAAATAAATCAATCCTTCCAAAAACATGATGAATTCTTGAACTATAATCAAAATATGAACATGCATGTAGCAAATCTCATGGAGAAGACCTCAAAACTCAAGAATGTGCACATACATGCATGAATTACTACTCAATTCAACATATTAAGCTAATCCTTGCCTTAAATCACTAATCTTTCCATGAATCATGCAAGAAACAACTTAAATTCACAATCAAGAAGATGAATCTTTACCTTAGGTCTAGAATTCAAGGTATACAAGCTCAATTATGCAATCTCTCTTCAATTTCTTTTAGTTCCCAAGCTAAATGTGATGAACTCAAATTTAAATTAAACCTACCATAAAATCACATAAATTCTAACTAACACATAATACAAATCAATTTTAGATTCGGCCGCCGGTAAGGCCTTCAATTTGCAGTTCGAACTTAAAACATGAACAGATCAATTAACAGTCAAACAGATAGAAAATACAATCAAGCAACATACTCATGCGATCAGTTTAGGATTTCATCCTAATCAGTTACTTATCATATTCAGTCACAGTTTAGCAGTAATCAGAGGTAAGGGTTGTCACAGTCTTCCCTCCTTAAAAAGAGTTTGGTCCTCCAAACTCAGATTACCTTCATTCTGGAAGAACACTGGGTCGAGTGGGAACAGTTCAGGATATCTCTTCAACATATCATATTCTCTTTCCCAAGTGGCATAAACGCAACCGTGGTTTTGCCAATCCACTTTCACTAACGGAATTTCTTTGTTTCTTAACTTCTTGATTCGTCGATTCACAATCTGAATAGGCCGTTCTTCATAAATGTAGTCATCACTTAGCACTACACAGGTAGGCTTAATCACATGGAAGGGATCTCGAAGATAATCCTTCAACATTGAAATATAGAAGACGTTATGCATATGCTCCATTTCAGGAGGAAGTGCTACTTGATACGCCACCGGATTAATCTTTTCAATGATTTCATACGGCCCGACATATCTCGACGCTAGCTTACCCTTGACTCTAAAGCAAGTCTGGCCTTTCATCGATGTCGCTTTAACGAAAACATGATCACCCACTTCATATTCCCTGTCTCGCCTTCGGACATCCGCATAACTTTTCTGTCGGCTTTGTACGGTTTTCAATCTCTGTTGAATTAGTTTCACTTTTTCAGTGGTTTCCTGTACAATCTCGGGCCCAAGCAAAGGCCCATCTCCAACTTCTGCCCAGCAGATAGGAGATCGACATTTCCTGCCATATAAAGCCTCGAAAGGCGCCATACCAATGCTCGAGTGAAAACTGTTGTTGTAGGCAAACTCAGCTAAAGGTAAATGACTTTCCCAATTTCCTTGGAAATCAAGAACACACATCCGCAGTAAATCTTCTAGAGTTTGGATGGTTCTTTCTGACTGGCCATCTGTTTAAGGATGATATGCACTACTCAGTCTCAGTTCAGTACCTAATGCAGTTTGCAGACTTTGCCAAAATCTCGATGTGAACTTCGAGTCCCTATCAGAAACAATGGACACAGGCACTCCATGCAATCTAACAATCTCATCAATATAAATTATAGCCAATTTGTCCGCATTGTAAATTGTTTTGACAGGTAAGAAGTGAGAAGATTTAGTCAATCTATCAACAATAACCCAAATTGAGTCCATACCTTTACTGGAGCGAGGCAAACCAACAATGAAATCCATAGTGATATGTTCCCATTTCCACTTCGGTATTGGTAAGGGCTGTAGTAAGCCTGCGGGTCGTTGATGTTCAGTTTTAACTTGTTGGCAATGAAGACATTTCGATACAAAGTCAGTAATCTCTTTCTTCATTCCCGGCCACCAGAAATTCAGTTTCAAGTCTTGGTACATTTTCGTATTTCCTGGATGGATAGACAGTTTCGAATTGTGGCCCTCTTGCAGAATTCGTCTTTTCAGTTCAGAATCATTCGGTACTCACAACTTTCTCTAGAATTTCAACACATTGTTCTCAAATTTAAAGTTCGGCCTCGGTTTGGACTCCCGTTCATCAATGACCCTTTTTCAAAAAGTCATCCTGTTGCTGTTTCTCTTTGATCTCTTCAATCAGTGCCAGTTGAGCAGAAATAGCGGCTAAGGTTCCACCTTGTTCACGCAAAACAATCTCAACTTCAAATCTTTCAAGGTCACATAGCAATTCTTTCTGCCCGGTGAGTAAACAGGCTAAATTTCCAACTGATTTCCGATTCAGTGCATTGGCAACGGTGTTAGCTTTCCCTGGATGGTACAAAATTTGCAAGTCATAATCCTTTATCAGTTCTAACCATCTCCGCTGCCTCATGTTCAATTCTTTCTGTGTGAAGAAATATTTCAAACTCTTGTGGTCTGTGTACACCTCACATGTTGCCCCATAAAGATAGTGACGTTAGATTTTCAATGCAAATACTACTGCGGCAAGTTCTAAGTCATGGGTCGGATAATTTTTCTCATGCGGTCTCAGTTGTTGAGAAGCATATGCAATAACTTTACCATTCTACATTAAGACACATCCCAAACCCTTATAAGAAGCATCACTAAATATTGTAAAACCATCCGTACTTGAGGGTAAGGTGAGAATCGGTACAGTCACAAGTCGAGTTTTCAATTCTTGAAAAGCTTATTCTCTCTGGTCAGTCCAGTCAAATGATATCCCTTTTTAAGTCAACTGAGTCAACGGTAGGGCAATTTTGGAGAAGTCCTTCACAAATCTTCTGTAGTATCCGGCCAAGCCTAAGAAACTTTGAACTTCAGTAACATTTGTCGGTCTAGGCCAATTCACTACTGCTTTAATCTTCTGTGGGTTAACTGAAATGCCATCCTTACTGATCACATGTCCCAAAAACATAACATTATCGAGCCAAAATTCACACTTTGTCAGTTTTGCATACAGTTTCTGTTCTCTTAGGGTCTGTAAGGCAATTCTCAAATGATGTTCATGTTCTTCCGTGCTTTTGGAATAAATCAAAATGTCATCTATGAAAACAACAACAAATTCGTCGAAGAATGGTTTGAAAATTCTATTCATAAGGTCCATAAATGCAGCAGGTGCATTAGTAACTCCGAAAGGCATAACAAGGAATTCATAATGTCCATACCTCGTTCGAAAGACAGTCTTTTCAATGTCCTCTGGTTTGACTTTCAACTGGTGGTGTCCAGATCTAAGGTCAATTTTAGAGAAAACCTGGGCACCCTGTAACTGGTCAAACAAATCGTCAATACGAGGCAATGGATATTTGTTTTTCACTATTACCTTGTTCAGTTCACGGTAGTCAATGCAAAGTCTCAGTGAGCCGTCTTTCTTTTTCACAAACAGAACTGGAGCGCCCCATGGCGAAATACTAGGTCTGATGAACTTCTTATCCAACAGTTCTTGCAGTTGAATTTTCAATTCCTTCAGTTCGGTAGGTGTCATTCTGTAAGGAGCTTTGGAAACTGGTTGTGTACCCGGAATCACATCAATGGTGAACTCAATGTCCCTGCCAATCAAATCCCCTGGCAAGTCATCTGGAAAAACATCTAGGAATTCTCTGACTATAGGAATACTGTCCACATTAGCTTTAACATCAGTAGATACAGTCAATACACAACATAGATACCCTTTACACCCCTTCTTAATCAGTTTAAAAGCTTTCATAGATGAAATCAGATATGGGGGAGGCACTACACCAACTCCGTTAAATACAAATTCAGGCAATCCAGGTGGACGGAAAACAACTTGTTTTGTTACACAGTCTATGGTAGCCTGATATTTTGTTAACCAGTCCATTCCTAATATCACATCGAAATGATCGATATTCAAAGGCAGTAAATCAATATACAAATGCACATTTCCAATAATAATTTCACATGCAGGGTACATATAAGCACAAGTCATGGATCCCCCAACAGGTGAAGATACAGCTAACAAATAATTCATGGGTTCCAGTGGTCTATTCAATTTCCGTGAAAAAGTATGCGAGACATATGAATGTGTAGACCCCGAATTAATCAGAACATATGCATTTTGAGCACAAATTGAGAGTATACCTGACACAACGGTCTCGGTATTCTGTACATCTCCTGGTATAAGTGCGAACACTCGGCCTTGCCTCATAGGCTCTTTTCCGGTAACTTTGGGATTGGGTTTCGATGGAGCAGTTGATGCTGCTGCGTTAGCTGCAGCTTTACTATTGCCTTGAGCAGTGGAAGGGCAATCTTTAACCATGTTGCCCACCTTGCCACACCTGTAACAAGCACCAGAAATTTTATAACAAACCCCTTATGTCTTTTCCCACATTCGGAGCAGGGTGGTATTGAACCACTTCCCTGACTAGAGCTGGTCGTTGACCCTGTATTTTGCTTTTTGTTCAATGAGTTATTTCGACCTTTCTTAAACTTAAAACCCCGTCTCTTACCACGCCATTCAGTCGCTGGTGTTTCGGTCTGTTTTAATGCTTCGATATTTGACTCGGCCATTATTGTTCGGTCAAGAACATCCACATATTTCAGTAGTTTTAGCACATTGATTCTGTCAAGTATCTCTACATTAAGGCCGCCTTCAAAGTTCCTGGCGTTTTTGTAATCAGTGTCCACCATGTGTGGTGCATATCTGGTGGGTTCGGTAAACTTTGATTCATACTCTACTACTGACATGGTACCTTACTTTAACTGTTCAAATTCAGTTACTTTACGATCCCTGACACACTGAGGAAAATATTTCTCAAAGAAGGCTCCCTTAAACTGAGCCCAAGTCATAACAGTATTGGTGTCACGAACAAGCATCCACCACCGTCTGGCCTCTTCTTGTAAAGTAAAGGTAGCCAGCAATACCTTGTGTGCCTCAGAACACGGAAACACTTCAAACAACTTCTCCGTTTCTAGCACCCATGCTTCGGCCTTTAACGGTTCAAGGCCTCCTTGGAAGGATGGTGGTTTCATTTTGCTGAACTTCTGTGTTAGAGCAATTATATCATCATTAACATTCTGTTCGGGTTATACTGGAGGAGGTGGGGGCTGTTGGTTCTGTTGTTGTCTTAAAGCTTCAGTCAACAGTTCGATTGTTCTTTCTAATCTTGCCATTCTGGCATCAGATGATTCTGTTTTATCGGCATTCCTTGCATTGTCCATTTCACTATATATGCAACACAGTAATAATAAACATAGGAATTGCTTACTTAAACACATTAGCACATTAGCACATATATTCATGTCATGGCCACACACATTTTTTCAATGCACATTTAATGCCCTATTCACTTTTCTAGGACATCCTATAGCTCATTTGGACACGTGTGTGCGGTACAACTCGTGGTTTGATATCGCTCTGATACCATTCTGTCAAGACCCAAACCCGCCCCTATGGGTTTAGCAACGTAACCGGCCAGTAATCCACGATTACCGAAGGCCTGCTTAACAATAAATACAGTAATACAGAGTACAGGGGCTGGCGGAAGCCAAAACAGTAATAAAAGATGTCCAATGAGCTGTGACAATCTGTATGCAAAAAGACTTTTCTGTAACATATTCACATTCATAAGCAAAACATATATACACCATATGTACAACATTCAGGTTAGGGAACAAATCCCTAATTAGCACAGTACAGTACAAGTTTTAAACAGTATTACAAAACAGAGACGGAAGAGTGAAACTGAGACACCCTGAAACAGCCTGGCTTGGACTGACATGGAACCTCGAAGTGAGGCGCGATGGTTGGCTTGACAAAAAGGGAGCTAACCCAACGCTCTTAACTTCGATTCGGTGCCTGGACACCTACAAATAAATATAAACAGTGAGCTAAAACCCAGTGAATAACAAATGCGTAAAGGGGTTAAGAATGAATGTCCTTTCAGTCATTAAGCAGTCATGTCAGTCATTTAGAAACCATAGCAGTTATATATGGTACATCCAATAGCAAACAGTACAGTAGGTCTTAACAGACCGAACAGTCAGTTGATGGCCATCATAACAGTAAACAGTAGTGGTTCCAACATGGGAACTGACAGAGATCTCTGTGACAGTAGCAGTAACAGTAAATTGCTATGGATGCCACGGTTACAGTTCACAAATAGGACAAACATTCATTTATTAAACAATAACGTTTCAGTAAGCAGAACAGTTGATCATTCAGAAAATATTCATAATTGAACATATCTTTACATCATTGTTACTCACAGAGCACTGGGCTAATAGCAGCTAAAGAGCGTCTTCGGATGCCAACCCTACACAGTTACAGAACGAACACACACTAAGTTACACACTTGGGAATCAACAACTTAGTCCCTATCTTGACTCGGTGTGGTTCTACATCAATAACCTCATTAAGATGCCTTAAACTAGGCCTAGGAATGCCTAGGATGAAATGAGGATGCAAAGATGTACTTTAAAACACTTTTCAAAGTTTTCAGAAAACAGGGGTCTCGCTCGAGTATGGCTTTCTTCGCTCGAGCAAGCTTGTCAAAACAGTGGGGTCGCTCGAGCGTGGACTTCCTCGCTCGAGCGGTCTGTAAAAATGCAAAAAGTGCTGGATGTTGAAAATCTTCGCTCGACGCCCGCTCGACGCTCGCTTGAGCATGAGACACAGTCCTCGCTCGAGCGTAGGTTTTCTCGCTCGAGCGTGCATCTGCGTGCACCAAAAACCTGAGAGCTTGCAATCTACGCTCGAGCCAGCATCCCTTCGCTCGAGCGGAGCTCTGAACAAAAGATGGTCACTCGAGCGTGGAATCCTTCGCTCGAGCGTGGAAGCCAAAATCTAGAATTTCCAGCTTTGCCTCCCAAGCTCAAACCAAGCATTCAACACATCAAAACTCAACCTTTTGGGCCCATTTTCTGGAAAATACTTGAAAACTCATACTACAACATGTTTTGAAGATCAATTTTATAAAATCAAGCCCAAAGGTAAGTCAATTAAACACAATTTCAAAGAAACTCTCAAGAACAAGATGTACATTTAACATGCATGTATTCAATTGAATTCAAAGCTTCAAATGCATGGTCAAATAAATCAATCCTTCCAAAAACATGATGAATTCTTAAACTATAATCAAAATATGAACATGCATGTAGCAAATCTCATAGAGAAGACCTCAAAACTTAAGAATGTGCAAATGCATGCATGAATTACTACTCAATTCAACATATTAAGCTAATTCTTGCCTTAAATCACTAATCTTTCCATGAATCATGCAAGAAACAACTTAAATTCACAATCAAGAAGATGAATCTTTACCTTAGGTCTAGAATTCAAGGTATACAAGCTCAATTATGCAATCTCTCTTCAATTTCTTCTAGTTCCCAAGCTAAATGTGATGAACTCAAATTTAAATTAAACCTACCATAAAATCACATAAATTCTAACTAACATATAATACAAATCAATTTCAGATTCGGCCGCCGGTAAGGCCTTCAATTTGCAGTTCGAACTTAAAACATGAACAGATCAATTAACAGTCAAACAGATAGAAAATGCAATCAAGCAACATACTCATGCGATCAATTTAGGATTTCATCCTAATCAGTTACTTATCATATTCAGTCACAGTTTAGCAGTAATCAGAGGTGAGAAATGTCACAGGTTGGCTACTCCATCATTTTCTTCCCAAATGGCTTCGTTTTTGTTGTCATCCATCATTGAAAGTTCATAAGCCATGAGTGAGCCTAGGAGTTCTTCAATGCCTAATTTTGTTAGGTCTTTTGCTTCTTGGATAGCTGTAACCTTAGCTTTCCATTCATTTGGCAAAGACCTAAGTATTTTTCTCACAATCTCACCATTAGTATAAGATTTACCAAGAGATTTTAGAGCATTAATAATATTGCTAAATTTATAAAACATCTCAGAAATAGATTCAAATGATTCCATAGTAAATAGTTCATAATCATGAATAAGCATGTTAATCTAAGACTATTTTATTTGGCTAGTTCTTTCATAGGTGATTTCAAGTTTATCCCAAATCTCTTTAGTAGTAATACACCCAGAAATTCTATTGTATTCATTTGCATTTAGTCCACATAGAAGAATAAGCTTGCCTTTAGCATTAGCTTGAAGGAGTTTATAATCACGCTCATCAAATTCATCCTCAAGTTTAGGCACACTGATATGGTCTACTACCTTAGTAGGAATTTTAGGACCTTTAGTAATAATGAGCCACAAAGCATAATTGGTAGCTTGAAGATATAAAGTCATTTTTTCTTTTCAATGAATGTAATTACTACCATCAAAGAGAGGTGGCATATTGCTAGTTTGTCCTACAGCAGAGTAAGTAGAATACATGGTTGCTATGGATCAAAAATTCAAGATTGTTAAATCTAAACAAGAGCCCCAGGCTCTGATACCAATTGTTACCTAAAAAGCAACCTAAGAGGGAGGGTGAATTAGGTTTCTACAAAATAAAATTAATAATACCACAATAAAACTAACTACTAGTACAATAAATTATTAACAAGCACAATGATGAACTTAGCAGTAAATGATCAAGCAAAATAACAATGAAGTATAACTAACATATAGGGTAAATCAAATGATTAACACATGAATATTAGATAGTTATAGCAGTAGTATGAAAGTAAAGAGATTAGGGAAGATGAGACAAACAGATTTATAGTGGTTCGGCTTCAACCAAGCCTGCATCCACTCCTCAAGGTTCACTTGAGATTTTCCACTATCTTCTAGCTTTACAGGAGTGCTAGCAACCGCTTTACAAATGGAGCAATCCTCCACGGATTTTACACAGACTTCAGAAGCCCAAACCCTTGTAAATCTTAGGTGATTCGCAATCACTCTCAAGATTTCAAGAACACAGTGTTTGCAACACTTTTACAAGATGAAATGGTATTTTTGCTTTCAAAGAAAGCTTACAATAAATATCTCTCAAAGATAGATATATAAAATGAAGCTTTGATTTTTCTGTAAATCTCACACAGGAAAGATAGGTTTAAAGCTATAAGGCTCAGTGTATAATTTCTGAGAAAAGATGTGAGTGGTTATAGATCAAAGAATATTGTTAGGTTTTTTTGTTTTAACTTGTTTACATTAGAGACTTTGGTATATATAATGAAAATTATAGCCGTTTATAGCCGTTGTATTCATTTGAATTTATAGCCGTTGTAGTCATTTGAATTTATAGCCGTTTATAGCCGTTGTACTTCCGTTATTACTAATTTGAATATCTTCCACTTCATCATTACAAATTTGAATATCTTCCACTTGAACCTTTTGAACCTTTTAGCTTTTATAGCCGTTTATAGCCGTTGTACTTCCATCATTACTAATTTGAATATCTTTCACTTGAACCTTTTGAACCTTTTGGCCTACTGCTGTGCTAGGCAGTTTGAACCTTTGTTTTGGACTATTTGAACTCTTGATTTAATCAAATATTAAATACATTCTAACAACATTTAGGATAAAGGTTTAGGTGAGAAATAATGGGACAAAATAAATTTTGATTCTATTTTTTTCTTTCAAATAAATCATCAAAATAAATTTTGAATTCTATTTTTCTCTTTCAAATAAATTAAAACATAATTAAATAAATTATCAAAATAAATAAGTCTAACATATATATTTTTTATAAAATGAGATCCAATTATCTAATTACATTTGAAGTCATTTGATCCAATTTTAAATTAATTGAATTCAATATATATATCCAAAGATGTCTCAATATTAGTTGTAGGGCGAGCAACGAATATTTCGATCCGACCAAACCGATCAAACCAAACCGAACTGATCCCCTGCATTTTGGATGGATGCGTGATGACAAGCGGACGGTTGCGAATTGATTTTTTTCAATCTGCCAAGTTTTGAACGGATGACGGATTTAAGGTTCCTTTGGCCGCAACCGAACCGCCAAACCGCGAGCATCCCTAGTAATTTGTAAGATTTTGTGTTTTCAATTTGTTTAGATATTCTGGTTGTGTTTTCAATTGATAATGAGTTTAAATATTCTGTTGTGTTTTCAATTTGGAAATCTTTTTATCAAATGGCAAGTGTTAATATTTGGTATTTTTGTATGAAAAATATAAGGCTTAATTTTTTTTAAAAATCAAATTAAATAGTTTTTGAATATAAAAAAAAGTAATGAAATAATTTTGATAATGCATGATTTTCTTATATGTATTTATTATTGATATTTGACAATTTACTTGATAATCTTTTGGTTATGTTGAGTTAGATTATTATCCAAAAAAAATGTTGATAAGTTGTTGTATTATGTTCAAAATTTGTAAAATTCTAAACCGCCAAACCGATTTGCATTTATCCGCCAATCCGCTCAATTCGCATCTGTCAATCCGGCGGACGGATGCTGATTGATTTTTTTCAATCCGTCAATTCGGCAAACGGGTGACGGATTAGAGATTTTCCAGCTGTAACCGAACCACGAGCACCCCTAATTAGTTGTATTGATCCATTACTAATCTTCATACATGGTTTGGGTTTGATTCTATTTTAGGAAGTAGGTTAAAGATTAATTTTTTGACTTGTTTTAATTTTTTTATTTAAAAAAAAAAAACGTATAAAAAAATAGAGATATGATATAATCTAAAAGAAATCAAAAAGTTAAAAAGTTGACTTTTAATCTATACGACAATCCAAGTTGAATTGGCCTTTGGGGTCTCCCCTCTAATTTTTTTAACGAACAAAAAAAAAAATTATAAGATAAAAAAAAGAGGAGAACATTAATATATTTTCACTTGCATATATATATATATATAGGGTGTAGCTTGTCTCATATTTGAGATCAAGACTGAATTGTCCAGTCCAGCCCAGCCCATAGGCCTATTTTTTAGCCCCGTTTCAATAATTTGAACCGTTCCATGTGTAGAACTCATCAACTACTATGTCTTTGTAAAAAATAGCACTAATCGGATATCGAGAGTTATTTGATTGGATCAGATTTGTATTTTAAAAAAATGAACAGTGAAAAAATAAACGGTTGACAGAAATCTGATCTGATCAAATAGCTATTAATATCCGATCAACGTGAGTTTTTTACAGGAACATAGTACTCAACGAGTTCTACACATTGAACGGTTCAGATTATCGAAACGGGACTAAAAAATAGGCCCATGAGCTGGACTGAACGATCTAGTCTTGATCTTGAAAATGAGACAAGGTCGATCTTATATATATATATTGGGATTCATATGTTCATATTTGATTATTAGGAATGACTTCTTTCCGATCAGTGATCAGACTGAAGGGTACTGTTGGATCTGTAGGAGTCCACAACGGGTCCCATTTCGATAATCCCAACCGTTCAATGTGTAGAACTCATCGAGTACTATATATCTATAAAAAAAATCATGTTGATTGAATATCGATAGCTACATGATCAAATTAGATTTTTGTAAGCCGTTTATTTTTCACCGTTCATTTTTTTTTTTTTATACAAAATTGATTTGATCACATAACTATCGATATCCAATTAACGTGATTTTTTATAAACATATAGTATTCGACGAGTTCTACATATTCAACGGTTCGAATTATCGAAACAAGACCTGTAATGAGTCTCCACAGATCTAACAATATCCTTCAATCCAATCATAGATTGGAGGAAAGCCATTCCCTTAATAATTAATGTTGCACGACGGAGCACTTACTCAATCATCAATCCTTTATTTCGAAGAAGATATGCTTATAGAAAATTTAAGAGTTTGTCACCCAAATGATGTGACAATAATTACGGCGGTGCTACATGTACTAATTAGTCTATTAACTAGTGTATTAATATTAGTTATGGCAATATTATTGGTTACACTCATTATACAAATTATAAATATCACAAATCTCTTAAATTATGTCACATTATTAATTGGTATGCTAGTCAGTATACTAATTAGTACATATAATATTGTTATAATAATTAACTGTCAATCTAATAGATTTATTTATTTATTTATTTTGAAGTGATAGGACTATAATACAATCACATTATTCTATATAAAATTTTAGGTAAATTATATTGACCTCATTTGTGATATGAAAAAATATAGTAAGTCTAACTTTGACATGTGAGATTTTTGTAGGTTTTAATTCACATAACAGTACTTAATCTCATTTTTATTAATAATTTATTAGTTATATCAATAAAATATTAAGATTTCTTTACAAGAAAACATACATTTTACATTATTTGTTTTTATATTTTTACATTTAATTTCGGTCTATTTAACTCTACCAAATAAGAGGCCAGTATAATTTTGGTTTATCTCTATTTTTTTTTTTTTTTGGTATTTTTTGTCTCCCTATTTGAATAGCATTACTCTATTTATTTGTAACAAATATCACCCGCTATCCTTGCTTCAATAATATCTCTAGGGGAGAATAACATAACTCGGAGTGGATGAATAAACAAGTTGCTTATTTGTTAGCCATCCAATTTAATAATCATTTAATGCCATATTTTATGGGATTCTTTTTTATAACATTGAAGATCTAATTTTAAAGAAAAAGAAAAAGAAAAAAAAGTAAAACAAAAAGATCTTGAATTTTTCTACCAAACACGCATGGGAATATGGATCCTATATGGATGTTTGTCTCATTCTTATGCGAGTATTTGGTAAAAAAATTTACATCCCTAACATTGTTTAATTTTTAATCATGTTAGTATCAATCAACTCACTATTATATCAAAATGTTATTATTTGTTTTTTTAAATCAGCAAAATGTTATCATTGTTACACTAAAATTTTACAATAATAATAGAGACCCAGAAAACACAATTATCAAAATGATTTGAACCATTTATGTCACGACCAAAGATAAAAAAAAAAAAAATCAAACACATCAATAATCAATACATCAGTGAAATTCGTGAGAATACTCCTTTGTGGGGATTCCAAATATTTTTCAAAATTTTAATTAGTGAATTTTACCCGCATTGTTAGTAAACGGGTAAGAGCATCTCCAATGGTTTGCCATTGGAGCTGCCATTGCTAAATATAGTAGCTGCTATTGAATTTTGATGCTCCAATGGCAAAACATAGCAGCTGCCAAATTTGAGAAATGCCAAAGCTTGTGTCAAATTTGACACAAGCTTTGGCAGCTGCCATTCATGCCAACTCAGCCAAAACCAACGGTTTCCCTCCCTCCCTCCCTCCCTTCCCTTCCCTTCCCTTCATGCCAACTCAGCCAATTCATCAAACAGATTCACAGATTCAAAGAAAAAAAATTATTATTTGTTTCTCAATTTGATTACAGATTCACAGATTCATCAAACAGATTCATCAAACAGATTCAAACAAATCCAAATCCAAAAAAATTACATCCAAGAACAGATTCACAGAAAAATAAAATAAAATGATTAATTCACAAAAAACTGATTAACTCATTCGGAGACTTGATTAGATATATTAGATAGAAATCTGATTATAGGAAAAATAATTTTTGGGCCCGAAATTGAAGATACAAAAAACTGATTAATTACCCAAATATAAAACATAAATAAAGCAAAAATTAATTACCCAAAATGGATCAACCACGGCTTGCATTTCTCCAAATCGGGACCGAACTCGCATTTCTCCAAATCAACCAGGGTGACTGAACCAACTTCGGCTTCATCGATGGAGACCGAGATTAGTGGAGAGAGATCGGCTTGTTCTAGAGAGATAGATGGATCAGTCGAAAGAGATCTTGATAGAGAGATCGACTTGTTCTAGATAGATAGACCGAGATCAGTGGATAGAGATCGAGATCAGTGGAGAGAGATCAGTGGTTAGGGTTTGATTTGGAAGATTTGAGGAGAGGAGGATGATGATGATGATCGGATTGTTTGGATTGAGGATAGGAAGATTTGAGGAGAGGATGATGATGATGAGGATGATGAGGATGAAGATTTGAAGAGAGAGCAGAGAGAGAGAGAGAGCTTGGTCTAGATAGAGATGATGATCGGATTGTTCTAGATAGATAGATGGAGGAGCCGTTGGATTATATATAATCCAACGGTGCTATTTTGTGAAAGGAATGGACATTTTCTTTGAGCAACGGCTCTTTTTCATCCTTTTTCAAACAACAGATATAAATTAACGGGCATTTTTTCCAAACGGTCATATTCTGTATTTCTATAAATAAAAACTCTTCATCTCAATTTCATTTCACACCAAACATTTTAAATTTCATTTTTCTTTTCTCTTCTCTTTATCTAAATTTTATTTTACACCAAACTTCACAAATTATTTTCTTCTTTGTTTTTTCACACAATCACTATGGAAGATTCATCAAAAATGAAGAGAGGAAAATCATTTACCACTCAAGAAGATGTGGCAATTTGTAGAGCTTGATGTCACATTACTGAAGACCCAATTGTTGGGAATTCACAATCTCATGCTCATTTATGGGGAAGAATTTTTGAAAATTATTGGTCATTGCAGAATGATCGCTCAAGAACACAAGTGTCTATCTCATCTCGATGGGGTGTAATCATGAAATGTTGTAACAAATTTCGTGGGTGTCTAGTGCAAGTCGAAAATCTACATCTAAGTGGGGCGTCACAAGTTGACATAGTAAGATTTCATTTCCATTTATTATGTTAGTTTTTTTATTTGTCTTACATAAAAATTAACTGATTAATTAATTTAATATTTTATTGATATAGATGCTTCAAGCAAAACTGTTATACCATCAAGATGAAAACAAACATTTTCTTTTTGAACATTGTTGGCCAATCTTGCAAAACAATATCAGGTGGCAAGATGTAACTCCTACGAACACGGTGAAGTCAAGAATACATACACCGTTTTCCCCTAATTCAACCCCTGATTCCCCTATGGATAACTGCATTTCTCTTGAAGATGACACCAGTCCAAGTGTTAGTAACAATCCAACTGTCGGTGAGGGCAATGTCTCTGCAAGGGGTAAAAGGCCGATGGGTAGGAAATCTGCAAAAGAATTATTTCGGAAAAATCAAGTCGCTCAAGCTGAAGTTCAAAAAATGGGCACACAATTGGACACATTTAACCAATACCTTGCTGAGAAGGAAAAGAAAAAAGATGAAAGAGAAGAAAAAAGGATTCAAGCACTGCAGGAGATGAAAGAACTTGAGATGAAAAAACATGAGTTTGAGATCAAAAAACAAGAATATGAGATGAAAAAGGAAGAACATATGATAATGACTACGGATATTTCTCATTTGGACCCTCAGATGAAAGCGTATTACACAATGCGAAAAAATGAGATTTTCGCCAAGTGGTCCTCAAATGTGAGCAGCCCAAATTTTTATTTCCCCCTACCTCCTAATGAATAATTATAGGATAAATGTTATTCTTTATTTTTTGCAATATCATTTATTTTTTGATGTAATTTTTAGTCTTTATTTGCAATGTAATTTTTATTTTGTAATGAAATTTCATGTTGTTTTTATTTTTATTTTTGAGTATTTTGTACTTCACAATGTAATATTATTTTTTCAATGTCTAATGTCCACTAATTTGTATTATAATTTAATATTTTCAATAAAGTATAATGCAAAAAAATAAATATATTTTTTCAAATGAAGGCAATAAAAAGATAAAATACTTTAGCTGATATTAAATGAAGATAATTTTATTATAATAAAAAGCTATTATAATATAAATATATAATTTTTTTCAATTTGTCCATATTTTCATTTTTTTATATTTTTTATATTTGTCTAGTTGGGAAAAATATAAATATATAATTTTTTTAACAAACAGGTAAAAAAATGTCACAAAAGACAAAAAATAAACAAAAATAAAATCACAAAAAATCTATATCCAAACAACACCTACAACCTTGGAGGGAAAGTTGGTTGAGATTTGCCAAAGATAGCAAATGACCATTGGAGCACCATTGCTATAATTTGACAAAATAATACTATTCATTGCCAAATTATAGCAATAACAGTAGCAAAATAGCAACTATTATTGGAGATGCTCTAAGATGATAGGTATATAGCAAGCTCATTATATAGCTGTATTTGTGATTGACCTTGTGTG
This sequence comes from Camellia granthamiana, assembly GCA_036172215.1. Classification (NCBI taxonomy): domain Eukaryota; kingdom Viridiplantae; phylum Streptophyta; class Magnoliopsida; order Ericales; family Theaceae; genus Camellia; species Camellia granthamiana. The sequence goes on along the minus strand of CM069912.1, from coordinate 120,430,331 downwards.
CGTGTGTGTGTTTTTTTTGTTTGTTTGTTTGGTTGTTTGTTTTTTTTTTTCATCTTTAACACATTCTTTTATTTTATTTTTCAAAAAAAAAAATATTTTTAAATTCTATTAAACTAAATGGACTATAAAAAGTAAAAATGCTAAATTTTATTAAATTACTAAAATAACTTTTAATTATATAGAGTTACTAATCATCTAATTTCTTTTTTTTTTTCACAATCTATCAAATTTTAGAAAGATTTAAGAAGTGAATTATAAGATAAATCAATTTATTTTTATTTCTGCAAATTTCTCTTTTCTTTAATAATTCAAACAAGTGATTAAGATGAAAAAAAAAAAAAAAAAAAAATTTCTTCTATTTTTTTCTTCAAACCACTTAATCCAAACGAACCATAAAACCCGTAAAAAAATGGGCGTTGAAATGGTTAATGGGTTCAAAACAAAATGAAATGAAAAGAAAAGAAATTATCAAGAAATAAGGTGTCACAACACACAAATTTAGTATAGTATATGGATGACAACATTATCACAATTGACATTAAAAGTGACAGATCATATATTGTTAATTATGTGGTTATCAAAATTGAGAAAAAAAAAAAAAACTCTCGAGTCTCATATTCTGCCAACACATACCGAAACCAAACCTCGCAAAGAGAAAAAAACAACAACAAAAAAAACAGAAGCTATATTGGCTTTTAATTATTTTCCTTCTAACCAAACAATACCCATCAACCAAAGAAATGGGTCGTACTCATAGCCGCCCAATCCAGAAGAGATGGAGTGAGAAAGTTTACAGACAGAAACAGCTGTCTTTCATTTCATTTTCTTCTCTTTGTTGTATTTGTGAAGGAGGAAATTTAGCTTTCTTTGTCATTTTCTTTTTCATTTTCTAGGAAAACCATATATAGATATAGAGATATATTGTATGTAGAGGCAGAGAGAGGGGGAGTTTTAGAGAGAGAGAGAGAGAGAGAGACAGAAAGATGGAGATGATGTATTATCAGTTCCCAAGGTTTTCTCACCAGGATTCTCTGAAAATCCTGGAATCTGATATTCAACATGCCAACTCTCTGTGAGCTTTTCTTTCAACTTCAATTTCTGGGTTTTTCCTCTCTTGATTTTCTGCTCTTTTTTTTTCCCTTGTATATATGCTTATTAATTTACCCATATTAATATATTTATATGGTCAATTTTCATTTCCCATTTTTTTTCTTGAATCATTTATTATCATCATCATCTCAAGTTGAGGAACATCTAGAACCCAATTTGGGATTCTGTGTTTATATGGTGGTTTTTAAATATTGTTCTGTAAGTTCGGGAATTTGTAAACCCTAAGGCTCTGTTTGGATAGTGGATTCGGGCACAATTGGGGAGGAAAAGATTTCTCCCCTCAAATTTATGATCCAAACACGGCCTAAAGAGGATTTCATCATTTATTTTCTACTCTGACAATCCATTGTTAATATCAAAATTGCAATCTTTTTCTTGGGGTGAAAATTTTCTGCTTTTCTAGTATTGTTCAGAATTATGATGATTGGCATTCTTGTGACTGCATAGCTGGTGGGAAATTTGGGTAGGCCTGCAAATTGTATTTTAGAAAGCTTAAGAGGTGTATAGACTTCATTTGTTTACTCTTATTTTTATCATAGGTTTGTTTCAGCAAAAAATATTTTCCTCCACAAAAAAGTAGAAAATGTTTTCCTATGTTTGGTTGCAACCTCAAAACTAATGTGCTAGTGGCACTCCAAAAATATTTTCCATTTTTCAAAAGTCGAAAACGTTTTTCGTCTAAATAAGTATGTTTTCTTTGATTGCAGAAAATGTTTCCGCTAAATTTTGTTTTTTGTTGTACCAAACGTCAAAAATTGCAAAAAAAATATTTTCCCCTAAAACAAACAGGGCACTAGTTTTAAAGATACATTGATGGTATGGTGTATTACTTTTGAAACAAGAACTTGGGAGGAATGTTCAGTGCATCATGTCAAAGCTTGAAAGCCATTGAAGTCAGGTTTCAAACTGAAAAATTCAATAGGATGTTTCACGTATAAAGAGCCTCTCATGATTGTTGAAAAATGTAGATATGTATGTCATTATGTTATGTGCGCTTATTTTGTTTGAGTAAATTAAAATGAAGATCTTATGTTTATTTGCATTTTTCACTTATCAAAAATAATAAATAATAAATAATGCAGACGCAGGCCCTAATGTGATGGTTGGCTTAATTCAATTTTTTGTGATTTTCTGGGTGTGTAGTGCTGCGGTGATTCCACGAGCCAAAGGCGGTGCACATCTCCAGATGAAATTGGTTTACAATCACTTGGCACCTCTCTTTTTGTTTTTGCTCCAATGGATGGATTGTTCCTGCACATGTCTGCTTCCTAGATACTTGAATCTCTTTCACATACTTGTATATAAGGTTGGTTCCAAATCTCCAAATGTTGATTCTGTTGTTTCTTTCCTTCAAATCAAGTCTCTCCTTGCATACTTGATAGAGTTAGAAAGATTAGACCGTCTACTATTGCAACGAGGTTTGTTCATTCACTCTAAAGATAGAGAAATTAGGAACTATTGTTGAATGGATGTTAGGACTTAGGAGTGTTTGTATTTATTCTGTGTGCAGGTATACACGGACGGGCGACCAAAGATTTCCACACATGGAAGAAAGGCCACCATTATGGACTTCTATGGTATGTAGATAATCCGCTTTTTAACTTTTTTGAAGAGGGTTAGGAAATCATTTTATTTTATCTCCTATTGATTCTAACCAAAATCTATTGTTTGAGCACAACATGAATTTGTATTCTCAAATGATATTAGAAGCATCTGCAGACGACGTGGAAATTCCATTTTCTCTGTGATTAAAGATTTTCTCTAGAAAAGTAAAGGAATAGTGAAATCTCAAAATTTACGATCAATTCATTCAATATTTCCTTTATTGGAGGACAAATTTTCACATATAAATTATGTATTAGATATACTAATACCCCGCTCCATCCATCTGGAAATCTTGGTTCAATGTCTACGGGTAGAAGATGCCTCTTCTTTGTATTTATTTCGATTCTTTCTCCACTAGTATCGTAATTGGAATAGTCTTATTACTCCAAAGAAATATAAAAGAAATCAAAGATTATTCTTATTCCTATATAATTTTCATATATGTATGCGTATACGAATCTATGTTTGTTTTCCTCTGGTTTATGCACTTATTATGGTCGTCTTTCCTTTGGGAAAAAAAAAAAAAAAACTCAAATTGCAGCTGTTATATTGCCATCTCTTCGGCGACTCCATGTTGACTTGGTGGAGGCAGACTACGCTAAAGATGAGAATCCAGACACAGAGATCATTGGAAAGAAGAGACCAGAGGGAGGTGATAGGTTTTCCAATGGTGACTTGGAAAGGGAAGACGAATGTGGGATTTGCTTGGAGCCTTGCACCAAAATGGTATTGCCTAATTGCTGTCATGCAATGTGCATCAATTGTTACCGCGATTGGTAAACTCTACATGTCCTATAGTTCTCTTACGAAGTTTACGTGTTTCTCATATTGTTCTTCATTCTGTTCCTGAAAACACTTTCTGACTTGTAGGAGCATGAGATCAGAGTCATGCCCATTTTGTCGTGGTAGCATAAAGAGAGTCAAATCGAGAGACTTATGGGTCCTCACTTGTAGCGATGATGTGGTTGACACTAAAACAGTTTCCACGGAGGACTTGTTGTGTTTCTACCACTATATCAGCAGCTTGCCAAAAGATTCCCCAGAAGCCTTCTTCTTAATGCAATACGAATACCTACTTTGATCTCAAGTAAACGAGAAAATTATTCACCCGAAAAAGTAAATGAGAAAATTGTGTACATATTTAAAAAAAAAAAAAAAAAAGACCTTCAAATGTAAATACAGAGAATTTCTGAAAGATTGTTACATGGAAATGATCACTTTCTTTGTTGTACGTGTTGATTGTTATTAAATGTCAGTGTAGAACACATGTTATTAAAATTTCTTACTTTTGAGACTTGTGTTTTTACTTCTATTGTTTGCTTGATGATAATGAATGAGTGCACGTATTGATTTATTGGAAGGAAGTGAATTGTAATTTATTTACAAGATCTCTATTTGCAAAATTGTTTTGGGTTTGTGGAGAAATAGTTTGGGGTTCTATTGATGTCTATTTGCAAAATTGTATGTTTCTCCATCTAGTGATGTATCATGTATGCAATTCTATCATAAAATTACGTAAGTTAAATATAAATTTGCATAAGCCTATTCATAAAAGGTGAAATTATGCGAATTTATATTTAACTTACGTATTTTGTAAAATCACTTATGCAGAGTTGCATACGATGCGCATACACATGGGAGCACCCATGTCCTCTCAGTCGCGCAAAGTAGTTTGACTCCTTGGGATGTTATTAAATGAGCTGATTATACTTCTGTTGGAAAGTTTTTGGATACAGGGAAGTGAAATATAATTTGATATGCAATTTGGTAACGAGCTTATAGTCATATGTGCAGGAAATCTCCTTCATGGGAACATCTATAAATACATTGTATTTTGTGTCTAGAAAATGGACGGTAAACCTTATTTGTTCCTATATTTATAGTTGTTCTATGAATATAATTTTTTGCATGATTAGTATTTATTACAAGAATTACAAAGCAGATAGTTTAAATCATCTAGTTATGGCCAAATTGTGGCTTACAGAAAAGTACGGAAGATGAGATATAGAAAAGAACACGTTCCTACAATTTTGAGACAAGTATGGAAGGTGAGATATGGAAAAGAACACATCTCCACAATTTTGAGATGGATTTTAAAAACTCTTTTCTCAATTTGTTAATTGTGTCCACTACAAATATAGTTTGTCGTTGGTTTCGTAGCAATTACACAATAAAATCACATAGATCTTGTGTCGAAGTCATTAACGGGGTCGACCGAACTTACCTAACCCGCAACCAATGTACCCAAATTTTATATATGAAATAGGGCCTTCAAGACATTGACTAGTCAATAGGTCAGATCGCGCCTATTTAAAAAACTTGAAACCATATTTCATTCATAAATCCTAGTCTTACATGCTAAAATCAAACCAGACCGGGTTGAGTAGGACGATTCATCTGTACTTTTTTTTTATTCTAGACATATTTTTCATATTTTTATCAGTGTTTTTTTTAAACAGTTCCGATTCGTAGCTCGAATCTCTGTGGCTCGACTGTGGCTCGACACCAAAACGACGTCGTTTTGGTGTCTTTTTTTTCTTTTTTCTTTTTTTTCTTCTGTTTTTCTGCGTTTTTTTTATGAAGATGAAGAAGAAGAAAAGGCAGAAGAAGAGAACAGATCGACATCATCAATTCAGATTTTTGTTGAGGAAGAAAACAGATCATTGATCATTGATCTCTATGATTTGTGGACTCAAAAATCTGCTTTCTCTCAGATTTAAGTGTTATGTAAGTGTTTGATCAAAAAAACGCATCTGTTTTCTTCATCATCTGGGTCCACAAATTTACCTTTCTTTTTGCAGATTTTTGAGTCCAGAGACCCAGATTTTTTGGACTCAACAGGCCAAACAGACCCAGATTTTTTTTTTTTCGATGTTGATGAACCCAGAAATCAAGATCAACATCAATCCATCTTCAATCTTCCTTTTCTCTCAGATTTCTCTCAGATTTTTTTTTTCTCATGCAGATATTTTGGAACTTATGATGAACAACAACACACCCAAATTCGTTGATGTTCGAAAAATCTGCAGAAAAATCTGTTTTATATGAACAACAACACAACAGAAAAATCATCAACAGAAAAATCATAAAGAACAACAGACATATAGAAATCTGCGTTTTTCTATATGAACAAAATCATAAAGAACAAAATCTGTTGTGTTGTTCATATAGAAAATCATCAAATAGAACAGAAAAATCATAAAGAATAACAAACCAAAAAAAAACGCAGACATAGAAAAATCTGCAGAAAAACGCATCAAATCTTCATCATCTTCAACATCTTCAACATCATCTTCAAATCTTCATCATCTTCAACATCTTCAACATCTGCAGACATAGAAAAATCTGCAAAAAAACGCATCAAATCTTCATCATCTTCAAATCTTCCTCTGCAGATCCGGATCTACAAATCTTCATCATCTTCAACATCATCATCCTCATCATCTTCAACATCATCATCATCTTCATCAAAAAAAAAAAAAAATCCTCTGCAGATCCGGATCGCCTCTTCTCTTCTCTCTCTCCCTTCGTCTCTCTTCTCTCTCTCTCCCTTCGTCTCTTGTAATTGAATACACAGATAAAGAAAGAAAGAAAAAAAAAAAAAAAATTAGACGGACAAAACGACGTCGTTTTGTCCGTTCGAGCCAATATTCGAGCCACACTTCTCGAGCTACGAAGTATTACTCTTTTTTAAAATAACTTTCCACATGTTTCTAAGTATTTCTATTGATTTTTTTTTTTTCTTTTACATTTCTCCTTAGACTATGTTTAGTTCATAAATTTGAGAAGGAATTTAGAAAGGAAAATAAAAAAGACGTGTGAAATGTGTTTTTCCTTTTATCTTTCTAAATCTCTCCACAAATTAATGAACTAAACACAGCGTCAGCCTCCCCGTTTACTTTTATTTTTTTAAAGGGCACTTACCAGTAGGTCCCATATACAAAGTTCAAAAATACATCTAATCCTAAAACAAAACATTTACACCAATTAGTGCTAAATATTTTTAATTGTTATCAAAAAAAATTTAGAAAAAAATTTAAAGACACTGCTATACCTTATCATTGCCGAACTTTCGTCAGACAATCACCGAAGGCTCGCTGGAATGTTTAACATCATCGGGAAGTTGCCACAGTATCATCGAAAATTTGTCAGAGTATTGTCGAAGTGTTCTGAACGTCACTGGAAGTCGCCGAAATATCTAGAATGTTCGCTAGACGTCAAGAATATCGTAGGAGACTCACCAAAATATCTAGAATATTGCCCAAAAAAAGGGAATAAATAGAGAAATTAGAATGAAAAAAAGATAGCAAAATGTGCTAAATATTAATAAACTGAAAGAAAAAAAATTGTAACAACAACAAATAGCAACAATGGAAAAAAATGTATGTTATTTTTTAATTTTTGTAGGGTTTAAGTTGTTAGGGAAAATATGTGATTCCCCACAAGTACATCAATCAATGGGAATAAAAACTAATGTGGAAAAATTAAATCAGAAGCAACACAAGAATTTTTACGTGATTCCCTCAATGTGAGTTACGTCTACGGGATCGAAATCCGATTCCATTATCAACCAAATAAGTTTCAAACGATTACAAACGTGACACTAATGGTCTCACAAAACCACCCTTAGGTGAATTCCAAATAATCACAAATAAACAAGAGGAAAGACCTCACCAAATAGATGAACAAAAATCTTCAGAACAAGAGTTGTAGAAGATCTAAAATAACAAACCAAATCAACACCGAAAACGAAGCAAAGAACCACCCAAATTAATTCCACTCTTCACACACCCAAATAATTGATTTCACCAAAGTGGAGTATGTGTAGCAGCCGTTCTCTTCACGTCGGATGAGCAAAAACCAAAACCCTAAAATATTGTGAATCTAGGGTTTATTATCAAACCTTAGTTGTTTCCAAATTGGATTGGGTCTCCACAAATTAAATATAATATATAAAAATATATTATAATTAATACTAAACCAAATTAAACTCTTTAACCAAAACCAATTGGGTCTCACACTCCAATAAGGAGGTATACCCAACATAAGTAACAATATTGATCAAACTAAAAAATAAGTTTTGAAATTGTAAAATTGTTACAATTTCAAAGCACGATTTCTATTAAGCATTTATCTTTATTAATCAAACTAAAAAACATGTTATGAAATTGTAAAATTTTACAATAAAAGCATGTTATAAAACTGTAAAATTTTACAGTTTTAAAGTATGATTTATTTGAATACCAAAAAAAACTGAAACTGAAAAATTTTACAGTTTTTTTTTCGTCTGTAACTAAAACTCAAAAATAATTTATTCAGAATTTGAAAAATTTCTCCATTAAAACAAGAAAAGAGAAGTGTGTAATAAAGGAAAAGTAGAAAAATTGAGAGATTGAAAGAGAGAGACAGATATAGAGGAGGATTGCACTTCGACAATTATTTTTGGTTTAGATCTAATCGAAACTAATGTAGATTTACTTATCTTTTTCACCAAAAATTCATCTCCTTTATCGTCGGTGAGGGCGAAGTAAAGAACTGGTGGTCGATGGTTGCTTGCGAATCCCAATCAATGATGGTCGTCGATGACTATATATTAGAAACAGAAAAAGAAGAAGGAAGACATGGTTGTCAGTCATCAGATATTAGAAAGAGAAAGAAAAAGAAAAAGAGAATAAGGAAAACACTCAAGACCTTTATATCTACTCAAAAAGTTATAGGGTTAAATAGAACAAACATCTTTTAAAGAAGAAATGCGACTAATTTGTCCTTGTTTTAAATGATAATAGTGGGCTCAACCCCAATGGAATGGATTGACCCATTTGATTGGGCCATGTGTGTGAGTTAATGAGCTTGGCGGTTCATGAATTAAGTTTGTGCACAGGAATTACTCTTATAGACAGTTTGGATTACAGGCTAATGGGATGACTGGCTTGGGCTCTTTCGTGCCACATTCATGAAAAAAAGTTAAGACTTTACTTATTAAAATTTGTCATCAACTTGATTTTTTTTCCTTCTAAATTTGCACTAAATTGTTATTTTTCCTAATTTATTCTGCAATGTGAATTGACTTTCTTTTAAACTTGAAGCAGAATCAGAGGATGTACTTGAAACTGTAGGAAAGGGAAAATGAATTATGAAAATTTTCCCAAATAATAATTACCTAATTTGTAAGATAAGTGTTTAAAATGGTCGACTATATATACTTTAAAAAAAACAAAGGTGTCCGAAGTACGGTGGTGACGATGGCAAAATTGGACAGTAGTGACGGGAACGACGTCAACAGTGACGGCTGGTTTTGATACAGATCTTGTTTGGATTGATGTAGATCTAATTTTTCAAACCACATCTATGAGAAGATTGGTGGTTTTCCGTAAATCGTAATTGATTTTTTGGCGAATTTATTTTTGTTGTTTGTTGTTTTATTGTTTAGTTGTTTGTTTGGCGGGTTTTATTGTTTTTATTTTACTCTGTATATTGTTTATTTTATTTTAATATTTGGTTTTAATTTTTAGAATTCAATTTTCTGAAAATTACTTTTTTATTTTTTGTAATTTTAGTGAATTTTTTTAATATTTTAAGTAATTTAATACGTTGGAGACTAAATTAACACATTTAAAATATTGAGGATCAAAATAGCACAAGACACACATACTTTAAGCACAAATAATGTCATTAACCATTAAAAAAAAAAGACAAGACAAAACAAAGCCTAACTCAGATTTGCAAAATCTAAATAAATAATTGAATATTTGCCAGCTGCAATTAAGAAAAAACAGGCATTGAAGATATAAGTAATGGGCCCTGTATATCAATAGTCACTTAAGATTTTTTTTTAATCTTTTAATTAAATATTAAAATAAGATATTTATCTTATGGTGCCTTTGAAAATTGAAGTCGGTAACAATAAAAATATTTTGAATTTTTTTAATAAACTTTAAATGATAAACTAAATGACCTAACCCAACAGTTAAGTACAGTAATAATAAATTGAAAGAACACTTAGATTTTATCATTTAGCAGAAAATAGTAAGGAAGAATTGAGGTTGGTGCAACAACTTTTTGTTGCATGCAAGGATTGGTCCCTCGACAACCTTACTAAATCATTTTTAAATATACTATGCTAATAATAATATTAGCTGATGAAAGACAGCAAATCTTCCAACCTAATCTATACAATCCACGTCTACTTATTTAATTTTAGCGTCTAATTAATATCTAAAAAAATTGTTTAGCACTCTATTTATTTTTATTAATATATCATTAAATGGAGAATTGTCAACCTCATAGGCCCATTCTGTACCCCATTTTTCTTTCATTTCATTTTCCACAGAAACTTAATATTGCAATTTTAAAAGGGTTAATTGCACTACAATCTCTTAACTATTAGCGAATATCATTTTATCTCTCTCATTTATGAATGGATATATATATATATATTGACCCCCTTAACTATGAAAATTATATAGATGCATCCCTTTTGGAAGGGTCTAGAGAATGAAAGTGATATATTTTTATAGTTGAAGAGGTTAAAATGTATGAGTTCATAATAAAATGATATTCGTTAATAATTTAGGGTCTTAGTGTGAATAACTTATTTTAAAACTAGCGAGCCATTCATGTACTATTTAACATGTGCTTTAAATGTTATTTTTCTTTATATTTATTTTTTATTTTTTTATAATTTATTTTTTCTGTGTCCATAGGCCATACCCTTACCAAATCATTGACCTATGCATTTCTAGGACCCATCCAAATGAAAGTAATCAACATCCAAGGCCCATATATCACCTGATCATGGTATATTATATTAATTAAGGTGTGCATCATGTGGTAGGATGATAATGAAGTTAAGAATTTAAATTATTTCTTACTTTATTATTATTGTTTTTCTTTCTTGATAAATTTGTCATTTTTTTGTTGTTGTTATATTATAGAAGAATTCTTTTTTACACCAACCTAACCAAGGCAACAATGAGTATGAAAATCTTTTTTATAAGTGCCGTTTGATAACACTTACGTTTTCAGTTTTTAGTTTATATTTACAAAAATTTAAAAAATTCAAATAAAAACTTGTTTGGTAAATTTTTGATTTATAAATAAGTGGTTTCAGTTTATAAATTCAGCCAAAAAATGTAAACTCAAAAAATGAGTTTACGTTTTGAATTTTCAGTTTTTTTTTTGGTACCACCCAACACTAGCCACCACTCGCCACCATTTTCCACCACCGTCTTCTGCCACCACCACACACCACCCATCACCACTCAATCTCACAGTATCAACTATTACTACATGATTGTTGAACCAACTGCAAAGATTATCGATAAATTTGTCTACAAAGCTAATAATCACACATATTCTGTTACTTCTTTAGGTGTAGATATCTTGCAATTAACACAAGGTATATCAGGGAAAACAAAAAATAAGTTTTATTTTTCTTTTGTGTTATGGAAATGAAAAAACAAACAAACAAACAAACAAAGCTCCAGAGAGGATTACAAGTTTTCATGTACAGCCCCAAATTAGGAGAAATTCTATTTCCACACACTTGATTAACTTAGTGCACATCTTTTTTTTAAATTATTTTTATTACATTTCTATCCTTCAATCAAATTACTAACACACCTCTCCCTTTCTCAGTCCCTCCCAACCTCCCAACTCAACCCTAACTTTTGCCATTTCCGACCACCAGAAGTCACCTCTCTCCCTTCCGATCATCACTACCTTCATAGCATTCCTCTCCTCTTGACCGGCATCCATTACATAGAAATCCAGTTATGGCTATTAATCTGGCATAACTTGATATATGTTATTAAATTTCATCTCTTTCTTCTGTTTTTTGAACAGGTAAAGCTTTTGTCCTTCAATATATCCATTGGGAGACCAGTTGTGGCAATTAAATGAAGGTGTCACTACAACATTTTCTTAGTTTAGTGACATTTGAAAGTGTCACAAAACTATTCTTCTAATGACATTTTTTGGTCTTGTGGCATTTTGAAAAAGTGCCACTTCTATCGGTGCCACGGTAGATACTTGCAAGTGCCACTGCACCATCATGGCTAAAAACTTTCAATGACATTTTAATGTCATGGTAGATATTATTTGTGGCACTATCAAGCGCCATTAAAAAAAGAGTTAGTGACACTTATAAGTGTCATTACATTATCAAGACTAAAACCTTTCAGTGACACTTTAATGTCATGGTAGGCACTATTCGTGACGCTATCAAGTGCCATTCGTGACGATAATTCGTTGTAGAACAATTTGATCCGCTCTTGCAAAGACTCGAACCACCAACCTCCCGCACCATAAACCTTATACACCAAGTCCAGCCCTTCCCAGCACCACCATCTTGCACTTCACGAACTGTTGTTGATTGTCAGCCTCTTATGGGATATGCATCTGTTATTTCAGTGGCAGACCTCTTAACATTCATCTGTTCTGATAACTTTAGTTTTAAACATTATGTTGAGCTGAAGGGGCTATGGCAACTGCAGATGGCAGTCCATTATTAATCAGATCAACTGGGTTCTTCACAGATCCGATCTGAGGGCGGCGATGGAGAAGAGGAAGCAGTAGCGGGAGGGGGAGAAGGCAGGGGAGGGGCAACAGCCGTGGGAGGTTGAGAGAGGCTGAGAGGGGAACGGCGCTGGTGGGAGGTGGTGGTTGCCGACAATGGTTAGGGTTAGGATTTGTTGGAGAAGATGAGGGTAGTTTAGTATTATCTGAAAATTATTGATGTGTATTGAGACAAAATTAAAAGTTTTAGTTTGTGTATAGTGTACACTGAGTAAATGATGTATACTAAGATAAGTAAGGATGTGTAAATAGAAGGGGTACTTACCAATCAGTCCTATTAACTAGACTTATTTACTTACAGGTCCTAACTAATAAATTTAACACTATAAAAATAAGAGATTGATAAATTTATCACTATAAATTTATTCATAAAAACAAAGAGACTGATAAATTTATCATTATAAATTTATTCATAAAAATAAAAGACTGATAAATTTATCTTTATCACTTAAGAAATTTATCAATAGGACTTAATGGGTAATAAGTTTCAAAAGTAGGACTTATAGGTAGTTTACCCTAAATAGAATTACCCCCAAATTAGATACGTGTGGCATCTATTGATTTTTTTTGACCTTTTTAACCCTATGTTTTTTGTTTGTGTGGTTTTTTTTTTTGTTTTTTGGCCATAGTGAACTTTTTAATGCAAAACAAAAAATGTACTTTTTAGATTCATCAATGAAACAAAATTTTAAATTAAAAAATGCTAAATTTAAAAGAAAAAAAAAAAATCACTAAAGGCAAAAGATGCACATTTTTTTGGGCTTCTTTTTTGTTGATTTTTATTTTTGTTTCTTGAATTTGTCCCAAAAGAAAGAACTTTTGATCTGCATTAAGAAAAAGTTCACAAAGAAAAAAAAATCCAAATATAAGGCCATCTCCAATTAACCAAATCTGTTACCAAATTTAAATTTGGTGAAAAAGCACATTTTTTTTGATCTCTAATGATTTCATCAAACCTGTAATCTTCACTAAACTGAGGAGCTAGGCCAGTTTTCACCAGTTTACTGTGCGTTAACGTTGCGGGTGAGACCCACTGGATGACCGGCCGGACGTCCGGGCCAATTGTCTCCCTGATCATCTGGTTAACTGCACAATTTCCATAACACAGCCATGGTTTGGGCTCCGAACTGGCTTGCAACAATATTAGAAGCACTATATATTTGTATTTCTCTTTAACTTTGTAGCTGTATCGTCTGTGTGTAGATAGGAAATGGGTGTTATGATTCCAAGGAATCTAAACCCAAACTCAAAATCTCTTCACAGCAACAAGAATCGCATCGTCGTCGCATCTTGGGTCCGCTAGACTTGCCAAACATCTCTTTTCTTTGTGAAAAATCAGCCTTTTCGATTTCAAAATCACAAAAGTAGGCCTTTTTTCCCTCATAATCTTTCTTCTCCTTTTCATAGTCCATGGCTTGATACTGTATTTGTGAGCTTTGGCGAAAAATGGGTCATTCCATTTGTGGGTTTTGCATTTTATAGGTTTGTGGTTCACACATTGGTAATGTTGGGTTCTCGATGATTTTGGGTTCTTTTTTATTAATGGTTTTGCAGTGAATGGATTGATTTCAAATGGGTATTTCTTGAATTTCTGATATCTATCCTTAGCTTGGTCTGATGTGTTGTCGTTGTCGTTGTTGTTTATGATATGAGTCTGATTCTTCGGAGATTAAAGGAGCAGTGTATTTGGGGCTCTGGCTAGAATTTTATGTTTCTAGCATTGGAGTTCTGATTCATTCGTTGTTTTTTAAATATGTCTTTTTGGTTGACAATTTGCGTCTGGGTTTGAGGGTTCTGCAATTGATTATTATTATTGCCTCACAGAATTGGAGGGCTTTTCGGTTCTAGGATTTCAGCATTGTTTGGATTCATAGAAATTTTTGTCTAGGGGTTTTTCATGCTCAGAATTGAAACAAAAAGGAAAGTTTGTATTGTTGAATTTGGGTAGTGTTCTTGCTGGGAAAGGGAGAGAAGACATCCATTTATGGATTGCTGTTGCAGCTGCTGGTGCCGGCTATGTAACCAAGCGTTGGAAGAAGAATCGTTTGAGGGACAGGGAAAGATCAGTAGAGTTTTCTTCTGGGGATTCCAAGTTTGTGAAACTTGAATCACCACCTTCCATGGCCCACCTTTGTGACAAGAGCTGTTCTTTCCAAGCCTTATAGGGAAACATGTTTTTTTCATTTACTATTGTGGATTGATCGGCCGGTCGTCTTTCCAGACAAACTGTGTTTTACTGACAGCTACAAATTTACTGTTGAAGTGGCTGATATCAGATAGATGAATTCATACTTTTTTTTACTCAAATTTGATAAAATATTTGGTGAACTATTAGAGATGTCCTAAAAAGTTATATTTAATGAAATCAAATGACAACCATGACCAATCAACGAAGAAGTGTTTATTTAATTTGTAGTATTGACAAGTTTAGAACCTGCTAAAGATCTTGTCGGGGGCATCCAAATCTTCTTATCTTAAATTTTTTTGTCATTTTTTCTGTTCTTCTGATCCAAACAAGCTCTTGAATCACTATATTTAGATATTTAGGAGAAAAAAGATGAGAAAATAAATGATTAGGAGAGAAAAGAAGAGAAAATAAATGATTTGTTAAGGTTTCATTTGAGAAGCTGGTAATGTTAGTTAGCTATTTACATTTTTAATTATTTTAGTCTAGTTAAAAAAATTATGTTTGAGAAGTTAATTGACTTTTTTTTTTTTTTTTTTTTTGGTGGTTGATTTGATGGCTGTGAGAGAAAAAGTGAAATGATTATAGATTAGATGTGACATTTTATTTTATTAACTATTTTTGTTTATTTTATCTTTTAGTGATCTATTTTAACTCAATTTTCTTTTCAAACAAAGCCTAAGTTAGGAGAGAAAAGAAAGGACGTGACAAGCTTGAGATTTATCTCCACTTGTTTAGTTAAAATAGAGAGAAAAAAACACAATCCAATCTTGTTTGAAAAAACTATATAAAAGAAAAAGTAAAAATCTTACAAATTATATTATCAAAATATCATTTTATTTTTTTAGTACCCAGATAGAAAATTTTGATATTATATAAAATTAATAATCATTCTATTACTTTTCTCTCTCAATCTCTCAATTTTCTTAGCGATTCAAAAATTGAGTTGGGAGATAAATCAATTTTTTCTCATTTCTCCAATGACTAGGACAAAGAGAAATCGATTTATTTTTTCTTCTTTAAAAATTGAGTTGGGAGATAAATCAATGTCTTCGTATTTCTCCAATGAAGAGAAATCGATTTTTTTTTTTTTTTTTTTCTCCCCTTTTCTAAATCACTCAATCCAAATGGAGTGTAACAATTTCTCAAACAAACTTAATAGGATCATTTGGATAATATTATTAAGGGACATTTACACACAAGTTCTAGTTTATGAATTTATATTTCATTAAGTCCTAACTAAGATTTTTTAAATCTTCAAGTCCCATTAAATTTTTAATAATCGAAATTGTCCTTCAAACAATGATTGTTCATCATTTATGATTATCTATAAATGAATATGATGATTTGATATTTATTTTGATTTTCAAAACTTTAAAATATCAACTTTCAAATTGAAAAAACTAAAAAAAAAAAAAAATTATGTGCCAAAAAAAAAACAAAAACTAATCAGTGTGTTTGGTTTCAATTTTTTGAAAACTGAGTTTTTTTCGTGTTTTTTTATTTTTAGTAAATATTTTTGAAATTTTAAGTTTTTTTTTTTTTTTTTTTTTTTTACTTTTTTAGATGCATCTTACTTAGATGTATCTAAAAAGTAAAATATTTCAAAAAATTAATAAATATACAAAAATATATTGCATTTTCAAATTTTTTTTTTTTTTTTTTTTTTTTTTGTATTTTTGGTATTGGTTGAATTTTTTAAAGATTTTTTTCACAAAAATTATACTTTTTAAGTGTATTTATGGTACATATGTCTAAAAATTAAAAAAATTGCTTAAAATATTAAAAAAATTAGTAAAAACAAAAAAAATACGGAAAATAAGAAAGTAAAATTTTTTAAAAAGGGTTTTTAGAAAATCCAAACCAAGCAAAGTTATTTTTTTTTTGGAAAAAAATTTGATGCATCTTACTTAGATGTATCTAAAAAGTAAAATATTTCAAAAAATTAATAAATACACAAAAATACGAAACATATACTGCATTTTCAATTTTTTTTTTTTTGTATTTTTGGTATTTGTTGAATTTTTTAAAGATTTTTTTTCACAAAAATTATACTTTTTAAGTGTATTTATGTTAGATATGTCTAAAAATTAAAAAAATTGCTTAAAATATTAAAAAAATTAATAGAAATAAAAAAATACAAAAAAATAAGAAAGTAAAATTTTCTAAAAAGGGTTTTTAGAAAAACCAAGCAAAGTTATTTTTTTTTGAAAAAAATTAAAAAATTTGTATCTATAAAGGAGCACGATAATGAAACATTGATATGCAAAATTGAAAAAAAAAAAAAAACTTTAAAAATGACAAAACTGATAATGTTCTCAGTTTTATTGGATAGTTAAATCAAATTAATAAGTAGAAGGGCAAAAACGTTTAATCTCTCATGCTCTGTTTTTTTTATCAGTTAGTGAAACAATTATTTGGAACATTACTAAGTAAAATTGATAATGTTGTTAGTTTTAAAAATCGAAAAATGATGATATTATCAGTTTTACTAAATAGGATTTAATGGTTCAAAAAATCTTAAATAAGACCTAAGCTACTATAACATTTGTAAATAGAACTTTTAAGTAATTAATTCTATTATTAATGAGATAATTTAAACAATTGATCAATGAACTATTTGGTTTCTTAAAATTATGTGGTGTCCTCAAAAATTTTCTACTATAAAAAGGGTTGAGGGCCAAAGTTTTTCTTCACCACTACTACCTCCTTCCAAGTACATTCTCAATTGGTTTGCTATTTACTTTTTGTGTGTAATTTTACTAGGAAAGAGAGATGGGTCTAAAAGGCAAAGTAGTGAGGCAAATCGAGATTAAGTCTGATGGGGATGTGTTTCATGAGGTGTTCAGCGCCAGACCACATCACATATACAACATGTCCCCTGATCATGTACAGAGTGTTGAGTTGCTTGAAGGCCAATGGGGCACTCCTGGTTGTGTCATCTTCTGGAAATACACTCATGGTAATATATATATATATATATAAAAAGTAGTTTTACAGTCTCAAAGTATCTTAAAAATACTTACAAAAACATAGTTAATGGTTGAGATTAAGGTGCAATTTGAGAACTTGGTAAAAAGACTTTTTACCAAGTTCTTTCAAAAAAGACACAAAAAAGCCATCAAAAGAGTCAAAAAGTCAACATTTTACCAATTTCTCAAAACACCTCTAATTTCATATGTGGACTCTATTATACAATGAATAAATCTAAACCACGACCCCTTTTCTGATTCAATTCCTTGTATGTATATCTCGTCCATAGACTTTCTAATATTATATTGAGCAATATCATTTCTATATTTAACAAGCATGTAATATGGGTGAAAGTTGACATGTGTTTAGAACATCTCCAATGGATCTTGACAGTTCAATTTAGTTAAAGTTATATTTTAAATATATGTTACGGTATTAAAATGTCATATTTTGACAAACTTACTTTTGTAGTGTATTGTTGTTTTTTGTCCGATCACTATATAATTTAAATTTTACCATACCATGAGATCGTGTATATCTAATTATATGTATTCACAGTGTCTTTAAATTTAACTTTCAATTACCAAAAAAAAAATGTACTATAATAATCAATATTTATAAAAAAAATATCAATTCTTTAGTTTGATTTGAGGCCTTGTTTGGCTGGAAGTTATTTGGCTAAAATAGTCAATAAAGACAAGATAGCTAATAGCCAATAAGATAAAATGTCACATCTAATTCATAATTATTTTACTTTTTTTTTTTCCTGACCATCAAATCAATTGAAAAAAAAAAAAAACCAATTATCATCCCAAACACAACTTTTTCAGTTAGGCTAAAATAGTCAAAAATTCAAATAATCAACTAAAATAACTTATTCCCAAATGGGGCCTGAATAATTAATTAACGGCACTGGTGGTCCTTATGTTTTACTCCTTGTATCATTTTGGTCCTTGTACTTTCAATTGGCTCAATTTTGACCTTTAATTTTAGATTTTTGTTTCAATTTGGTTCAATTGATAATATTGTTAGTGTTTTTTTAAGAAATATTATCACTAAATTAATTAAGGCTAACTTACTGAGTAAGTTTATAATTTTTTTCTTAAAAATATAACAATGACACTTATGTGTATATTTTTCATAAAAAATACTAAAAAGTGTAATCAATTGGACTAAATTGAGATAAAATTAAAAATTTAATGTTAAAATCAAGCCAATTAAAATTATAGGGACTAAAATGACACAAAAATCAAAGCACAAGGACTACCGTTCTAATTTATCTATTAATTAATTAAAAGTCAATGATTAAACATTCATGATGCTAAAATTTTATATGATGCTCCTGGCGTGCTAAATTTGACACGAGTATAACATTATGTTTAATTTGGCACGATATATAGCAGACTGATATCAAATTTTAGTAATAATATGCTATGTAACACAATTGGAGTTGCTTTTACTTTAACGTTTCCATTTATGGAGTAGTGTGTGATAGATAATTACTTTGGATATATATAGGTTACACTAGATTTTATATTTATGAGTTGTTGTAATAATTTCCTCGCATTAAAAAACAAAATTTAGCATATAGTTTTAACAATTATATAGACGAACAAATAGGAAAAAATTGTGATTAACTATAATTTTACCTACTACAAAGTTTTATTTTTTGTGAATATGATTTCAAATTATTTTATTTTTCTGCTTGTTGATGATATTATGTGATATACCACAGAGGGAAAGCCGAAGACTTGCAAGCAAATTATCACAGAATTAGATGTGGCGAAAAGGTCAACCACATACAAGGTTATTGAAGGTGATCTCTTGCAGGAGTACAAGACCTTTACCCTTCATTCTTAAGGTTGAACCAAAAGGCCGAAACAACTTGGTGACTTGGACCCTTGAATATGAGAAGCTTAATGAACAAATTGATGCTCCAAATAGTATGATGGACACTGTTATGACTGTGTGCAAAGATATTGAGACCTACCATCTCAAGTAATATATATATATATATTTATGGTTATATAAATGGTGTGATGGTAAGGAGTGTTTGTGTGTCTATTGAGAATAAAGACAATATGCATCCGATGAGATGAGAGCTATTGTGTAAGATAACAACAGGGTTTGAATCGTATTGTCAGTAAAACGTCTACATGTGAAAAAAAATATATAATATTTGGTTGTTGCTTGTATGCATAATGCATCTATATAAATAAATTTGTTTGTGTAATTGGTTTGGTGAAGTTTTCTATTCTGATGTCAAATTAATTGTTTGAATTTTTCAATGTTAAGTCTCAACTCAACTTTACTACATGATTTAGAGTTAAAAGAGATTTATCAATTATTTAAAATGAGATGAATTGGAATAGAGAAAATGAGATAGAAGATCTTGTACTCTCTCACAATATATGTTTGCATATGCGCAAACAACACTAATTTATAACTCATATTAACATAGTCACATACACGATGAATTAAAATTCAACATCTCACATCTCTCATAAAATTTTAGATATTTAACCGGAATAGTGCTATAAAGCCTACTATTTTTCGCTCTCAAGAATGGAAAAGGGGGCCATAGCTAAAAATACATTTTGATTGGAAGGTGTTATTGACGCATGGTAGGCTTAGATTGGGATCCATTTCAATAATCTAAACCGTAATTAGATTGGATTGGAGAGGTCTAGAGGGTGAAAATGACATATTTTTATAGTTGAAGGGGTTAAAATGTATGAGTTTATGATAAAATAATATTCACTAATAATTTAGAGGGTCTTAGTATAAATAGCCTATTTTGAAACATGTGTTTTAATTATTATTTTTCTTTATATTTATTTTTTCTTGTTTTATTATTTTTTTTCTGTGTCTATAGAATTTTTTTCTTGACAACGAAGAAAAATTTACCCCTAAAATGATGTAGTTTTTTTCATTTCTTTTGTGAGGAATCCATTCGAGAGAGCCACCACAGGCCATACCCTTACCAAATCATTGACTCATGCATTTCTAGGACCCATCCAAATGAAAGTAATCAACATCCAAGACCCATCCCATTTGGAGAGATCTACAAGGTGAAAATGATATATTTTTATAGTTGAAGGGGTTAAAATGTACGAGTTTATAATAAAATGATATTCGATAATAATTTAGAGAGTCTTAGTGTAAATAGCCTATTTTGAAAAACATGTGTTTTGAATGTTATTTTTCTTATCGTTCAAAAAAAATGTTATTTTTCTTTATATTTATTTTTTCCCTTTTTATAATTTTTTTTTCTGTGTCTATAGAATTTTTTCTTGACAATGAAGAAAAATTTACCACTAAAATGACGTAGTTTTTTTCATTTCTTTTGTGAGGGATCCATTCAAGAGAGCCACCATAGGCCATACCCTTACCAAATCATTGACCTATGCATTTCTAGGACCCATCCAAATGAAAGTAATCAACATCCAAGGCCCATATGCGTCCGGATCCTCTAGAGTGATCCTTTATGAAGCGACACATGTCCCATTAATGGAATCAATGGCTAAGATGATCTCTCTCCAAAACGACGTCGTTTTGGTTAGTTGGACCAAAAAAAAAAATTTTTTTTTTTTTTTGCAGAGTTTGCAGATTGAGAAGGAGGATGAGGAGAGAGAGTTGAGGAAGAAGAACGAAGCCATCGCGGCCCAACGCCACCCCGCCGCCACCAGACATTACCGATTCATATTGGCTACAACTCTTACCTTGATTTTGTAGCTTTGGTGTTTGTTGTTTGTCCTCACAAAGAATCATCCCCAAACTTACCATAACATAATACTATGAAATGTTAAGCAAGGAAAGAAGATAACCACCACTGAAATATGAGGTCAATTTCAAGTTCACGATCCAATTCCTCAATTTCTTTGTTGTCATCAACCACTGCCCGACTGAGGTCAGATTTTAGAAGTGAAGCATATAGAGATATATGTTTCTTGCGCAACCTTGCATACAACTTCAGACTTTGATCTGGGTTTTCTTTCTTCTTGAATCCAAAAAAATATCAGTTTAGAAATCTAGACAACGATAGTGTTGTCTAGATTTCAAATGCATCTTGTGTAAATGTTATTGCTGTATTGCCAAGATATTCTAAGGTCAGATTTTAATCCTATTTCATTTTTTTAATTTGTTTTTTATTTTTTATTTTTTGGGTGAATAAGTTTTTCAATTTCAATTTCTTCATTGTTCTTCATTTTTTTGCTATGTTGGGTTAATGGGTTTGATACCTCAGGAAGTTCATCGCCATGGACGACATCAAATTCATTTTCATGTGGATTTCTCCGCAAATCCATCCATTTTCTTCTTCATCTCTCAAACCCATCAAAATCTCTACAAAATCTCTATCGTTGAAGCTTCTTGAAGAATAGATTCGGGCAACACGACTTCAGCAAAAAATTGTGGATCAAATTCTGCAAAAAAATTTGCAGAGAAAATTTTTTCCTCAGCTCTCTCTCTCTCTCCTCTTCCTCTCTCTTGATCTGCAAACTCTGCAAATTTATTTATTTATTTATTTATTTGGGTCATCAAAACAACGTCGTTTTAGAGAGGGATCATCTCAGCCATTGATTCCATTAATGGGACATGTGTCACGCCATAAAAGATTACTCTAAAGGATCACTTCACAGATCACTTTAGAGAATCTGAACGCAGCCCATATATCACCGGATCATAGTGAACTTTTTTTGGCCATAGTGAACTTTTTAATGCAAAACAAAAATTGTACTTTTTAGATTCACCAATGATTCAAAATTTTAGATTAAAAAATGCTAAAATTGAAAAGAAAAAAAATCACTAAAGGCAAAAGTGCACATTTTTTGGGCTTCTTTTTTGTTAATTTTAAATCTTTTTTTTTTTGAATTTATCCCAAAAGTAAGAACTTTTGATCTGCATTAAGAAAAAGTTCACTATGAAAAAAAATCCAAATATAAATAGCTATATTTAATGAAATCAAATGACAACCACGACCAATCAACGAAGAAGTATTTATTTAATGAAGAATATTGGAGACTCTCAAAATTCGACCCATTACTTCCACTCCTAATTAATTTATAATTACTCATTATTTGTTTATTTATTTATTTATTTTTTCTTCTCTCCCTCCCTCTCATAAATGTGTGTGGGGCTGTGGGGTCCTACGTCCCTATCACAATTAGAGTTCTCTAGCATCAGTATTTGTAGTATTGAGAAGTTTAGAACCTGCTAAAAATCTTGTTAGGGGCATCCAAAGCTTGTTATCTTGAATCTCTTTGTCCGTTTCTGTTCTTATCCAAATGAACTCTTGAATCACTATGTTTAGATATTTAGGTTAGAAAAGGAGGAGAAAATAAAGAGTTGTTTGAGATGAATTATAGAAGTGTACTTTTTGGCACTTTAGATAAAAAAAATAAAGAAAAAAAATAGTTACTTGGGATAATTTTTTGACTTTTTATAAAAAAATATGTATTAAAATGTCGTATAATATTACAAAATTATCGTATTGCCCCTAATGCTCCCTATGTGTACTGACAGTGATTGTTTATGAAGCCAGTACGGAGCATTGCTTTGAAGTTGTGTGGTGGGCAGCATGCATCAGAAGATATATAGGAGCAGCTTGCCTCTAGTCTGAGATCGGATTGGACGGTGCTGTTCGGTTCGTGAGGGCCCATCATGGATCCCGTTTTGATAATTCGAATTGTTCAATGTGTAGAACTCGTCGAGTACTATATGTTTGTAAAAAATCACGTTGATCGGATATCGATAGCTATTTCATCGGATCAATTTTTTGTCAACCGTTAAATTGTTCACTATTCATTTTTTTTTTTATACAAAACTGATTTGATCATATAGTTATCGATATCTAATCCGTGTGATTTTTTATAAGCATATAGTACTCGACGAGTTTTACACATTGAACGGTTCAAATTATCAAAAAGGGACTCGTGATGTGCCTCCACGGGCCGAACAATACCGTCCTATGTAAATTTTTTTGTGTACTCGCCTGTGAACATTTGTACCATCACTTCAGATTGTACTATCAATTCAATACAAAGTTTGCGTGTATTTTTTTTTTTGTGCACACCTTGTGTAAATTTGTTTTTATTTTTTATTTTTTTATGAATAATAATAACTTTTTGACTTTTTTTTTTTTGGTAACTTTTTGATTTT
This sequence comes from Camellia granthamiana, assembly GCA_036172215.1. Taxonomy (NCBI): domain Eukaryota; kingdom Viridiplantae; phylum Streptophyta; class Magnoliopsida; order Ericales; family Theaceae; genus Camellia; species Camellia granthamiana. The sequence continues at coordinate 120,406,723 of CM069912.1, read as the reverse complement.
TTGTCTTTTATAGAATATGCCAAACAAGCACTAAATGATTTGTTAAGGTTTTATTTAGGAGTTGGTTGTTTTAGTTAGTTATTCAGATTTTTTTTTTGACTATTTTAATCTAATTTAAAAAATTGTATTTGGAAAGTTAGTTGATTTTTATTTACTTATTATTTTTTTTTTGTAATTGATTTTATGGTTCTGACAAAAAAAGTGAAATGATTATGGGTTAGATATAACATTTTGTCTTATTGATTATTTTAGTTTATTTTGTCTTTTTATGATCTATTTTAGTCCAATCTTCTTTCCAAACAAGGCTTAAATTAGGAGAGAAAGAAAGGAAGAGACAGAAGCTTGAGATTTATCTCCCCTTGTTTAGTTAAAATACAGAGAAAAGAAAGAAAATAATGGTTTTTCTCTCATCTTGTTTGGATAAACTATATAAAAGAAAAAGTAAAAATCTTACAAGTTGTACGGGAAAGAAATAAATCTTCTCGTATAATCCTGTTGATCAAGTCTGCGCTCCTCCGTACGACGTCGTTCTACTACCTGAAAATACAAACGTGAGCTGGCCGGCGGGTGTGTGCCGGAAACCTCTCCGATGCCTAAGTCAGTAAACTAGACAAATAGACAAAAGCTCTGTGAATTCGGGAATCAAAGTTGTGTTACCTCTCCATAGGTGATGTTTGTGAGCTTTTGTAAGTTTCGTGTGGCACAATCCTAGTAGAACTTTTACTCCTCCATGCAGAGTCCTCCTAGGATTCATACTCCTGAAGGATAATGCTTATCCTCCAACACCCCCCTCACTGCTTAAACCAAGTGAGATGGTTTTACCATGGCCGAACTATCACACGACCGAAATATCATTGCCATGCTGGACTAGCTGGAGTGACCGATCTAACTGTTAGTTCAGCTCTTTTTCCTTTCTTCTACCTTGGCTTCACATGCCAAGACTGAGCTATCCATAGAAGAGTTAAGCCGAACTAACCTAAACCAAGTCCTGAAGTGGGCTCAGCGTATCTCGGTTCCGTATGCCATGACCGGGCTAACTCTGGCGACCGACCCATCCACAGTTCTCTTCTAGACCGGACTAAAAATAGGGCCTTCTGGGACCGGACTAATCGTCATGGCTCTGTGACCGGTCTAACTTCAAGACCTCTTTTTGGACCGGAGTAACTTTATGGCCATTTTACCCAGCCCTTCGCACTGCTGCCCAAAACGGCCTATTATCCAGCTCGGCTCAATTTCTATACAAATTACCCTCTCAATTGCCCCTTAATTCCATCTGCATAGCATGATAGGGATTACTTGTCCATTAGCCGAGCTAAAACTCTCCTTAGCCTATCCAGCCGAGCTAAAAACTCTTAGCCTTTCTAGTCGAGCTACCCCTGTCCGGTCAAAACATCCCTTCAATCGTAGCAACTGAATCGCTTCTCCTTCTCATGACACGTGGCATGCTGGCATTGGTCAACTGTAGCTATCACGCCGCCCTCGTACACCGCAAATTTTGAACAGTTCCCGCCTTTAGGTCTTTTCCCCAAAACAAAACCCTTTCGCATTTCAAATCGTTTCTCCCACTATTCAACCTCTTCTCTCCCTGAACCTCCATTGCTTTTCAACCCTGTAACTTTTGAAGCTTGTGTTTTGCAGCTACCGTCGCTTCCATCTTCAAGTTTTTCTTTTTTTCTTGGTAAGCATCATAAATCTGTTCTTATTTTTCTTTGTTTCTGCACTTTGTTCAATCCTCTGTAGTTTGTTTCGTGTGTTTTTGAAAAACACATTTTCTGCTTTGCCTTGCATCTTTTAGAAAAAATTTATAAGAATCCTTTGAATTTTATGAAACAACCAGTAAAACACTGTATTCAATCCAAAATCACGACGCAACCGAACTAGGATATTGTTTATACAAGGCGCAGGTCTTAGCTAGATTATAACCGAACTAGTACTCGTGTATATACCAGTAGTTTCAATAAGTCACCATTTTTTATTTAACTTAGCCGAGATAAACGAACCGAACTAAGTCTGCACTTAGTGTACTGAGAAACCTCAATTCCGACCGAGCTAGGACTTCGGGGCTAAACCAGCTTTCTTAGTTTTTTAGACCGAACTCAGAAAGCTGCCCCTAGAAGCTCAACCGATCTAACAGAACCTTTTCTTTAACCGAAATATCGACTCGTTCGCCGAGACCGAGCTAACAAAACCCTTGCTCAACCCGAGCTTTCAAGCACTTTGTTGAAACCGAGATAGGACCTGTAACATCTCACATAGCCGAAGTAAGACTTCTTTTATCTTGCTTTTACTTTGTAGCACGGTCCAACAAGCTGTGCTTAACACCTTTGTTTTCCACTTTGCAGACTTAGGTTGCCCAGGTACTCCTTTGAGCGCTCAACCGAGCTACTGAGTACAAAACTTCGACCGAGCTAACACAGCTTTAATTTATTTATAACTTAAAACATAAATGGGGAAATATAGATTCTTAGTAGAAACACTTGGGGGTCTGGCCAAATTTCGAAGGGAGTATAACATCCCTAACGATGTCCACCTTACCCTAGCCAAGAAAGATATCACACCATGGGGCAAAGAAGGCTTTGTACCCTTTACCCTCCTATCCATAGTAGAAACCGGTCTAAGATTCCCGGTTCAACCCTTGCTTTGCGAGTTTCTTAGGCAAACCAGGATCTGCCCTACCCAACTTTCCACCAACTCATATCGCATAATAAACGGTATAGCCGAACTAAACCGCCGAGCTGGCATTAACCTTGGCTTAGCCGAACTATTTCATCAATACTCTATAGGCTCAAAGGAAGACGGATGGGTTTACTATTTAAGAATACGCCACCGCCGAGAGAAAATAATAAAAGACACACCGGATAAAGACTTAAACGATGACGATTTTTTCTGGGTATCTGGTAATTTTGAAGACCACCAAGCCCAGATCCCAGGCCGCAGTATAAATTGGAATAAAGGAACACCCGGTATAATTACTTCGGCTCTATGCATGCTTCTGTTTTACTTCGGTTTCTAATTTCATAACCGAACTAATAGTTGTATTCTTTTTGTAGATCCAGCCCATCTTCAATCATTATACAGTCACCCGAACTTAGCCATACTTCGTGCCGCACTACGATACCACGAAAGAAGTTGGGCCAAACTTCTGAATTTTGAGCCAACATATTGATATAGCGACCGACGCAAAGCCAGAGTAACAGACTTTTTGCTAGAGGATGCCCCTGAGCCGGACCCCACTTTACCCCAGATCAATCTTATCCCTTTGACTGCCGAACAAGAGATGGCCAAAAGAAACAGAGTAAGGGCCCTCTTGACCGAAACAAACAAGGCCGAGGTACCTCCACCGCCCCAAACACAGGAAACCGTGGTGGCCCTACCATCACAACAACCCTCCTCATCTCGCCCAGCTAAACGCGCCCGGACTACCCCAACCGAGCAGCGTCTTGTTGATGAGGATGAAACAACTCTTCCACCCAGCCGTCCACCGAGCCCTCAACCGGAGCCTGCCGACCGAGCTAGCTCCTCTAAATGGAGTCCAAAATTGACTTTCCAGAACCGTGCTATCTGTGACACCGACTCAGTGGTGGCAGACAAAGACCACATGCTAGCCTTCAATCTGGCTAAGAGTGTGTATCTGCCCCCCGACATGGAGCACCACAAACACCTGACCGAGCCCAAGGCCATCCGGTCAGCGACGAAGTCCATGATCCTGGTAAGTGGCCCTTCTTGCCTCTCAATTTTTTTGAACTTTCTGTTCGGTTTTGTCATTGGTTTCTTTCCATTATTTTGCAGGCCATGCAAAAGAGCCAAGTTGCACACAAAAAGGTGTTGGAGCTCAGGAAGACAGCAAGGCAGGCCATGGCTGAAGTTGAAGAAAAAACAACCGAACTGAAAGACGCCCAACAGAAGAATGCCGAGCTAGAGGCCGAGGTAACCCGTCTGACCGGACTGGTTACCTCGGCCAATGCTGACAAACATAAAGCATTAACCGTGATGAAGGACAAATACTTGCGTGAGCTTGCCAAACTTGAAGGCAAGAAGAACTCTGAGATTGCCGAGCTGAAAAAGAAGGCTGATGACGCCGAGCAAAAAGGTTTTAAAGAAGGCGAAGCAGCTTACATCCAGCAGTGTGAGGCAGCGAAAGACCTGTTCTTCAAGTGCGGTTGGAGAGGTGCTGTGGAGCAGCTCGGTTGTGGGCCCGAGATCGAGGTCCACAATCCTCCACAGTACTTTTTACCGGCCTCACTGGCGGAGTACGCTGCGAGCCTTCAAAAACAATTCCTTGAAGATTCAGATGGTGATGAAGAAAACGAGCCAACTGATACCCCGGTTGACGATGTTCCAGCTAACCAATTAGCTCGGGCGGAGCTTACGGTAGAAGATCTGACCATTGAGCAACCAGCTGAAACCGAGCTCCAGGCCGAGACTGTGCTCCCGTCTGAGACCGGGCTTCTTGTTGATGTGGATGCTAATCTTGATGCCGAAATAGACGATCTGTTTAGCTGATTTTGCATTTTCTTTTCTTTGTTGCTTGTTTGATCAGTTTTTTTTGGACTTGTAACCGGGCTGGGGACCCCTCCTTTGTGTTTTGATTTTTATTTGATCAATGAAAATCTTTTTTTGTATTCAACACTTACTCCGGTCTGACCTGTATGCTTGCACTTGTAATGAGTTTTTCAATGAATTCTGTTTGAAGAATCTTTGTACTTTCAGTTCGGTCTACTGCCATGCTTGCTTTTACTTTTGGATTCAGTCTAATACTTTCTTGCCGAGGTAACAATCTTGGTCTTATTCTAGCCATGTAATTAGTTGCCAATCACTCTTTAGCCGATATAACTTACTACGGCTGAAGAGTACTAAGAGTTGGTTTAATCCAGCCAACCATTCTTCAGCCTATACCCTTATTTTGGCTGAAGAGTACTAATAGTTTAATCCAGCCAACCACTCTTTTAACCGATATACCTTACTTTGGTTGAAAGAGTACTAAGAGTTGGTTTAATCCAGCTAATCTCTAAGTTGGTTTTTCCAGCCAACCTAGAATAAAATGTTTGGTTAATCCGACCAAACGTCCTGCAGCCTGGATCCTTATCCTGGGCTTAGGAAGGTGTTGGTTTAATCCAGCCAACCTCTAAGTTGGTTTTTCCAGCCAACCTAGAATAAATGTTTGGTTAATCCGACCAAACGTCCTGCAGCCTGGATCCTTATCCTGGGCTTAGGAAGGTTCGCAGTTTGGTTATTCCGGCCAACTGTGTTTTTTGTGCCCCTAACTCACTAATTCACTAAAACAAATTTTTACAGAAGAAAACGTCTATACTGAAAAGAAAACTACTTGTTTTATTGAGAAAGGGAGAAATTACACAAACTTTAATAAGAAAAAAGCTAAAAATAAAATAACTTGAGATTTGCAGTATTCCATGGCCTGAGAATTGCCTTGCCGTCCTTGTCCTCTAAGTGGTATGCCCCTTTGCCTGCTAATTCTACCACTTTATATGGACCTTCCCAATTGGGCCCTAGCTTGGTATCTCCCGGTACCAAGGTATTTCCCATCACTTTGCGCAGTACCCAATCTCCGATTTTGAATTGCCTTGGATGCACTATCTTGTTATACTTTTTGGACAATTCTTGTTGGTATGAGGCGATGTGAACTAGTGCTCTTTCTCTTCTTTCTTCTGCAAGGTCGAGCTCTAATGCTATGGCTTCTCCATTCAAGTCTGGATCAAAATTCTCGCTTCGAATTGTGGGGAGGCCAACTTCCAGTGGGATTATTGCCTCCATACCATAGGCTAAGAAGAATGGTGTTTCTCCTGTTGATCGCCGAGGTGTGGTGCGGTAAGCCCATAAAACATGAGGGAGCTCTTCTGCCCCACTTGCCTTTTGCTTTCTCTAACCTTTTCTTTAATCCATCCAAGACTACTTTGTTTGATGCTTTTGCCTGTCCATTTGCTTGGGGATATGCCGGTGTAGAATTGTAGAACTCTATCTTGTATTCTTCACAAAAGCCTTTGAAAATTCTGCCGTCGAACTGAGTGCCATTGTCAGAGTTTAGGGCTTTTGGTATGCCAAATCAAGTGATGATGTTCTGCCAGACGAATTTCTTTACATCTTTTTCCTTGATTGATGCCAATGCTTTTGCCTCCACCCACTTTGTGAAGTAGTCGGTTGCTGCAAGAAAGAATTTCCTGTTGCCTGGTGCTATTGGAAGTGGTCCTACTATATCCAATCCCCACATTACGAAGGGCCATGGGCTAGTTAGAGGTAGAAGTTCTCTGGCAGGTTGGTATATTTGGTGTGCGAACCTCTGACATTTTTCGCACTTTTTGACATATTTTTCAGAGTCTGCTTGCATGTATGGCCACCAGTACCCTTGCGAGATTGCTCTGTATGCTAGTGATCTTCCTCCTTGATGGCTTCCGCATACGCCCTCATGTATCTCGAACAAGAATGTTTCCACTTTGCTGCGATGAACACACTTTAGGTAGAGTCCTGAGAACGACTTTTTATACAATGCTAGAGAAGGGGAGAGCCAAAATCGCTGCGACTTCGCTCTTATTCTATTGGCCTCTTTCTTTTCTTCTGGTAAGATGCCGTCTTTTAGGAACAGTATGATGGGATCCATCCAAGAAGGGCCTAGCTCCGCGCAACATACTTCTTCTGCTTCGGGGTCTTCAATGCTTGGTCTGGGTAGGTAGTTGATCAGCAATGGATGAGGGATGGAAGTATCTGCCATTGAGGCAAAGCCTGCTAGTTCGTCCGCTCTGCTGTTTTCCTCCCTGCCGATTTGTTCTATCCTGATTACTTCAAATTTCTTGATCTCTGTTCTGACCAACTCTTGGTATTTGGTCATCCTATCATCCTTTGCTTCGTAGTCGCCAGATATTTGGTTTACCACCAGCTGTGAGTCGCTGTAAACCATTAGCTCGGTGGCCTTCATGTAGAATGCTGATTTGAGTCCTGCAAGAAGCGTTTCATACTCCGCCTCGTTGTTTGATGTTGGGAAGCCAAGGTTAACTGCTTGCTCCACGACTAGGCCGTCTGGAGAAATAAGGACTATGCCAAGCCCTGCTCCATGCCGGTTGGATGCTCCATCCACGAAGAGCTTCCACATCTCCCCAACGAACAACTTCCAGCAAGTGGAGGGATCAGATGATGCCTTGGGGTCTTCCATGTTGCTGGTGTTTTCTTCAAGGTCCATGCTTGCTGTCTGCCCCGTGCTTTCTGATTGTACCAAGTCTTTATTTGTTGGTAAGTCTTGACTTGGTGTAGCATGGTTTGCTTCTTCCTTCCTTGCTTTACTCTGGTCTGCCTTGGGACCTGACTGGGTAACTTGTACCAGGGGTTGCGTTATTCCGACGTCAACTTCCATCCCTAGTTCGGTTGTTTTAGTCAGGTCGATTGGGCAGATATGATGACTTCCTGGCGTGAATTCTGCTACAAAGTCTGCCAAAGCTTGAGCCTTTATCGCGGTTCTGGATTGGAACTTGATGTCATATTGTCCCAGCTCTACTGCCCACTTCAAAATTCACCCAGAGAAGTTCGCCCTTTCAAACAAAGCTTTCAATGGGAAAGCTGTGAGGACGATTATGGTGTGGGCGTGAAAGTAGTGCGTCAACTTTCTTGAGGCCATCATCAAGGCCAAGGCCAGTTTTTCTAGTGGCAAGTACCTTGTTTCAGTGCCTAGTAATATCTTGCTGACATAAAAGATGGGCAGATGTTGGATTCCTTCCGCCCGGACCAACACTGCGCTAATTGCGTGCTGTGAGACTGCCAAGTACAGGAAGAGTTCTTCTCCAAGTATTAGGGTGACAAGTAGTGATGGAGAAGACATGTATTCTTTCAAGTTTTTCAGAGCGCGGTCGTATTCTTCATCCCACTCAACTTAGCTTTTAGAGCATGGAAGAATGGTCGTAGTCTGTCCGACGACCAACTTATGAACCGATTGAGCGCAGCCGCCATGCCTGTGAGGTGCTGTACTTCCTTTACTGAGTTTGGTCTCTCTAGATCCTGAATTGCCTTGATCTAAGAGGGGTCTGCCTCTATACCCCGGTTGGTTATCAAGAAGCCCAGGAATTTGCCAGATCCTACACCGAATGCACACTTGGATGCATTGAGGCGCAACTTGTGCTTCTTCAGAATCTGGAACATCTCACCTAGGTCCTTTAGATGGTTGTTCTTATCCTTGCTCTTGACTACCATGTCGTCGATGTAAGCCTCCATTGTTCTGCCTAACAACGGCTCAAACATCTTGGTGACCATTCTTTGGAACGTTGCCCCTGCGTTCTTCAGGCCAAAGGGCATGACCTTGTAGCAATACAGTCCTCTTGGAGTTGTAAAGGACGTGACCTCCTGGTCTGGTTCGTACATGGCGATCTGATGGTAGCCTCTGTACGCATCAAGAAAACTAAGTCGGTTGTGCCCCGCCGTTAGGTCTACCAGTTGATCTATCCGTGGTAGGGGGAAGCTGTCCTTTGGGCATGCTTTGTTGACTGTTTTATAGTCGACGCAGACACGCCATTTTCCATTCTTCTTTGGCACCACGACTGTGTTGGAAATCCATCTGGGGTAGTGCACCTCTCTGATTGCTCCTGCCTCCAGCAGGTTTCCTACTTCTTCCGCCACTATCTCGGCGTGGTGGAGTGCCGATCTGCGTGTGCGCTGAATGATTGGTCTGGCGGATGGGTGGACATTGAGTTGGTGACAGATGAAGTTAGGATCAATGCTTGGCATATCGTATGGTGTCCAGGCGAACACTTCGATGTTAGAGGTCAAAAATTCCAAGACTTCTAATCTCTCAGTGCTTGACAGCGACGAACCGAGCAAAAAGAACTTATCCGGGTTCTTTTCATCTATTCTTACCTCTACCATGTCTTCCACCGCTTTTTGATTAGCTTCTTTGCCGACATCTGCGAACAGTTCATTGCTCTCAGGTTTTTCCACCGAATGAACATATCCTTTGGCAGCGCGGCTACCATTCACCATGACAAATCTCCATAGACCTCTTCAATTACCCCGGCATCGTTTGGGAACCGCATTACTTGGTGGTAGGATGACGCCACCGATCGCATGGCATGCAGCCATGTTCTGTCCAAGATGATGTTGTAAGTGGAAGGGACTTTCAATACCCAGAACTCCACTTGTTTCGTTACACTTCTTGCTCTAACTGGAAGAATTATCTTGCCGACTGGCCACTCTGGCATTGAGTTGAATCCAATCAGGGGAGATACGACAGGTGCCAAGTCTTTATCTTGTAGCTTCAATTGTTTGAATGTTTCGTAGTACATTATTTCACATGAACTACCCTGGTCAATCAAAATCCGCTTGACGTCAAAATCCTTGACTCGGAGAGTGACGACCAGGGCATCATTGTGAGGGCAATATATCCTCGCCAAGTCTCTATCTGAAAAGGACATGACGTTCATGGCCTCTGTCTTTCCCTTTTTTATGGTAGGTTGTGCACTTAGTACCTCTCTTAAGTGCTCAGCCTTTTTGATTGACCCTCTGAGTTCACATATACGCTCAGGTTCAAAGACTACATGTATCACATTGATCACGCCTTGAGGTGGGGCGTCGATTGGCATCCCGTTGGGGTTATTGTGGTCCTGGGGGGCTGGTTGCGTCCCTCCTTCAATGTATTTATCTAGGTGACCTGCTGCCACCAACTCCTCCAGGTGCTGCCTCAATGGCGTGCAATTTTCAGTGCGGTGCCCCTTTTCTTTGTGGAAGGTGCACCGTGATCTTTCGTCATAGTCCTTCTGAGCTTTCCCTAGCTTGGTTGGCCATCTGACGAAAGGCTCATCTCGTATTTCACTTAGAATTCGGTAGATCGGTTTTTTGAATACTGTGGTTATGGCAGTGCGGACTCTCAACCATCTTTTATCCTGGTCCTGTCCATTGTCTCGTCTGCCACGCCCGTTTCTGCTCGGACGATCTACCGTATTGACCTTTGCTGAGGCTTTCTTTTCTGGTACTGTGGTCGTGCCATATTTTGTTTTGGCACGTGCGCCATCCTCCTCCACCCTGATGTGCTGATGCACTCTTTCCATCAAGGCTTCCATGGTGAGGGGCGGTGTCATGGTGATTGAGTCCCTTAGTCTATTCCCGACTGGAAGGCCTCTTTTGTACTGTGCAATGGCGAAATTGGTGGGACAGTCCCCAATCTGGTTGAAGGTCTTCCAATAGCGGCTATTGTAGGATTTTAGGGTCTCCTTGTTGCCCATGTCGATGGAGAGTAGCTGGTCGATCTCCACCGGGGTTTTAGTGTTTGTCCTGAATCTTGTTACGAACGCCTCCGCCAATTGCGCCTAGGAGGCTATACTGCCTTCTGGAAGTTTTTCGAACCAAGTCAAGCCTAGGTCGCCAAGGCTAGATGGGAAGAGGATGCACATCAAAGCCTCGTTTCGCCGGTACACAGCCATGACCTGGCGAAAGTGGCTCAAGTGTGAGTAGGGGTTCGTCTTTCCCTCATATGTAGTGAATTTGGGCTGAAGGAAGCCTGATGGTAGGGACGCGTTTTCAATCGTCGGAATGAATGGTGAGGTCTGCAGCCTCGCTAATGCCTTGTCCGTCGGTTTGTAGGCAGGGCGCGGTATTGGCATTCCAACCTCGACGCTTCCATGCGTCCGAGGAGCCAACCGTTGTAAGGCAGAAATTCTGTGTAGATCTCGTGCCTTGGCGTCCTCCTTCCATCGTGCCTTTTCTTCAAGTACGGTTCGTAAGTCGGATGATCTGGGCAACTCCGTCTGTCTGGATCTTGTTTGGTGCGTATGCGAGGGCCAATAGGTGCTTCCTTCAGTGTACGACCTCTCAGATCTCGTCCTCTCAGTCTTGGAGTGACGAGTTCTGGAAGACCTGGATTGTGTATCACCTGTCCTAAGGCTCCTATTCTCTGCTTGAGATGGTGTGGTACGCCTACTATGATTTTCCGAGTGGCGAGGGGGCGTTTTGCCTTTGTGCCCCTCTCCTGTCGCCACTCCTTTACCCTTTATCTGGCGTTTCATGGACTCCATGTCCACCGCCATCCGTCGTATCAATTCGTCTTGCTCTTTGACGCGATCCTCCAAAGTTTGAGGATCAATCCTCCGCCTTTGTCTCTCTGGACTTTGCGAACGAGAGTGATGGGGGCTGTTAGTCCACCTCCTTCCCCTTGTATCCCTCCTGGGATTCTGTCGTTGTGGCTCCAAGTCCGTCATAGGAGGGATAAAAGGTAGACCTTCGCGCCTCGCACCCCCTTCTGGTGTTTGTCCGTCGATGGCGGACTGTGGCAAATCTTCGTTGTGCGCCATTGATTCTAAAGAGGAAAAACTTGATCATGAGGTTTTGTCCTTGTCTGTATTCCCACAGACGACGCCAATTGTACGGGAAAGAAATAAACCTTATCGTATAATCCTGTTGATCAAGTCTGCGCTCCTCCGTACGACGTCGTTCTACTACCTGAAAATACAAACGTGAGCTGGCCAGCGGGTGTGTGCCGGAAACCTCTCCGATGCCTAAGTCAGCAAACTAGACAAATAGACAAAAGCTCTGTGAATTCGGGAATCAACGTTGCGTTACCTCTCCATAGGTGATGTTTGTGAGCTTTTGTAGGTTTCGTATGGCACAATCCTAGTAGGACTTTTACTCCTTCATGCAGAGTCCTCCTGGGATTTATATTCCTGAAGGATAATGCTTATCCTCCAACACCCCCCTCACTGCTTAAACCAAGTGAGATGGTTTTACCATGGCCGAACTATCACACGACCGAAATATCATTGCCATGCTGGACTAGCTGGAGTGACCGATCTAACTGTTAGTTCGGCTCTCTTTTTCCTTTCCTCTACCTCGGCTTCACATGCCAAGACCAAGCTATCCATAGAAGAGTTAAGCCGAACTAACCTAAAACCAAGTCCTAAAGTGGGCTTAGCATATCTCGGTTCCGTATGCCATGACCGGGCTAACTCTGGCGACCGACCCATCCGCAGTTCTCTTCTAGACTGGACTAAAAATAGGGCATTCTGGGACCGGACTAATCGTCACGGCTCTGTGACCGGTCTAATTTCAAGACCTCTTTTTGGACCGGAGTAACTTTATGGTCATTTTACCCAGCCCTTCGTACTGCTGCCCAAAACGGCCCATTATCCAGCTCGACTCAATTTCCATACAAATTACCCTCTCACAAGTTATATTAATAAAATATCATTTTATTTTTTTAGTACCCAGATAGAAAATATTGATATTATACAAAATTAATAATCATTCTGTTACTTTTCTCCCTCAATCTCTCAAATTTGTTTTTTTTTTGGGTGATTCAAAAATTGAGTTGGCAATAAATCAGTTTTTTCTCATTTCTCCAATGACTAGGACAAGGAGAAATCGATTTATTTTTTCTTCTTAAAAACTTAAGTTAGGAGATAAATCAATTTCTTCCTATTTTCCCAATGACTAGGACAAAGATAAATCGATATATATATATTTCTCTCTAAATCATTCAATTCAAACGGAATGTAACAATTTCTCAAGCAAACTTAATAGGATCATTTGGATAATACTATTAATGAGATAATTCAAACAAGGGATATTTATACAAGTCATAATTTATGAACTTATACTCTATTAAGTCATAACTAAGATTTTTTGGATCTTCTAATCCTATTAAATTTTTAATAGTCGGGATTATCCTTCAAACAATGACTGTTTATCATTTATGATTATCTATAAAGGAATATGATGATTTGACATTTGTTTTATTTTCAAAACTTTAAAACATCAATTTTCAAATTGAAAAAAAAAAACTTAAAAAAAAAAAAAACGTGCAAAAACTTTTTTTTTTTTGAAAAAAATTGAATTATTTTTTTGTGCAAAACTGAAAATTTTGTATCTATAAAGGAGCATGATGATGGAACATTGATGTGCAAAAATGAAAAAAAATGAAAAATAAAAAAACTGATAATATTCTCAGTTTTAAAACTGAAAAAAAAAACTATTAACGTTCTCAGTTTTATTGGATAGTTGAATCAAACCAATAAGTAGAAGGGCAAAAACGTTTAATTTCATGCTATATTATTTTTATCAGTTAATGAAACAATTATCTGGAATACTACTATGCAAAATTGGTAATGTTCTTAGTTTTAAAAATTAAAAAAAAAAAAGGAGACTTATTTATAAGTCTTTTTTCAGATATTTATGGTAGGCTAAGTCCTGTGTAACTTCTTATAGAGTCTCAAGTCCTATTTAGATAAGAATATATTCCACAAGATCCTACATAAACGTAACGTGATGTGACACTTACATAAACGTAACGTGATGTGACACCTACATAAACGTAACGTGACGTGACACCTACATAAACGTAACGTAACTTAACGTGACACCTACATAAACGTAACGTAACGTGTCACGTTACGTTTCGCAAACTTAATGAGTTTTTATTTTTTTAAATTGAATGTTAAAATGTTGCCGGTTTATATTGGTGTCACGTTACGTTTCATATAAATATAATCTATGGTAACATTCAATTTCCTATATAGGAAATAGGACATTGAACGTTATATAGGAAATTGAATGTTACCATAGATCATAGGTGTCACGTTACGTTTATGTAGGTGTCACGTTACGTTACGTTTATATAGATATGATTTATGGTAACATTTAATTTCTTATATATGATTTTACTATTATTTATGATATTAACAACTAATATTGAGGGTAAATGTGTCAACAAACTTCTCACAGGACTTATGGGAACATATGTAGGACCATATGTAGCATAAGTCTCCCTAATAAAACTTAAAAATAATTTTTCCAAAAAAAAAATGATGATATTTTCAATTTTACTAAATAAGATTTATTAGTTTAAAAAATCTTAAATAGGATTTGAGCTATTATAACATTTATAATTAGAATTTTTAGGTAATTAACTCTTTAAACAATTGATCAAGGAACTATTTGGTTTCTTAAAATTATGTGGTGAACTCAAAAATTTTCTACTATAAAAAGGGTTGAGGGCCAAAGTTTTGTTAGGGAAAATCGATGATTCCCCACAAGTAAATCAATCAATGGGAATATAAACTAATGCGGAAAAATTAAATCAAAGACAACACCAGAATTTTTACGTGGTTCCCTCAATGTGAGGTACGTCCACGGGATCGAAATCCGATTCCACTATCAACCAAATCAATTCCAAACGATTACAAACGAGACACTAATGGTCTCACAAAATCACCCTTAGGTGAATTCCAATAATCACAAATAAACAAGAGGAAAGACCTCACCAAATAGAAGAACTAAAATCTTCAAAACCAGAATTGTAGAAGACCCAAAATAATAACCCAAATCAAACAACACGAACAAAGCGCCGCTGAAATCAATCCACTTTGTTGAATTTAACCACTGCAACTAAGAACCAAAAACACCATCAAAGATTGGCACGAACCCCGAAATCATATTGTAGCAGCCGCCGTCCTTTTGTGATGTATATATCGAACCAAAATAATATATATATATATTGTGGATCTAGGGTTTTGTAATCAAATCCTAATTGTTACTAAATTGAATTGGGTCTCCACAAATATAATATATAAAAATATTATACCTAAACCAAGCCAAATTAAAACTCTTTTTTCAAAACCAATTGGGTCCCACACTCCAATAAGGAGGTACACCCAACAATTCTCCCCCTACCGACTTAGGTGGAGACATCAACCATACCTGCCAAAGTTCGACACTTTAAATGTTTGTCCCTCGACAAAGTCTTAGTCAGCATATCTGAAATATTATCATCTGTGTGAACCTTTTCGAGTTGCAACAATTTCGAATCTAACACATCACGAATCCAATGGTATCTCACATCAATGTGTTTCGATCTCGAATGAAAGGTAGAATTTTTACTCAAGTGAATAGCACTTTGACTATCACAATAAAGCACATACCTTTCTTGCTTCAAACCCAACTCTTGCAAAAATTTCTTCAACCATAACTCTTCTTTGCAAGCTTCTGTAATGGCAATAAATTCAGCTTCGGTAGTTGAGAGAGCAACACATTTTTGTAATTTAGATTGCCATGCCACAGCTCCCCCTGCAAAAGTCATCAAATATCCCGAAGTAGATTTCCTAGAATCAACATCACCAGCCATGTCAGAATCTGTGAACCCATCAAGCATCGGTTTACCATCCCCAAAATACAAACACACCTTCGAAGTCCCTCGAAGATATCTTAGAATCCATTTTACCGCTGCCCAATGTTCTTTGCCCGGATTAGAGAGAAAACGACTCACCACACCAACGGCGTGAGCAATATCCGGCCTTGTACAAACCATGGCGTACATCAAAGAACCAACTGCTGAAGCATAAGGAACTTTCAACATCTCTTCTTTGTCTTTCTCACTTGTAGGACATTGATTCGAACTAAGTTTGAAGTGACCCGCAAGTGGACAACCAACCGGCTTTGCTTTATCCATGTTGAACCTCTCAAGAACTTTCTCAATGTAGCTCTCTTGAGACAACCAAATCAGTCCCTCTTTGCGATCACGAACAATTTTCATACCAAGTATTTGCTTTGCCGGCCCCAAATCTTTCATAGCAAAAGATTTACTCAACTCTACCTTCAACTTGTTAATCATGGTAGAATCTTGACCCACAATTAACATGTCATCAACATAAAGCAAAAGAATAATAAATTTGCCATCCGGGAAATTTTTCACAAACACACAATGGTCCGAAGTGGTTTTAGAAAAACCATTATTCATCATGAAAGAGTCAAATTTTTTGTACCATTGCCGCGGAGCTTGCTTGAGGCCATACAAACTTTTCTTCAATTTGCAAACAAATTTCTCTTTCCCTTTCTCCACAAAACCTTCCGGTTGCTCCATGTAAATTTCTTCTTCAAGATCACCGTGAAGAAATGCAGTCTTCACATCAAGTTGCTCAACTTCAAGGTTCATACTTGCAGCCATGCCAAGTACAACCCGAATAGAAGACATCTTCACAACCGGCGAGAAAATCTCATCAAAGTCAATACCTTTCTTTTGCCCAAAGCCTTTCACAACAAGACGTGCTTTATACCTCAGATTCTTCCTATCATTCTTCAATTTGAAGACCCACTTATTTTTCAGAATTTTCCTCCCTTTAGGCAACTTCACTAAATCATAAGTGTGATTTTCAAGTAAGGAGTTCATCTCCTCTTCCATGGCCTTTTTCCAATCATCTTTCTTTGCATGCTCAATTGCTTCTTGGTAGCTCTCCGGCTCCCCTTGATCAGAAATCAACACAAATTCATTGGGAGGATACTTTCTTGAAGGTTGTCGGTCCCTTGTAGATTTTCTCAACTCAAGTTGTGGTGGCGGTTCTTGAGTTGGATGCTCTTCCTCAATTTCTGGCTCAACTTCATTAGGATTAGCATCATCCTCCACATCTTCAATAGGTGGCTGCACATCTCCCCCATTTTCATCATCAACTGGAGATGAAGGAGATGGATCCATGTCAATGAGATCACTAGTTTTTGGCTCCGGTTGATCACCTTTACCAAAGTCTTCAATTGTTTGGTCTTCAAGAAACACAACATCACGGCTTCGAATAACTTTCTTGTCGACCGGATCCCATAATCTATACCCGAATTCATCACGCCTATAGCCAAGAAAAATACATTGTCTTGACTTACTATCAAGCTTGGACCTCTCATCCTTTGGAATGTGAACAAAAGCTCGGCAACCAAACACTCTCAAGTGCTCATAAGACACATCTTTGCCAGTCCAAACTCTTTCAGGAACATCACCATTCAAAGGATAGCAAGGAGATAAATTGATCAAGTCAACCGCTGTACTCATTGCCTCACCCCAAAAGGGTCTTGGCAATTTAGCTTGTGAAAGCAAACACCTTGTTCTTTCCACAATGGTGCGGTTCATCCTCTCGGCAACGCCATTTTGTTGAGGAGTCTTCTTAACTGTCTTTTGATGCCGAATACCTTGGCTGCGACAATACTCATCAAATGGCCCAATGTATTCACCACCATTGTCTGTTCGGATGCACTTCAATTTCTGTCCTGTTTCTCTTTCAACCATGGCCTGAAAATGCTTAAATACTTCTAGAACTTGATCTTTAGTTTTTAGTAGATAAGCCCAAACTTTCCTTGAATAATCATCAATGAAAGTAACAAAATAAAGTGCACCACCATGTGTTCTAACTTTTAAAGGACCACAAACATCCGAATGAATCAACTCCAAAACCTTTTCTTTTCTAAAAGCAACATTTTTATGAAAAGAAACTCTATGTTGTTTACCCGCCAAACAATGAACACAAGTTTTAAGATGTGTACCTTTCAAACCGGGTAGAAGCTCTTTCTTGAATAATACTTGCAGCCCCTTTTCACTCATGTGGCCAAGCCGCTTGTGCCACAATTCGGTAGAAGTATCATCTTCAAGTGCATTGACAACACCTTTACAAATTTTTCCTTGCATCGAATAAAGTGTATGAGTCTTCTTGCACTTAGCCACCACCAAAGAACCCTTTGTGAGCTTCCATATTCCATCACCAAATTTGTTGTTGAAGCCTTCATCATCTAGCTTCCCAGTAGAGATTAAATTAAGGCGAATGTCGGGAACATGCCTCACATCTTTAAGCAACAATTTGCAGCCCAAATTTGTTTCCAAGCAAACATCACCCATACCAATAATCTTGGACAAACCTTCATTACCCATTCGAACAGAACCATAATCTCCTGCAGTGTAGGTAGTGAAGAAATCAACTCGAGAAGTCACATGAAAAGAAGCACCAGAATCAATCACCCAATGACTCTCTTGGCCCACAAAATTGATACAATCATCTTCACAAACGACCATGATATCATCGGTAGTAACTGCTGTTGTGTCTTCTTGCTTCTTATCCACACTTTTGTCACGCCTTTTCTCCTTGTTCTTGAGCTTTCGGCATTCCCGCTTCATGTGCCCTTTCTCATGGCAATAATGGCACTCAATGTCTTTCTTTGAAAAAGAACTATATTTTGATTTGTTACTATCACCCTCAATGGGTCCATACAAGTCTTTACAAAATAATAGGTCCTCCATTTTAGTTTTCCAAGTTACCCAATTGCTTCCATTGAAGCTAGACATACGACCCACATTCCCCTCCATTGATTTACACAAATAAATAAACCCCAATAAACCGTAAGCTCTGATACCAGTTGTTAGGGAAAATCGATGATTCCCCACAAGTAAATCAATCAATGGGAATATAAACTAATGCGGAAAAATTAAATCAAAGACAACACCAGAATTTTTACATGGTTCCCTCAATGTGAGGTACGTCCACGGGATCGAAATCCGATTCCACTATCAACCAAATCAATTCCAAACGATTACAAACGAGACACTAATGGTCTCACAAAATCACCCTTAGGTGAATTCCAATAATTACAAATAAACAAGAGGAAAGACCTCACCAAATAGAAGAACTAAAATCTTCAAAACCAGAATTGTAGAAGACCCAAAATAATAACCCAAATCAAACAACACGAACAAAGCGCCGCTGAAATCAATCCACTTTGTTGAATTTAACCACTGCAACTAAGAACCAAAAACACCATCAAAGATTGGCACGAACCCCGAAATCATATTGTAGCAGCCGCCGTCCTTTTGTGATGTATATATCGAACCAAAATAATATATATATATATATATATTGTGGATCTAGGGTTTTGTAATCAAATCCTAATTGTTACTAAATTGAATTGGGTCTCCACAAATATAATATATAAAAATATTATACCTAAACCAAGCCAAATTAAAACTCTTTTTTCAAAACCAATTGGGTCCCACACTCCAATAAGGAGGTACACCTAACAATTCTCCCCCTACCGACTTAGGTGGAGACATCAACCATACCTGCCAAAGTTCGACACTTTAAGTTTTTCTTCACCACCATTACCTCCTTCCAAGTACATTCTCAATTGGTTTGTTAAATATATTTACTTTTTGTGTAATTTTACTAGGAAAGAGAGATGGGTCTAAAAGGCAAAGTAGAGAGGCAAATGGAAGTCTGATGGGGATGTGTTTCATGAGGTGCTCAGTACCAGACCGCATCACATATACATGTCCCCTGATCATGTACAGAGTGTTGAGTTGCTTGAAGGTCAATGGGGCACTCCTGGTTGCGTCATCCTCTGGAAATAAACTCATGGTAATATATATATATATATATAAAAGTAGTTTTACAGTCTTAAAGTATTTTAAAAATACTTAAAAAACACAATTAATGATTGAAATTAATTTCATATGTGAATTTCATTTTACAAAGAATAAATCTCAACCACACCCTTTTTCTGATTCAATTCCTTGTATGTATGTCTCGTCCATAGACTTTCTGATATTATATTGAGCAATATCATTTCTATATTTAACAAGCATGTAATATGGGTGAAAGTTGGCATGTGTTTAGAACAACTCCAGCAGATCCTGACATTTCAATTTAGTTGAAGTCATATTTCAATATATTACGGTGTGAAAATGTCATATTTTGACGGATTTAGGGTGGTTGTTGTGCAGGGGTGCACAATAGTCACTGTTGTGCAGGGGTGCACAAAGGGTCCATTTCTTGGCTCATTTCGATAATCCGAACTGTTCACATTTTAAAATATATTAAGTAAAACATATCTATGAAAAATCAAGTTAATTGGATATCGTTTACCCTTTCATCCACTCACATTTGTATTCATTTTAATATTTTAAATCACAATTGTTATTTGTTTTTGTGGATATAAATATGAGTGGATGAATGGGTAAATGATATCCGATTAACTTGATTTTTTGCAAGTATATTTTACTTGATGTATTCTAAAATGTGAACGGTTCGGATTATCAAAATGAATCTCAAAATGGACACATTGGGTTGCACAACAGCAACCACCCCAAATCCTATATGTTGATTTTAGCCTTATGATTATATAATTTAATTTTTATCATACAATGAGATCATGTGTACCAAATTATATGCATTCATAGTGCCTTTAAATTTAACTTTCAATTACCAAAAAATAAAATAAAAAATGTACTATAATAATCAATATTTATAAAAATATCAATTCTTTAGTTTAATTTGAGGCCTTGTTTGGCTAGAAGTTATTTAGCTAAAATAGTCAATAAAGACAAAATAGCTAATAGCCAACAAGATAAAATGTCATATTTAACCCATAATCATTTCACTTTTTTTCTCACAACCATCAAATCAATTGAAAAAAATAAAAAAACCAACTATTATTCCAAACACAACTTTTTCAACTAGACTAAGATAGTCAAAAATCCAAATAACCAACTAAAATAAATTATTCCCAAATAGGGCTTGAATAATTAATTAAGGGCAAATTATACCCGTGGTACTTATATTTTACTGCTTGTATCATTTTGGTCATTGCACTTTCAATTGGTTCAATTTTGATTTTTAATTTTAGATTTTTGTTTCAATTTGGTTCAATTGATAATATCGTTAGTGTTTTTTAAGAAAAATTATCACTAAATTAGTTGAGTTTAACTAACTAAAAAAGTTTATAATTGTTTTCTTAAAAATATTACACATAACACTTATGTACATATTTTTCGTAAAAAATACTAAAAATTATAATCAATTAGACTAAATTGAGATAAAATAAAAAATTTAAGGTCAAAATCAAGCCAATTAAAATTACAGGGATTAAAATGATATCAGAATTAAAGTTCAAAGACTACCGTTGTAATTTGTCCATTAATTAATTAAAAGTCAATGATTAAACATTCATCATGCTAAAATTTGATATGATGTTCCTAAGCGTGTTAAATTTGACATGAATATAGCATTATGTTAAATTTGACACGATATATAGCAGACTGATATCAAATTTTAGTAATAACATGATATATATAACACACTATTGGAATTGCTTTTACTTTAACGTTTCCATTTATGGAGTAGTGTGTGGTAGATTATTACTTTGGATATATATAAAACTAGATTTTATATTTATGAGTTGTAATAATTTCTTCGCATTAAAAAGCAAATTTTAGTATATAGTTTTAACAATTATGTAGACGAACAAATAGGAAAAAATTGTGATTAACTATAATTTTACCTACTAAAAAGTTTTATTTTTTGTGAATATGATATCAAATTTTTTTTTTTTTTTTTTTTAAAAATTTTTCTGCTTCTTGATGTTATTATGTGATATACCACAGATGGAAAGCCGAAGACTTGCAAGCAAATTATCACAGAATTAGATGCGGCGAAACACATACAAGGTTATTGAAGGTGATCTCTTGCAGGAGTACAAGACCTTTACCTTCATTCTTAAGGTTGAACCAAAAGGCCAAAACAACTTGGTGACTTGGACCCTTGAGTATGAGAAGCTCAATGAACAAATTGATGATCCAAATAGTATGATGGACACTGTTATGGCTGTGTGCAAAGATATTGAGACCTACCATCTCAAGTAATATATATATATGTATTTGTAGTTATATATATGGTGTGATGGTAAGGAGTGCTTGTGTGGCTATTGAGAATAAAGACAATATGCATCCGATGAGATGAGAGCTATTATGGAAGACAATGACAGGATTTGAATCGTATTGTCAGTAAAACTTCTACATGTAAAAAAAAAAATATAATATTTGGTTGCTTGTTGTATGCATAATGCATCTATATAAATATATTTGTTTGTGTAATTGGTTTGGTGAAGTTTTCTATTCTATCAGCTTACTTTCTCTCAGACGATGTCAAATTAATTGTTTGAATTTTTCAATGTTAAAGTCTCAACTCAACTTTACTATATGACTTAGAGTTAGAAGAGATTTATCAATTATTTTAAATGAGATGAATTCGAATAGAGAAAATGAGATACTCGCAATATATGCTTGCATAAGTGCAAACAACACTAATTAATAATGCATATCAACGTAGTCACATGCACGAAGGGTTGAAATTCAACATCTCACATCTCTCATAAAATTTTAGATATTTAACCGTAATGGTGCTATAATGCCTACTATCCTTAGCTCTCAAGAATGGAAAAAGGTGCCATAGTTCAAAATAAATGGAAGACGCAAAATTATGCTTTGGATTGAAAGGTGTTCTTGGCCCATGGTAGGCTTAGATTGGGATCCATCTTAATGATTTAAACCGTTTAATGTATAGGACTTATCGATTACAACAATTCTGGAAAAAATCACATTGATCGGATATTGATAATCTCTTAATCAAATCACATTTATGTCAACAGTTTAATTTGAAAATCATATTTGTCGTCGATACAAATGTGAGCTTTATATATTCAATAGTTTGAATTATCAAGATAGGTATAAAGTAGGGCCCATTATGGGCCAACAGTATCCTCCAATTTCGATGCGGACTGGATAGGAGCCCAACTCTATTTTTTCAATCATTCTAGTATACTTTTCTCTCCCAATTTCTCAATTTTTTTGAATGATTCAAAAAAGACAAATCAATTTCTTCTCATTTCTCCTCATTTCCCCAGTGATTAGGATCAAGAAAATTTGATTTTTTTTCTTCTCTCTCCAAATTACTCTGTTACTCAATCCAAACAGAGCCTAACAGTTTCTTAAACAAACTTAATAGGATCTTTTAGATAATATTATTAATGAGATAATTTAAAAAATTGATTAATGAACTATTTGGTTTCTTAAATTTATGTGGTGAGCTCAAATTTTTTCTACTATAAAAAGTGTTGAGGGCCAAAGTTTTTTCTTCACCACTACTTCCTTCAAATTACATCCTCAATTAATACTTCTTGTGTGCTGTTTTACTAGGAAAAAGACATGGGTCTAAAAGGCAAAATAGAGAGGCAAATGGAGATCAAGTCTGATGGGGATGTGTTTCATGAGGTGCTCAGTGCCAGACCACATCACGTATACAACATGTCACCTGATCATGTACAGAGCGTTGAGTTGCTTGAAGGTCAATGGGGCACTCCTGGTTGTGTCATCTTTTGGAAATACACTCATGGTAATATATATATATATATACAGTCTCAGAAAAGTATCCTAAAAATACTTAGAAAACACATTTAATAGTTGGGATTAATTTCATATGTAGACCTCACTATATAAAGAATAAATCTCAACGATACATCACTTTTCTAGTTCAATTCCTTCTTGGTATATATGTCTGAGTTCATAGACTTTTGATAATATATAGAGCAATATCAGTCCTATATTTAACATGCATGCAACATGGGTGAAAGTTAACATGCGTTTAGACCATTTCTAACAGATCATGGTATTTAAATCCATTTCAGTGTAGTTAATATTATATTTTAGCATATTACAGTATCCAAAAATCATATTAATCGGATATCAATAATTATATGATTGAATTGTATATTTTTTATGCTATTTCTCAAAAGAAAAACTTATTGTTTATCTTTTTGGTTATCGATCATATAGTTATTGATATCCGATTAATATGATTTTTGATAGGCATGAAGTACTCAACAAATCTTACAAAATGACGGTTCAGATCATAAAAATAAGCTCATAATGTACCTCAAATTGAGGCACAACAATCACTGCCAGTGACCCTAATTCTTTTAGCACGGTGGTGACCCCAATTCCTATATTTTAACAAACTCATTCTTGTAGTGCATTTGTTATTTTTTACAATGATTATCGTATAATTTAATTTCTATTATAGGATTCGATTGTGTGTATCTAATTATATGTATTTATTGTGTCTTTAAATTTAGCTTTGACTTAAGAAAAAAAAATTGTAATCTAATAATTAATATTTATAAAAATATCAATTCTTTAGTTTAATTCAAACTTACTTTATATAATTAATTAAAATACATAATCGTTGAATGCCTTTAAATTCAATCATGAATTTAAATTATTTTAATATTAGGGCTAATATATTTTTTAAAAAGTATTACTTTATTTTATTGAATTTGCATATATAAAAAAGTACCTGGCATGCCACTTTTTGGTGGAGCAATATAGTAAAATTTTAAAATTCAAATTATCATGCTAAAATTCGACATGATAATCCTATCATGGTAAATTTGACATGATATATAACATTATGTTAAATTTGACACGATACACACAGTTGTCAAATTTTAGCAATAACACAATACATAACATATTGTTAGAGTTGCTCTTACTTCAATATTTTCATTTATGGAGTAGTGCCTTGTAGATTATTACTTTGGATATATAGTCACACTCAATTTTTTGTAATATTTTCTTCGTATTAAAAAGTAAAATTTTTAGTTTATAATTTTAGTAATTATATAGGCAAACAAATAGAGAAAAAAAAATTACTATTAACTATAATTTTATCTACTACAAATTTTCTTTGGTTTTTGTTTTTTATTTTCTGAATATGATTTCAAATTTTTAATTTTTAATTTTTATTTATTTATTTATTTATTTTTTTTTCTGCTTATCTTGATTTTATTATGTCACGTGATATACCACAGAGGGAAAGCCCAAGACTTGCAAGCAAATTATCACAGAATTAGATGTGGCAAAAAAGTCAACCACATACAAGGTTGTTGAAGGAGACCTCTTGCAGGAGTACAAGACCTTTGCCTTCATTCTTAAGGTTGAACCAAAAGGCCAAAACAACTTGGTGACTTGGACCCTTGAATATGAGAAGCTCAATGAGCAAATTGATGATCCAAATAGTTTGATGGACACTGTTATGACTGTGAGCCAAGATATTGAGACCTACCATCTCAAGTAATATATTTATATATATATATATATATGGTGTGTGGTGGTAAGGAGTGCTTGTGTGATAGATTCATTATCTATTGAGAATAAAGACAATATGCATCCGATGAGATGAGAGCTATTGTGGAACAGATAACAACAGGGGTTCAAATCGTGTTTTCTGGGAAACTTCTACATGTTGAAAAAGTATCTAATATTTGGTTGCTTGTTGTATGCATAATTTATCTATATAAATGTATTTGTTTGTGCAATTGGTTTGGTGAAATTTTATATTCCATCTGCTTACTTTTCTCCCAGACAATGTTAGATTAATTGTTTGAATTTCTCTATGGTGAGTCTCAACTCAACTCCTTACTATATGAACTCATCAGTTAGAATTTTAAAATACCCTTTTTACCCTTTCAAAGTGACTCCTCTCCAAACACATATATACACATATACATATATGTTTACAATACTAGACAGTGCCACAGATCAATCAAAACCCAAGTGCCATATATGTATACAATACCAAATAGCAGATACCAGTTTTCTAATGTTGAAGGTGACAAGGACAATAATTCATTACTTCAAGTAAGACACAAAAAATCAAAACAAAGATGTTGAAGTAAATAAATTCTATCTTAAGTCCTTATCTTTTTGCTTTAGTTATGGATGAGTTGACGAGAAATATCTAAGATGACGTGCCATGGTGTATGCTTTTTGCAGACGATATAGTGCTAATGGATGAGACTAGAGAAGGGGTTAATACAAAGTTGGAGATTTGAAAAAAAGCTCTTGAATCTGAAGGATTCTGGATAAGCAAAACTAAGACAGAGTACATGGAGTGTAAATTTAATAACAGTAACAATGAAAGTAGAGGAGAAGTGAAGATTGAGAACCAAGAACTACCTAAGAGTGAACATTTTCGTTATTTAGGGTCGGTTATCACAACAACAGGGAAGGTTGATGTGGATGTGGCCCATAGGATTAAAGTGGGATGGTGTAAGTGGAGAAGTGCATTTGGGGTATTGTGCGATAAACGAATACCCACTAGACTTAAAGGTAAGTTTTATAGAACGGCTATTAGATCAACGATGTTGTATGGGACGGAGTGTTGGGTAACCAAGAAACAACATGTAGATAAGATGAGTGTGGCTGAGATGAGAATGCTACGGTGGATATGTGGTAAGACTAGACAAGACAGAATTAGGAATGAGTGTATTCGGGAACGGGTAGGAGTAGCACTGATAGAAAATAAGTTGAGAGAGAATCGATTAAGATGGTTTGGTTATATTCAACGGAGACCAACAAAGGCAGTAGTGAAGTGATGCGATGTTGTAAAGGTAGATAGAAGTGTTAGGGGATGGGGTAGGCCTAGATTAACATTGGTTAGCGTTGTAAATAGAGATGTGGATCTACTTAATTTGACTAACGATATGACCTTTGATAGGGCCGCGTGGAGAAGAAGGATTCATGTAGTCGACTCCATTTGATGGGACTTAAAGCTTAGTTTGATTTGGTTTGGTTTGGTAAAATATATATATATATATGTGAATATTGCTTGTTAGTTGTTAGTTGGCAGATTTTGCAGTTTGAATTGATTGCCATGGTGTTCAAGGCAATTAACAAGATTTTAAACAAAAATAGATATCTTATTTAGGAGCAACAATGTGCTGGAAAAATTTATAAATAAGTCGAGGCATCCGCGACTGTTGTGCGTGATTCACATGTATTTTTTTTTTGCTGTTCAATTGTTTGATGTATCACTTAACTAGCAGCAATACATTTAGATAGTAAATATGAGGGGTTAGGGAAGGCTATCTGTGAGAGGGTGATTTCACACTATGGAGTAAGGTAGAGCTCCGTGGAAGAACTCCGTACTCCGAAAAGCAAAGTCCGCACAATATAGCAAATGGTGAGGGCTGCCCGACCGGGGTTTAGTTGGAAAAATGATACAGAGGAGAGATTAGAGAGAGAGCAACAACCAAACTGATTTTTTTTTTCTTTCTATTTGTTGGTGCAAACCCAATTAAATTTAAGAAAGAAATCGTGTTGGCAATTTCTTCTCGTTTAAAGTTTGATTTATCAATGGCTGCATGATTGGACACTGAATGGAGTTTGTGGATGGTGATATTAATGGATAGAGAAAAAAGAGATGGTGGATGTGGTGGTGGGTTTGTGATGGGGATTTAACTAATTTTGTAATTTTTGTGTGATTCATCCAGCCATGATGGCTTGGTGTGGTGGTGGTGGAGTTTTGACAGTGAAGTTGTAGAATGTCAAGGGGAGAGAGGGGGAAAGATGAGTCTTGATTAAGAAAAAAAAAAAGGGAAGGGGGAGTTGAGAGTCTTGCAGTCTTTATTTTATGGGAAATTTAGCTATAAATCCCCTTTACCTTCCTTTTATTGTTAAAAGAATTAAGAAAAAAATTATACTTTCTAAACCTCCTCATAATTATAAAGTCTTGCATAAATGACAAAAATTATTATTTAAATATTTTATTAGACTATTATACCCTCAACTAAATCTTTCTACTCTCTCCACACTCTCTTCCCACTCTCTTCCTTTCTAATCCACATACAGCTTCTGCATATATAATCAGGCAGTGTCAGATTTTCGATCAATTTGCAATCAATTTTTTTTGGTAAATGTTAAGAGATTTGGATTGGAGAGAAGATCAGAATCGGTGCTCTTTCTCTCTCTCTCTCTCTCTCTCTCTCTCTCTATATATATATATATATACATATACACATATATATGTATATGTGAATGAAGTGTTGTTGAATTGAATTGTTACAGTAACAGCAGTGGATAGCGGAAGGAGAGCTTTGCACTTTTTAGGATTAGATGAGGATAAGAGCTCAGTTGATTTTGATTTGAAAGTGGATCTGATAATCACATACCATTGTATGCCTGGAATGACTGGTTACGATTTATTATGATTCAAAATAAAATTTTATATCGTTAAGCAAATCAATATGTTTTTAATCAGAGTAAAATTTTACTTTGAATAAAATTTTATATCGTTAAGCAAATTAATATGTTTATAACCAAAGTAAAATTTTACTTTGAATCAGAGTAAAATTCAAAGTAAAATTTTACTCTGAAATACACTATGAGGATGGCTTAATAAGAGAGCTGATAGATATGAGAGTAATATAGTAAAATAAACAAGTTTTAAAATATTAGGGGTTTTGAAAGTAAATATATAATTCTTATTATTTTGAAAGACAAATTAAACAGTGAGGGGTCTATCACCAAATCCCCCATATTTTATGAGCAATGGTTGAGCAATGAGACCCCACAAAAACTCCACAATCCCACATCATAGAAAAAAAACAACAAAAATACACATGGACCATTTACACACATTTGGGGGTCATGGAGCCTCCAAATTGGGGTCCCAAACTTTTTTCCTTATTCTATTGGGAAAAATTCAGTTTAGATTTAGAAAATAAATTATTTATCAGTAGTAAACTTTATAAAATTAATAATTAAAATTTTAAACTTTTTCATGTCTATGTAATTTTTTTTTTCTTTCAAAAACCTATAAAATTGTAATCCTCTCTATTTTATTTTGAGGTGCCTTTATTATGGGTGTCAAAAACATAAAATCACAGCACTCATCGGTAATGGGGGAGGTTTTTGGTATTATGAGATTTTTTGGTATTATGAGAAAAATTAAGGTTTGTTGTCTTTCATCAGCAACACTGTTTGGATTTGAATAATTGGAAAGGTTTATGCTGTATGGTTTGTTAAATATTCAATATATTGTTTATGTAAAAAATTAAGTTAATTAAAAATTTACATTTCTTGAGAAATTATAATTTTTAAGTATCTAGATTAAATGCATTTTTGAAATATTTTTACACAAATTTTATACTTTCAAGTATCTAAATTAAATGAATTTAAAAACTAAAAAATTTAATTAAACTATTAAAAATAAAAAATACGAATTAAAATTTTAAAAAATTATTTTCAAAAATTCCAAACTAAAGATCAATTTTTTTGTGATTTGAAAAATACACTAACAAGTTACACCTATATAAATTTGAGCCCTACACATGTTTGTTTGTTTGTTTTTTTTTTTTTATATAGTAAAATTAGAAGCTCACATATTTGATTTATAAATTCATCTATAGTTAGAGAATTATGCTTTTAATGATGAAATGTGTAACAAATTAATACCTATCTTGACATATCATAGGTAGAATTGTGAAAAAAAATTCAGAGTTTCAAATATATATATATATATATATATTTTTTAAGACGGTTCACTTATCAAGTATGATTTACACGTGTGTGGCTCTCAATGTAATGCGGAAGATCAATGAATTTCCCAAATTGCCCCTTAACTGTCCACGTGGCAAACAGAGACACAATAAGAAAAGAGTGGAAAACCAAATCAATTCAGATACCCATGTGTTACAATTCTTAGGTATGCCTTAGGGGTGGATCCGGTCCGGATTGGTTCGGTTTTGAAAATGGAAAATGTTTGGTGGCTTAAATTCTGTGACTCGAATGTGTTAAAACGACGTCGTTTTGGGTGTTTCGAGCCATTCGAGTCATATTTTTTCGGACCATCTATCATTGTCCTTTGAGAAAATTCAAAAATCGAACTGATCCTAACGGTTCTGTAATTTTAAGAACCAGACCAGACCATTACACTTGTAGAACCGAACCAAAACCAAACCGAAATAGCGGTTCGGTTTTGGTTTGGTTCACGGTTCAAAAAATTTCTATTTATAAGAATGAATTGTTAATATTAGTAAAATAATTACTCAAACTAATTACATTTAACTCATGATAAAAACTAATAATATTAAGGCATTACTCAACATTACATATCAATATCATTATAATTTATTAAAATTACAAGAAACCAATTAATAAAAATAAAACTTGATATTATATATATATCTTTTAAAATTCGGCTCGTTTTGGCTTGAACCGTGGTTTTTTCATAAAATCCTAACCAAACCGTTTTTACAGTTTTCATATTTCTTAAACCGAAACCGAACCAGTTCTTAATAGAACTGAATCAAGCCGTATGATTCGGTCTGATTCGATTCGAATTATCAGTTTGAACGGATTTTTGAACGGCCCTAATATGCCT
This sequence comes from Camellia granthamiana, assembly GCA_036172215.1. NCBI lineage: Eukaryota > Viridiplantae > Streptophyta > Magnoliopsida > Ericales > Theaceae > Camellia > Camellia granthamiana. The sequence goes on along the minus strand of CM069912.1, from coordinate 120,376,949 downwards.
TGCAGACTATATGCAAGGCATACAAGATTCCTCATACATTTTTATTATTTGGATTATATAAGTTGGGGATGTGTTTCATGAGGTGTTGAGTAACGGACCACATCACATATACATGTCTCCTGATCATGCACAGAGTGTTGAGTTACTTGAAGGGCAATGGGGCACTCTTGGTTGTGTCATCTTCTGGAAATACACTAACGGTAATATACATACAAACATGTATTATATATATATATATATATTAGGTAAATTACACTGCCACCCCTGAATTCTTGTGAAATCACTGCCACCCCTTTTACTCTCTGAAATGTCACTGACCTTCCCTGTCGGTTAACACTGTTAACTAAATATAAATTACCATATTACCCTCTTTGTAAAGGAAAAAAAAGAGTGCTGCTATTAGCACCTCATAAAATATTTTAGACCCCTTAATTTTTAACTTTTTTTATTACAATAATAATTTCAAATAAAATTATTACAAAGGATATCATTCATTTTGAAATGCTCCATCTCACAATTAAATCTACACACCCACTACATCATAAATTAAGGTTTATGAGAGCACTCACCTCCATCACCACCCATCTATCTTTTCCAAATCCCACCTTCAAAACCTACCCACTTTCAAAATCTTGAAAACCCCTTGGTGACAATATTCCGGCGATAACGGTGGCAACCATTTGAATACCTATACTTCTCCAGCAATGACAATGAGTGGAAGTTTTTCTGGCAACTAACACTCCATAAGATGAGATGAGTATAACAATAAAAACTTACAAGACGTTCATAACTTTGATGTTGTTCTTAACTCAGAGGAGATTGGCCTTGTAAGGGTAAGTTTCTTGAAAAAAAATGGCAAAAATAATAAAATCTGTTCATTATTTTTTTGGGACTGAACTCCCGAACATATGATCTAAATTCGAAAACACAAGCCTGAACATTATTTATTTGTTCGGAAACAGGTAACCGAGTATTATTTATATGTTCGGACCTGTTTTACTTTTCACATTTTGAAATTTAATTTGTATTGTTATTTATTTCAAGATGATGGCGAGTCAACAGATAAAATTCTTAACATTTGCAGAAATTTTATTTTTTCAAGTTTGGGAATACAAGCCTAAACATTACTTATTTGTTCGGGAACACATTCCCAAACATAGCTTATTTGTTCAGGAATGCAGGTCCGAACATGAAGGAAACTCGCCATTTTTGGGTACACAACAACTCTTTTTTGTTTATGGCTCTCTCTCAATTTTCACCATATACACACCTACCCACACCGCACAGTCCCAAGACAGAGATAGAGAGACGAAAGGGAGGATATGTTATGGTAGAAATGAGAACACATCAAAAGGCTATACTATGTTAAACAAGAGCAATTAATCAATAAGTCAACATATTAGATGGCCCAAATGAGATTAAAAATAAAAAATAAAGATGTCTCTCTCTCTCTACCATGTTATAGCTTATATGAACATAGACTATGGGGACATAATTTATGAACAACGGCACGTGGCTAAGGTGACGCCAAAGTGCCAGCTAAGGTGCCACGTGGCTTGGTCACACCACCGAGATTATCTCGGCTAGGCCGAGGTAATCTGCGGAGATACTGGAATCTGGGATAAACAGATAAGGGACAAGAGTCTTAGACACAGGGAAGGATTTCAGTCTGGATAAAGATAAGGCTCAAGGAGAGTTTATCGTTATCTAGATGAGGGTCCATGATGACTATGGAGTTTGAGTCCATTGAAGTAAGGCTTCTAAGGAGACCATGTCACTGCTGGTTATAAAAGTAAAGCACCTTCGTAGGTCTAAGGTAAGCTCTTTTTAGTAAGTTTAAGCACTATTTGCTATCTTTGAGAGATAAGAATACTGACTTGATCGTCGGAGTGCCCCCGGGTGGACGAATCCTCGTCAGATTCTCATCTTCTTGTGTAAGTTGTTGGGCTTAATCTATTCTGCTGGTACTCTCCAGCTGAGTTCCCTGTTTGGTTGTGTGGTAAAAAATCAACACCCACATAAATAATATTCTTCTTCTTCTTTGTGGGTTTTGAAAAGGATGAGACTCTTCTTCTTTTTAGTGTGTTTTGTTAGGGTTTTTTGAAAGGGAGCTTTTTTTTTAGAGTATGAAGGTGTGGGCGGTGTACATTCAATGGGTGGAATAATTTTGGTATTATTTAGGGAGAGAAAAGAAATTTTAAGGGTTTCAAAATTTATATGTGAGAGTCCAAAGAAATGGAGGGTCCAAAATAATTTATGAGGTGCTAATAACATCACTCAACAAAAAACAAAAAAAAACCTTTTTATCTTTGTTTTTTCTTTTCTGTCCTTTCTCTCTCTATTCTGAAGCTACCATGACATAGTGGTAGCTATGGTGGTGTGGAGGATGGACAACAATTCCCATGTTTATGGATGTTGTTGAAGAGAGGAAAGATGAGTTAAAAAAAAAAGAAAACAAAAAAAAGAGAATGGAGAGACGAGGGACCTCTTTCCCAGTAAACCACAAGTCTCCAATAAATTTGCCATACCCACCAACCCCCAACCACTGCATTCAAACCCAGATTTAGAATCGCAAAACTCTATTGAATTGTACCTCAATTGTAGACACTCAAACCCCTCACCACTGTATGTGTATGTATGTATATGTATATGTTTTGTCAATATAAGACTTGGAAATTAGTTGAATTGGATTTCTATTCTTTGATAGAAATCAAAATTAGAAGTTCCTATTTGCATTTGAATGTGTGTGTATATGTATATATTGAGAAATTCTATTATACACCCTCTTTGAAAGGGCGTGTGTTATATACATTCTAGTTATACAATTTTCTTTTTTACTTATAATTAATTTACTTATTTAGTTATAATATTATTTTAATTATAACTCATGAGATCTTTGGGTATGTCTTATATAATATTTGATTATAATTTTTTTTATTACCCAAAAAATATAAAATTATATTCAACTTGCTTGGTTAGGTTTTTCAAAAAAACACTTTTCAGAAAATTCTACTTTCTTATTTTCTGTATTTTTTTGTTTTTACTGATTTTTTTTAATATTTTAAGAATTTTTTTTTTTTACTTTTTAGACATAGCTGATGATACTATTTATCTTTGAATAACGAGTCAGGCTGATCCAGGCCTCCCACACATTTGTCTAATCGCTAGTCCGCTGAGAAACCTGTATAAGAGTTCAACGGGGAACGGGAGTTCCCCAGCGAACCCTCCGACGAACAAGTTAGAGATGAGAGATCAATGGAGTATAGAGATAAGATGGTGATAAAGAACTTAACCTTCTCCTTGTCTTAGAAGCCTGCTTATATCTTTTACTCATCATTTCCTTGTCCACTCCGATCTGTTATGTTTGCCGAAAGTCTATGTTTTGGCTTGCCTTGTTCATGGTGAGGTTGTCATGTTCCGTCGTGAAGGGGTAATCGTAATAAATGCTGCAGGGAACCTCATTAATAGCTGATGTGTGGTGCAATAACTCTGCAGGATCTTTGTTTGCTTATGTGACTAATTCTTCTCTTGACAAGAGTCTGGATGTCATTGGTCCTTGGTGCAACGCTGGGTTCCAAGAATGTTGGGTTTTAGTATTTGAATCATGGATTGGGCTTTAAGTGGTGGGTCAAAAACCCTTATGGGTCCACCTATGTCAATAGCTAACATAAATATACCTAAAAAATAAAAAATTTGTGAAAAAAACATTTTAAAAATTCACTAAATACCAAAAAAAAAAAAAAAAAAAAAAAAAAACGAGAATTCAATACATTTTTTATATTTTTTTATGTATTTTTCAATTTTTTAAAATATTTTTTCACAAAATTTTTACTTTTTAGATACATCTAAGCAAGGTGCATCTAAAAAAGTAAAAAAAAAATGTTTAAAATTTTAAAAATATTCACTAAAAACAAAAAAATACGAAAACCAAAAAAATTTTAATTTTCAAAAAGCTTAATCTGAAAAACTCAAACTGAACACAGTGATTATTATTATTTTTTCATTATGAGATGCACACAGTCTTTCCCGTATCTAGAAAAAGAAAAAAAAAAAACAGAGTTGTTCCCATGTATATCTGTTAAACGGATTTGGAAAATTAATTAAATTGGATTTTCCATTCTTCGGTGGAAATCAAAATAAGTTTCCATAGTGGTATATATATATATATCTGTTTGTAGTATTTATGAAATTTGTAAAATCAATGTAGTGTTTTATTTGCTGAAAATCATAATATTTGTTGATACCGGATTGGATCATACCTAGCCTATCATTATCACTAGGGTATATCTTGAATATAATTACATTGTTGTATTTGTGTTACGTTATTGTTTAATGTTTATCCATTATAAGGATGTTGTTTTTATCTTGAAAGAGATAACTTCATATAACAGTTTAAGAGGTAGTGCTTTTGTGCAAAAATCATTTTGTGTACAAACTGTTTAACCAGTGTTTGGTTGGGATTTAAGGAGGAATTTAGAAAGAAAAAGGAAAAGGGTACATGAAATTAAGTAAAATATATATATGTTTTATTCACATTTTACTTATATTTTTTATTTTTCTTTTCAAATTTCTTTTTAAATCTCCCAACTAAACATAACATATAGGCTCGGTTTGATTCACAAGACTAATAGTGAAGTATTAATAATCTTATCAAATTAGTATGGTATTCACTATCCAATTGGATTAATAATCCCACCCCTACCCTATTACTAATAATCTTACAAATTTGTTGGATTAATTATCCATTGAATTAATAATCCTAAACTCAAATGCTAAAACAAATATAGGATAATTGGGCTTACGGATTAATAATCCCAATCCCATACTCTAATCCATTCAATCAAACATGCCCAAAGGATTTTAACTACTGAAAAAAAATAAGAAGATTCGCGTGTTGTTGAATGGTTGAAGCATGAGGGAGAAGGAGAGGATGAAAAAAGTGGCTGTGATGGAATGCCGAAGAGAGAGAGGGCAGATCAAGAAAATTTTTAGGGAAAAATTGGTATTTTATGACTTATATTTTTGCAGTCATCATCATTTTCTGTTCAGTTAACAAATACTTGACTAACGTAAAGATTAAAGTGTTACAAAAAAATTGTAAAGTAAGGGAGGACAATAGTATTTCAATATTGGGTGACAATAGCATTTCAATAAGGGTTGACAGTGTTATTTTGAAGGAATCCAAAGGGGTGTTAGTGTAATTTATCCTATTATATTAACAATTCTACAGTCTTAGAAAAATATTTTAAAAAAATACTTAGAAAACACATTCAATAGTTGAAATTAATTTCATGTGTGGAGCTCAAAAATAATTCAACAGTTTAATTCTTGGTATATATGTCTAGGTTCATAGACTTTCTGATATTATATAGAGCAATGTCACTTCCATATTTAACAAGCATTGTTTGGGATTTGCCTATTTAGTATATTTTTTGACTTTTTAAAAAAAAAATATGTAAAAAAATAGAGAGGTGATGTGACTTAAATAAGTGCACTTATCAAATAAGTATACTTATTTAAATTATCCCTGAACAATCCTGTAACATGGGTGAAAGTTGGTATGTATTTAAAGTATCTCAAGCAAATCCTGACATTTCAATATGTTATAAAATGTCATATTTTGATAGACTCGCTCCCGCTCCTATAGTATATGTGTTGTTTTTAGCACAATTATTATATAATTTAATTTCTACCATATGAAGCAATCGTGTGTACATACCTATTCATACGTATAAATCACAGTGCCTTTCAATTTAACTTTCAATTAACAAAAATTCTACTCTAATAATTAATATTTATAAAAATTTCAATTCATTGGTTTAATTCAAACTTACATTGAATAATTAATTTTAAAATAAATAATCATTGAATACCTTTAAATTATATTTTGAATTTAAATTATTTTAATATGATGGCTAATATATTTTTTAAAAAGTATTAATTTATTAATTTTATTGAATTTGTATATATTGTGAGAACATATATTGTATATCTGGTATATTAGGAATTAGGCAATTTTGGGCAATTCCATTTTCTTTGTATTTCATTTTTCTGTCATAGATTAGGGCTATATAACTGATGCACTCTTTGTAAACATACACAATTGAATATACAGAAAAGATTTCAGGAATCTTACATGGTATCAAAGCCGCCTCTGAGCCCAAACCCTAGACGCTGTCTCTGAATCGTTTTCTTCATCAGATTCTCACTAAGTCGTGATCATAGGTCATCTCCTTGGTCGCGATTATCTCTCGAAAAAAAACCCTATAGTTTCATCTCTCCCTGAGTTGCAAGTCGTGACTCCTTCTGTCTTCGATTGAAGGTCACGAGTGGCTTGTGTAACTCAACTGGTTTCTTATTTGCTTTGAGAAGATGACTTCATGCTCCGTTTTCACTGGTTGAAGGAGTGTCGCGTTGGCCTTATCTCTCTAGGCTGAGTTCGACGTGATCCTCCTTTGGATTTCTCTGGTTCGTTATCATCAGAACTCTTCCTCTGGTCGAGTTCGAAGCCTACCTCTCTCTCTGGAATCCTGGCGATCCTGTCTCTCTGATTTTGGGGCTAAAGTCAAACAAGACTATCTGAGTTTGGTTCGGTTCTCTGGTTCTTGTTCTCTCTTTGGTTTTGCTTGGGTCATAATATTGCTCTTGGTTATTTTGACGGGGTTGAAGTCAAACAGGAGCTCAGGTCTCTCTTTATTATTGTTTGACCCATTATTCTCTGTTCATTACACTTAGACCCCTCTTTGGCTATTTCGATTTTATCCCACTTGAATCCCTTAGTTTTCTGGTTACTATGATGGCTCTGACTTCTGATGAGTGCGCTTTCTACCATCAGAAAGGTCATTGAAAGTATCATTGTCCCAAGAAAGGATGCTTATCTGCTTTGCCTGTGTCTGTCTTGTCTTCTCAGCAATTTTTGATCAAGTTCTGCGCTCCTCCTCTGAGTACCGTTTGGCCTCCCGCCGATTCTACTGCATTTGCTCCGGCTCCTGATCCTGACTTCGCTTCCTTGACTGCTCAGACTAGTTAACTTCAGCATATATCATCTACCTTCCAGCCATCTCCATCTGCCTCCGTTGTTTCTTCTCTTCATTCAGGTTTGCTTGGGTCTTCTTCAAGTATCTCTTCGTCTGTCTAGCTTTTTGACTCTGGTATCTCTCATCATATGACTCCTTATCTCTCTTTACTTCAAAATTATACTCCTCCTCATTTTCCCATTACTGTTAATGCTACTAATGGGTCTGGTATATCAGTTATATCTGTTGGGTCTGTCCTACCGTCTGCTATGCCTGCAGTCTCTATTTCATCTGTCTTATATGATCCTCAGTTATCTGTCAGTTTATTTTCGTCAACTTGATGCCTCTGGTTTTGATGTTATCTTTTCTTCTTCTATCTATTCTGTGCAGGATCAGATGTCCAAGCAGCAGATTGGGACTGGTCGTAGAGTTGGAGATCTCTATGTGGTGGAGAGTTTGCATCTGTCTATGACTACCTCTCTGACTGCCTTTTTTTCTTTTCAGTTAGATTCTCTATCCAGTCCTTTCTATTTGTGATATTCTAGATTAGGGCATTTATTTGCTGACCGCTTACGGTCTTTAGCTCAGTCAAGTATATTGGGTAAAATTTCTCGTAGTCAACTTACTGAGTGTCGGGGGTATAAACTGGCCAAAATAACGGCCTTACCTTTTCGTAACAGTACTTTTATATCTGCTACACCGCTTTCTTTAGTTCATATTGATGTCTGGGGCCCTTCTTCTATTCTCACCAAGGGGAGTTCTGCATACTATGTGTCATTTGTTGATGATTGCACCTGTTACACTTGGGTTTATCTTATGACTCATAAGTCCGATTTCTATTAGATATACCGTACCTTTCAGTCTATGATTACTACTCAGTTTGGGTCAATCATTAAAGTGTTACGGTCTGACTTGGGTGGGGAATATTTTAAAAATGAGCTTTGTGAGTATTTGGCCAATTTGGGTACCATTCATCAAACTTCCTGTACAGATATACCTGTTCAAAATAGTTGAGCCAAGCGTAAACACCGTCATCTCCTTGAGACAGCTAGGTCTCTTTTTCTCTCTGCCTCAGTTCCGGCTCCATTCTGGGGAGAGGTAGTTCTTACTGCTGCTTTTCTTCTCAACTGCATACCTACTCCCCTTCTTTCTGGTCGGTCTTCTTATGAGGCTTTGTTTTCCTAAATTCCTAACTACTCCCTTCTTCGTGTGTTTAGGTCTGTCTATTTTGTCGTTCTTCCTCGCAAAGATAGGACCAAACTTAGTGCCCGGTGTGTCCTATGTGTCTTTTTAGGTTACACTCTTACTCAGAAAGGCTACCACTGTTACGATCTTGTCTCTCGTCGCTTTTATGTCTCCCGTCATGTTGCCTTTCTCGAACTTCTGTCTTACTTTCAACTTCCCCCTCTTACTGCTCCAGTTTCCAAAGAGGATTTGGTTCACATTGACCCCTTTCCTTTTGAGGTCCCATATGATGAGTACATCTCCATTGTTCCTCTTGCGCCCATTTCTACTTCTCCATCTGCGTCACTTATGGCTTCTTCTCCTTCGTCAGTTACTTTTTCCTCTCCGTTGTTGGTCTATTCTCTTCGTCAGGCTCCCCCCCACCACCAGTTGTCTCTACTCCTGTTGCTACTCCTTTTGCTTTTGACGACTCTGATCCTGCTGCACACCGATATTCTACTCGTGAGCATTGTCCTCCAAATAAGTTGGGTTAGTCTAATACACGTTTTCCTGCTTCCTATTGTACTTTTTTTTTCCTATTATTCATTCTTTGTGCTCTCTCTGGTTTGAAGCAGTCTCCTCGTGCTTGGTATGATCGCTTTCAGACTGCCATTACCGAGCTTGGGTTTCATCCTTCTGCTTCCGACTCTGCTTTGTTTCTGAGATATACTTTGGCTGGTTTTGTTGCTCTCCTACTTTATGTGGATGATATGATCATCACTGGCTCTGACTCTTCTGTTATCTCTGAGGTCGAGCAACATCTCTTCCGTACCTTCGAAATGAAGGATCTGGGTCCATTGCGATATTTTCTTAATATTAAGGTTGTCTCTTCTCCAAAGGGCTATTTTTTTGTCTCAGGCCAAATATGCTAATGAGGTAATTCATCGTGCCGGTCTTACTAATATTAAGGTTTCTGATACACCTATTGAGCTTAATGTGAAGCTCAACTCTACTGATGGTATCCCTTTGGACAAGCCCATGGTCGATCGCGAGCTAGTGGGTTGTTTAGTTTATTTGATTGTCACTCGCCCTGATCTTGCTTATGTTGTTCATGTGGTTAGTCAGTTCGTTTCTGCTCCTCGCTCTACCCATTGAGCTGCTTTGGTTCACATTCTTCGCTATCTCCGGGGTACCATCTTTCAGGGCTTGCTGTTGTCCTCTACTTTCTCTTTAGACTTGGTGGCCTATGCTGATTCTGATTGGGCTAGTGACGACCTTTGGTTTCTGTATGTTTCTTGACGATTCCTTGATCTCTTGAAAAAGCAAGAAACAAATTGTTGTTGCTCACTCTACTGCTGAAACTGAGTACCGTGCTATGGCTCATGCTACTGCTGAGCTTGTTTGGCTTCGTTGTCTTCTCTCTGATTTGGGTGTCCTTCAGTCTTCTTCAACCTCTCTCTATTGTGACAACCGCAATGCTATTCAAATTGCCCACAATATTGTCTTCCATGAACGGACGAAACACATTGAGATTGATTGTCACTTTGTACGACAGCATCTGTAATCTGGTTCTATCTCGCTTCCTTTTGTCTCCTCGGCTTTGCAACTTGCGGACTTCTTCACCAAGACTCACACTACCGCTCGGTTTTAGTTTCTTCTTAGCAAACTCTCAGTGTTTTCTGCTAAAACACTTTGAGTTTGAGTGGGGGTGTGAGAATATATATTGTATATATGGTATATTAGGAATTAGGCAATTTTAGGCAATTCCCTTTTCTTTGTATTTCGTTTTTTCTATCATAGATTAGGGCTATATAACTAATGCACTCTTTGTAAACATACACAATTGAATATACAGAAAAGCTTTTAGGAATCTTATATATATATACATATATATTACATTGCATGCTACTTTTTGAGGGGCAATATAGTAAAATCATTGACTGAACATTCATCATGCTAAAATTTGGCACGATACTGCTCTCGTGCTAAATTTGACACGATATATAGCACTGTTAAATTTTAACAAATAATACAATACATAACGCACTGTTGGAGTTGGAGTTGGAGTTGCTCTTACTTCGAATGGAGTAGTGCCTTGTAGATTATTACTTTGGATATATAGGTCACACTAGATTTTTGTAATGTTTTCTTCTTATTAAAAAGCCAAATTTAGTACATCATTTTAGTAATTATATAAGGGAACAAATTTTAGTAATTATATAAGGGAACAAATAGAAGAAAAAAAATTGTGGTAAGCTATAATTTTACCTACTACAAAGTTTTTTTGTTTTGTTTTGTTTGTGAATATGATTTCAAATTCTTTTAAAAAAATAAAAATAAAAATTCTGCTTCTTGACTTTATCATGTGATATACCACAGAGGGAAAACCCAAGACATGCAAGCAAATTATTACAGAATTAGATGTGGCAAAAAAGACAACCACATACAAGGTTATTGAAGGAGATCTCTTGCAGGAGTACAAGACCTTTCCTTTCATTCTCAAGGTTGAACCAAAAGGCCAAGACAACTTGGTGATTTGGACCCTTGAATATGAGAGGCTCAATGAGCAAAATGATGATCCAAATAGTATGATGGACTCTGTTATGGCTGTGTGCAAAGATATTGAGACATAACATGTCAAGTAATATATTTATGGTTATATATATATGGTGTGATGGTAAGAAATGCTTGTATGATAAATTAAGTACCTATTGAGAATAAACACATCTGATGCAATGAGAGACAGTGTGAAGCAGACAACAGGAATTCATATCGTGTTCAGTGAAACTTCTACATTTAGAAAAAGTATCTAATATTTACTTACTTGTTATATGCATAATGCATCTATATAAATGCTTTTGTTTGTGTAAATGGTTTGGTGAAGTTTCTATTTTATCGACTTATTTTCATTGTTTGAATTTCTGTGTCTCAAGTTTCAACTAAACTCTTTACCATATGATTAGAGTTAGAAGACATTTACCGATTGTCTAAAATGAGATAAATTCGAATAGGGGAATACGGGATATGGAGTAGGAGGAAATGAGACACAGGATTTTATACTCTCTATTGCAATATACTTGTACATATATATGCGAACAACACTAATTAATAACGCATATTCAACATAGACACATGCATGATAAATTGAAACTCAACATCTCACATCTCTCACAAAAGATTAGATATTAATGGTGCTATAATGCCTACTATCCTTGCTCAAGAATGGAAAAGAGTGCCATAGCTCAAAATTCATGGAACACTCAAAATTATGCTTTGGAGGGTGGTTTCAGAAGCCATCCCAACCAGAAGTATTCTTGTAGCGCTCCATTTGTTCCTACGGAACATGTTTTTCTATTTTTTCTGATTTTTAGTATAACGAATAACAAAAGTCAATAGATAATATTTTCAACAATCAATAGAAATTAAGTAAAATTATGGCAAAAACATTTTTCACTTAAAAAAAAAAAAAGTTTTTTGAATGTGAGACACTAGGTTTTGATCAACAATCATTAATTGTCACTACCCCCGGTCACCACCGCTACAATTACTTCATTCTTTTTTCTTTTTTTCTTTTATCAGCAAAAGAAAATTTTTATTGGAATAATCATACTCAAAGTTACATATAACAACAATCAAACCAAAAGGGGATGAGGAAAAAACTAATAAAACCAAAAGTGTTTGTTGGTGTTCTGTTTTAGTTGTTGCAGGTAAAAGAACAACTGAGTTAATTCACAAGAATCGGCAACCAGGTTTGCAACAACCATTTTGGAGCAACAAACAATTAAAAAAAAAAAAAATTTACATTTTGAGTCTGTTACGTATCATTATTCTTGTTTATATGTGTGTTGTAACTTATTGTCACTCATGTCAGGTTTATTTTGTTTTGAGTGTAAATTAGAATGCAAAGGTCTGTACATAGCCCCTCTTTTTTTGTTTCTGCTCCAATGGATGGATTGTTTATGCACATGCCTGCTTTTTAGCATATTAGATGTGCCCTACATTCAGGTTTTATTTTTTATTTTTTATTTTTTATTTTTAAAATTTATTTATTTATTTTTTTAATATTTTCTAAAATCATCTACACTATTATCTATCTATATTATTATATATTTGAAGCTTAGAGTTGGGACTGACGTCTTATTTTTTGAATTTTTTCAAAATGTTCAGTACTTACATAGGTTAATTGTGTCTTAAATTCGGAGCTTCTTTGTTTTTTTTTTTTTGAATTTCTCAGCTTCTAATTTTTGTAAATTTATTTTAATTTCAGATCTTGAATTCAACCATACAATTTATAATTTAAAAAAAAAAAAAAAAACAAATGATCAGCGCATGTGCATGTGCTATCACTTCTAGAAAGGTTAGACCGTCAGCTATTTCAACAACCATGGGGTGTTTTGGGAAGTTGGTAAAAAGTTGACTTTTAATTTTTTACCAAATTTTTTGACTTTTTTGGAAGTGATTTGGGAAGTTGGTAAAAAACTGATTTTTGATTTAATATTTTGTAAAAGTGTCACATTACTCTAAAATGACCAAAATATCATTGCTTTTTAATTAGATTTACAATTTTGCCCTTTGGCATGTTAACACTATTTTGAATTAATTAATAATAATATTTTCAGAGGGTAGTTTGGTAAATGAAGAAGCTGCGTTTTGGGGTCTTCCCAAATGGTGGGTTTTGGCTTTTTGCATGGTGCTGCGTTTTTGTTGTTGTTGCCAAACGTTGCGTTTTCGGCTTCTTCCCAAAACGACACAATGTTGTTGAATGGATTTTAATGAGGGTTTGCTTTCCATTTTTGTAGAACCATAGAGCATTTAAGAATTGATTTTTTTTTTTATTTTTGTAAAAAGACATGTAAAAAAAATTAAAGAGAATAATTTAATAACTTGTAGAAATTTTGAACTTTTTAACTAAAATTTTAATTTCCAGACATTCCTTAATTCATTGTTTATTCTGCGTGCAAGTGTACATGGACAAGAGATAAAAATTGGGATTGCTGGATTATGTTTTTGTCCTCTTTATTTTCATTTCCGTCTTCATTTTTTGTGTTTTCACTTCGTTTATACATTGCATTTTCATTATCCACATTTTTTTTTCTTTTTTTAAGAGAATAACAATTCAACATTGAAGAACAAAATGATTTAAGAATAGGTGGCATGAAAAATACACTAAAAAGTTAGGAGAAATTACTCAGATTAGATTTTTATAAAATTAATTACATGTCAATAATAAACTTCATAAATACAGAGATTTATTTATAAATTTCATTTAGAGTATGAGAGATTGTTGTTATTTTTTTATTGTGTATTAGTTTCAAAATAGAAACATGCACAAAAAGTTAGAATAATGATTTGGTCATATTACTCTAAACAGGTCCTAATGAAATATTAAAAAAGAAAATGGATTAAATGGAACAAAATAATTAAAAATAGGACTTTTTGAAAAATGACCCTATATATTAATAATTAAAATCATATTTTTTTTAAATAAATTTATTATTATTTTTTGAAAAATACACTGAATAGTAATTTTTCTAAAAAGTTACACCTATAAAATTCCTGCATTTTGTAAATTTGAGCCCTATTTTTCATCTACATTTTTTTGTTTTTTTGTTTTTTTGTTTTTTTGTTTGGGGGGGGGGGGGGGGGGAATAAGATGGGTTCACATATCATGTAAGATTTACATGTGTGTGGCTCTCCATGTGTTGATCAGTGATCAGGGAAATTTGTTTTAAAGTTTATGATATTAAAATTTTATAAAATAAATGATACATAATATTTTAATAGTAATTGAGATTCCTTAATGTTTTTACAGAAAAATTTCATTTTGATACATAGAAAATTTAATTTTCACAGAAAAATTTCTCTGATATGATCACAAAAAAATTTCATCGAATGATCTTAACTAAAAAAAAAAAAAAACATATTTGACTTTCTTATTACTCAAAGTTGAAGAGAATGTTTTACTAATTTTCTCCTTCTCAAATTGCTCTTTTAAACGGCCACGTGGTTAACAAAGACACAATTCAATAAGAATGTACATTACAAATACATGTTATTAAATTTGTTTAACATACAGATTATTCTCTATAATTTTAGAAATTGAGAAATTATAATATATGTGCATATAAAGAGAGTATCATTTTCACCTTTGGTTATGTCATTTTTTTCTTTAGTTATGACTAATTTTCTTTTTTAATTATGATATTATTTTAGTTATCACTCATGAGATTTTTTAGTTATACTTCATGTTGTGTTTAGTTATGATATTTTTTTCTATTTTTAGTTATGACTTAGAAAATTAAAATTGTGTCATTTTTTTTTTTACTTATAAAGTGCATATGAAGGGTGTGCACCATAGTGTCTCTTAGAAATTACATCCCATTTTTTTTAAGTTTCTAATTACATAACAAATATTTTTTTAGTAATAAATTATTAAGTCAATTAATAATTTTTAATAATATCAAAAGTGTATTTCAAGTAATAATTCAAGTAATTTTATTTTTGTATTGAAAAATAATTAAAAATTTTATTTTTTCCTGCTTATTTTATTAAATAAAAAATTATGACAAGAAAATATTTATATTTTCTAAAATTATAAGACACAAGTCGTATTTAATCAAATTTGAGGGGGGTGTACTTGTAATTTAACTGATAAGAAAGGGGTTGGAAGCCAAATCAATTGATTTGAGTCCAGTAGAACAAAACGTTTCTCTTGGTCTTCCAGTGTTTTTTGGGTCATCAGCCGATGATGATGAGAGAGATAATATATACTATAACCCCCTTGTATATCTGTTGAATTTCATCTCCTCAACTTGGGGATTTTGATTTCCATTCCTTTCGATATTTTCAGAACTTCCACAACATTGTAACAAAGGTTTGGTCTTCTGAATCAGTTTTTGAGGATTCATTTTCTTCAAAGATGTTTTCATTTTTTCATTTTCTTTTCTGGGTTTGAAAGCAGGCAACAAAGTGCATCAGTAGTGATGGGTTTGCTCAGTATGAGCTCTTTGTGGACAATCGAACCAAGCAATCTGTCTTCAACCTACCTGTGCCATGGACATTCCTCTTTCTTCACTTGTTAGTTTCCTCACTCTTCTTTGCATTTCACTCCATCTTTTTGGGTTTCTTGTCCAGTTTTTATAATAATGAATTTTGAGGATGAAAGTGTGTTATTGCAATTGGGAACTTGTTAAAGTTCTCTTATGGTTCTTTTCATTAATAATGCCCCCATCATGTACTTGCAATAATTATTGTTTACATCTAGAAGGGTGAATTTCACTTTACCTCATTGTGAGTTGGTTCACGTGCGGATCACCCTTTAACCACGTAACCCTATGTGATTTATGAATTGAAGTGTACCCTTAGACATTTCATCAATGTTAACAGCAAATGTGAAACACATGTCTGGTATTGGGTTATGTGTCAATTTCCAAATGTTAAGTATAAATAACACGTAGAGCAACGCACAGGGGATTAAAGTGAATTTTGTCATATCTAGAATTAGGTCTAACTCTACGTGTGTCGTCCTTAGTCTTTTATTTTACACAATGAGTCCCTTCCTTGGATAAAGAGAGAGTTGTGTGTGAGTGCTTAGGCGATGTTTGTTGGGGCAGACATAGCCTTGGGGTTGGATAAATAATCCAACAAAATGTATAATCTCATGTTTGATTAAGAAAATTAGGGCCATGACTAAATAGAAAACTAAGGAGAGGTTCGAATTAATTAGTTAAATTGCAAATTGATAAGATTTGATCAATCCAATCTCATAATCCTAGGTCAATCCAAACATGGGATAAGTTACACAATCCAGGGGATTGATAATCCAAAAACTAACAGTACTATGAATGCTAATCCTATCTAATCTTGACCACCCAAACAAACATAGCCTTAGTGTTTTATCTTACATGACCAGTCCTAATAAGCCCGGATAGGGAGGAGGGTTGTGTGTGAGGGTTGTCTGACTCTAAGCACATAAATATTCTGTACCTTATGAATATGTGAATATGGGCCAAGGCATTGGTAGTAAAAATAGATATGAAAATCATGTAATTTAATTGAGTATATAGCTTTTGACAGAGTAAGAAAAATGATTTATGTAGCTGATCCCATTTATGACACAAGACTTGGTTGGTTTGATTTGATTTGA
This sequence comes from Camellia granthamiana, assembly GCA_036172215.1. Taxonomy (NCBI): domain Eukaryota; kingdom Viridiplantae; phylum Streptophyta; class Magnoliopsida; order Ericales; family Theaceae; genus Camellia; species Camellia granthamiana. The sequence continues at coordinate 120,360,623 of CM069912.1, read as the reverse complement.
TTATCTAGAATTAGGTCTTTTGTTTAGGTTAGCGTATCTGTGGTTGCTCTGTATTGTAAGTAATTTTTTATCCAGCAAGCTTGGAAACCCTCTTGCTAGTTGGGCATCATTGCCCGCATTTAATAATTGTTTGTTATAGGTTTGCTTCATGCTTTGACTGTACCAAAGTGGTCACATTTGATTAGGTAGGAAGTTTAGTAGCCCTTATGATTCTTCGAAGTTCAGACCTGACCGAATATGCAGTGTAAGTTATCAATGTCATAACTTCCCCTCAAAATACAAGTTGTTTCTTCATATTATATTTTGTGTATTCTAAGATTAATTCTTTGTGAACGGATATGGAGCTCAGATAAGGGCTTTTGCAAAACAGAGGTCAGTTAAGAAATTGAGAAGACAAAAGGAAGCACAAAAGAATTTAACTCCACCACTTAATAGGAATTCGTCAGATGAATATGATGCGCTGGCTGATGAGTCTCCACCCGGAGTTGATGATGTTCAAGAAAGCAATAAGGAGTCCTCTTTTGTGAATTTGGATGCAAAGAATTCAATTACCATCCCGTCAAGGAGTACTGTTCTTCAAGCATGCACTGTGACCTCTGGTCTGATAGCTGCTTTGGGTGTGATAATTCGACAGGTTTGTCTTGGCTTCTTTATTTCACAAGCATATGAGTAACAAAAGTCATTTGTTGTTTCTTTTGTACTCTTGTTTGTCAAATGCATCTTATAGTGTTGCGAATCAAACATGTAGTATTCTCGTATATCTTTTCCTTTTTCTTGTGCCTCTTTTTTCCTTTTTTAGCCCAGTTCTATGTTCTACTTGTGATTGTTCCTCCGTAGTGATGCTATATTCTTGTATTCCATGTAAGCAAAACGAATTATTTGTAGATAGATTTTTGCTCTATTCAGTTGTGTATTTTGATGTGTATTTGTTGATTAAAACTTGCAGGTTTCTCATGTTGCATCAGTGGAAGGATTGCCGATCCTTGACTGCTCTACAGAAGTATCCTGTATGTTTTTTCCATTCTCATACTTTTATTTTATTTCATGGTTGCAAAGGCAAAGCTTAGTATTTATTTTTTCAAGGTAACTGGTATTGAGTGTCATTATCTGTGGATGACAAACATTTTTTTTTTTTGTTTCATCTATGCAAATTTGCAATACCTCTTACAGTTGAAACAAATTGAAATCTGCATAACCATTCAAGATTCCATTTCAAGGAGATAAATTCTGAAAAATTGCTCAGATCAAAATTAAAATTGCTCACCCATGTTCACTTTATTGCAGAGCATCTAATGTGGAACGCCTTCCTATTTTTTATATTACATAACCAGAAGCAATTCTTTGCCTTGATTCACCAATCTTCATACAAACATCAATGTCTATGCAATAGTCGGTCTCTATTGCACATGATAAAGCGATGTTATCAGATTTGATTTCTTGTCCTCAATTGGTGATATCTATAACTGAGTCTGAGAATATGGCCTTATATTTAGTGTAATGGTGAAAGAGTATGCAGAATTGCCTGCTTAATTTTCCTAATTATCCTTCTTATTATGTGACTCGCATGAGTTCTTTCAATTCTTAAACAGACTTGCTAATGTTTGTGTACATGTCTGTACAGTTAGTTTTGAGACATGGCATCTTCAGTTGATTACCGGACTAGTTATACTGATATCTTCATGCCGATACTTGTTATTGAAGACATGGTCAGATTTTGCAGAGTCTAGTGAAGCAGCCAATCAGCAGGTAGCTCCACTCCTCTTTCTGCCTATTTCTCTTGTTTTCTGTCTATCAATTATATCAAAATATGGATGACACAGACAGGTGACACGACACGGATAAGTACACTTTTAAATTTATATATTTATTGTATATCATATTTTTAATACTATGCATTTATTCTAGGTTAATATATATTTTCATCAAATTCATCAATCTTGTTATGTTATTCCGGTGAAAAAAATTGATATTGCATGCCCCCAGCATTTCCAACTCCCTCTAGCATATCCGACACATGTCGGACATTGGTGCGTGACCTTTGGAGAAATGTCCGTGCTTCAATGGTTGTTGTGAGTCTATATTGAATCTTTGCTGCTTTACCAATCCAACAAGGTGGTGTTTGTTTTTGAGTTCAGGTCCTTACTTCACTGCAACCTTTGGATTACATGATTGTAGCATTTGTACCTGGGGTTAGCGAGGTAAGCCTAGGAACTGATAACTTCTGTTTCCCCATTTGTTTTTCAAACTGATTTTATGTTCTTACATGCACGTGACGGTTGCTTAGGAACTCCTTTTTCGTGGTGCATTGTTGCCACTTTTTGGAATGAATTGGAAAAGTGCCTTGCTTGTTGCCGCTCTTTTTGGTGTTTTGCACTTGGGAAATGGCCGAAAGTATTCCTTTGCACTTTGGTACTCGCATTCCTTGACCTGTTGGACAAATTATTATTAAATATTACCTTCTGTAAATAAATTTCTTAGGCATTCATCTCCTCCTCCATGGAGTAATGTTGTTCACACTTCACGATTTTGCCAACTAAACTTCTGAATTTCACATGAATATGCATTCCAGTCAATTATTTTGAAGGGGACACAGAATAATTTGAAATTGTTGAATTTTTTTTTTGGATATAGTTGTGATTTGTTGTTGATCATGTTTTTAGGGCAACATTTGTGGGGTTTGTCTATGGTTATGCAACAATTTTATCCTCGAGTTTCGTTGTGCCAATGGCCTCCCATGCAGCAAACAATCTGGTTGGAGGGCTTGTATGGCGCTACACATCGAAGTCATCTAAATAGATCAGGTATATCTTAAAACACTGGTGTAGATATTTTAGAATATATAGCTGAAATGTGAAACATTTGAAAAATAAGATAGAAATGAAATTGAAGATAATTATAATATTAAAGACAAATTAAAAATAAAAAAAATAAAAAAATAAAAAAAAGAAGAAGAAAGAAAAGAAGGATCATTTGAAAAATATGATAAAGATGACGTTGGAGATAATGATAAGGTTGGAGAAAAATTTAAAACAAAAAAATGGGAAAAATAAGAAATTGGGCATAAATGAAGATATTGGAGAAGATTAAGCAAATAAAAAGAGATAAAAGGAGTTTTAGATAATAAAGGAGATTTTAAAAGTCAAAACTTTAAAATAAAACAATATACGGAGGAAAAAATGAAATGTTTTATTGGAAAAAAAAATTAGAATGAAGGAAAATATGTTTGTATAACTTATCTCTTTTTATTTAACTTATAAAGATTGTTGTGGGTTTATTATATATATATATATATTTAATTGGTATAGAGTTGTGGGTTTGTATTTTTTTAATAATTTTTATTATGACTTAAAACAAAATAATATCTAATTAGGATGAGCCAATAATATTTTGACACGTGTATTTTTGTATTTTAAAAATTTAAAAAAATTGTGAAAAATAGTTTGGAACTTTAACGTTTTGTAATTATATATAGTTTGTGAAAAATAGTTTGAAACTTTCAACCATAAAGACCTTTTAACGTTTTGTAATTATATATAGTATAGATATAGATGGTATAGATGTGCATTTGGGAGATTTCAATGTGCCACAAAATCCACCACCTTGGCGGATCTCAATAACTCGATTATAATTATCCTATGGTGGTATAATTAAATCGAAAAGGCACTAAAAATGTTTGTATATATTGAGGCATATGGTTTTATTTTATGGATTCTTCTATATATAAGACGTGCATTTGGGGATATTTCAATAGATTATAAAGCTATTACATTTTATTTTTTATTTTTTATTTTGGATTATTGAGTGTTTGGGCTAATTTACAGACATCTTAACTAAATCTTGAGATTCTGAAATTAACGACTAAGCAAATCTCTAGTGACCCCAAGGTCTATAAATAATAAGGGAGCAGCTTGCCTCCTGTTCTTAATTGGACTGGACGATGATGTTCGCTCTGTGGGGGCTTATCACGGATTTTGTTTTGATAATCTGAATCATGCAATGTGTAGAACTCGTCAAGTATTATATGCTTATAAAAAATCACGTTGATCGGATATCGATAGTTATGTGATCAAATCAGTTGACAGTGAACAAATTAACGGTTGACAAAAAACTGATAAGATGAGATAGCTATCGATATCTGATTAATGTGATTTTTTACAGGCATATAGTACTTGACGAGTTCTATACATTGAACGGTTCAGATTGTTAAAACGTGATCCGTAGTAGACTTCTACAAACCGAATAGCACCGTCCACCCTGTTTAAGGATCGAAGGCAAGCTGCTCCCAAATAATAAAGCCACTGCCTAGTTGAACTCAATAACTTTTGGAGACTGTACGATGATTTTCTTGATTAGCCACCGCCTCGTGGAAATAAGTAACTTTTGGTTGCTTAAGAGACATAATTAAATTAATTTATTCATAAATTTTTGTTTATCTACTTAGGTTTAATTTAGTTCGAATTATTGTTTTATGTTTCAATAAATCTTGTGGGGTGGCATAGTAACTAAAATGTCTCTAATAATAATAGGGTGATGCCGCGCATTAATATCCATATAATATTGATAATGTGAATATTTAATGTTGTGAATATTTACATTGTCACTGTAAACATTCATACTGTTAAATTTATTTAGTATGAATGTTCACATCACCAAGTTATTAATATTTATAAGGGTAAAATTTTTCATAAAATACCTTAAATATGACAATTAGAATTTAGTGGATTAAATGTCCAAAATAATAGGACTTGTTGTAATATAAGAATATCTTATGAACTAATTGACTTGGTTCATTTTTTTGATAAGTCCTATTTTTTCAAGTGTTTTATTCCATCTAATTCATATTTTTTTTAAAGTATTCTATTAAGTCTTGCTTAATGTAATACGATCATATCATTATTTCTAATTTTTTACACATATTTCTATTTTGAAATTAATACATGACAATAATCCTTCATTTTTTTGGAGAAAATCTCACTCTTCTAAAAAGAAAATCTTTCTCTTATTTTATGGAGAAAATCTTTCCTTTATTCTAAGAAAAAAATCTCTCTCGTATTTTACGGAGAAAATCTCAAATTATGAATTTTGATGATTTTTATAATTTGAAAATTTTAAAAATAATGCAAAACAGAATCTGAATAAAAATTAAAATACAATGTGAATGTTCACAGCAAATAACAAACATACAATTAACTTTTGAAAAAACAAGACACATACTAAAGTACAATGTAAATGTTCACAATAAATAACAAACATACAAATAACTTTCGAAAAAATAAGATTCATACCAAAATACAATGCGAATATTCACAATTTATAATTAACAAGTAATTAAATAACTCATACCAATGCAAACATTTATATTGCAATGTGAAAACAAAAAATAAAATTAAAAAAAAGTGAAAATCGACTATTTCAATTGTTTAATGGTAACAAAAATGATTGTTCAACTAACAAGTATAGTAATAAAAACAACAAACGCAAAATTAGCTTTCAAAAAAATAAAACTTATACCAAAATACAATGTGAATATTCATAATTTACAATTAATATACAATTATTCTATATATATATATATATATCAATGTGAACATTTATACTACAACGTGAAAACACAAAATAAAATTAAAAAAAAAGAGTAAAAATCGACTATTTCGATTGTTCAATGATAATAAAAATGATTGTTCAATCAACAAGTATAGTGAAAAAAATAACAAAATATAGCTAACTTTTGAAAAAATTAAAAAGAAAAAACTCATATCAAAATACAATGTGAATGTTTATAATTTACAATTAACATGCAACTAACTTTTAAAAAACTAAATTCATAACAATGTGAACATTCACACTGCAACATGAAACAAATTGAAACAATAAAAAAATGACTATTTCAATTGTTTTATGGTAACAAAAAATGATTGTTCAAATAACAAGTATATTAACAAATAACTAATTATATGTAATCATTCACATCTTGCAAAATATATAATTAGGTTCATATTTATATTCCAACACTTATTTATCAGACTTTCAAATAATGTGAAATGTGAACATTTACACTGATTAATAAAAAAAAATAGGAACAATGGTAGCAATAGAATTAGAAATTCAAAAAAACTCAAATCACTCTAAAAAACAAAAAAAAAAAAAAAAAAACTATCACCAATATTTTCATCTTCATCTTCATCTTCATCTTCATCATTATTACTATTATTATCAATTTATGCAATTTCACCATTTCACCAATCCAAATCAAACCAAACTCACCTTTATTATGTTTGTAACAAAATTGACTGGATATAAAGAGAGTTTCAACTTTCGACAATGGAGAAACATAAGTTTTGTTTGGTAGAGCTTTGTAAATTTAATTCCACCCCTTAGTTTGAGTGTGGTGTTTGGTGAGAGTTTTCAAACATTGATTTCACACCCATTGTTGAAAACACATCTACCCGGTCATCTTCCCAGACGTTCGACTGGTCGTTCGGCCGGTTGACCGGAACAGTGTTCGTTTTTTTTTTTTTAGCACCTATTATTTTTATATTTTAAATAAAAAATATTTTTGAAATTTTTTAAAATTTTTTTATGAGTTTTGAATAGAATTTTGAGTAGTGTGTTTGGTTATGAGTTGTAAGTTTTTGAATCAAATATCATATGTCACATCAAAAATTTCAAATTCAATTCAAAACTCTTAACCAAACAAAATTTTCATACTCAAATCATAATTTCAAAACTTACAAACTCAAAATATAACTCTATTCTCAAATCATAATTTTAAAATTCTACTAAATGCTATCATAGAGTTTCGAACACAGACCAACAATGGATAAACATAGAACTTTGAACACAAAGTGATAATGGAGAAGCATAAAGTTTTACCACAAAATGAAGGAACATAATATTATTTCACTACTATGTGTAAACTATAGTTTCTAAATCCTACCAAATAGAGAGTTTCAAACCCAAGCACAATGAAACAATACCACAAATGTGAATGAATTTGATCAAAAAGAACAATGTGAATAATGGTAACTACCAAACTAGAGGTAGTAACAAAAAAGAAATGTATATTTCATTTTTCTATGTAATACATATCAACAATAGACATAAGGGTTTAATAGTCTAATAAACAATATAAATTAGGAATAAAGGATTTTATGGAATAAAAGTATAAATACATGGAACTAACTAGATTATAATTTATAATTTTCTTTGGTGGATTCAGTGGGTTAGAATATCTCTAAATGGGATTTATTAATAAAAAATTCGTACTTAAAAGATGATTTTTTTAATCAATTTTCCTTAAATCAAAAAATCAAGATATATTTGCATTGATTGAGGCATAGGACCTCTCATTTAATATTTTCTGGATTTGCATAATTGCATTTAGATTTTCTAGATGGGTTGAGTTTTTCTCATGTTGAGATCTCAACATGACAGAACTTGATAAACTTGTAGGGTCCAACACAGGTCTTGTTTCGATAATCCGAACCGTTTATTTTATAGAGCTTGCAATGTATATTATCCCTGAAAAAAAATGATCCGATGATTGTAACTTTTTCATTTTATCACATTTGTCTCTAAAAAAATAAATGGTTTATTTCAAATATGTATTTGTCGTTCATTTTTTTAAAAATATATGCGATAAATTGAAAATATTACGATTATCAGATCGCTCTAAATTTTTTCATGAATAATATACATTGTGAGCTCTACAAAATAAACAGTTTGAATTATTGAAATAAGACTCGTGTTAGCCCTGTGGGCCCCTCAAGTTCTACTATGTTGAAATTTTAATATGAGAGAAAATGTTAGAAATTTTAAAATTTTTACCAAATACTCATTTGGTATGGGTCCCACACGCTTGAGTATTTGGTAAAAAATTTAATGAGATTCTTTTTGTATTCATAGCATTGCCCTTCATATATTAGTACATCTTATAAATTGGGACCAACTTCATAGACAACTGCATCAAAGATTACTCGAGCTCTAAACTTCAGTACCTGCGTCCTTGTAATCACCATGCATTCATCGAAAATAGTATGTGTGCTAGTTTTCATGGCATTTGTAGCCCAGTTCAAGGTCGATGCTGGCAATGATCGACTTCGAGTGATCATAAATCCTCAAGAGCTTGTTTCAGCCGATGGTGTTGTTACTGTATACCGTACTGTATCCATCCCCGCCGAATTTCATTCTTTTGCTTATTTTTGCATCATTACATCTTCCATCTCTCTGCTTGGTTTCGTTTTAAGAATTTGTTTCCTGTTCTGTTGTTGTTGCTGCTGTTATAATATTTTTGTTTCGACTTGGGATTAACGATTTGATCTATTGAATTATGTGCAGCTTGTACCAGCCACTGCTTCAAGGCGTGCTGCAAATGCAACATCCAAAAAATACCACCAGTCTGTGAATTCTGCTGCCATGAAGATTGATGTCTTGTTATGATGCTTTCTTATAAGTTTTTTTCAATGAAAAGCTCTTTATCTCAATACTTGAGGGAAAGTTATAGAAGTATTTGTAATAATGGGTAATTTGGTGACTTTGTTTGAATTACAAGGTCTCTTTTTCTGTTACTAAAAAAATATTAATGTTGATATATATGTACAAAATATTAAGATGTAATTGCGTGAAAATATATTAAAAGTATATGAAAATATGTTAAATGTGTATTGAAATTTAAAAATTTTAAATTATTTAATTATTAACGAATACCTAATAGGTAGTTATTATGAGTAAGGGACTTTTAATTTTAGTTTTATATTTAATTGTATATAAATATGTATGAATAATTAAATATAATACTATCTCCGTTTCAAAATATTAGTCCCTTATTCCATTTTTCATTGTCTCAAAATATTAGTCCATCTTCAAAAATCAAGTACAAAAATAATATAAATTTTCTATTTTGCCTTTCTTTTAAATTAATAAATAATATAAAAAGTACAATTATAACATTGATATTTCCAAAATATGTACTATCAAAAGGATAATTTTGAAAAATCAACTTTTTTTCAAATGTAATAATTGTACTACCAAAAAAAGTTGGATTTCTCAAAAGGGATCATTATTTTGGGATGGAGGGAGTAATAAATATGACATTATGAAAATTGATATAGTAACACATAGAAATATGAAAGTACCTATAAGTTAAAAATTAGTGAAAACATTTATTCACAAGAGAATCAAAGAATAAAACTTATAAAATAGTTTAAAATATATATTTCATTCTCAACTAAGAAGAAAAAATAAAACTTTAATGAGGATTTGTATGAAACTCAAGTAAATTGCTAATCCTCTTAATTGTATCTAATCAACACATATTTTACATGAAATTTTTTTTTATGACATTTTGGGATTACCTATCTAAAAATATTCTTAATTTAGCATAGTCACAATTAAAATTTTCATTAATTTGTGAACATGTAATTTACCTTTCGCTATTACAATCATATATAATGGGTATATCTTACTTTCTTATACAGATGATAAACAAATTATATGGTACATGTAATTTTTCCTAAAATTATGTGTGCATAAGACAAAAAGGTTTACTTAATTTGGAAAAAGAAAAAGAAAAAAAGAACTCAATCTCTTAAATAGAATAGTGATGGGTCATATATTTAAAATAACTTACAATGTTCACCATCTCTAATTAAATGGGGATCTTGCAACAATCATTATTAGCAAATTAAAATAATACTTGAAAATTATTTTTTCATAAATGAAAATTATATGCTAACCATCTTTCACTTCAAAAATATACTTATACAATATATAAACCTGCATGATAAACAACTAATACCAAATATTAAATTGTGCGAAATTGGATTTCACCAATAATAATATTATGTACTTTTTATTTTTATTTTTATAAGGATCCATATATAATTTTTTTAACCAATTGTACACAACATATATTTTGACTTGAACATTACAAATTTACAAATCATCGCCTTGATGGTTTTTACCGAAAATATCTATTAGTTTAAGTTAAAGGGAAAAACTATGAATTCATTAGATATATAGAAGAGATATAGATTCAGGTAACCATATATTTAAAATAATTTATAACATTGACAATTTTTAATTAAAGGACGATGTTGCAACCAATCATAATTCAAAATAACTTTGCTATTAACTAATTAAAATAATACTTGAAAATCATTTTTTATATGTATATGGGAATCATAGGTTAGCATTTTTCACTTCATATACTTGTTCAAAACATAATGCCTCATATTAAATAGTGATTTCACCAATAATAATAGTCTTTAGTTATTACAAAAAAACTGATTTTGTGTCTTTATTGTTTATCATTTTTTTCTATTAAAGGATTCATAATTTTTTTAAACTAATTTTATGGTATGCAATATACATTTTGATTTGAACATGGAAATTTACAACTCACCACTTTAATGGTTGATTAGAAGAGGACTAAAGAATTATGAGTTTAAGTGGGAAAAAAATGTGTATGTATATGAGTTCACTCCTTATTGTATTTATTTTGTTTTTCAAAAAAGCAAAAAGACATGCACAAATAATTATATATAAATATAAATATTGATAAAAAGAGGGAGAATTTTACATACAATACCAATAGTCAGGTCCAAGTTATAGCTATGAAGAAAGTAAGCAATGAATAATATGACTGGATGATAGAGAGCAAATGAAGTTTTTTGGTATAGTATGTCACACCCCACCCTAGAGTTAGCTGAAAAACTTCTCTACATAAGATGGAAAATATAAACTTGCCACATACACTTCAAGGATAATAATAATTGAAAAACAAAATCACCGGCTAGGTGTAAAGAAAATGCAAAACTTCATCCCACTACACATATGGAAAAATTAGTGCACAAAACATCAACCTAAAAAGATTTATAAAATTAGAATCATATATCATTAGATAAAAATAATTTAAGTAATCTCTAAGTCTTATTTTAGTACTCCTTTCACTGATCTTATACTTAAATGATTAATTGAACATAAAATTGAAAGTATATGTACATGTCGATTATTTCGGAAAGTTTTTGCCCAAATTCCCCTTCTCCTTTTCCTTCGTCTGCTCTACTTCCTCTTTCAATATTTATTATTATTTATATTTTGTTTCCTTTTAACTCTTCCAGAACTTTTCGTAAATATTACATATTATATTTAATATTTTGTTGCCTTTATATCACCTAGCATATAAAGTGAACACTTGGAAAGACATGCAAATTTATATTCAATTATGATTTCCTCCCTTGCCATTTTATATAATCTAATTTTAGTCCCAAATAGAAATTTGGCTATTCCATTTAGACCCACGAAATTTAACACTTTTACATTTCATTCCTTGCTAACATTTTTTTTAAAAATTTAATTATTAACTAAAATGAGATACGGTTTTCACAATGTTTAATTTAGATGGGTGCAATTATAAGAATAGAAGAAAATGTTGCTCTTGATCTTCTATTATAGCAACTTTCCATCTTCTCCGTTGTCCTCCATTAAAGCATTCTATTTTTTACATGCATGGGACCTTTGGTCTAGATTGTTAATCAAAGAAGAAAATGGAAAATGAAAGGCCATTGATTAAAGAAGACAAATGAATACATAAGGCATAGAGTTTCAACTTGAAACACATGACAAGAAATCAATCTTAGACATAGCACATTCTTAGGCATTCCAGATAAAATGCACTCCTTCACTTGTATTATATATCATATATGATATGATATGATATATGATGCTACTTTCTAAAATTTGGTACACTTACATTCTAAAATCACTACAAAATAAGTGTTTGTTTGATTTAATTTATCAAAAATTATTTTTAGATAAGCTCTCATTTGTTTTTATTGTGTGTGTGTGTGTGTTTTTTTTTGTTGATATTTTAATCAAATTTTTTGTACTTTTTATGTGCATCTAAAGAGTAAAACAAATTAACCCAAAATGTTTTAAAATTACTAAAAACAAATAAAAATTTGAACACAAATCTATGTGTATTTTAGTACGGGTTTTCATTTGTTTTTAGTGAATTTTTTTTTTCATACTTTAGCTTCTTTTTTTTTTTTAAATGCATCTAATCGTGATATATATAAAAAGTAAAGATGATCTTGGAATGTATACACTTCGAACTGGTTAAGAATTTCACTGGAAATTTAGACTCAACTTTAAAAAAAAAAAAAAAAAGAGAGCAAAATTTAGTAAAGATAAACAAAAACTCATTTAAAAATAAAATTTGAAAACTGTAACCAAACAAAGCTTAAGAGTTTTTGTAACGCCTTGCTATTTCATACAAGAATCCATCTCAATCAAAATAACAATTTACTCCAAAAGCCATCTTGTTCACTAAACTAAAATTTAAATTTACAATTTCCATATATACATAACCATAAAACCTCGTACCCAATCCCACGTTCTACAAATAAGATGACAATTACAAAAAAAAAGGCCCCATGAGTATATAAGACAACAACAAAATAAATCTAACAGTCCTAGTACAAAACTATAAGTCTTCATAGCAAAATATTTCCAACTGTCAATCCCAACACAGCTTACTTCCAGTCATCATTGTAGTTGTACAACATTTTTTCCTAAAAAATAAAATAGGGGTGGGCTATATGCCCAGTAGGAATACATTTAACTAAGTATTTAATCATTCGAATAAATTTATGGCATCCTTGAAACAAAACATAATAAGGAGTTATGAACACATGTAATCTTCACCAATTATGTAAATACATAACAATTAAGCATGGACAATTACATTTCACACCTTTACAACACACATTTTGTTAGAAATTGGGCGCCCATGTGGCATGACCCATGAACCTTTTGAACCTTATCCATGTAAGTTTGAATTTGAATTCAAAACTTGTTTAGATAACCACTCATGATATCTGTATCTATCATATCAACTAATATGGATAGATTGATATATATGGTTATATATAAGATTATATATTTAAAATAATATATTGATATCAGATATGTATATGTGTTTTTACCCATAACCTTTTTCCCAGACTCTCTCTCTCTAACTTTCTCCCATATGAGAACAATCCAGCCTCTACACTGTGACTTGTGTGGGTGATACTCATATTGTGGTTTCACTCCACTGCTGGGAGTTCGTTGTTCGCATTTATGGAAGCACGTGATTTACCCACAAGATTCTTCGCTTCTATCACCTAAGGTATGATCTGATATTTTTATTTAGCTGCGTTATACTTGTTTTTACATTGGTATCAGAACTTTAATGGGTATTTTCGTGCTTATTTTATGCAATAAAATATGTGTATAATTATATATAAATATATACACGATATATGCATGAAAATTAATAATTTTTCAAAATTTTACATGCATGATGGTTTTACATGCTTTAATTTCAGTCTGCAAATCTTATATATTTAGAATCCTTGTTTCGAGACCTTCGAAACCATATATTATTTGTTAGATTTGCATTTACAATTGATGAGATACATCAAACCCTAATTTGGGTTCGTTTTGATTTTTTGATGGTTTGAGGAGGAAGATGAAGTGCAGGATTTCTACACTTCCACTCTCATTAGAAAGAGAATGTAATACACCTAATCTTTTATGTTCATTAAATGTCCTTTAAGAGACCACAAATGTTTTTAATTTGGAAAACGAAGTCCGGAAGTACCAAAATTAGACCAGAAAACACCCTGGAAGGCGGCGCACGCACCAGATGACGCTGTCAGTGGCGGGTACGCACTTCCACTCGCTGCCAAGCGCCAGGCGCGCTTCCCACGCGCTGTCTGCATTTTCCCAGATTCTGGAATATTTATTTATGATTTTATGTGTGTGTATTAATTATTTAAAATTCCAGAAAATATCAAAAAATTTCAGAAAAATTTTAGAAGTGATATACTTTCTGTTATGGTATAATCTGAATATTAAACACAACACATTATTATTTTTTGCCTAGAGTTTCTAATATGTTGTAATTAGAATAACATGATTAATTTTTTTATATTTAAATTCCATTATTAAATGTAACATAGCATGAGTTGATTGTGAATCTACATTAAGATGCTATTGTATGGAATTAGAATATTTTATCATGCTTTAGACATGCCATAGTCAGTGGGAGGTTGTTCGGTTGAGAGAAATCTTTGTAGATTTACTCCCGAAAACTAATATTTTGCGCATAAATTAAATTAAATTTTGGATAATTGTCACCTGTGGCGCAATAGATGATTACAAGCATAGCAGATTTTTGATTTTGCGACTTGTGTAATATTGTCACTATTTAATTTAGATTTTTGCGGTAAAATTATATTATGCTAATCAAAATTAATCATAATACGAATTTCTCTCTAAATTGACTTAGCTCATGGAAGTTAATTTGGTTGACCTAGACTTAGTAGAGATGTTCAAATGTGAACAATGTAATCCTATTCTTTAGATGAGCAAAAGTCTTGGAGATTTTAGGTCAGATCTTAATTGAGCCAAAGGAAATGACTCAAAGTCGCCATGGTTTTGTTGCCTTATTTGGCACAATAAAAACAAATGTGTGCGCTATGGTTAGCGGCACGCTATGTAGTTTTGGTTGGCGAGTTTTGGAGTTATGAAATTAGTAAACCCTTAATAGATCTGTATATGATCTTGACTATTGAGCTACGCGGATTGACTTTGTAATTTGACTTGTAATGATGCTGCATCATTAGATGAAGTAACATTCAAGAGTCGCGTCATCCAAGAAATGCGAGCTTAAATGAATTAGTCATTAAATGTAAGATAAGTAGCTAGAATGAGCAGTGTTTTACTCTCTATCCAACTGTTGAGAGTGGATGGAACAAAATTTCATGCACTATAATAGTGTGCATTAAAGTATCACTTGAAGTTAAAAGATTAGCGCTTAGTAGCAGAAAAATCTATTAACACTAAGTGAAGAGATTAGCGCCAAGTGGCTGCAAAATTTATTAGCATTGCCAACTTGTCTAAGTCTGGACACTTACTGTTTCCACACTTGAGTGTGAGACATGAGGATGTGCTTCTTTGTATGATTCCTTTACTAGGCTAACATTTTTTTTTTAATAACGTTTACCACTAAGCGCAAACGTTGCAGCATAGTAATGAAAAGGCCAAGGCCGACAAGGTTGTTATGACTCTAAGAATTTGACGCATCGCTTGTGAGAACATTGTGTTAATAAGACTCTTTAGCCTAATTCGCGCTTAAGTTACTTCAGGAGCTGTCATAGATTGATAGCTTGTTCTCTCCTTCTTGTGGATAGTAGAATTAATTGCAAGTAACTATAAAGCGAGAAACTGATATGGCAAGAGAAGTATCGTCATGTTTCAACTAGATGTAGTAAAGTGTATGGAGAATAAAAATTGACTTGAAGGTGCAAGGGATTAGCACTTACTAGTTAAATTTGCGACTTAGACGCACTTGATATCTCCATGACATCCTTTTATGATCTAGTCAACATTAATTAGTCGTGAGTCATTACCTAGTTGGGTCTAAACCTTTAAAACTTGTCTTCGAGAACTCACACATTAGGATGATTGGAATTAGTTTATGACATTGGTCATGAACCGATGGCTTATTATACTTAATCACATTAATGAGAAGATGACATGAATGGTTTGAGTAGGCCCTCTCGGGCCCACTCTCTTGTGACATTCTGCTCTCATGTGAATGTGTAACTTTGTTCGCAATGGTTGTGCACAAGTAAGTAGGAAAGCCGCAGAAGGGCATTTGTATTGGCGCATTTAGTCCACTATGATTTTTGTGATTGGATATGTGTAAGGGTATGATCGCTAGTCCCAAATCTCGACACATTTATAGATTACGATACGCATTTTAGTCAAGACTATTTGATCTCCCATAAGTCAAAAAGTTTTGAAATGATTTTTGACATTGCACATATGAGATTGAGAATAACTAGATAAGAATTTTTGTGCTTTTAGTTTTGACCAAGGTGGCAAGTATCTATTTGAGTTATTTTTTAGAAAGCTCTGTGAAGAGAAATGGATGCTTAGAAAATTGATTATTCCTAGTACTCAACAACACAATAGTGTAGTAGAGATAAGGAATTAAGTATTGTTAATGTTAGGTGGATGATGGCGCAAAATGTTTCCCAATTAGGAATTGCACTTTAGTTTGTTGCCTATATCCCTAACTAAATGCCCTCTATATCAGATTTTACACTCCATTTGAGTAATGGGTTAGCGGAGAGCTATTTATGGTCGATCTGTAACCGTTAAGCAGCTTATCTTTATTTTTACTTCTCATAAGGTTGCAAAGTTAAGACCTAGGGTTCTATGGTGCATTATTGTATGCTGTCTTGTAGACACATAAGGTCACGTGGCGTATTATTGTATGATGTCATGTAAACTCTCCGAGTCATGTGCATATAGGTAAGCAGCTTTGTGGTAGTGTAACTAAGTCACGTAAAGTTTTCTTAGTAAAGGTGACGTGAATAGAGTTGTGGAACTCTATAAGATAGAGAATTCTAAGTATAGCGCTTTATGTAGCCTAGTTAAGAATGGAAAGAAATTCCAATATCCTAGGAATAGTGGGAGTGATGTGCCTACTAATGGATTACTCCATTAGAGAAGAATACTCTACATTCTTAGTTGCGTGGTAGCGAATATGAAAATTTTCCATGTCATCGCTGGGTGATTGAAAGGGAAACATTTATGATTGCTCCGCAAGATGATAAAGAGCTTAGGATAATGCCAAAGGCTCTAGTCCTCTATTTTTAGAAAGTGGATCAACGTTGCGCAGTTTAAGACAAAGTCTTTGAGGATTAACCATTTCTATAATTTGGTTGACTTTCCATTATGACGCAAAACTGTTCTAAAGTTATGCGCAATTTGGATAGTCATTGTTAAGGCATAAGGCTCGCTAGATACCGAAAAGTCACACCATTGAGAAAAGTGTAGATCATGAGAAGACTTCCTCCTAGAGAGTAAGGTTCTTTCGACTTAGACTATGATTGACATAAGTTCGGAACATTGATTTGTGGACGTTGTGACCCAACTTCTCGTTGGAGAATTGGATAAGTAGATCGTAGGGATTTACCTTCTGTTTTTATGGTGAAAAATTGGGAGCACAAAAAGGTTGCTAGTTCCAATAAATCTTTTACAGCCTAAAACAGTTATCCAAATAGTGGTTCTTAGATTTCGTCGAGCCATGATAGGCCAACGATGATCGATGAAGACCACTGAGGCATGATCAATGGTCCAAAAGAAGTTTTTCCTTACTTAGTCATTATGAGCCAGGAATTTATAAGGTTGTCGCCACCTAGGGTGGGCGGTCCTCTGTTTTAGATATGATGGACATGTGTGATGTAATTTATATGCTCGGATGTACGATCCTTAGGGATTGTTTTGGGAGAATTCCCGATTTGTCTTCGATGACTTACATAAGGAATATCCTAGAATGATTCTAGATGCAAAATTGCAAACCCATTGACTTACCTATCGGTAAAAGCCACAGCCTTAGCTATTGAGTGAATCCTCGGATTGTCTATGACCTATATTCCTTGATCTTTTCTTTTTTTTATTTTATTGTGGAAGCCTAAAGGACGCTATGTGGGCGTATTCGGCATGATAAGTGTTATCTTTGGTAAATGGCCAACTGAGTAGTTTAGACATTGACCTTGCTCATTAGACTATGGATAGAATGCTTTACTGGTAGTATATTAATTTGCTCCTTGTAAGATTCTTTGCGCTAGTTGGGCGCATCTTGAATGAACGCAGATTGGTCACCAAAATATATTTAGAGAGGTAATTGCGCAAGAGGTAGTGATCTTGAACCACTTCATGTAAGGCGCACATGGAGGATTCCGTTGTATATGCTTATCGCAAGAGGTGCTGATAAGGCTTATGCTTGGAATCTAGAATTGCGCAGACTGTGGTCGTGTTTTTAAAAATCGATCACTTATTTGTTATAAGATGATGGGATGTTGACACTATTATGGTTTGTGTCATAATAATTAGCAAATGATGATGTCAGCAGGCAAGATTGGCTCTCTCACGAGAGCAATCGCCCTTAGCGCTTGGAAGCGAGCAAGGATGAAACTAGTGATTTATTTTTTATTTAGAGCCAATAGAGGCTTAAATTATCCACTATGTATGTCGCCTTGGTTACAACCAAGATGAGGTCGTGTTAAGGACCAAACATGGATGTTAGTACCCACTTTCCATGTTGTGCCTGTTATGATTAGGCAGATGCGAGATCTCATTTGGCGCCTGGAAAGCGAGCAAATAGATAATTCGGGTTAGGCGCTAGAAATCGACTAGACTAAGATCTATATGGTGTATTGAGTATGACGTCACTCTTTTGGAAGAGCTACTCCACCGTAACATGTATTCATACTATATGTGCTTGGCAACCGAGTAATGAGGTGAGAGAATAGATCCCTGTTTCCTCACCGTGTGAGTCTTACGTGTCATTATTGATATGACTTTCATTTATGTACCCTTTTGTGACTTTTGACTATGTCATAAGGTAAGGGGTTGATGTTCTGCTACTTTGGTATGTTGCCTTCGATCATGTATGATTCGGCCTTAAGGGACATCACTGGGAAAGCGGTCAATCCTAAACTAAATGGCATGAGGGCAAAGGGAAGATCATCTAGTATTACACCACTGTTGTATATTCATTGCCGACAACTCACATCGCTCTGCATGAGAGGCGGATTGAGTGTGAATATATTGCAAGAATTGAGAGGGCCAAACATGCTCTTTTTGAGGATTAGAGATATATTTTTTTTTTGACTGGTGTAATTAGATGGGTCTGGGGTATATGAGACACTATTTCTATTCTTTTTGGGTTGATGTCTCTATGCTGACTCATTTTGAGTTTCTAGTATAGAACTCCCACATGCAGGTGTTTCTCAACGGTCGTACGGTTCATTGGCTAGTATGTGATTGTTTAATATTTGGGGAGATTGAAATAGAGATATGGATGTGTCATGCCAACTCATGTGCGAGTGGGAGATGTTAGAAATTGGGTGCCCATGTGGCATGACCCATGAACCTTTTGAACCTTATCCATGTAAGTTTGAATTTGAATTCAAAACTTGGATAACCACTCATGATATCTATATCTATCATATCAACTGATATGGATATATTGATATATATGGTTATATATCAGATTATATATTTAAAATAATATATTGATATCAGATACGTATATGTGTTTTTACCCATAATCTTTTCCCAGACTCTCTCTCTCTAACTCTCTCCCATATGAGAACAATCCAGCCTCTGCACTGTGACTTGTGTGGGTGATACTCATATTGTGGTATCACTCCACTGTTGGGAGTTCATTGTTCGTATTTATGAAAGCACATGATTTACCCACAAGATTCTTCGCTTCTATCACCTAAGGTATGATTTGATATTTTTATTTGGCTGCGTTATACTTGTTTTTACACATTTAAACAATCACATCAATGAAAAACAAATCATGAGTCCCATGTAAGAGTTCAACACAAGTTGTTTTAGTTTCAAAAAAACATTCCCACATTTATCGGCTATTATACGGTGAGAAGTGGGCTCCTCAAGAAAACCATCCGTTTTTCCACTTTTACCAGCTATTATACGGCGGGACTGTGTGGACACCATAAAACATTTTTCCCACATTCGTCCAGCAATAAGTCTAAACAGGGCATTTGGACACCTTTTTAACCTCCCCGCACGCGGGTACTAACACAACACCACATTTTCCAAAATTGACTCTTACCCGAACGTATGCACAATTAACCGTTCTATCACATTTTAATTCCATCAACAAGCATCCATCATCATAATAGATGAAACACCACATAATATTCAAAGAATAATAACATTCAAGTCATAATTTCTTTACCATATCCACATTCACATCTTTAATCTCTTTATTATTCACAATATTCCACGAATTAAAGGAAATTCCATCCAATTTAGTGTTTTCTACTCAAATTGAGAATTTAGGGTTTTACCAAATTTGCGGGTTTTTCTCCTTCATCATAGATATAGGTTTTAACAATATTTATATACAGGTTTTGAAAAAAAGCTTAAGAAATTTCAAGCAAAAATCAAGTAAAATGGTCTATTTATGTAAAAAATGGGTTTAATCCAACAATATCCTCAAATTAGCTCATAGGTCACAACAATACCATGAAATCTCTTCAAAATAAAGAAATACTAGGGTAAAAGTATCCCTACCTCAAGATTAGAAGCTAAGGATGAAGACCCATCTTCAAACTCCAATGAAATCACAAAACAATAGGTAAAAGTATTGATCCATGCTTGTTCTTCAACCTTTTTGAAAGATTTGGGGTGAATCTTTGGTAAAAAGTAGAGAAATCAAGAGTTTGGAAGGTTAGGGTTTCGGGTTTGGAGGATGGGAGGAGGAGAGAGAGAAAAAAAATAATTTTTTTAGGCCAAAAAGTCACTTTATAATATCTGTTAGCGACCTGGTTGCTCGAGCATAGAAAATAAGCTTCTAGAATCTCTAAAAATTGCGCAGTTCGCTCGAGCGAGCATGTTTCCAGCATAGAAACTCAAAATTCAAACAGGTATAACTCTCTTGTTCGGACTCCGTTTTTAGGTCGTTTTTATGTCCAAATCGAAGCCCCGGAAACAAGCTTTCCAATGGTTCCGGCCTCACATTCAAATTCAAAGCATGGAAGGAGAAAAGGGCAAAAGAGTGAAGGTTGGTCAAAAATAAAAACTCAAACTTGGGGCTTTTGATCTAATCTTGCCTAAATACTTTGTCAAGGCTTCAGTCAAGGCTTCAATCAAGGTTCCAAACTTCACCCAAGGTTCATCAATTATAATATTTAAAGTTCACTTGCCAACCCATCAATACCAAGAGTTCAACAACCATACAAGTTTTAAGGTGACAGACACCACTTTACACCAATCCGATATGAATTAGAATCTGAGTCATCACAGTTTTAGGGACAAAATTTTTTATTTTCAAAAATAAAAATTTTGTTGTAAAAAATATGAAGAGACCAATTCTAACAGTCAAAAGAAATGGACCTTTAGTGACAAAATTTAGTAAATGTAAAAAAAATACAATGATTTTTTTGGTAATTAAAATATTTGGTCCTTAAATTTTTTTTGTATTAATCAAGATGTTGTGCACCATTTAATCCTGCCTTTTTTTCTTATAAATTAATAAGTCTCATTTCAATGTTAATGACACATTTGCACATATTTTGAATGAGTGTTTCCCATAATGTTAGGGGTAAAAGGGGGTTTTTGGTGATGTTGAAATTACTAATGTATCCAAAAAAATGTACTATATACATTTTTGGTTTCCCTCATATCCGATCATAACGGAAGAACGAATATAGGAAGTTTTGGAATTCCGATGTTAATGCAATGTAGAATCCTCCATTAGTTCAATCAATGGTTTTGGCAACGTTGAATCCACATCCTGTTCCCCCTCCCCTCAAAATTTAACATTAGGTTTCCCTCTTCCAAACCCTAGATACATGAGAACCCTCTTCTAGGAGTAAATTCGCATCAGCGATTAGGAGCGGCATGGAATAGTTTCGTCACCGTGGTTGACGTTGACGACGTATTGTTGTCAAGTTTGCATGCTTCCATCGTTAGCGTATGTGGTTGGTGTTGGTGACCTATGGCGTTAGGTATGCGTTGTCGATGTTGATTTACTTTTTATGCTGGTTCGATATGTTGTGTGGTTAATGTTAGATTGTATGGTTTTGATGTTGATGGCGTGATGTTAGATAGTCGACCATCACATTGTTTAGTGTTATTGGTAATGTGGGTTTCGATTTTCATTGGGGTTATGGTTGTGTATTGGCAATTGACTTTGGGGTTTTAGTTATGTTTCAACCAACATTATATACCACAATAATGTGCTGTTTGTGGGCATATATGTTTGTGGTTGTTGTGTTGGCATGAGCTAATGTTAGGATTATTTGTTATGATTGTGGAGTTGTTATGTTGTAATGTGTCTCCGCAGTACCCTATTTTCCGAGAGTGTGTACGGGAATTAACATTTGGGCTGTCAATGTTGTTAATTGTAGTTGAAGTGTTATGTTGACCATACCCATGTTACGAAGTGCATTTGCAGTGGCATGTATGGAGAGGGGAGAGAAGTGTCGTTGTGCCGTAATGTCCTTACGGTTCCTTGTTTTTTGAGTCTGTCATTGTAGTGTTGATTTGAAATGTGAATTACTACCATGTAGTCAATGTGTGATGGTGTTAAAGTTAATGTTAGTGAATATTCCACGTAAATGGTACACACATTGTTGTAATGCAAGTCGATGCATGCTGTTAGTAATGTTTTTGTTACAAATAGTAGACGTTTGGTTGGAATGGGTTGTTATCAGTAATAGTGCTGGTGTGGTTATGGTTCGATCTGTTTGATAACAAATTGCATTTGAAGCCCATTTGATTTTATGCAGTGTAAGTGGCATTCGGTAAGAGGGGTTTGTCATTATGTCGTCATATCGTTAGGGTCCCTTATTAATTGAGTCTGGTTGAGTTGTGCGGATTTGAAATGTGAATTATTGTAATATTATTAAATGGCTGGTGTTGTTTAAATCAATTATAATGAACATTTTATATAATTGTACGCTTGTGCTTGGGTTTGTTTGGAAACGAAAGGAGGTAATTATAATAGTATATTGCATAATTTTGCAAAAAGTTATTGCTTGCTAATTAGTTCAATAGTGTTACATTTTTGGTTTGCATGTTGCGTAGTCATTTGCTAAGTGAACACCATGTGTTGCATGCCTTGTTATTTGCCTTGGAGTTCACGCGTTGAGTGTTTGTGGCAGAGTGTCTTGTTAATGTTGTTTTGCACATTGTGTCGTTCATGTTTTTGTTTAAATATACGTTTGCATTACTATGTTAATGTGACTGTTGTTGCAGGTAGTTCAAGAAGTCAAAGCTCCAAACGTAGGATTAGTGGAAAGACAGCGTTACGACCCAAACCTGTCCTTATAGGTTTAGCGTCGTAACCGGCCAATAATCCTTGGATTACCAAAAGCCTCTGTATATAATAATATATAAATAGGGGCTGCAGAAGCAAATAAATAAAATATACATAGTCCATCGAGCTGTGAGAACATACATTGGATAGATAATCTTAAACTTTTATAAACGTATGAGTGACATCAAAAGATATAGTATTTACACGTCACTTCATATACATATAAATAGAAAAACTTGTTCATGGAGTAAAAGAAACAAAATTTTATACATCCATAACAACACAGCCACTAGACTTAACTTAATCCGGAACCTCCTCGGGAGGCACAAATGTTGGCTAACAAAAATAGAGACGCCAGGTCCTTAACTCTGAGGCTGGTCACGTGCCTAATCACCTACATACATAATATAAATAGTGAGCGGGAGCCCAATGGGTAATAACTTTGTAAAGCTATGTTCAAGTTAAATTATTTTCTGAATATGAAATAAGATCTGTTCTATGAAATGTTATGTTCTGCACTATGAATGATTGTCCAATTCTCAATAAGTATTTGTGACAAAAGTATGTTATCTGTTCCCGGTCCGGAGGTTCCTTTACGAAACTGACAAGTTATCTGCACCCGACTGGAGGTTCCTTTATGGAACTAACAAGTTATCCATTCTCAATCCGAAGGTTTCTTTAAGGAACTGACAAGTTATCCATACCTAGCCGGAGGTTTCTCTATGGAACTGACAAGTATGATCTTTGATACTCTATATGTGATCTATTAGCGCTAATGGATGTACTATGTAGAATTAAGTATGAACTCTGAATTTTGTATGTGATTTGAATAAGAATATGAATATGAATCTATTCTATGTACAGACTTAGTTATGGGACATCATTCATTTAACCCTTTGTTCTATTATTATTCACTAGGCTCCCGCTCACTATTTATATTATGTATGTAGGTGATCAGGCACGTGACCAAGCTCAGAGTTGAGGACCTAGCGTCTTTGTTTTTGTCAGCCAACTTTTGTGCCTCCCGAGGAGGTTTCAGATTAAGTCAAGTCTAGTGGCTGTGTTGTTATGGATGTATAAGACTTTGTTTCTTTTGCTCCACGAACAACTTTTTCTATTTATATGTACATGAAGTGACGTGTAAATACTGTATCTTTTGATGTCACTCGTACGTTTATAAGAGTTTAAGATTATCTGTCCCATGTATGTTCTCACAACTCGATAGACTATGTATATTTTATGTATTTGCTTTTGTAGCCCCTATTTATATATTGTTATGTACAGAGACCTTTGGTAATCCAAAGATTACTAGTCGGTTACGACGCTAAACCTATAAGGGCGGGTTTGGGTCGTGAAAGACAATCTGTTCACAATTTCTAGCCGTTTGATTAGTTGAATATTGATCTCATTTTGCTCAAGTGCTGTTATGACATATAATGCAGTTATATTATATTGCGATAAATATATTATTCCCAGCATTTGAATGTGTGCGAATTTTAGTATTTCGGATACACAACAAGTGATTATGTTGTTATACTTGTATGTTAAATGATCATTGTGAATCTGTTTTGGTAAGATTGATTGGAACATTAAGTTTTACGCCATTGGAAATGGTCGTGTCCTAATTATTTATTTCATTGTATTGTAGTCGTATTAAGCAAATGTCATGGGGATTTGAAAGGATCTCATTATGCATGGTTTTGTGGTTGTTCTATGACGTGGTGACACAGCGGAAGTTCGTAAATGATACTATGTGCATATGAAATTAAGCTCGATAAAAATGGATTGGTGAAAATATTGTACTTGGCCCCTTCCTCCTCTGTTTGTGGATTGTAATTACGTCAGAAATAGCCACGATAAAAATCAAATGGCAACTCATAGTTCTCAACTGAACCTCCCCTCCCCATATGTAAATTGAACAAAATGATGCAATGTGACAATTTAA
Organism: Camellia granthamiana; assembly: GCA_036172215.1. NCBI lineage: Eukaryota > Viridiplantae > Streptophyta > Magnoliopsida > Ericales > Theaceae > Camellia > Camellia granthamiana. The sequence continues at coordinate 120,335,757 of CM069912.1, read as the reverse complement.
TACTACAAAAAAAATCAAACGGTAATAGTTTTGAACAAAAATAATGTAGTAAATAATCCAATTTTGTCACCCGATCGTTAACATACCCCACCTCATCGTAAATAGACTTGCACAAAATGATGTAATACGTAGTTAAATTCATTTGTAATATGATTTCCATTGCCTCGGAATGTTTGGCATTATAAACCAACACCACAGCAAAATGTATTGAGTGGGACCTATGTGGTAACACAACCCAGGTTGACAAAAAACATTCACGTGGTACCTATGCTATTTCCTTTTTGTGTTCTCATACCCAACATAACTAATGCCATATTGATCTGGTAAATATGTAGATAATTTCATAAAATATTGCAAATTCGATAACAAAATGTGATTTATGTAGCAAAGTCTATTCAACAAACGCGGCAAAACATAATAAAAATTCAAAATTGGCATAATTTTTTACCAAACTGAATACGCACGATAACGTTGCTTGTGAAATAATGTGAATGTGAATGGCATAGTAAAATAGGTGATGTTCAATAGTGGAAGTTGTAATCGTGCCAAAGTGTAACCATTGATAACGTTAATACCACATTGGTCTGACCGTAAGAACACAATAGCAACACTACAAACTCTATATCTGTAATTAAAAAAATACATACTTGGTATGACGCTACCATAATTAACACCACATCGTCTGAAAATGACACAGCATATTCCTAAAGCGACCAAAAATAACATCGTATCATCGCATCGTAACATTAACACCTGAACATACCATACTCACTAGCACACCCTAACAACAATGAAAGCATTTAATCAAATACAACACACCACCAATAGATAACATATAAAACTCACCCTGAACAATGCCGCACAACACGTCAACAACACAAACCCAGTAGTAACAACAGAAAATAATGAAACACCCACAATTCCTTCAACAAAACAAAAGGATTTCCATATCAACAAAATACCACGTCAACCAGGTAACATCACACATCCCACAAATCACTCAACAAAATAATCCAAAAAATAGAAACATAATTGTGTGAGTGATTTTCTAACCACACTGCCAACTCAGTATTCAGCTGGAGAGTACTGGCAGAATAGATGACACCTGGCTGACCTGCAACAGAAAGAGAAGATTCCGACGGTGGTTCGTCCACCCGGGGGCACTCCGATGATCAAGTCAGTATATCTCTCAAAGATAGTCAATTGCTAAACTCACTATTCTCAATATAAATTGCGTACCTTACACCTATCAGGGGTGCCTTTCTTTTATAGTTAACTCTGTCCTAGTCCCCATAGAAGCCTAGATCTAATGGACTCAAGATTACTGCTAATCTTGGACTCCCAGTAGGATTGGGATAAACTCCCTAAGAGTCTTATCCTTACCCAACTGAAGTCTTCCCCCATTCTAGGACTCTTGTGCCTTATCCGCTTATCTCGGATTCCGATATCTTCGTAGATAACCTCGGCCTTGCCGAGATCACCTCGGCGTCATGACCAAGACACGTGGCACCTCGGCTGACACGTCGGCGTCACCTTGGCCACGTGTTGGTACTCAGAAAATATATCCCCATAACTGCCCCTTAGGTTTTATTACCTCGGCATTCTGAGGTGATGGAACCTATATCGGTACTTCCTTCCAGTACATCGACTTAAGTTGAGATCATCATTATAGGCCGACATGTCTCCTTAAAGATCAAGAATTCCAAGAACTTCTTCACGCATATGAGCTGTTATACATAACAACTCAACCGTTTCGGTCACGTGCCTTCCCTTTACTGGATCGTGTTTGTGACATACCTTTAATTCATCTTACGTCTACATGCGCCGTCTAACAAATCTGTATTCTAGGTTCATTAATTCTGTTTTGCCGCCATTTCAAAGTTTTAACAAAACTTTTTCCCCATTTCCTTATTCTTTCACTTTTCTCCGTCGTTTCTGAGGCTTTCTCTCTCTCTAGCTTTTTCTTCCAAATCCTCCATTACTCAAGCTTCTAAAGCTCTGCAACTTGCTCCGTTCACCTCCTCCGGTGAGGTTCTTGCTAATCTTTTCTGCAACTACCGTTCATCTGACTTCGGCAAACTCAACACCGGCTTCTTTTCTTCGATGAGTTTACTGTTTCCCCTCGATTTAACATCTTGTATCGGTTTTTGATGGTATCTTGAGTTCTTGTCATTTTTGCGAACTTGCTTGTGACCTTAATTAGTTTAATCTGTTCATGTATCTGAGTATGATTGCCTCGCGATTCTGTTTTTGCTCAATCTGTTCTTGAGTATTCACAACCTGCACACACATTTGTCCACTTTTGCCATTGTTCTTGGCCTTGTACCCTTTCATACACTCTGTCACAGTGTTCTTGGTAGTTCACCCTTGTTTCTTGATTCTGAAACACGTTCTTGTTTTCTGTTTTCTGTGTCTTTTCCAAATTCCTGCCTTCAATCTTTGTTCCCACAGACTTAGGTTTTGGGATTTGTTGATAGAACCCACAAATTTTAGGACAAACTGAAATGAATTCCTTCTAGATCCGTACAAACCCTTACGATAGTACAATTTTAGGTTTTTAGCCGAGGTCCTTTAAACCCTCCAAAAATACTTCTTCTTGAAATCCGATACCTCCATTTAAGCAGACATTATAGGTATGTGGAAGCATAGGGTAGACACCCCATCCAAATTAGAGTACTTTAGGCGAGAGCTTGACATCCCGGCCGACGTCCATCTGAGGTTGGCTGGGGATGATGACTCCATCATGCCTACAACTGATTCTATGCCCTTCCCTGTGGTAGCCTTCATTGAGTGCGGACTTCGACTCCCACTCAACACCCTTTTTCGCGAGATACTTCACTACTATAAGTTGAACCCGATGCAACTCGCCATCAATTCTTATCGAGTTATTAATGGTATCATAACCTTAGCCTAACAAGAAAACGCTAGGATTACCTTAGCCGACATCCAATATTGCTATACCATGTGTGGCCTTAAAAAAGATACGGGCTACGTTTACTACCTTAAGCCGAGGTCCACAGAGTACAAAATCGTTGCCGACCTCCCGAACTCTAACAAGGGAGCTGGGGACGATTTTTTCATCACCTCGGGGAACTGGGAGTTTGCTCCAGACGAGGACCTCCATCTCTACCCTCTTCCTTATTCGGTTTTTGTAGAGGGCAATGGTAAGAGCCCTGTGTTCATACTAACTTGTTTTTAAAAGTCTTCAATACTTTATTTGTTTCTAACGTCTGTTTTTCTTACAGCTCTCCCTCAGCCACCAAAGGGCTTCCTTCAATCTTTATTTCCCAGCAAAGACTTGAGGAAACTTTTGGATTTGCCAGTCTCCAAACGGAAGGCCCCTCTTCTACTTAATTTTATTCCTACGTACAAGTCAGCTCTTCCCGACGTCCCCAAGAAGAAGAAGAAGAAGAGTTTGTCTCCTTCTTCCGCCACAACTCCTCAAGCTACCTCCACATCTCGGCAAAATCAAGGATCAACTTCTGATCCTGCAGAGCAGCCGTCAACCTCGGCTCCATATTTGATCCCGATATCCCAGCGCCAGTGTCGGCGACGAACCATTTTCCCTACCGAGATGGGCCGTCAAAAAGCAGTCGCCAAGGATCTTTTGGCCAACATTCCAGATTCAGTTGATGCTCAACCAGCACCATCCCAGTCAAAGCCGAAGACAAAAAGGATCAAGAAGGCTCAGCCAAAGGCAAAGGTGACTCAGGTTGACACTGAGGACACCTTGTCGATCTCTAAACTGGCTGAAAGCGATAAAACCACCTCCATCCTCCAGAAGAGGTCTGCTGAAACACAACCATCCGAATCCCCCAGATCAAAAAGGCTGAGGTCATCCTCTGCAACCACCTCAGGGTCCTAAAACACGATGCCCCCTAGGCCCCCAAAATCACTCTGGAAGATAAGCCAGTTATGGCTAGCGATAGCGCCGATGACATTAATGTCGGTGTTGCCCTTAGTACCGCTCTACTTCTTCCTGGCGATCTCGATCGAAACGCCGAGTTGAGTGAATATAAGAACTATGCTCTGATGCTTCAGCGCTCCGTTCAAGTAAGTGTCTTTGTTTGGTCGTTTTTCTTTCTTCCTTTTCTGTACTCTAGAAAATTTTATATTAACTTCTGCTCTGTTTTATTTTTTCTCAAGCGATCCAGTATGCCCATTCTTTCTCGGTACAATCTTTTGAGAACCGGGAGAAGCTGGCTGAACAGAAGAGGGAGGTCTCCAGTCTTCAAAAGGCCAACAAAAGCTTACAATCAAAAATGAAAAAGCTGGAAGACCAGGCCGAGGCTGCCATTAAAGCTAAGGACGATGCCGATGAAAAAATAGGTGCTGCTGAGGCCATTAACAAGGTTCTTGAGGCCCAGAGAAAAGAGTCTGAGGAAAAGATGGCCCAAGCCCAAAGAGAACCCTAGGATGCCTTGGCCACCAAAGACGTTGAGCTGAAGGAGGCCGACCAGAAGGGGTACAACGAGGGGGTGGCCGATGTCACGACAGACTATGAAAGGCAAGTAAAGCAAGCATGCAACAAGGGTTTTACCCTTGGTTGGATGACTTTGCTAAAAAAGCTTGAAGTCCCCGAGGACTCCCCTCTCAGGAATGCCGACGTTCTTCCCCTTCTATTCCCTCCTACTCCAAGCCAATCCGATGATGATTATGAGTCTGAGGAGGAGATTCTGGTGAAGAAGTCCAAAGAAGCCGCTGGGGCCAAGTCCCCTACTCAGAATGAGCAAGTCCTGGACTTGACTCAAGATGAGGAGGATAAGGAGGTTCCCAAAGATGCTACTCCTGAGAAAGCATCATCTGACGTGCCTTTCACCGACAAGAGCCTCGAAGCAACCATTCAAGAAATCGACGTTGAGCTTGCGGCTGAGAAGGCTGCCGAGATATCTTCCCAGCAGTCGTCTGAACTTCACACCCAACCATCTGCTGTTCTTGAGGAGTCTTGAATTTTGTGTTCCCCTTTTTTCTTCATTTTGTGCCTTGCACTGTGTTTTTTTCTTCTTTTTTGAAACAATGTAAGTTTTGGCCGACGTGCCTTCTTTTGAATGTTAATACAACTTTCGTTCTCTGAATGCTTGTATCTTTGTCTTCTCTTTACTACTTTTGCATGATTCTATACTTAGAATATTTTGCATATCTTTAATACTTCAATCCTTGTGTAACCTTCTCGGGGTGACACACCTCGATCATACAAACTGATGATTAACCTCGGCAAGCACCTAAGTATCTTTCTTAGCATAACCTTGGTTTCAGCTTGTAAATTTGTTCATAAAATTTCAACAAGTGTTTAACCTTAGTCTAACTTTAACTTGTAAACTTTTTTCAAGTTTCAACAAGTGTTAAACATCATCTCGGTTTCACTTTAACTTGTAAACTTTTCTCAAGTTTCAACAAGTGTTAAACATTATCTCGGTTTAACTTCAACTTGTAAACTTTTTCTCAGGTTTCAACAAGTGTTAAACATCATCTCGGTTTAACTTCAACTTGTAAACTTTTCTCAAGTTTCAACAAGTGTTTAAACATCATCTCGGTTTAACTTGAACTTGTAAACTTTTCTCAAGTTTCAACAAGTGTTAAACATCATCTCGGTTTAACTTTATCTTGTAAACTTTTCTCAAGTTTCAACAAGTGTTAAACATCATCTCGGTTTAACTTCATCTTGTAAACTTTTCTCAAGTTTTAACAAGTGTTAAACATTATCTCTGTTTAACTTGAACTTATAAACTTTTCTCAAGTTTCAACAAGTGTTAAACATCATCTCAGTTTAACGTCAACTTGTAAACTTTTCTCAAGTTTCAACAAGTGTTAAACCCATTTTTCTTCTCTCTGCCCCCTGATGTGAACCTAAGTTCCACTTGCGTTCTCATTATACAATGTTATGTATCTTTATCAGTCACAACTGTATAAACATATATAAACAAGCTAAAAAACTTTATTTATTTACTTCGGCAAAATGACAAAAAATTCTAATGATAAAAAAATTTCAAATTGCAAGTGTTCCAAGGCCTTGGCAACTCTTTGCCCTCATTATCTTCAAGCCAATATGCCCCATTGTCCAGTACCGAGATGATTCTGTAGGATCCTTCCCGGTTTGGGCCAAGCTTGCCCTCCTTGGAATCCTTCTTGTTGCCGACGACTTTTCTCAAGACTAGGTCGCCGACTTGGAACTCCCTTGGGCTAACTTTTTTATTGTAAGCCCTGGCAAACTGCTGCTGATATGCTGCTAACTGAATTGCAGCTCTTTCCTTTCTTTCTTCTAGTAGATCCAGATCTCGGGCTAATAATACATTATTGGTCCCATTCTCCACTCCTTGGGTTCTGATCCCTGGGATGCCGACTTCCAAGGGAATGACTGCTTCTGTGCCATACGCCATGGCAAATGGGGATTCCCCCGTTGATCTTCTCGGCGTAGTCCGATATGTCCAGAGTACGCTTGGTAGTTCATCTACCCACTTTCCCTTTGCTGCTTGCAGCCTCTTCTTAATCCCATCCAAGATGACTTTGTTGGATGCTTCTGCTTGTCCATTGCTCTGAGGAAAACTTGGGGTACAAAAGTAATTCTTGATTTTGAACTTTGCACAGAAGCTCTTGATTAGCTTACTGTCAAATTGTGTTTCATTGTCTGCGACTATTGCTCTTGGGATCCCAAATCTTGTGATTATGTTCTTCCATATGAAGTTCTTTACGTCCACATCTCGGATCTTGGTTAAGGGCTCAACTTCTATCCACTTGGTGAAGTAATCTGTTGCTACCAGCAGGTACTTCCTTTGCCCAGTTGCTTGGGGCAGTTGTCCGACAAGATCCATTCCCCATTGGGCAAACGGCCAAGGACTGGATACTAGGTTCAGGTCTGCTGCTGGTTGGTGTATCAGAGGTGCAAACCTTTGGCACTTTTCACATTTCTTGACGTAGGACTTTGCGACTTTCTGCATGTAGGGCCACCAATACCCGTAGGTAATGGCCATATGGGCTAGTGATCTGCCCCCGGTGTGGCTTCCATAAATTCCTTCATGTATTTCATATAAAAAATCTTCAACTTGTGAAGGATGTACGTACCTCAAAAGGGGTCCAGTGAAGGATCTTCTGTAGAGATGTCCTTCTGCTGTCAGACTGAATCTTGCCGACTTCAATCTGATCTTGTGTGCCTTCTTGTGGTCATCTGGCAGCTTTCTTTCTTTCAGGAATGCAATAATTGCATCTATCCAGCTTGGTCCCATGTCTACACACATTGCTTCATGCTCTGTGGTCAGTGGTTCGATGCTCGGGCCCGACAAGTAGTCAACCATTATTGTCCTCGCTTTTCCAAATTGTACTGCACTAGCTAGGTTGGCCAATGCATCGGCGTGACTGTTATCATCTTGGCTAACCTGAAGTAGTCGGCAGCTCTGAAACAAGGCTGCCAACCTGATGACCTCCTTTGCGTAGGCCGACATCCTTTCATCTCGGGCCGCAAACTCGCTTGTTGTCTGGTTAACTATAAGTTGTGAGTCACAAAAGACTATTACCTCATCTGCTTGTACTGCTGCTGCCAGCTTCAGTCCTGCAATGAGTGCTTTATATTTTGCTGCATTGTTTGAGGCCTTGAACCCCAAACGAATCGACTGTTCTAGTATCTACCCATCTGGAGATACCAGTACTGCTCCTGCCCCCGCTCCCTGTCGGTTGGAACTCCCATCAACAAATAGTCAAAAGGAGTGGCCGATGTAAATGCTGCAGGGTCTTAGTTTTTCCTCTTTGCTTTGTTCTTTCACCTTTGGTTGGGCTCCTCCTTGTTTGTTTAGGCATCGTTCACCCTGGCTCAACGGAGTCTGATGTTTGATGGATTCTGGAGTGAACTCGGCCACGAAGTCGACCAAAAACTGGCCTTTGATTTTTGTTTTGGGTCTGTACTCCAGGTCATATTGGCCCAGGGCGACTGCCCATCTGGCTATTCTTCCTGTTAGGTCTCTTTGTTGCAGTAAGGACTTCAAGGGGTGTTCAGTTAGCACCACAATTTTATGGGCCTGGAAGTAATGGTTCAGCTTTTTTGAAGCCACTACTAAAGCTAGTGCCAATTTCTCTAAGGGTAGATACCTTGTTTCTGTGTCGGCCAGGGTTTTGCTTACATAGTAAACAGCCCTTTGTTCCCCTTTTTCTTCTCGGACTACCACTACGGTTATCGCATGTTCTGAAACTGCTAAATATAAAAACAGCTCCTCTCTAGGTTCTGGATTTGAAAGAACTGGGGCTGTGGTCAGATACTTCTTTAGGTCGGCCAAGGCGGCTTCACATTCTTCAGTCCACAGGAAGTCTGTGGCTTTCTTTACTAAGTTGAAGAAAGGTCTGCACTTGTCTTAGCTTCTGCTGATGAACCTATTCAGGGCTGCGGCCCTTCCGGTTAGCATTTGTACCTGTTTTGCCGACGTTGGGCTCTTCAACTCCATAATGGCCTTGATCTGATCTGGGCTGGCCTCAATGCCCCTTCTGGTCACCAGGTATCCCAAGAAATTACCAGATCCAACTCCAAATGCGCACTTTGATGCATTGAGTCGGAGCCGATATGCTTTAAGGATTTCAAAGACTGCTTTGAGGTCGGCCAGATGACCTTCTAGTTCCTTGGTCTTCACGACCATGTCGTCGATGTAAACTTCCACCGTTCGGCCAATCAGGTGTTTGAACATCTTGGTTACCAACCTTTGGTAAGTTGCTCCTGCGTTTTTCAACTCAAAAGGCATCACCTTGTAGCAGTACAACCCTTTTGGGGTGATAAACGCAGTCTTCTCTTCATCCGCGGGGTACATGGCTATCTGGTGATACCCCCTGTAGGCATCTAGGAAGTTCATCCTTCCATGCCCTGAAGTGGCATCAACTAGCTGGTCAATCTTGGGTAGAGGGAAGCTGTCTTTGGGACAGGCCTTGTTTAGGCTAGTAAAGTCCACACAGACCCTCCATTTACCATTCTTCTTCTTCACCACTACTGTGTTCAATAGCCATGTCGAGTAGTTTACCTCTCGGATGGCCCTAGCCTCCAAAAGTCTGTCTACTTCTTCCTCCACTGCTTCGACGTGCAACGATGTCGATCTCCTTGCTCGTTGGATTACAGGTTTGGCTGACCTGTCAACGTTCAGTTTATGGCAAGTGACCTCGGGGTCAATGCCAGGCATTTCGTAAGGTGTCCAAGCAAACACCTCAATATTTGCTCTTAGGAAAACTTTTAGCTCTTTTTCCTCTTCTTCGGCTAAGCCCGAGCCGAGAAGAAAGAAGCGTTATTCATCCCCTTCCTGGACTAGGATTTTCTTCAGTGCTTCTTCACTCTTCTCGGCTGGCTCTTTGCCGACATCCTCTAGGACCTCCACGTCTTCGTCTTCGATCTCTGCCTTCTCTAGTTCTCGAATGCTGCAGGTGGATTTCATTGCTACCATGGAGCAATTCTTTGCCTGCGGTTGATCTCCTCTGACCTCTTCAATCCCATGCTCTGTTGGGAACCGCAATAGTTGATGCAATGTTGAGGGAATAGCCCCCATTGCATGCGACCACGGCTTTCCCACGATGATGTTATAAGGGGAGGGTGTGTCGATTACGGTGAACTCTGTTGTTATCTTCCTGGTGCCTGCCTGTACCTCCAAGCTGGTTGTTCCCAGTGGCCATGTCGACGTTCCATTGAATTGGGCTACTGGATTGCTCCATATCATCTGGGTGAAGGCCGAGCTCCTTGTAACATCTGACATACATGATGTCATAGGAGCTGCCTTGGTCAATCAAGATGCGCTTCACTTGGCATTCCCCTACCTGGAGGGATACTACCAAGGCATCGTTATGTGGATGCTACACCATCTCAAGGTCGGCTTCTGTAAAGGACACTACTGGTCCCTGGCACTCTTCTGCCCGATGTCTCTTTTCCCCGACTTGGTAGACATGCTATAGGTGTTTTATCTTCTGGGTCTCCCCCCGAATCTCGTTTTTGTTGACCTTTGAGTGAATTACATTAACTACCTGAGGTTGCTGTGTTGGGGGAGGCGGAGCTGCTGCTGCCTGAGGCAGTCTTGCCTGTTCTTCCCTTGTTCTGGCCTCATTAACAAGGTCTCTCAGATGGCCTTGCCTCACCAGGTCTTCCAAGTGTGTTTTCAGGGCTCTGCAGCCCTGAGTCATGTGCCCGTCTTCATTGTGGTAAGCACAATGCCTACCAAGGTTTCTTCCCATAAATTCTCCTGGTGCCCTTGCTGGTGTTCTGAAATAGGGTTGATTCCGAATTTGATCCAGGACTTTGTGAATTGGGATTCGGAACACAGTTGTCACTGCCTGTGTAGCCCTCAGTTCTGTCTCTTGCTTGCTCGATCCATTGGTACCTCGGCCTCGCTTCGGCGAGCCATTTCCTTTCTCTTGCTTTGTCTCCTTAGTTCCCGACGTGTCTTCCTCGGCTCTAGCATACTTCTCGATTCTTGCCATGAGCTCTTCCATGCTTTTTGGCAATATCTTTGCCAAAGACTTTCGTAGTGGACAGTCGTCTTTTAGGCCGTTTTGGAAAGATATGACCACCACCTCTTGATTACACTCTGGTATTCGGTTGAACACGTCATAGTATCTTTTTGCATAGGCTCTAAGGCCTTAATCCTTACTGATCTTCAGAGCCATCAATGCATCCACCCTCAATGGCTGCAGCTTGTTTGTCACGAACCTGGCCACAAACATCTCGGCCACGCCTTCCCAAGTCTTCACGCTTCCCTTTGGTAGTTTGTGGAACCAATCTGATGCAATCTCCCCGAAGGATGAGGGGAATACTTTGCAGAGCAACGGCTCGTTCCCACTATACAATGCCATTGAGTTCAAGTATAATCCAACGTGGAAGTTGGGGTCTGACTTACCATCGTATATTTGGAACCTCGACATACTGAATCTCTTCAGTGCCTCAAACTTGTCCAACTCCACCGAGAATGGTGTCCTCGGCTTATCTGGGGAGGTTACCTCGGCGTCAGCATTCTGTTGCTTCCTCTTGAGGTAATCTCTTAAGTCCTCCTTTGTCCGCCTAGGAGCTCGGCTATCTCCTGCTTTCAATCTTTTTGGTGCACTACTTTCAGCTTCATGGTGAGTCATCTTCGACCTTTCTCCATTAGTGGTGTCGAAGCACAGCGCCTGCTCCTGAACATGCCGATGTTCTTTAGGGTCTGCCTCCTTTGTGTGATGCATCCTCCGTGATTCTTCCCTTCTTGACTCTCCTCGTCCGACTTCCCTGGAAGGTCAGTGAGAATGTCTTTCGCTCCTGGTGTGCTGAGGGGCTATGGGGATTGTTTTCTGCCCTCCCTTCTGGGCATTGGCCGTTAGAATCGGCGTGTCTTGTAGCGGGAATGGTGGTTGCATAACATTGTTTTGCATCATGAAATTGACGACCGATTGCAGGTCCGTCAATTTGTTTGCCATCTCTTTTACCTCTTCGTTCCTCCGCAGGCATCTATCCTTCCATACCTAGAGGTCATCCTCATTGTAGTACCCACTTCGATCTGGCTTCTTTGGTACGTCGCCATCCTGGCCGACGTCTTTGTTACTGTGATTCTGGTCACGAGTTTCTGTGTTGCGGTTGTCTCCTTCGACGTCAAGGTCGATAGGTTTGCCACTCCCAGCAGGAGTGTCGTCCCCAATCTTTTCCTTCTGTCCGTTTCTGGCCATCTATCCTCCTTTCTTTCCCACAGATAGCGCCAAATTGTATGAGTGATTTTCTGACCACACTGCCAACTCAGTATTCAGCTGGAGAGTAATGGCAGAATAGATGACACCTGGCTGACCTGCAACAGAAAGAAAAGATTCCGGCGGTGGTTTGTCCACCCGGGGGCACTCCGATGATCAAGTCAGTATATCTCTCAAAGATAGTCAATTGCTAAACTCACTATTCTCAAATATAAATTGCGTACCTTAGACCCATCGGGGGTGCCTTTCTTTTATAGTTAACTATGTCCTAGTCCCCATAGAAGCCTAGCTCTAATGGACTCAAGATTACTGCTAATCTTGGACTCCCAGTAGGATTGGGATAAACTCCCTAAGAGTCTTATCCTTACCCAACTGAAGTCTTCCCCCATTCTAGGGCTCTTGTGCCTTATCTGCTTATCTCGGATTCCGATATCTTCGTAGATAACCTCGGCCTTGCCGAGATCATCTCGGCGTCATGACCAAGACACGTGGCACCTCAGCTGACACGTCGGCGTCACCTTGACCACGTGTTGGTACTCAGAAAGTATATCCCCACACTTACATACCTTACCCATACCCACCCCAACATCAAAACAATAAAATGAAATAAAAAAATAAAAACAAAATCATAAACCAAGGGCAAATTAGTAAACTCCCAAACCCCCAAATCAAATAAATACACCATTCCAAAAATAAAAAGAATCAAATGATTTAAAATAAAACTTTTAGGACATGTAACAACCTGAAAATTTAAGTTGTCCCTTAAATTTTATAATAATATTATTTAATTATAAATAAGAAAAAATTTAAATATTTAATTTAAATATTCTGTAAAAATAAAATATGAAATAAAGTGTAATGGATTATATATAAAAAAAGAAAAAGAAAAAAACGAGCAAGAGATAAGCATGAATTAATGGCGTATTAATGGAAATGCGACACGTGGGCAATCATGCGGCTTGGTGCCCACGGTCCTCTTTCTATATAAAGGAGGGGGGAATTGCTCCGGAGGGAAAACAAAAGAAAGGGAAAAAAAGGAAAACTTAAGGGAAGAAAGTGGAAGAAAATACTAGAAGTGAAGGTCTTTGCTAGTAGAAAGAAAAAGTGAGGTATTAATTTTATGGTGAGTTATATTATACCTTGAGTCACCATAATATATTTTACGTATGTTTTGACTTGCCATATTTATTTTATACAAGTTATATTTTATAAATTATTATAAATTATATTAATATTTCAATTACGGGGATTAATTTCTGAACTCTATTTGTTAAAATGAAACTCATGGATATGTTTGTTTATATTTTAAAGAATATTTGACAATAACCTTATAAACAATTATATTTTATAAGTACCACAACAGGAGTCCTACGTCTTGGGGACTTAAATAACCATTGGTCTCTGTTTGGTCACTTTGTAACCCTCTGTCTGTCATGGATCCATTAACCCTTTGAATTATGGTGTGGAGCAAAGTGATGTACGGAGGTAAGTGCTACACTATTGTGGGAACCACCTCTAGAGTTCGTACGAGCCACCTTTTGAGTCCATGCATCTGTTCCGTTCTGTTCGGTACTGTGGTTATGATTATTTATTTACATATTCTCAATTTTGCTACTTAAATGATTATTTGTTCAGACTAAGTAATCTTAAATATATTAGTTACATAACTATCCATGGTTATTTTGTGTCCCTTATACTCTTGGCATAATATTTCTCACTCTGCCATGTGCTTATAGCTGTTTTCCAATTTTCAGGAAACAATGCAATTCAGAAATAACTTTTGAAAAGTTTTAGATGCAAAACTGTGGAATAGACACACACACCACTTTTATGATATTTTTATATCTCAATATCGGTCTTTTTGGTCAATAAATTTTGTAATAAAAATAGAAGTTCCGATGATTATTTTGGTACCCTCACTTAAATATTATTTCCGCTTGCGATTATTAATTTGTTCAAGAATTGGCCTGAGGTAACTTCAGTTACTAGCCATCACGATACTTAACCCTTGAATACGGAGAGCGGGTCGTGACAGGACTAAATGGGATTTTAGAGTAATTTCTCTTTAAATTTTCTCTAAAATTTTAATTTGTTGTTGTGAATGAAAAAGTTAGCTATACAATGCCAATATTTTGAAAATTGGATTATTGAGTCAATGATCACTAGTTTAATTGTGGACCAACTGAAATCATATTGTAATGTCATAAATAAATTAGAGGCACTTTTTTAGTAGTGTAATTTATATAAATGATAAATTATACTAATAGTCTTCATAATTTGGGACTCGTGTTATTTTGGATCCTAACTTTTTAATTGTGATGTATTTGACTCTAAATTTGAATCTTATTTCAAATAAAGACAATTGAAGATACCATTGCTCAATTTCAAGGGCGAAGTCGTCAATTTAATAAAATATAAACTAATTTGACAAAAATAAATGTCAAAAAATATTTTTGAATTTTTAAAAATTACTTTTACCTACTAAAGATAAAATTATGTAAAATTAATAAATCTTTTAGATAATTATTTTTTTTTACCAAATTAATTTTTATTATGTATTTGGATGATGATCATGTAATGGGTGATTGTTAGGCTTTTAATGTGTAAATATATATTTAATATATGAAATGTTTTTAGTTTTAGATTTTTTGATTTAATGGATTAGTTTAATAATGTTATTAAAGTTGTCGCCATATTTGATTTTTAGAAAAATAGAAACTAATTTAATAAAAATAAAAATAACTACCCATTACATGATCATCATCCAAACATATAATAAAAATTAATTTGTAAAAATAAATAAATAACTAAATGTCTAAAAGATTTATCAATTTTATATAATTTTATCTTTCGTGGATAGAAATAATTTTTAAAAATTCAAAAATATTTTTTGACATTTATTTTTGTCAAATTAATTTATATTTTATCCAATTGACGACTTTACCCTTGAAATTGAGCAATGGTATCTTCAATTGTCCTTATTTAAAACAAAATTCAAAACTCAGAATCAAATGACACAAGGCTCAAACGATAAGAATCGTTAGTATAATTTGACCTTATATAAATCTACCATTATCATATCGTATTTTAAAGTAAGTGGTGTATCACATTTTGATTTTCGTTTCTTGTACTGAAATGATCGGTATTTCAAGTTATATAGATTAATTAAGATCTTATTATTCAGAAGTTAGATGGGCTAAGCTATTCTAAAGAAAACTCGCGATTGAGAATCTAAAATCATTTGATCAAGGGGGGATTATTCGGTAGTTCGAGAATATGGCCATGTGGTTCTCCATGGTAGTATGATTGGTAGATAAGGTAGAATATTAACTATTTGTGTTGTGTGATTAAAGAGTATGAAAAAACATAATGAATGGTGATTGATGAGAGTATCACGTACTCCGGGACTATTATATAATTTTTCCTAATTAAGATGTACATTTGGAGAGAATTGCTTTGGCAATTTTGTTTTGTTTTGTTTGTTTGTTTGTTTGTTTGTTTTTTTTTTTTTTTTTTGAGAAATTTTGAAGAAAAAATGGTTAAAATATATATATATTTTTTGAGATTGTTAGTATTTCTAGAATTGTTTCTCATTGTCATATAACACATTAACATACTTTTTTCAATCTCAAAAATACTTGAAATTTAAAAAAGAAAATCAAAAATTTTACATAATACTCACCTAGTGTGAGTCTTAAATAGTATGAGTTTCACACTCACCCTATATAAAATATTTAAAAATTAAATATTCTCTAATTATTATATCTAAAAGTTTAGACTCACTTTATTTAGACTCAGTGATATGTCAAAAAAATAATTAATTAATAGTTAAATATTTTATAATTATTAACCAATTAATTTTTTAACATATCACTAAATCTAAAAAATAGACTTACATATATATGTATATATATATATTCTTTTTTAAATTTCTCCCAATGCACTAAAACATTAAAGATACTAGTATAAATCAGGGGTGGACAGCGGATATACCGATCCGTCAAAACTGATCGAACCAAACCGATCCGCCGCATTTTGGACGGATGCGTGATGGCGAGCGGACAGTTGCGGATGGATTTTATCCAATCCGCCAATCTGGCAGACGAATGGCAGATTTGAGATTCCTTTGGTCGCAACCGAACCTCCAAACCGCGAGCACCCCTAATAGTTTATAAGATTTTGTGTTTTCAGTTTATTTAAATATTCTGTTTGTGTTTTCAATTAAAAAAGAGTTTAAATATTTTGTTGAAAAAAAATTTTCAACTTAAATATCTTTTTTGAATTGAAAAAAAATAAACATATTATTTATCTATATTTTTTGGCTTTTAAATCTATCTCTAAAAATAATAAATAGAAAATATGATATATGCTGGTTGGTTTTTGTTTTCAAAAACAGATATAGATGTAACAATACAGAGACATACAATCTCTACTATTGCTCTGTGTATGGTTTTGGTGGTTTGAATTGTTTTTATATTTTAAGAACCACATATTGTAATGCTTTATGTGGACGAGACATGATGTGATTGTGATATTCTAAAGTTTCAAACTTTCTTACTTTGGATGAGGCATGCAGTGATCGTAATATTTTTTTAAGTCATTAACTGCAATACTTTTTTTTTTTTTTTGAGGAAGTGCACAAATTGAATTATGTTAAAAATTTATAAAATCTTAAACCGCCAAACCGATTCACATCCATTCGCCAAACTGCCAATCCGCTCAATCTACATCCGCCGGATTGGCGGACAGATGCGGATTGATTTTCTCCAATCCGCTAATTTGGCAGACGGATGGCGGATTAGAAATTCCGTGGCCGCAACCGATCCGCACCCACCCTTAGTATAAATAGATAACCAAAAAAGTGTCCACCATTTATGGTAGGAAAAAAAACCACACGTGGAGTGTAGCTATTGGTGTGGGGACCATCTGGCGAGAATGACTTGATGTGTATGGGCACCGAATAATTTCTCCTTTTATGGAGAGTAGAAGAGGAGAGAATTTTTCTTCTGTTTGGTTTAGTACTTTTTGAAAAAATAGTTTTTAAATTTTTAATTCGTATTATTTTAGTTTTTAATTTTTTTATATTTTAATTAATTTTTTACTTTTTAATTCACTTAATCTAGATACGTTTAAAAAATACAAAATTTATCAAAAAAATATATTAAAAATTATCTAAAGAAAAAAAACTATTAAAATTCAATATATTTTGTGAAAAAAATAATTTTTTTTACAAATATTTTACTTTATAATTACATTTAGATTAAATGCAACTAAAAAATAAAAAAAATTGACTAAAATTTGAAAAAAGATAACAAAACATGAAAAGTAAAAAGCTCAAAAGCTCAAAAATTATTTTGCAAACTCAAAATCAAACAAATTTTTAGGTTTTTATTTTTTTATTAATCATGTTTTAAAAAATAAAAATTTGTAAAGTTAATATATAAATAAATAATTTGTACTTGTAATCTAGACAGAATGGGCTTGATTGGTTGAAAGTTGATAATTAGAAAATAGGGGTCAAAAGTATCACTTCCTCAATTTTTAAATAATTAGTTTTTTCAGTTTTTTTTTTAATTATTTGTATCTAATAAATTATAAGTAAAAATTATATCAAATTGTCTTTTACAGACTCTAAAAAAAAACTAATTAAATAAATTGATTAATTCAGCCTCTCATATAAACTTATTCAAACAATCCCAATGAAGTGACACATTTATATTCATTTAATTTAATTTTAAAAAATTGGTCAAATTAGTTTATTATGTCAAAAACGGCACCTCAATAATATTTTGATATCATATTAATTTGTATATTTTTTATTATCTCATTCTATTTGGTTCAAGAGTTTCTAAAAACAGTTTTCAAATTTTCAATCTGTATTTTTATTTTTAATG
Organism: Camellia granthamiana; assembly: GCA_036172215.1. NCBI lineage: Eukaryota > Viridiplantae > Streptophyta > Magnoliopsida > Ericales > Theaceae > Camellia > Camellia granthamiana. Next base: position 120,318,202 of record CM069912.1, on the reverse strand, counting down.
ATATTTTTTTAGTATTTTAATTGTTTTTTAATTTTTTGTTATCTTAATCTAAATATATTTATATATAAAAAACATTTATCAAGAAATATTTTAAAAATTCACTATATTCTAAAGAATACAAAAAAATAAAATAAATAAGCAATACATTTAGGGATGTCATCGGTTTGGTACAGTCAGTATTTAGGTAAAAAATTTCACCAAACCGATAATGTCAGTTTTATTATTTTGAATACCAATATAGACCACTTCTTTTATCAAATCACACTAGACTGAACTAATTGAAACTATTTGGCTCAGTGTGGTTTAATCAGTTTATGACCTTTCAAACTTGAATTACTTTTAAATATAATCACTAAATTATATAAAACCATTAAATTAGTTATTTGGCCATCATTTCAAACATATCCAATCCATCCATTTAATAAATACTTTTCAATTAATAAAAATAAAAACAAAAAAAAAAAAGTTAAAAATACTAAAGTGTCATTTGGTAACACTTACGTTTTTAGTTTTCTGTTTATATTTACAAAAATTTTAAAAACTCAAATAAAAACTTGTTTGGTAAAATTTTTGATTTATAAATCAGTGGTCTCAGTTTATAAATTTGGTCAAAAAATGAAAATACAAAAAATATGTTTCCATTTTAACTTTTCAGTTTTTTTTTTTTTTTTTTTTACCACCCAATACTAGCCACCACCGGCCACCATTTTCCACCACTGTCTTCCGCCACCACCACCCACCCACCACCCACCACCCACCTGCCATCCACCCGCCATTACCATCTACCGCCCGCCACCTACTTGCCATCACCACTCACCAGCCACCTGCCCTCACCATCCACCCACCACCACCAGCCACCTGCCGCCCACCCGCCACCACCACCCACCACCCACCACCACCACCATCACCCACCACCCACCCACTTGCCACCACCACCCACCACCCACCACTACCACTACCACCACCCACTCGCTACCACCTACCACCCACTACCGTCACCCACCCACCCACTACCACCTGCCATCTACCACCCACTTGCCACCACCACCCACCACCACCTGCCACCCTCTACCCACCTGCCACCACCACCCACCACCCGCCACCACCACCACCCACCACCACCCGCCATCCGCCACCCACCTGCCACCATCACCCACCACCACCACCACCACCACCACCCACTCGCTACCACCCGCCACCGTCACCCACCCATCCATCCCCACCACCCGCCACCTACCTACCACCACCACCCATCCGCCACCTACTTGCCACCACCACCCACCACTTGCCACCCATCTGCCACCACCACTCACCACCCGCCACCACCACTACCACCACTACCACCACCCACTCGCTACCACCCACCACCCGCCACCGTCACCCACCCACCCACCCACCACCACCCACTCGCCATCCGCCACCCACTTGCCACCACCACCCGCCACCACCACCACCACCACCCACTCGTTATCACCTACCACCCGCCATCGTCACCCACCCACCCACTACCACCACCCACCCACCATCCACCCGCTACCACCCGCCACCACCCACCATCCACCCGCCACCACTAGCTACCCACCACCCACCGTCACCACTTTCCACCACCGTCTTCCGCCGCCACTTACCACCACTTGCCATTTCTCACTCTTTTTTATATTTAAAATTTTTTAAAAACATTTTGTCAATTACCAAACGCGTTTGTAGTTTGTGTTTTTCTAAAAATAAACAAAAATCAATTTATAAAATTTTTGTAAATATAAACTGAAAACGTAAACGTTACCAAACACACCCTAAGGCTTCAAGAATAATGAGTTAAGATTATATATAATAAGAGTTTATAAACTTAGGTTGTAAAGATGGTAAGATTAATTAATTAAGGTTAATAATTTATTATACTTATTAATATCATTATATTATTAGATTATATATATTATAAATACAATATATGTTGAAATGATTGATTTCAGTTTAGTTGGGTGCATAAGGTATTTGAACCGATATTGAACCGAAAATCGAAAAAAAATCAAATTTAGAAACTATATAGACCGATTCTTGTTAAAAAAAAAAAAGGATCAAATATAACCGATTTGATCCGGTTCAATCAATTTGGTCAATTTTTTCGATTTTTCTTACAGCCTCAGTACATTTTTGTATTTTTTTTGATGTATTCACAAAAAAATTACTTTTTAATTATATTTATATTAGTTACATCTAAAAAAATAAAATAAAATAAATTAACTAAAATATGAAAAAAGTTTACTAAAAACAACAAAATATAAACAAAATAAAAACTCAAAACTATTTTTGAAAAAGTACTAGATTTTATGAAACTTTAAAAAACAAACTAGTGTGATAGATAACAAAATAAGAAAAGCAACTTATCTTAATGTAAGTATATTTTAATTTTAAAGTCTTAATTTGCAAATAATATAGATTTAGTTTTGTTTTATACTACTCTATGATTAATAAGTTATAACTTAATATATTTAATTGCATAACATATAACAAAATATCACAAATTAATTCAAAAGTACATAATATTTGTTTCATGAGGCGGAATATTTTTTTTGTGGACTCAAAACAAAAGAAGAAAAGGAAAAAGAAAAACCGATGGAGAAAAAGTCATGTCTTTGCCGTGCGCACTTTAACCAATTATAAACAGTGTGACTTGAATTCATTTTGGCATGGGGTGAGATCATCTCGGCGTCACGATCAGAACATGTGGCACCTCGGCTAATACTTCGGCGTCACCTTGGCTATGTGTTGGTACTCAGAAAATATGTCCCCACAACTGCCCCCTAGGTTCTATTACCTCGGCATCCTGAGGTGATAGAACCTATATCAGTACTTCCTTCTAGCACGTCGGCTAAGCTCGTTTCTTTATTCATTGCTGAAGTAAGAACTCGTCGGCTAAATACGTCCAAGGCCTATAGCCTGCTTTCATCAATGTCTCAAAACCATTGACCAGGTTCGTTCAAGTTTCTCAGCTGAGATCATTCTCCAAGCCGAGGTACTTCTCCATTAAATCAAGAACTTCAAGAGCTCCTTCACGCGTATGAGCTGTCACGCACAATATTTTAACCGTTTTTTCCACGCGTCTTTCCCTTAGCGGAACGTATTTGACACGCGCCATCAATTTGCATCGTTCGTGCATGCGCCGTCTGACAAGCACGTCGCCCTAAGCAATTAATTGCAGTTTTGCTGCCATTTCGTGGTTTTTAATCAAAACCACTCCTCTTTCTCCGTCCCTTCACTTTCTGCATCACCGTTTCTGAAGCATCCAACTTTTTCTCTCTCTCTCTAATCTGTCATTGTTCAAGCTTTTCTAGCCCTGCAACTTGCTCTGTTCACCTCTTTCGGCGTGATTTTCACCGCTCCGTCACTTTTGCAACCATCGTCTGACTTCGGCGATCCTCACACCGACCTCACTTTCTTTGGTAAGCCACTGTCCCTCCTGGTTTTCAATTCTTGATTTCACTGCGAACTCTGTTGTATTTTGCAAACTTGCTTTAATCTGTACCTTGATTTTCACCATGTGTTTGAGTGTGTTTGCTTCGTGATTCTTTTTTTGCCCAATCTGTGTCTTGAATACACACACACTGTTCACAAATTTGTTCTCTTTTGCCACTGTTCTTGGCCTCGCACCCTTGTGCACACTTTGTCATAGTGTTCTTGATAGTTCATCACTGTTCTTGATTCTAAAACATGTTCTTATTTTCTGTATCTTTTCCAGATTCGTGCCTTCAATCTTCGTTTCCATAGATCTAGGTTTGGGATTTGCTTATAGAACCCACAAATTTTAGGAAAAACTGAAACGAATATTCTTAACCCCAACTCATATTTAGGTTTTAGCCGAGGTTCTTCAAAATCGTCACAAAACACCTTCTTCTGAAACCCTACACCTTCCCCTCAAGCCGATATCATGGGTATGTGGAAGCATAGGGTAGACACCCTGACCAAGTTAGAACACTTCAGGCAAGAGTTTGACATCCCAGCCGGTGTTTATCTGAGGTTGGGTGGGGAAAACGACTCCATCATGCCCGATAAAAACCTCATGCCTTTCCCTATTGTTGCCTTTATTAAGTGCGGACTTAGGCTCCCACTCGACATCCTCTTCCGTGAGATATTCTATTATTATAAATTGAACCCAATGCAGCTCGCCATCAATTCCTACCGAGTCATCAATGGTATAATAGCCTTAACCAAACAAGAGAATGCTAGGGTTACTTTAGCCGACATCCAATACTGCTACACCATGTGTGGCCTTAAATTAGAGAAATGCTATATTTACTACCTCAAACCGAGGTCCACAAAGTACAAAATTGTTGCCGACCTCCCAGACTCCAACAAGGGAGTCGGGGATGATTACTTCATTATCTTGGGGAACTGGGAGTTCGCTCCAAATGAAGACCTCCATCTCTACCCTCTTTCTCGAACAGTTTTTGTAGATGGTAATGGTAAGAGCCCAGTGTTTATACTCACTTGTTTTTAAAGTCTTCAATACTTCGTTTGTTCTAATGGTTGTTTTTCTTGCAGTTCTTCCCCAACCAGAAAAAAGCTTCCGCAAGTCCTTTTTCCCTAGCAAGGGTTTGAAGAAGTTGTTGGATCTACCAATTCACAAGCGGAGAGCTCTCTTGCTTCTGAACTTCATCCTGACCTACAAGTCGGTGCTTCCCGACGTCCCAAAGAGGAAGAAAAGCAAATCTCCTCCTTCTGCCACAACTCCTCCAACAGCCTCATCATCTCGGTCAGATCAAGGATCGACCTCTGATCCAGCAAAACAACCATCAACCTTGGCTCCATATCTGATCCCACCACCTCAACGCCAACGCCGCAGTAGAACTGCAATTGTCACCGAGATGGGTCGCAAGAAGGCTGTCGCTCAAGATCTTTTGGCCGGCATCCCTGACTCAGTTGATGCTCAACCAGCACAAACCCAGCCTCAACCAAAGTCAAAGCCAAAACGTCTGAAGAAGGCTCATCCCAAGGCAACGGTAACTCAGATTGACACTAAGGACACCTTGCCAATTTCTAAATTGGCTGAGAGCGAGAAGACCCCTTCTGCTGCCGAGAAGAGGCCTGCCGAGGCCCAACCATCAGAATCTACTAGATCAAAGAGGCCGAGGTCGTCTTCTGCGACCACCTCAGGGTCATTAAAACATGATTCCCTCTAGGCCCCGCCAATCATAATCGACGACAAGCCAGTTAAGGCTAGTGATAGCGCCAACGACATTGAGGTCGGCGTTGCCCTCTCCACCGCCTTGTTTCTGCTCCCAGATCTTAATCGTAATGCTCAATTGAGCGAATACGAAAATTTTGCTATGATGTTGCAGCATTCCGTTCAAGTAAGTTCTTTACACTTGGTATTTTTATTTCTTTTTTTTTTTTTATACTTAGAGAATTTTCTAATAACTTCTGCTCTGTCCATTTTCCTTTAGGCGATCCAGCACGCCCACTCCTTCTCAATGCAATCTTTTGAGACAAGGAAGGAGTTGGCCGACAAGACTAGAGAGGTTGCTAGTTTGCAAAGGGCCGCTAAGAAGACTGAGGTCAAGATGAAGACTTTATCAGACCAAGCTGAGGAAGCCAGTAAGGCTAAAGATGAGGCCGAGGAAAAAGTGGATGCTGCAGAGGCCATCGCCAAAGTCCTCACGGTCGAAAAGAAAGAGGCCGAGGCCAAGATGGCTGAGGCCCAAAAGGAACTTCAACATGCCCTGGCCACAAAAGAGGCCGAGATCAAGGCCACTGATGAGAGGGCGTATGCTGAGGGGGGGGCCGACATTAAGGAGGACTACAAAAAGCAAGTGAAGCAGACATGCAACAAGGGTTTCACCCTTGGTTGGATGGCTGCCCTAAAAAAGCTTGATGTCCCCGAGGACTCCCCCCTCAAAAATGTCGACACCCTCCCCCTTCCATTCCCCCCTGCTCCAAGCTAATCTGAAGACAATTCTGAGTCTGAGGAGGAAGCTTTGGTGAGGAAACCGAAAGAAGCTGCTGGGGCCAAGTCCCCTACTCCAAATGAGCAAGTCCTAGACTTGACTCAGGACGAGGAGGGTGAGGTCTCCAAAGACACTGTTCCTGAGAAGGCAATATCGGACGTGCCTATTGCCGACAAGAGCCTCGACCAAACTCTTCAAGAAATCGATGCCAAGCTCGCGGCTGAGAGGGCCGCCGAGATGTCTTCTCAGCAGTCTTCCGAACTCCAGACCCAACCGCCTAAAGACGCCGAAGAGTCTTAGTTTGATGCTTTTATCCTTTTTTCCCTGTACCATGTACTTTCTTTGAAACAATGTAAGCATTCTGTTTGGCCGATGTGCTTTCTTTCGAATGGAAATACAACTTCCTATTTTGAATGCTAGTATGTTTTTCTTCATTGCATGACTCTATACTTAGAATAATTTGCATGTCTTTAAGATTCACCTTAGTTTGTGCAATCTTCTCAGAGTGAAATACCTGGGTTATACCCACCAACGGTTTACCTCGGAAAGTACATAAGTACTTCTTTTAACTTGTAAACTTCAACAAGTACTTAAACCAATCTTTCTTTGTCATAACCTTGGTTTCAACTTGTAAATTTAAAATTTCAACAAGTGTTAAACATGTCCTCGGTTTAACTTTAACTTATAAACTTAAATTTCAACAAGCGTATTACCTTAGTTTAACTTCAACTTGTAAATTTAAGTTTCAACAAGTGTTAAACATGACCTCGGTTTAACTTCAACTTGTAAACTTAAATTTCAACAAGTGTTAAACATGACCTTAGTTTAACTTCAACTTGTAAACTTAAGTTTCAACAAGCGTTAAACTTGACCTCAGTTTAACTTTAACTTGTAAACTTAAAATTTCAACAAGCGTTAAACATAATATCGGTTTAACTTCAACTTGTAAACTTAAATTTCAACAAGCGTTAAACATGACCTTAGTTTTAACTTCAACTTGTAAACTCAAGTTTCAACAAGTGTTAAACATGACCTCGGTTTAACTTCAACTTGTAAACTCAAGTTTTAACAAGTGTTAAACATGACATCGGTTTAACTTCAACTTGTAAACTTACATTTCAACAAGTGTTAAACTAATTTTAACTTGTACATTTTATCTTTCCAGGAACCATTTTCCAACCCTCTGCCCCCGAATGTGAACTTAAATTCCACTTGGGTTCTCATTATGCATGCATTCCAGAAACTTTGTTAACTATCTCATCAGTCACAAGTGTAAAAAATCAAGCTAAAACTTTATTTATTACTTCGGCTAATAACAAAGAACAAGAAAGTCTAATGATAAAAAAATTTCAGATTGCAAGTATTCCAGGGCTTTGGCAACTCTTTGCCTTCATTATCTTCAAGCTGATATGCCCCATTGCCTAATACTGAGATGATTCTATAGGGTCTCTCCCAATTCGGGCCAAGCTTGCCCTCTCTGGGATCCTTCTTGTTGCCGACAACTTTTCTCAAGACGTGGTCACCGACCTGAAACTCCCTTGGGTTGACCTTCTTATTATAAGTCCTGGTAAGCTGCTGCTGGTATGCCACCAGCTGAATTGCAGCTTTCTTCCTTCTTTCTTCTAGTAGATCCAGATCTCAAGCTACTAATACATCATTAGACTCATTCTCTACTCCCTGAGTTCTGATCCCTGGGATGCCGACTTCTAGTAGGATTACTGCTTCTGTGCCATAAGCCATGGCAAATGGGGATTCCCCCGTTGATCTTCTCGACGTAGTCTGATATGCCTAGAGTACACTAGGCAATTCATCCACCCACTTTCCCTTTGCTGCTTGCAGTCTCTTCTTTATCCCATCCAAGATGACTTTGTTGGATGCTTCTGCTTGTCCATTGCTTTGGGGAAAACTCGGGATAGAAAAATAATTCTTAATTTTGAATTTTACACAGAAGCTCTTGATTAGTTTACTATCAAATTGTGTTCCATTGTCTGCAACTATTGCTCTTGGGATCCCAACTTGGTGACGATGTTCTTCCATATGAAGTTCTTCATATCCACGTCTCGAATCTTGGCAAGGAGTTCAGCTTCTATCCACTTAGTGAAGTAATTCGTTACTACCAGCAGGTACTTCCTTTGCCCAGTTACTTGGGGCAGTTTTCCAACAAGATCCATGCCCATTGGGCAAACGGCCAAGGACTGGATACTGGGTTCAGGTCTGCTGTCGGTTGGTGTATCAGAGGTGCAAACCTTTGGCACTTTTCACACTTCTTGACATAGGCTTCTGCATCTTTCTGTATGTAGGGCCACCAATACCCCTAAGTAATGGCCCTATGAGCAAGTGATTTGCCCCCAGCGTGGCTTCTGTATACTCCTTCTTGTATTTTGTATAGAAAATCTTCAATTTGTGAAGGATATACACACTTCAAAAGGGGTCCAGTGAAGGATCTTCTGTAGAGATGTCCCTCTGCTGTCAAGCTGAATCTTACCGACTTCAGTCTGATCTTGTGTGCCCCCTTGTGATCATCTGGCAGTTTTCCTTCTTTCAAGAATGCTGTTATTGCATCCATCCAGCTTGGTCCCATGTCCACACACATTGCTTCACGCTCTGTAGTCAGTGGTTCGATGCTCGGGCTCGACAAGTAGTCAACCATTATCGTTCTTGCCTTTCTAAGTTTTATTGCACTAGCCAGGTTAGCCAGGGCATCAGCGTGACTATTATCATCTCGGCTAATCTGCTGCAGTCGGCAATTCTGAAATAGGGCCACCAATCTGCCGACCTCCTTTACATAAACCGACATCCCTTCGTCTCGGGTTGCGAACTCACCTGTTATCTGGTTGACTATAAGCTGAGAGTCACAGAAGACTATCACCTCATCTGCATCTACTGCTACTGCCAATTTTAGTCCTGCAATCAGTGCTTCATACTCTGCTTCATTGTTTGAGGCCTTGAACCCCAAACGAATGGATTGTTCTAGTATCTGTCAATCTGGAGATACTAGTACTACTCCTGCCCTTGCTCCTTGTCGGTTTGAACTCCCATCAACAAACAGTCGAAAGAAGTCGCCGATGTAAATGCTGCAGGGCCTGAGTTTTTCTTCCTTCCTTTGTTCCGTTGCCCTCGGTTGGGCTTCTCTTTGTTCGCTTGGACATCGTTCACCTCGGCTCAACGGAGCCCGATGTACGATGGCTCCTGGTGTGAACTCAGCCACGAAGTTGGCCAAAACTTGGCCTTTGATTGCTGTTCTGGGTCTGTATTCCAGGTCATACTGGCCTAAGGCCACTGTCCATCTGGTTATTCTGCCTGTCAGATCTCCCTGCTGCAACAGGGACTTCAAAGGATGCTCAGTTAGCACCACAATTTTGTGGGCTTGAAAGTAATGGTTTAACTTCTTTGAAGCCATTACTAAAGCCAATGTTAACTTCTCCAAGGATAAATACCTGATTTCTGCATCAGCCAAGGTTTTGTTTACGTAATAAATAGCTCTTTGTTCTCTTTTTTCTTCTCGAATTACAGTAATAAACTGCTAAGTAATAAACAGTTTACGTAATAAACTGCTAAGTACAGGAATAGCTCCTCTCCAGGTTCTGGATTTGAGAGAACTAGAGCCGTTGTCAAATAATTCTTCAAGTCGACCAAGGCGACTTCGCACTCTTCTGTCCATAAGAAGTCTGTGGCCTTCTTCACTAAGCTGAAGAAGGGTTTGCATTTGTCAGAACTTCTGCTTATGAACTTATTCAAGGCTGCAGCCCTTCCAGTCAACATCTGTACTTGTTTCGCCGATGTTGGGCTTTTCAGTTCTAGGATGGCCTTGATCTGATCTGGGTTGGCCTCAATGCCCCTTCTGGTTACCAAGTATCCCGAGAACTTACCAAATCCAACTCCAAATGCACACTTCGATGCATTAAGTCAGAGCCAATTTGTTTTTAGGATGTCAAAGACTGTCTTTAAGTCTTCCAGATGGTCCTTGGGTTCCCTGGTCTTCACGACCATGTCATCGATGTATACCTCCATTGTTCGGCCAATTAGGTGTCTGAACATCTTGGTTACCAATCTTTGGTAAGTTGCCCCTGCATTTTTCAACCCAAAAGGCATTACTTTGTAGCAATACAGCCCTTTTGGGGTAATAAACGCAATCTTCTCCTCATCTGGGGGGTACATAGCTATCTAATGGTACCCCCTGTAGGCATCTAGGAAGCTCATCCTTCCATGCCCTGAAGTGACATCCACCAATTGGTCAATCTTAGGTAATGGGAAACTGTCTTTGGGACAGGCCTTGTTTAGGCTGGTAAAGTCCACGTAGACCCTCCATTTACTATTCTTTTTCTTCACCACCACGGTATTTGATAGCCATGTCGGGTAATTTACCTCTCAGATAGCTTTGGCCTCCAGAAGTCTGTCTATTTCCTCTTCCACCGCCTCAACATGCATCAATGTCGGTCTTCTTGTTCGGTGGATTACAGGTTTGGCCGACTTGTCTACATTCAGTTTATGGCAAGTGACCTCAAGGTCAATGCCAGGCATCTCGCAAGGCATCCAGGCAAATACTTCAATGTTTGCTCTTAAGAAAGCCTTCAATTCTTTTTCCTCTTCTTCGGCTAAGCCCGAGCCGAGAAGGAAGAAGCGTTCCTCATCCCCAGGTTGGACAAGGATTTTCTTCAGGGCTTCTTCACTCTTCTCGGCTGGCTCTTTGCCGACGTCATCTAGGACTTCCACGTCCTCGTCTTCGATCTCTACTGTCTCTGGTTCTCGTATGCTGCAGGTGGATTTCATTGCTGCTATGGAGCAGTTCTTTGCCTGCAGCTGATCCCCTCTGACCTCCTCTATCCTATGATTTGTTGGGAACCGCAATAGCTGATGCAGTGTTGAGGGAACAGCCCCCATTGCATGCAGCCATGGCCTCTCCAGTATAGCATTGTAGGGGGACGGTGTCTCGATTATGGTGAATTTTGTCTTCACTCTCTTGGTGCCAGCCTGCACCTCTAAGCTTGCTGCTCTCGGTGGCCACGTCGGTGTTCCATTAGACCCAACCATTGGGCTGTTGAACTGCTCCATATCGTCTGGGTGAAAGCCAAGCTCCTTTTAACACTTGACATACATGATGTCACAAGAGCTGTCTTGGTCAATTAAGATGCGTTTCACTTGGCACTCCCCAACCTGGAAGGATACTACCAAGGCATCGTTATGTGGATGCTGCACCATCTCAAGGTCGGCTTCAGTAAAGGACGCTACTGGTCCCTGGTACTCCTCGGCCCGAGGTCTTTTCTCCGGACCTGGTACACATGCTGCAAGTGCTTTATCTTTTGGGTCTCCCCCCGTATTTCATTTTCGTTGACCTTCGAGTGAATTACATTAATTACCCGAGGTCCGCCAGCCTGCGGTTGCTATGCTGGGGGAGGTGGAGCTGCTGGTGCCTGAGGTAGTCTTGCCTGCTCTTCCCTTGTCCTGGCTTCATCTACAAGGTCCCTTAAATGGCCTTGCCTTACCAGGTCTTCCAAGTGTGCTTTCAGGGCTCTGCAACCCTAAGTCAGATGCCTATCTTCATTGTGATAAGCACAATACTTACCAAGGCTTCTTCCTATAAACTCTCCTAGTACCCTTGCTGGTGCTCTAAAATAGGGTTGGGTTCGGATTTTATCCAGGACTTTGTGAATTGGAATTCGGAATACAGTTGTGACTGCCTGTGCAGCCCTCAGTCCTATCTCTTGTTTGTTGGATCCATTGTTACCACGGCCTTGCTTCGGTGAGCCGTTTCCTTTCTCTTGCTTTATCTCCTTAGTCCTTAACGTGTCTTCCTTGGCTCTGGCATATTTATCAATTCTGGCCATGGGCTCTTCCATGTTTTTTGGCAATGTCTTTGCCAATGACTTTTGTAGTGGACAATCATCTTTTAAGCCATTCTTGAAAGACACGATCGCCACCTCTTGGTTGCACTAAGGTATTCGGTTGAATACCTCTTAATACCTTTTGGCATCGGCTCTCAGGCTTTCGTCCTTGCCAATTTTCACAACCATCAGGGCATCTACCCTTAATGGCTGTAGTTTGTTTGTCACGAACCTGGCCACGAACATCTCAACCAGGCCATCCCAAGTCTTCACAGTTCCTTTCGGCAGTTTGTGAAACCAATCCGATGCGATTTCCCCAAAGGATGAGGGGATCACCTTGCAAAGCAACAGCTCGTTCCCAGTGTACAATGCCATCGAGTTCAGGTATAAACCGATGTGAAAGTTGGGGTCCGACTTACCATCGTATATCTGGAACCTCGGCATATTAAATCTTTTCGGGGCCTCAAATTTGTCCAACTCCACTGAGAATGGTGTTCTCAGCTTAACAGGGGAAGTTACCTCGGCATTTTGTTGCTTCCTCTTAAGGTAATCTCTTAAGTCCTCTTTGGTCCGCCCAAGAGCTCGGCTATCTCTTGACTCCAACCGTTTAGGCGCACTACTCTCAGCTTCGTTGTGAGCTCTCTTCGACTTTTCCCCACCAGTTGCGTCGAAGCATAACTACTGCCTTTGAACATGCCGATGTTCTTTGGGGTCTACTTCCTTGGTGCGATGTGTCCTTCAAGATTCTTCCCTTCTCGACTCTCCTCGCCCGACCTCCCTTGAAGGCCGGTGAGAGTGTTTTTCGCTCCTAGTGTGCTGGGAGGCTACAGGGATTGTTTTCTGCCCTCCCTTCTAGGCATTGGCCGCTGGAATCGGCGTGTCCTGTAGCGGGAACGGTGGCTGCATGACGTTGTTTTGCATCATGAAATTGACGACCTATTGTAGGTTTGCCAATTTGTTCGCCATCCCCTTCATCTCTTTGTCCCTCCATAGGCATCTATCCTTCCATACCTGGAGGTTATACTCGTTATAGTACTCGTTTCGGTTTGATTTCTTCTGTACGTCGCCCTCCTGGCCGACGTCCTTTCCTTCGTGATTCTTATCACGAGTCTCTTCGTTGCAGTTGTCTCCTTCGACGTCAATGTCAATAGGTCTTCCACTCCCAGTAGGAGTGTCGTCCCCAACCTTCTCTCTTTGTCCGTCGTTGGCCATCTATTCTCCTTTCTTTTCTATAGACGGCGCCAAATTATGTGTGTTAATTTCCGACCACACTGCCAAATTAGTATTTAGCTGGAGAGCATTGGCAGAATAGATTAGTCCCGAATAACCTGCAACAGAAAGAAGAAATTCCGGCGGTGGTTCGTTCACCCGGAGGCACTCCGATGATCAAGTCAGTTATCTCTCAAAGATAGCAAAAGAGCTAAACTCACTATTCAGAATATAAATTGCGTACCTTAGACCCATTGGGGGTGCCTCTCTTTTATAGCCCACTCAATCCTAATCCCAATAGAAGCCTAACTTTAATGGACTTCAGCTCAGTGCTTATATTGGACTCTCCAATAGATAAAGATAAACTCCCTAAGAACTTTATCCTTATCCAAGCTGAGTTCCTTCCTCATTCTAGGACTCTTGTTCCTTATCCACTTATCCCGGATTCCGATATCTTCGGAGATAACCTCGGCCTAGCTGAGATCATCTCGGCGTCACGATCAGGACACGTGGCACCTCGACTGACACTTCGACGTCACCTTGGCCACGTGTTGATACTCAGAAAATATGTCCCCACACAAAACAAAAAAAGAAAAGGAAAAAGAAAAACCGATGGAGAAAAAGTCATGTCTTTGCCGTGCGCACTTTAACCAGTTATAAACAGTGTGACTTGAATTCATTTTGGCATGGGATGGGTCATATTTTAAAAAGAGACTACAAATTCAGAATTCATAACTTGGGTTAACAAATTATTTGAAAAGTAAATGTGTGGTTGAAATTTCGTTCATGTATTATAGGATTCATGTATAAAAAGAATTTGAATCATATATTGGTGTTTTCAGATAAAATTTTGAATTTGTAATATTGTTGGATTTTAAATAAGAAATTCTACATTTATTACTTTTTGTATCTCATATTAGTATACATTCTTATGTGTCAGTACATCATTAATAAAATGAATCTTATTAAGCAGGTCTATTTCTAATGTAACATTAACACATGAGATTATATATACTAAATATAGTACAAAAATATGATAAATGTAACATTATTTTATTTTCAATTATAATTCTATGCACCTATTACATAATTGGATTTTTAAATGATTAATTTGTTTCAAAATCTTACTTATGATCTATTTTTTAAAACAAAATTTGATGATGTAGTAATATGTGTAATCAATTTAATTTTGTTAATAAATATACTAACCAATTAGTTGGCCAATTGAAGAGAATCTACCGCGATTCCACACATATTCGTTACTAGAAAATTTATAAGACGGAAAAGTTGGAAATCTATTTACCGTAATATGAAAAGTACAACTTTAGTTGGGCACAAAAAAAGTTGTATCCATGTATTGGTAATTTCTTTTAAAGAAATTCTATGGTACACCCCAGAGAGAGAGGTGTACCATATGTTCTAATTACAATATTTTTTATTTTTTGATATGATTTATTGAGGTATTTTTTTTTGGGTGAAAATTGTGGTATTACTTTGTTATACACATTGTGGTGTAAATTGTGACTTATTATTATGTCAATTATAACATTATTTTAGTTATGATCTAAAAATTTTTTTGTCTATACCTTATGTGGGTGTTTGAGAAATAGATTTTTATATAGGTTTTTTTAGTTGTAGGATATTATTAGATAAAAAAATTTTGGTGCTTGAAAAGATAATTGGGTTTGTTTGTGATTGGATGTGATGTTTGTGAGAGAAAAAATGAAATGATTATGGAATTGGATGTGATATTTTGTTTAGATTTTTTTTTTTTTTTGATTTTGTAAAAAGTTTGTCTTTTAGTGAAAAAAACCCAACACACAAACTTTCTAAACACCACCATGTGATGTTTAGTTATAATTTTATTTTTTATTTTTTACTATGAAGGGAGAAATACAAGTCAGTGGACGTTAAAAAATAAAAAATAAAAAAAGTTTAAAAAAAATTCAAATGAATGAAAAAATTTATAAACATTAATAATTAAATGTATAAATTTTTTCATTTGTTTGTAATTTTTTTTTTTTTTTTTTTTTTTTTTTTTTTTTTCAAAGGGCACTAAGGCATAATTTTCCCTACTATGGATGTGTACCGTGGTATTACTCTTCTTTTTTCTTTTTTTTTTTTAGAAAAATGTTAAAATAACATTATTTTATTTTTATTTTATTTTTGAATTGCCAGTAAAGTTGCTTTTAGAGCTCTCTATCAGCTCTGTTTTTTTTTGTTATAACTTCCTTCTTTATTTAAATACAGAGGTTGGTTCAAGTCATTCTCCAAACTATCAAAAATGCTCATTTAAATACAGAGGTTGTTTCAAGTCACTCTCCAAACTATCAAAAGTGCTCATTTAAATACAGAAGTTGTTTCAAGTCATTCTCCAAACTAACAAAAATGCTCTCAACTTGCATTCAACACCTAAAATCCCAACCCCTATGGATCCTCATCCTCTCTTCTCTTGGTTTCCTTTCTCTCTACAAACACACCTTCTCTCTCCTCAAATTGGTCTTCATCACCTTCCTCAGGCCTCCCAAGAACCTCAAGGAAAACTATGGTTCATGCGCACTCATCACTGGATCCACAGATGGGATTGGAAAAGCCTTTGCTTTCCAACTAGCCCAAAAGGGTCTCAACCTCATACTTGTAAGTAGAAACTCCCAAAAGCTCAGATCAGTCTCAAGTGAAATTCAAGCCCAATACCCACATACCAAGATCAAGGTGGTGGTGTTGGACTTTTCCGGCGACATCACAGAGGGGATCAGGGTGGTGGAGGAGGCAGTGGAAGGGGTGGAGGTGGGTGTTTTGGTGAATAATGTCGGGGTTTCGTACCCGACGGCGAGGTTTTTTCACGAGGTGGAGGAGGAAGTGTGGAGAAGGGTGGTTAGGGTTAATTTAGAAGGTACAACTAGGGTTACAAGAGCTGTTTTGAAAGGGATGATTGAGAGGAAGAGAGGTGCAATTGTTAATGTTGGCTCTGGTGCTGCCATTGTTGTTCCTTCTCATCCTCTCTATGCTGTTTATGCTGCTACCAAAGCGTATGCCTCTCTCTCTCTCTCTCTCTCTCTCATTCATTACCTGGAATATGAAACAAAAAACAAATACCTTGTATGCTTTTTTATACATATACTAGATTCAATTTTTTTTTAAACTACTTTTTATTCAATAGAATATTATTAGTGCATCAGTAAGTTAAGTCAACGTTGAAGCTAATTAACTAGGCATAACCTAATTAGCTATCATACCTTTCTTAGGGTTTAATTCCTAAGAAAGTCTTGGGCTCAGTTCTCCTTAGCAGAGTTGAATTACGGGAGTATAAACATTTAGATACTTTGTCAAGAGGGAAAAAATTTTCTTTCATAGGTGTTAATCTCACAGTTAACAATTAACATTAGCTGATAAAAAAAAATAAAAAATAAAAAAAGTCAATGTTGAAGGTTTCTCAATAAACTCGAATTTTAAATCTCCTTTTAGAAATTTAGAGATATACCATCACTGGAGATACAACCACATGATCTATATACTAGAATTATTACCAAGAATTTTTAATGTGTAATTTAATTTAATCAGCATATCGACTTGAGAATAGAATTTCAATTGTACAGCTTCATTTTGGATAATGTTCTTGATAGTTTTTTTAACCCATTTTTGTTTTTGGTATCTCTTCTTTGATTAGTTTATGTCAAATTGTTCTATGTAAATACCATAATTTTTTCAACTTAGTTCGCATTACCCAAACTTGGTTTACATTGAAAATATTGTTTAAGGGGCATATGTAAAAAGTTATTTGAGTATATGGTGTTACAAATATGCACATCATAAGTCTATGAGCCACAAGGCATTTGCTTTTCTTTTTCCGAATGTTTGGGTGACAAGAATCTTGAAAAAAAAAATATGAGAATTTTATTACTAGTAGTACAATTTCTATCTTTTATGAAAAGATAATAAAATTTTAAATAATGTGAGTCTAATTATTATTTTTATTTTTAAATCAATAACATTTTTTCTATGAGAATCCTATGGGAAAAATCAATTTCTTAAATTTCTTAACATTTTTGTCATTCAAACTTAATTTAAATAAATACAGGAACACTTACCTCCCTCTCTAGAATTTGGGACCTTTCAACCTTCATACAAACATTTAGGTTCCTTTTCTGATCTAAAAGCTTGCAGGGTCTAAAAATAGAATAAAAATTTAGTACTGCAATTCAACATCATTTTATGTTGTGTCATCTTCAATAAAAAATTACAAAATAAAATTAAATAAACATTTCACCTCTCTCATTAATCTAATTATGTAGTCCATAAATTTCACACTGGTTAATGATACCGTCATATTACTGTCATACATAATATTTATTTATCATTAATATGCATCCAAATGTCAATTGAATGTGACTAAATTTAAACTTACCATTTTAAAATAAAAAATTAATGAATATAATTTTTCATTGTAAAATTGTCATTATTTCATTATTTGAATAGAAAAATTTGGAAATGGAATGAATTTTTCTTTTTTCTTTTTTTTTGCAATTTTCCATTTTCATTGTTTGATGAAATTTGGATGCAGATATGTTGATCAATTTTCAAGAAGCCTACACGTGGAATATAAGCATTTTGGGATACATGTGCAGTGCCAGGTTGGAATTTTCACACAGGGACCCATAAAATTTGTGTGAATGAAATTAATTTTAAAAATTGATTTGTGATTTAAATTTAATTATTATATAATGAAATTATACTTAAAAAAAATGTTTGGTTTCAATTTTCTGAAAATTGAGTTTTTTGTTTTTAGTGAATATTTTTAAAATTTTAAGTAATTTTTTACTTTTTTTAGATGCACCTTACTTAGATGTATCTAAAATAATAAAATATTTTTTTAAAAATATTTTAAAAAATTAATAAATATACAAAAATATGAAAATGTATTGAATTTTCGTATGTTTTTTTATATTTTTTTGTTTTAGTGTATTTTTTAAAAAAAATTTCACAAATATTATACTTTTTAAATGTATTTATGTTAGGTGTGTCTAAAATTTTTTTAATAAAATGCTTAAAATATTAAAAAAAATTCATTGAAAACATTAAAATACGAAAAATAAAAAAGTGAAATTTTTTAAAAACTGTTTTCTAAAACTGGAACCAAACAAACTAATATAATTATAGAATTTATATATATATATATCACATCATCTTATATATAGATTCTGTTTTGTATCATTATTTCATTTGAAATGAATCAATTGCCGTTTGACAATTGAATTTTTTAGTTGACCTCTTGAATTTTAATTCGGGATTAAAAGTTTGTTTTGTTTGGATTATTTGTCTTTTTTAATTTTTATGAGAAAAAAAAGTAAAATAATTAAGATTTAGATGTGATATCTTTTCTTATTAATTTATTTAATTTATTTTGTCTTTTATACTTTTTTTAGTCAAAAAGTCATTGCCAAACAACCCCTCATACAATAATTTTGTTGAATTGTTTTTTGAGTAAATTTTTTTTGACTCCAAGATTGTTGTTGAACAGGCTCTATTGTTCCAGAAAAAAGGTTAGGAAAATTATTATGAATTTATGTGCGATTAAGATTAATTGGTATATTGTGGAATTCATATATGGAATAAATTTAAATCTTATAATAATATTTCTAAATAAAATTTTAGATAAATTTTCTATGGTTGTAACATTATTAATTGTTGAATTTAATGCATTGCATGGTATGTCTACACGCTAGCAATGAACAGTTTGTCGTTAGCGATGTGGAATTAATTTTGGTGCAGTCAGATTTTGATCGTTTCTATGAATTACTCCTTCCATTTAACACGGTAGTTGAAATATTCCCACGACAAAAGCAACCTGAGTAAATTTAGGAAAATGGGTCAGTGTTGTGCTCAAAACACAGCAGTGACTGTTGTATTTTCGTTTGAAGTATATTATGATTTTATTTTTATGATTCAAACTGTTTATTTTGTAGAATTTATTGAGTACTTCATGCCTACTAAAAATCATATTAATTGGATATCAACAACTATATGATCGATAACAAAAAAAATAAATAATAAGTTTTTCTTTTGAGAAATAGCATAAACAATATGCAATTCGATCATATAGTTATTGATATCCGATTAATATAATTTTTGGTAGGCATGAAGTATTCAACAAACCCTACAATATAAACGGTTTAGATCATAAAAATAAGATCATAATACACCTCAAACGGAGACATCACAGTCACTACTGTGCTTTGAACACAGCAAGGACCCCTGTTCCATAAATTTATGCACATAAAAGTACAATCTTTTTATAAAGAGTGGGACCCATATGAATGGGAGGTGTACTTGGGATTCACCCTTTGTCTGAGGATTGTGTCCTATTCTTTGTTTAGTTTCTATATTCTTAATATTATTGAAGCAATAGTCATGTTGAGAATCCAAAAATCAAATATGAAATAAAAATGTATATAAATAGATAATATTTTATAAAATGTATTGATATGACTTTTCTTTGATAGATAAGTCATAAGTTTTATACTAAAAAATAGATATTACAATGAGACTCATTACATGCCCAGAGGTAACACGCCTTTTGAGGAGGGAAACATATGCATAGCTTCTACACTAAAATCTAACAATAACCTACAAGGAGAATCCAAAAGTTAGGCCAAGCAACAATCAACGGACAAGCCTACGATTTCGTAGGAGTCTTACGACTTAATTCTTAGACTTGATAGAAAGGCTAACCTCTTGAGTAAGTTTAAGATTAGCGATTCTTTCAATGAGTTTTTTCTTGATTTCCACTTTTGAAGATGGGTTTGTCCGTGGAACAATGAAAGTTCCATCCGAAAGGGATTACAGAGCTCCTTTGGAACGTGAAAATCGTCTAGGGACTAACACATTTATATTACCCACATCCTCGATTTCTTTCTCTACATTTGAAGCCTCTTCATTCAGAATATCTTTTGAGGGGTTGCTCACTTTCAAAGAGGAGCAATTCGCATTAAGCACACTCTTAAGCTTCGCACAAAAAGAAACCTCCTCATTGGCTACACAAGTATTAAGAATATCAAATGTATTCGATGAAGATTGAGGAGGTGTAGGAACAAAGTTACCCATAGGAGCATTAACGACGTCTTTGCCTTTTTTCTTTTTCACTTCAACCCATTCACTTGGTTTGCCTTCCTCTTTCATCTCGACCACTTCTTTGCCCTTCTACTGTTGTTTGAATTTACTTGAGCTTGAGTTATCTGTTTACTTGGACACAAACTTGTAGCATGACCAAATATTTTGCATTCTCCACACACTTGGGGTTTCCAAGGAACTTCTACTTTGATTTCGAACGGTTCTTCATATCCTAAATTTACAACAAAGGAAGGTGGAATCTCTTTAATAGCTTCTACCTCAATACAAATTCTAGCAAATGTTAACAGGCTATAGTTTTGGGTAAATTCATCAAGGTACAATGGATTACTGATAAAACTTGCTATGTAAATCATTCCCTCATCAATCCGAAGTCTTGAAATTATGGTTTTTATAGGTTTATTTTAGGCCAACTTTGAGCCCAAATATGAGTGGGGTCCCACACGTCTTTCGGAGTAGGTCTAAGAGGTGACGTGTTCCTTGCCGAATGGCGAGTCGCACGGTGCAAATGCTTCGTCAAAACCATTTATGAGTAAATGGGAAGTTGACGTCGTTTTCGGGTTCATGGAATGGACAATTAAAGAATAAAATGTGGATTTCCTTGTAAAGCTTATCCCACATTGAAACTTTAAGAGAGCTTGTGTATGTATATAAGCTCTAGGTGGCAACACTTAGGTTGGGCCCCAAGGGGGACCCCAAGTTTGTAAAAGAGAGGAGTTATGGACAAAGTGGGCCTTAGCCCAAACCACCACACACGCGCGCACCGCCGCCAGCCGTGTCGGGTCAGGCGCTGGTACGGGTTGTGGGTCGGGACAGTTCTAACTTTAATTTTTTGGACAAAATTTGTTTAAACTTTTTCAAAGCGGGAAAATTTAGGTTGCGTTTGGTAGAGCTTTAGAATTATGATTTAAGAATAGAGTTGTATTTTGAGTTTGTGAGTTTTGAAATTATGATTTGAGTGTGGAAAATTTGTTTGGTTATGAGTTTTGAAAAAGAGTTTGAATTGAGTGATGTAACATATAATATTGAAAAGTGGGTATTTTGAAAAGTGTTTTGAAAAGTGGGTGTGGAATTAATTTTCTAAAACTGTAACCAAACAATATACTCAAATTAAGGGGTAGAATTAAATTTCAAAAGCTCTACCAAACAGAGCCTTAATTTTTCTGAACACAATTAATTCAAATTTTTGCCTCTAACTATCCGAAATTCCCTTCTACTCCCTAGCAGATTCAAACTATCTAAACAGGTATAAAACTACCCAGATAGATTCAAAATTGCAAGCAAATCTGTTCAAACAGTTTTTGCACCTGTTCAGTTTGAAGTTGCAGCTATTTGGATTTGTCCAAAGGTCACCATCTATGCCTATAAATAGAGGACTCATTCTAGTAGATTTTCACAATGGAAAACATCCAGAAAATTCTTTCCTTTCCCGTTTTTTCACTCTTGCATTTTTATTCTTCATTCTAGTTTTTTAGAGAAATATTTAAGAGTATAAAACACAAGTTTGGTTCGACGTACAGATTATTTGGAGTGCTACTACAATCTGTGAAGATCATTATATCCTGGGAGATAGACACCATTTATTCGTAAGCACCAAAGTGGGGCGAATCTCTCTTACGGACAGAGTGTCACACACTCGACTTGATCTTTTAAATATTTATTCGGTTCTGGAAATAAATTTTGTAAGTAATTTATTTTTATTTGTTTGATTTGTTTCAAGTTATTTATTTTACATAGAAGATTGTTCCAACAATCTTAAGACAGATTCAAATTATTCTGTTTAAACAGAATTTTTCGTTTGTTTCCTTTCTTCTTTTCTTCTTCTTATAGAAATTATTTTCTGTGGTTTTAAAAAATAATATTTGGTTAGAAAAACAAATAGTAGTAATATACTGTTTATTTTCTTTGACAACTAGTAATAATATACTGCTAGTCATTAACAATTCAGAATATTTATTTGTGAAGTTGGTCATAAAATAATTTTGATTTTCAGAAATAATTTATGAGTTTTTATTAATTTAAATTCTACTGTCAGTATTTTAATTTTTGAAGTGTTACAGAAATATTTTTCTGTGTGGAATTAATTTATTTAAATAAAATTTTATTTTATTTTCAAATTAATTAGAAATAAAAGTTACAATTCTTATTTCTTTTATTTTTACAGAATTTAATTCTGTGGTTTTGGTTTAAATTTTATGTGTACTATAAAATTCTAATTATAACTTTGTTTTATAATTTAGAATTCATAACTACTAAAACTAATGCTCAAACAAGTACTGGTGTGGTGACTGCAATTGCTTCAACCCCCTCTCCTGTTATGACTGTTCCAGTCAATCATAATGAAAAGCCAGAGAAGTTCTTAGGAACTGATTTTAAAAGATGGCAGCAGAAAATATTGTTCTATCTTACTACTCTAAACCTGGCACGTTTCCTCCGTGAGGATGCTCCTACTCTAAAAGAAGATAAAATCGACCGGCAAGTGGTTGTTGCGGTCGATGCTTGGAAACATGCTGATTTCCTTTGCCGGAACTACATCTTGAACAGACTTGACAACACATTATACAACGTCTACAGCCCTATCAAGACGGCAAAAGAATTTTGGAAGTCTTTAGAGAAAAAGTACAAAATCGAATATGCTAACTCAAAGAAATTTGTGGTTGGCAAATTCCTAGGTTTTGTGATAGTTGATTCTAAGACTGTGATCAGCTAAGTTCAAGATCTCCAACTCATTCTGCATGACATTTATGCAGAAGGCATGTCTTTCAGTGAATCCTTACAAGTTGCTACCTTAATTGAAAAATTACAACAAGGCTGGAAGGAATTCAAGAACTACCTCAAACACAAGCACAAAGAAATGACTTTAGAGGAATTGATTGTGCGTTCGAGGATTGAGGAGGACAACTGCAATTCTGAAAAACGGGCTGGTAAGTATCCAATGGAGTCTAAGGCAAATGTGTGGAACATGCTCCAAAAGTAAATAAACGAAAGTATTCTGGGGAAAGTTCTGCACAAGGCTCTAAATGAGGAGAAAATAAGAAGTACAAGTTTAATGGAAAATGTTACATCTATGATAAAGAGTTACATCAGGCCAAAGATTGTCGTAGTAAATGCAAAGGCAAAGAAAAATCAAGCAAGAAGCCTGCTTAAGCCAATATGACCGAAATGGACAAAATTCCCAATGGCATTGACGACATAAATCTTTCTGCAGTTGTTTCTGAGGCAAACCTTGTCGAAAATCCTAAAGAATGGTGGGGGGACACTGGTGCTACTCGTCACATCTGTGCCGACAAAAAGATATTCATATCTTATTCTGTAGTGGACAACGGTGAACAACTTTTTATGGGCAACTCCTCAATTTCTAAAGTTGAAGGACAAGGAAAGATTATTCTAAAGATGACAACTGGAAAAGAACTCACTCTCAACAATGTGCTGCATGTACTGGACATTCGCAAGAATATAGTCTCCGGATCTTTGTTGAGTAAAAATGGGTTTAGGCTAGTGTTTGAGAGTAATAAATTTATACTTACTAAGAATGGATGTGTGTAAAAAAATGTTACATGTTTGATGGCCTTTTCAAACTAAATGTAATGACTGTTGTCCCTTTTGTTATTAATAATAATACATCTTCTTCTTACTTGCTTGAGTCTTCAAATTTATGGTATGGTAGAGTAAGACATGTTAATTATGGATCTTTGCATAGATTAATTAATATGAAATGTTTACCTAAATTTGACATTGATTTAAATCATAAATGTGAAATTTGTGTTGAGGAAAAATTAACTAAAACTCCTTTTCATTCAATTGAACGAAGTACGGAGCCACTGAAATTAATGAGTGGTGATTCATCCCACTAATTTTTAGACCACTAATAGCTCTAATGAGCTAAAAAAAAAAAAAAAAAAACAAAACAAACTCAAGCCAAAACATTACATCACTTTGGTGGGGGCCACTGTGCGACGGCACAGTCTTGCCGTCGATAAAAGAGGTTTTTGTGACGGCAAAAATCCCGTCGCTAAAAAGTGTCGTCACCGTTGAATATAGTCGACGGCAATTATACCGTCGCTATAGCCTTTTTTCTATTAAATTTCATACCTTTTGCGACAGTATGGGTGCCGTCGCAAAAAGTGTGGTATAATTTCTTTTTTGCGACGGGGTGTTCTGCCGTCTCAAAAAAAAAAAAATTAAAAAAGGGCAAATTACACAAATAGTCCCTATAGTTTGAGTCTTGTGTCACTTTGGTCCCTGACTTTTCAATTGTAACACATTTGACCCTGAATTTTGAATCTTGTTCCAAATAAGGACAATTGAATATATAATTAGATTTTTTTAAGGGTAAAATTGTCAATTTGATAAAATATAAACTAATTTGATAAAAATAAATGTCAAACAAATATTTTTGAATTTTAAAAAATTATTTCTACCTACTAAAAATAAAATTATATAAAATTGATAAATCTTTTAGACATTTATTTTTTTTTTTACCAAATTAATTTTTATTATGTATTTGGTGGATGAACATGTAAAATTAATTTTAAAAAATTAATCATATAATTTTTATTAATTTTACATAATTTTATCATTGGTGGATAAAAATAATTTTAAAAAAATTAAAAATATTTTTTTGACATTTATTTTTGTCAAATTAGTTTATATTTTATCAAATTGACGATTTTACCCTTGAAAAATCTAATGATATTTTCAATCGTCCTTATTTGGAACAAAATTCAAAATTCAGGGTCAAATGTGTCACAATTGAAAAGTCAGGGACCAAAGTGACACAAGTCCCAAACTATAGGGACTATTAGTGTAATTAACCCATTAAAAAAAAAAAACCCTGGTTTAAAATTATTAAAAATATAAAAATCACCTGTATTAAATGAAAAATAACTAAAAAAAATCCAAAAATTACATAATAATATAAATACATACATAAACAAAAGTTGACAAATGATGAAAATTCATAATGTTGTTCCATTCATAACAATACATAAATAAAAATTCATAACAATAAAAATTATGCCACTACATAATGTCATATAATACATACATAATATTGTTCACAAATTTAAATAACATAAATCAAAATCAAAAGCAAAACCAAAAATTTTCATCTTGATTCTTTCGTGGGTTACAAAAACAGAAGTTCGTCATAATCTTTACACGCCCGCATTCCACAAGAAGCAAACTGCTACTCAGGAAATATGTGAAAAAAACAAAATAAAAATAATTAATAACAATATAATGGTGTTAATATTTTAATTATAGAAAAATATAAAAAAATTAACTACTATATAATTAGAAAGATAGTTTAGTAAATAATTTTGACTAGACCGAAATCCGACTCTAACTCCCAAACTGGGAACCCAATTCGAGCCCCGTCTTTTCCCACAAGTCTCTCGTGCCTAGGAGGTCGTGTGTGCTAAGTTTCGTGCTAAACCGACGCCGATTCGTGAATTTGGGGCATTAACACCTCGAATTTAAGTTTCTTAAGGAACTAGTTTGCCTAAAGTGAAATCCGGCTCTAACTCCCAAACCGGGAACCCGATTCAAACCCCATCTTCTCCCACAAGTCTCTCGTGCCTAGGAGGTCATGTGTGCCAAGTTTCGTGCTAAACCGACGCCGTTGGTGATTTTGGGGCATTAACTACTCGAATTCAAGTTTCTTAAGGAACTAGTTTGCATAAAGTGAAATCCGACTCTAACTCCCAAACCGGGAACCCGATTAGAGCCCCGTCTTCTCTCACAAGTCTCTCATGCCTAGGAGGTTGTGTGTGCCAAGTTTCGTGCTAAACCGACGCGGTTTGGTGATTTTGGGGCATTAACTCCTCGAATTCAAGTTTCTGAAGGAACTAATTTGCCTAAAGTGAAATCCGGCTCTAACTCTCAAACCGGGAACCCGATTCGAGCCCTGTCTTCTCCCACAAGTCTCTCATGCCTAGGAGGTCGTATGTGCCAAGTTTCGTCCTAAATCGACGCGGTTTGGTGATTTTGGGGCATTAACTCCTCGAATTCAAGTTTCTTAAGGAACTAGTTTGCATAAAGTGAAATCCGACTCTAACTCCCAAACCGGGAACCCGATTCGAGCCCCGTCTTCTCCCACAAGTCTCTCATGCCTAGGAGGTCGTGTGTGCCAAGTTTCGTCCTAAACCGACACGGTTTGGTGATTTTGGGGCATTAACTCCTCGAATTCAAGTTTCTTAAGGAACTAGTTTGCCTAAAGTGAAATCCGGCTCTAACTCCCAAACCGAGAACCCGATTCGAGCCCCGTCTTCTCCCACAAGTCTCTCATGCCTAGGCGGTCGTGTGTGCCAAGTTTCGTCCTAAACTGACGCGGTTTGGTGATTTTGGGGTATTCACTCTTCCAATTCAAGTTTCTTAAGGAACTAATTTGCCTAAAGTGAAATCTGGCTCTAACTCCCAAACTGGGAACCCGATTCGAGCCCCGTCTTCTCCCACAAGTCTCTCATGCCTAGGAGGTCGTGTGTGCCAAGTTTCGTCCTAAACCGACGCGGTTTGGTGATTTTGGGGCATTAACTCCTCGAATTCAAGTTTCTTAAGGAACTAGTTTGCATAAAGTGAAATCCGACTCTAACCCCCAAACTGGGAACCCGATTCGAGCCCCGTCTTCTCCCACAAGTGTCTCATGCCTAGGAGGTCGTGTGTGCCAAGTTTCGTCCTAAACCGACGCGGTTTGGTGATTTTGGGGCATTAACTCCTCGAATTCAAATTTCTTAAGGAACTAGTTTGCCTAAAGTGAAATCCGGCTCTAACTCCCAAACTGGGAACCCGATTCGAGCCCCGTCTTCTCCCACAAGTCTCTCGTGCCTAGGCGGTCGTGTGTACCAAGTTTCGTCCTAAACCGACGCGGTTTGGTGATTTTGGGGCATTAACTCCTCGAATTCAAGTTTCTTAAGGAACTAGTTTGCCTAAAGTGAAATCTGGCTCTAACTCCCAAACCGGGAACCCGATTCCAGCCCCGTCTTCTCTCACAAGTCTCTCGTGCCTAGGCGGTCGTGTGTGCCAAGTTTCGTCCTAAACCGACGCGGTTTGATGATTTTGGGGCATTAACTTCTCGAATTCAAGTTTCTTAAGGAACTAGTTTGCCTAAAGTGAAATCCGGCTCTAACTCTCAAACCGGGAACCCGATTCGAGCCCCGTCTTCTCCCACAAGTCTTTCGTGCCTAGGCAGTCGTGTGTGCCAAGTTTCGTCCTAAACCGACACGGTTTGGTGATTTTGGGGCATTAACTCCTCGAATTCAAGTTTCTTTAGGAACTAGTTTGCCTAGAGTGAAATCCGGCTCTAACTCCCAAACCGGGAACCCGATTCGAGCCCCATCTTCTCCCACAAGTCTCTCGTGCCTAGGCGATCGTGTGTGCCAAGTTCCATTCTAAACCGACGCCGTTTGGTGATTTTGGGACATTAACTCCTCGAATTCAAGTTTCTTAAGGAACTAGTTTGTCTAAAGTGAAATCCAGCTCTAACTCCCAAACCGGGAACCCGATTCGAACCCCGTCTTCTCCCACAAGTCTCTCGTGCCTGGGAGGTCATGTGTGCCAAGTTTCGTGCTAAATCCGGCTCTAACTAGTCCCGTCTTCTCCCACAAGTCTCCTAACTTAGAATGTAAAGAATGCAAAGATACATTTTAGCTGAGAATGCAAAGATACATTTTATACCTGATCTTCTGGTGGTGGTGTATATGGATTCTCGTCTTCTGCAGATTCCCTAAATGCCCGGTGGCCACTCGATGCATCAGGAACCTATGTTAGTCAATGCATAATGTGTTAATCATATTCGAATTTTATACATAATCTTGAGTGAAAATTGAACTATCAAACAATTTAATTTATATGGAACCTGTCTGTTGGGATCCATACTCGGCCCCTGTGACACAAGGGCCATCATCTCAGCTCTCATCTGCTGTAAATGTGTAGAGAACTCTGCTCGCAGCTCCTCCCTCAACTCATCCCTTAGCTCTGCACAAACCTGCTGCGTGATCTGATCAATAGTCGATGGCTGGGGTGTTGACTGTGATGGCCCAGCACCATCTTTATACACCGCTCTCCGAGGCACAATTCTCCCGTATGTGCGACAATATCCATGTCCGTCATGACCTATCAACTCATGGAAAATGGCATTCCTAGCCTCCAAAGTCCGACCATCCTCAAGTAGCATAGAGAGTTGACGATTAAACTCATCCTGTATTGAATAAGACATACAAGTATATGCCAAATTAAGATGGTTGACACACAAAAAATAAACTTTAAATACAATCAAAGGTGTTTGGAAACTACCAAGGTCTGGATAACCTTTGGGTCATCTACTCTACGTGTCATAAGCCAAACATTCATCTTATCAGTAGACTCCCCCTTACTAGTCATCTACATTTTTTTAGAAATATGAAAATTAGAATCCAAATAATTTGCAAATATACAATGTTTATTTATATACAAAAATAAAACAATAAAATGTAAACCTCATGCCGTATCTGAGAGAAAGTAGTACGCCCTGTGGTATGAGCTATGCCGTGAGCTCGCCGATTTTTAGCGTTCCTACTTGCAATTTTCTATAACAGGTTCAACAAATGTAAGTATGTAAATATGATTTGTATGTTTAGATATCATAAATATAACTTATTTGTATACCTCAGCATCGGAAGTACGCCAATACTCCACAAGTTGTTCCCACTGGCTTGGCACAATATGCATAGGAACATCATCCTTCATATTAGGATCAGAACTTCTAGGCTTGAAATACTTAGCCTTAATCTTGTTCTTGTGATCCTTCCATATGCTGTTGCAGTTTTTCATGCAGATTGGCTTGTACTCCTCTAGACATATATTCAAATTGTCCTATAAAACACAATTTCAAAGTTTAAGGCTAAGTATAACACAAATTTGGAATTCGAATTTGTGGACAAAAATATACTTTTACCTTCACATCCTTCCAGATAGCATCAACAATATCATCAGGTACATTGTTCCAGTCAAGAAAAGTAAGAGGAACAATGTTACCATTCCGCACAATAATGCCAAGTTGAGTAGTTAACTTGGCCACGTTATCCCCTAT
Organism: Camellia granthamiana; assembly: GCA_036172215.1. Taxonomy (NCBI): domain Eukaryota; kingdom Viridiplantae; phylum Streptophyta; class Magnoliopsida; order Ericales; family Theaceae; genus Camellia; species Camellia granthamiana. The sequence continues at coordinate 120,289,037 of CM069912.1, read as the reverse complement.
TGGGCAGTAATTTCCATCAAATTGTATGTCCAGCTTTTTACCAGTACCCCACTCTTTAATGCCCTTGGCACATCCTCTACCATGCCTAGTCGAGGTTGATGAAGAACTAACATGACCTGCGAGATACAATAACAATAAACAATATGCAATGGTAATAAACAAATGCAAATTTAAATAATGTGAATACAAATCATATCAAATAAACCTGAGATGGGCTGTGAAGAAGTCGAAGGGTCTGCAAAATACAATGACAATAAACAAGTTATATATAATGAGCATAAATAAATGTATGTGTAAATAATTTTCATACAAATCAAAGCAAATTTATATACCTGCGGATGGCTCATAAGCTGATGATGATAGCTGCTGTGGTGCCACTGATGGTGGACGCACCGATAGTAGGCGTGGAGGCTGAGTACATGGTAGCTGCTGTGGTGCCACTGATGGTGGTCGATACGGTGGTACTAATGGCCCCTCAGATGGTGGTGGCACTAATGGCCCCTCCGATGCTAGCCGATGTGATGCCTCCTCTGATGGTGGTGCTACTGATGTCCTGTTATGTAGCACATCAGACATCATGCGCCGGGGATGATCAGGCTTCCTCTTCCTTCCCATAATAATCTGCAAGCAATATAACATTAATTGACATTAGAAACATAGACAATGGTTTGTCATCAACTATAATATGACATTAATTGAACTAATACAATTACAAAGACAAAGTAAATAAAGAAATTGATGATTAACTACAACCTTGGCCTTAATTGAATTACTAATGTTGATTAAATATCAGCCTATTTGAACATCAACTGTTTCCCCTTCTGCGGCTTCCCTCACCCAACCAACTTCTTCATCACGAAGCATTATATTTTCTTCCAATTGTTGGCTCATGTATGGCTCGATTTGTGGATCAGTCGAACTCATATCAAATAAACCTCTTTGAGACATCTTCACCACGACTTGCCAGTCTGGTTGTAACGGGTCTGCAACATACCAAACTTGCTCTGCTTGGGATGCCAAGATGAAAGGTTCATTGGTAATTCGATCATCTCAGTACAACAAATGATTGAAGTTCACCAATGTGAAATTGAAGACATCTTCTTTCTTTCCGTGAATGTTGTCAATCCAATCACACTTAAACAACACATGTTTCTTCTCATTGGAATATCGAATCTCAACAATATCTGTCAATTGTCCATAATAGTACACAGACCCCAGAGGATTCTTGTCTTTTCGACTAGCATAACTTATGGTATCTGCCTTCAAAGCTACACCACAGTTTTGTGTGGCTCGACAATCATCCATGGCCTTTACTCGATACCGAAACCCATTCAGTATATACCCGTTGAACCTCCTTGCCAGGTTATGAGGACCATTTGCCAATAGAATAATCTCTTCAGAAAATATGACATCAGTAGTCCTTCGCAAAGTTTGGACCTATTTAACAAGAAAATATAAAATTTAAAATGTAGATCGACTTAAGTAACTAGAATCTATAGAGTTAAATACATACATGTTCCTTGATACATGTTCCTTGAACCAAATGTGAAAAGTTTCAAAATGTTCACGCCGAAGTTGATGATCGTCGACGCGAGGCATTTTGAGCTTAAGTACTTCAAGGTGTTTGCTATGTAGATTGAAATTTTAGCAATACAAAAAATTTAGTTGAAAATTCAATAAAACATAATAAAATATTGAGTGAGTGACTTAACCTACTTTATGAATGGTTGAACCGCGCTTGTATTGAATAAGATGTACCGATGAGCTTGTACCCAAGAAGTATTATCAAGATAAAAGCTTGTGTTTTCACCAATAGCATGACCCAAATTATCAGCACCACTATAGTTCCTCACGGGTCGACTAGATTTGGTTTCCACATCATTGAGATATTGTGCACAAAAATTCATGCATTCTTCCATAAGATATCCTTTAGCAATTGATCCTTCAGGATGAGCTCTATTACGCACATATTGTTTCAAAGTAAGAAGATACCTCTTAATTGGATACATCCATCGAAACTGAATCGCTCCACCCAATAAGGCTTCATCAACTAGATGTATAGGCAAGTGCTCCATTATATCAAAAAAACTCGGAGGAAATATTTTCTCTAGATGACAAAGTGTTATAGCGATACGATCTTGAATATATTGCAAATCCGTCGCACGATTCACTTTCAAACACAATTGTCTAAAGAAATTGCTCAATTCAATCAAGGGTTCAATTACATTCTTCGGTAACGATCTTCGAATAGCCAATGGAATAAGTTGTTGTATCAGAATATGACTATCGTGGCTCTTAAGAACCCCAATGTTTCTATCATGTAAGCGCACACGACGTGATATATTGGATGAATACCCGTCGGGAACTCTTACTTCCTTCAACACTTTCAAGAACAAATCTTTCTCATCCTTGGTCATCGTGAATTGTGCTGGTGGTAAATAGGCTTTATTCGACCCTCTTAACTGTAAATGTAGGGGTTTTCTAATAGTCATATCTTGTAAATCACGCCGAGCATTAACACCATCCTTCGATTTTCCTGCAACCCCTAATATTGTCCACAACATATTGTCACAAACATTCTTCTCTATATACATCACATCGAGGTTGTGTCTTATTAGATTGTGCTCCCAATATGGCAATTCATAAAAGATACTCTTTTTCTTCCAACTATGGGTGCGATGTCCAGCTTTCTCCTTCTCTACCTGTCTCCTATGCCTCTCCTTAAGGTCATCCCTCTTGTATTGGGTTAAAATACCCTCATATTCTAATTGTAGCAACATCTCAGTTCCAGACAACAATTTTGGTTTGAGTCTGACTTCCCGACTACCATCAAATGATACTTTATCCTTCCGGAATTTATGGCCAGTAAGTAAAAATCTGCGATGACCCAAGTATGATTGTTTCCTACTATGCTTCAACCAACACGATGTAGTTTCCTTATTGCAACAAGGACATGCATATTCGCCTTTAGTGCTCCATCCTGACAAGTTTGCGTATGCAGGAAAATCACTAATTGTCCACAGTAAAGCTGCAGGCATTTGAAACATTTGATTTGTTGATGCATCAAATGTTGACACACCCTCATTCCATAGTTCTTTCAACTCCTCAATCAACAGTTGCATATACACATCAATCTTGTCACCAGGTCCTTTCGGGGCGTCAATAAGCACGGATAAAATTAGAAATGGTTGCTTCATGCACATCCATGGCGGCAAGTTGTATGGAATGAGCACAACAGGCCAAGTGCTATGAACTATGTTCATCGTCCTGAATGGGTTAAAACCATCAGATGCTAAGCCAAGCCTTACACTTCGGCAATCATTACTAAAGTCAATATTCCGATGGTCAAAATCTTTCCATGCAAGGGAGTCAGCAGGATGCCTGAAGACACCATCATCAGTTCGTTCCTCTGCATGCCATCTCATGAACTTGGCCGTCTTGGATGACATAAATAACCTCTGCAACCTTGGCTTTAAAGGAAAATACCTCATCTGTTTTGCAGCTATTTGTTTGCCACCTTTGTTAGGACCATTTGAACCACCATCACCATTTGATTTCTATCTAGAACTGTTGCATATGACACATTTATCAAGATTGGCGTCCTCGTTTCGAAACAACATGCAACTGTTGGGACATGCATCCCACGTCTCATACGTGAAGCCCAAATCTGTTGTGTCCTTTTAAGCTTTATAATATGAGTCCGGGAGTTTCACACCCAACGGGAACGCCTCATTCAATAACTCAAGCAACATGTCAACAGACTTGTCTGTCCACTGATTAAGCACCTTCAAATGTAGAAGTCGAACAATGAATGACAAAGATATGAACTTCTGACAACCCGGATACAATTCACTTTGTGCATCTTGAAGAAGTTTGAAATACTTTGTAGTCTCTGCATTTGGACCGAGCTGGGGTTCAGATGCATGGGGATCAGGCCCCTGTGGTTCATCACCCTCAACACTTGTACCGGCATGTGGATTTCCATAGCCCCTTGTATCATTCCAATCATATCATCCCCAATGTCTAAATTAGCTAATGTTTCATTCTCTCGATTACTATGCAGAGATACGTAAGATTCCCCATGATTAATCCAATATTTGTATTTTTTTTAAAAACCATTCAAAATCAGATGCTCCCGTACACCCTCTCGTACAAAATAGTATCGATTCTCACACTTCCTACACGGACAACTGATCATCGAACCTTCAACCGTATTGGTGTAGGCAAACACAAGGAATTCATCAATCCCATTAATGTATTCGCTCGACATCGTATTTGGCAAATCAATCCAACTCTTATCCATCATCTGTACACATCCACAAAAATATCTCATCAAAGTAACTCTAAATATAATACCTACATATTCATGTACCATGATACCTATCCGTCCAATTTCTCTCAAATAGGTAGGTGGTCTTATCCCAGTTAGTTATTTACCGATTTGATGGGAGAACATAAAAAATGAAATACTTATACAACAACACGTGAGATCAATTAATTGAATAAAAAAATGATATAATTTCATACTTTCTGAGTCATAACTAACAAACTAAATAAATCATAACCAAACACCACATGAGACACAACCAAAGATCTTATAAGTCTTAACTAAAATAATATCATAATTAACGAAGATAATTCATCATAACTAAAGAAGAAAAAAAAAATGACATAACTAATGATGCATATGATAAATGGATGTGTATGGATTTTGCAAATACGTATATATATTTTTAGTCAATAATTAACTTTTAAATTACAACCTAACGAAGCCTAAGATTAGAAAAGTTGGGTAATTAGCTTTCTACCCTTTTAGTTTCTTACCATTGATGGGAAATGGCCACGTAATATTGTAAATTAGTTTAGGGTATTTTAGTCAATTCAATTTATTTTGGGAAATTTGCAACCCAACAAAGCCAAATTATGTCCTCATCTCGAAAAAAAAAAAGTTGGGATTAAAAAAATACAAAAAAAAAAAGTTAAATAAATCAGTTATTTAAAATGTCATATTTAAATAATAATCATTTCATTTTTTTTCTCAAAAAAAAGTCAAAAAAATTAAAAATTTATTCCCAAACGAAATTAATTTTGCCAAGTTAAATTAATAAAAAAAAAAACACTAAAAAATCAGGTTAAAAAAAATTCATCTATTTACCAAACAAAAGCTAATTTTTAAATCAGGTTAAAAAATTTCCCAAACGAAATTTTTTTCAAAATTTATTTTCTTACTTATTAAATTTACGAATATACATAACTTCATCTATTTTTAAAAAAAAATACATAACTTCAGTAAATTTTGATGAAGAAAAAAGAAAAAAAGAAAAAAAAATACATAACTTCAGTAACTTCATCTATTAAATTTACGAAAATACATAACTTCGAAATTTATATATATCTTTTTCAAAAAAAGAAAAAAATGTTGATGAAGTTATGTATAGATTTTTGCAGTGAATTTTTTTCAACCAAATTTACGAATAATAATATCATAATTATATGTATAGATTTACGAACATACATAACTTCATCTACAGATTTATTTATTTTACTTCATCTACAAATTTACGAATATACATTCATCTATATATATATATATAGAGAGAGAGAGAGAAAGAGAGAGAGAGAGAGAGAGAGCATACACAGAGAGAGAGAGAGATTCGTCGCCGGACCACCGCTACCCGTTGTCGTCGCCGCCGCACCACCGCTAGAGAGAGCCGTTCGCCTTCGTAGCTCGTTTGAGGAATTTGGGGGAAAAATGTTTCGAACATTTAGGGATTTGGCTGAAATGATCGAGTGGCAAGATGAAAGGAAAGGGCGGGGGCAATTTTTTTTTTTTAACTTTTTGCGACGGTTCATTTTACACCGTCGCCGATGGTTACTAATTACATCATAAAACGGCGCCGTTTTAATTAAGCCTTTTTTGCGACGGAAGTTTGCCGTCACAAATGGCCACTGTTTGCGACAACAAACATATGCCGTCTCAAAACTAACTTTTTTTTGCGACAGTAAAAAACGCCGTCACTAATAGTTCCGCATTTACTACCTATCCGCGTGGTTTTATTACCGACGGGACAAACGCCGTCGCTAAAACCTTTATTTGCGACGGTGTAAGTTGCGACGGTGTAAGTTGCCGTCGCAAAAAACTATTTTTTGCGACGGGAGGCGCGCCTTCGCTAATGCTTCCGTGTTTTTTACTCCCTTTTCTTGTAGTGATATGTAAAGTCTAAAGACAACATAGCGGATCCACTAACCAAAGGGTTAGAAAGAGAGTTAATTGAGAATTCATAGAGAGGAATGAGACTTAAGCCTATTAAATAAGAGTTACCACAACAACAATCCAACCTAGTTGACTAAAGATCCCAAGATCTAGGTTCAAAGGGACAACCGAGTTGTGTATGACTCATAAGGATCACTAGGGAGTCAAACTCCTACCCATTTCTATGATGAAATAGTGATGTCTGCAACATTTTTGGTTAAGTAATACCTTTAATGATTCTTATATCTAAGAATACCTAGTGGAGTATGGCAGGATACTCTTCATAAGATTCACCTATGTGAGTGTGAACTGAGCCAGTTCTATGAGATTTGTGAAGGGCTACAATTCTTTAGAGCACTCATGAAAGACCAGGTTGTTCATGGCCAAAATGAACACAATACTGAGAACTAAACTGTGTCTAGTAATATACTGTGTGAGTTCTATTGTCTTGGTTTACACAAATGGTTGAACAGTTCAAGACATCATGTTCACTAGTTAGCTAGTAAATCCGATAGTGTCTCACAAAGAAAGTTTCGAAGTCAAAAACTACCTATCCTTTGCAGAATATTTCAATTTCTGTACTCTCTGTATTTAGATCATGTTATCGTATTTTCTCTCCATTAAATTCCATTCATGTGGGGGATTATTAGAATTGTGGTTTTTATAGGCTTATTTTGGGCCAAATTTGAGTCCAAATATGAGTGTGTCCCACACGTCTTTTGGGGTGGATCCAAAGAGGTGACGTGTTCCTTGCCGAATGGCGAGTCACATGGTGCAAACAGTTCGTCAAAACCATTTATGAGTGAATAAGAAGTTGACGTCATTTTCAAGTTCATGGAATGGACAATTAAAGAACAAAATGTGGATTTCCTTATAAAGCTTGTCTCATATTGAAACTTTAAGAGAGCTTATGTATGTATATAAGCTCTCGGTGACAACATTTGGGTTAAGCCCCAAAAGGCACCCCAAGTTTGTAAAAGGAAGGAGTTATAGACAAAGTGGGCTTTAGCCCAAACCACCACATACGCGCGCTCGCCGCCATCGTCTATCCAGTCGAGCGCAGGTGCGGTTTGTGGGTCGGGTCGGTTCTAACTTTAATTTTTTGGACAGAATTTGTATAAACTTTTTCAAAGCTGAAAAATTCAATTTTTTGCCTCCTCCTGTCCGAAATTCCCTTCTAGTCCCCAACAAATTCAAACGGTCTAAACAGTTATAAAATTGCCCAGACAGATATTTAAACCGCCAGCAGATCTGTTCAAACATTTTTTACACTTGCTTAGTTTGAAGCTGCACCTATTCGGATTTGTCCAAAGGTCACCATCTATGCCTATAAATAGAGAACTCATTCCAGCAGATTTTCACAATGAAAAACATCCAAAAAAATTCTTTACTTTTCTATTTTTGCACTCTTGCATTTTTATTATTCATTCTAGTTTTTTAGAGAAATATTTGAGAGTATAGAACATAGGGTTGGTTCATCGTACAGATTATTTGGAGTGCTACAACAATCTGTGAAGATCATTGTATCTTAAGAGATAGACGCCATTTATACGTAAGCACTGAAGCGGGGCAAATCTGTCTTAAAGACAGAGTGTCACACACTTGACTTGATCTTTTAAATATTTATTCAGTTCGATAAATAAATTCTGTAAATAATTTATTTTTATTTGTTTGATTTGTTTCAAGTTATTTATTTTACACAGAAGATTGTTCCAAAGTGGCACATTGAAAAACTTCAACCATATCGACACACTTGAGAAGGCATTTTTAATAAGGGTCATACCGGGGTGCCATTTCTTAATAACAATCAATTTGCTTCCAATATAATAAGGCCCCTCATCAAGAATGGACTTTAAAGCTTATTCATTTTTCATCTTGAATACAAAGTAGCCATTATCTAAAGTTACAACCTCTTCAAGATTTTCCTTCCACAACTTGTAAGCCCAAGTCTTCACTTAGAAGAAAGACAATTTTCTATCAATAAAATAACCCAAAAGAGCATGTTCTCATTGCTTAAACACAATTTTAGAGATTTCCAATGGGATTTGAAATTGATCGCTCTCATAACCCACCAAGTATCTCTTAAGGCTTTTAACTACTTTATTCTTAGCAATCTTAGATTTAAATAAACCACTCTAGGGCATGAAGATAACATTAACATTATGGGAAGAAGGCTTACCCAACCCATTGGAACTATGGCTTTGGGTCATTTATGCTTTAATCTGATCGGATGAGTCCATAGCACTCGCCAACCCCTCTACACATGACATCTGAACTTGATCATGCCCTTTTGTCTCATTGCAGTCTTGTGCATTTATGGTTGCTGTACTTCCCTTTGTTATTTTCTCAATATCCCCCATTGGTTCAAGTATGGTTGTTTTGCCCAGGTCTTGTTCTAAGGAAGAGTCATAGTAAACAGTAGAACCTACCATGGCATTGTAAGCTTCAGGGAAATCACAATAAGTCTCTTCAATGTCAAAATCATCATGTTCAAGCTCAAGTTCTAATTGTCTTTGCATATAGTCTATATTATTTTGGTTTTTATCATTGGCTTGATTTGAACTATTAGAGCCCAATTTCTTTTTCACCAACCTAGATTGGAATTCTTTAAGTGAGATTCTAGTTGAGCTACCTCTCTTGTTTCTTAATTTCTTATCCATTTTCAGCAAACAGTTTGGGAAAAATGGGAAGGAATAACAATGGAAAGATTTGAAACCTATAACACAATAGGTTGCAGCTCACTCTCTGTCTTTGCATATCGCCAATCGGTGAATCACGGGACAAGATCACTGGAGATCGTGGGTCATAGTCGCTGGAGGTGCGAGTGTAGCCTGAGAGTCGAACAAGACAACGGTGCTCATGACTTCGTCTTTGTCTACTTCGCTCTTCTTTGCCGTTCGCGCTTTGGCGCTATTAGTCGCTCTCCATCGCCCCTCTCTGGCGATCTACACTATCTAAACTCAATCCCAAACTGGGTGATCTACATTGTCTAAACTCGATCCCAAACTGGCGATCTATGATATGTCCTCCTCCGATATCAAGCTCTCTCTCGCATCACATCCCTTCCTTGAAAATTTATTAATGTGACTCATTTTTAGAAAATTTTATTCATTTATATGTATTTTGTGTCTAATTTTATTATATTTTTGTATTCTTAGATTTATTAATAAAATAGAGAGTTGTTACGGTGTGCAACCTTAAAAAAAGTACATACTGTATGCATTCCATTATAACTTGTAACTTTCACTTTAAGGGTGCCACTGAATTCTGTAATTTTTTTCTTTTCTTTTTTGGTGTGTGCAAGACTTGATTAGACTAAAATTTTAAACTCATTTAAATTTGGATTGGGTTTGGGATGGAGAATTCTAATATAGCATGTTTGTTTAGAAAATATATATCAATATTAATTTTACAAAAATGCTTGAGACCCCTAAAGTTGGAGACCCCCATGACCCCCAAAATTATGTCAACCAATCATGTGTTTTTATTTTTTGTTTTTTTTTGTTTTTTTTTTCCTTTCCTTTCTAGACCAATCACAGGTAAGTGGGGGTTGTGGGGGTTGTGTTTTTTGGGAATCTGTAGCATTATTGATAATTTTTATATTATTTAATTACATAATAAACTAACAAATAATAAAAGAAGAGAAAAGTATGAATTTTCTGGCTTAAATAAATTCAAACATTTGTTAAAAGACTCGTATATTTTACTATTACATTTTATAAATGATATAAGTTCAAATAATTATTAAAAAGTTCATAGTCATTTAATAGCCGTTTGACACAAAAAAATAAAATAAAATAACAGTTCCTATATATTGTGGATGGGCTTGACATTTAGAAGTTGTTTTATGGCCAAGTTTGGAATAATTAGGTTAGGTTTGATATCAAATTGGATCGAGTTTAAATTAACACATATATTTTTAATTTGCTCATATTATAACATAAATCCGACATGAATCCAACTTCCCATCTATTGGTGACAAATATAAATACTCCATAGACAACAATAAACCGTAAACAATTAGTATTTACTCCAACCATGCATTTACAATTCTCACAATAATCTTCTTTAAGCTCACTTGCTTCAATCAATTATGATTTTGGTTGGCATAAAGCAAAATGGTTGTGGTTGCACATGTAATTCTCATCACATTATTGCTTCAAATCAATTTATGATTTCTATCTGGGAACATAAAGAAAAAATAATTGTTGCAACATATGATTAATTCATATGACATTTTTTTTCTTTTTTGGTCTTCATTCAGCTAATATGGAATTGGGATAAAATTCTTGAAATTGCAGGTACCATTGTATGTCTCCACCAAAATGGCATCCAAGCTTGCATCAATAGAGAAATCATCTTTCTTCATACCAACACCCGAAAAATATGCTCAGGCAGCAATTCGGAGAATAGGCTATGAAGCACGATGCACTCCTTACATGACACATTCGATTCAGTGGTTCTTCGCCTCCTTACTACCAGAGTCTATTCTTGATTCGTGGCGGCTTTCCATCGGATTAAGTAGGAGAGGGAAGATCGATATACCATATTAACACTATATATATTTGAATAATCTTATATATTTCATTTTGTTGTTGTTGGAGAGAAGTATAATACAAAGTTGTCTTACTGATTATAGTCTCTTGATTGATTCAATATTTTATGAACCAAAATTTGTAATGGGTTTACCCTTTAGGGGAAATTAGTTTAAGGTCCCTCTCAAATTTTTAGTAATGGAAGAGATCCACAATATTATTTTTTGATGTCTAAGGTCCCTAAACTCACGCCCGTATATCAAATCAGAGAAATTTGACTCTCTCTCCTTCCGATGAAATTCTCACGCTTACACTGAATGTCTTCTCTGTTTCGCTGCAAGTCAGACCCGAATCCCCCATTGTCTTCTCTCAATCTCAGCTCGAATCTACCTTGATGGCTATTTTTTACGATATGAGAGCTTTGATTTCTTCAATCAAAGCGTCGATTCGGCTTGAGACACTGTGAATTATGCTACTGATGTTGCAAGGGAGTTGGGTTTTGAGAGTAGGGTTTGAGAGGTGATTAGTGATGTGATTCAAGAAGCGGTGGTGAACGAAGGGTTTGCGGTGGAGGAAGGGAAACGGGTTTATGGATTGGCACAGTATTGGAGGAGTGTGAGTAGTGGTAGATGTAGAGAGTGTTTGGAGAAGGCGGCGGGTGAGGTGAGAAGGTGTGTGCCCAGTAGAGAAGGTAGAGGGTTGAATGCTGGGTGTTATTTGAGGTATTCCACTGTGAAGTTCTTCAATGAAGGTGAGAAATTGCAAAGAAGTTCTGGTTAGTCTCTCTCTGTCTCTGTTTTTTGAATTTGATCATATGAGAATTTATGAGTGAATGGAGTTTGATTTTAGTGTTTTTGTTATTGAATTCTTGTGTTTGAGGTAAAACTGCTTTTGGAAATTTGAGAGAAATTCTGGACTTTCCAAAGAATTTCTTTGGGTTCAACTTAAAGAAAATTTAAATTTCTCTGAGTTCATTTTAACCAATTTTCTCTGGGCTTAAATTCAAATTCAAATTCAAATTTCTCTAGGTTCATTTTAACTAATTTTCTTTGAATCGTAAATACACATTATTTTATGAAATCCAAAGAAATTCCCGAATACATCTTCAAAAACCCAATCATCACATAAATTTATTCCAACAACTGTTAATAAGTTAAAACAAACCAAAAATCAAATCTGTACAAGACTGGAATTACCCACTATAATATTCACCTTTGATCAAATGACCCATAAATTTATGAACTAAAAAGTTCTACAAAAATCCAAAGAAATTTTCTCTAGGGCTTTTGTGAATTTCTCTCGGGTTGAAGTGAATTTCTCTAGATTGAGAGAATTTCTCTAGGTTGAATTGAATCCAGAGAAATTCTGGTAAGATTTTCTCTGTGAAGTCGAATTTTCTCTGGTGTGGATTAAATTTTTGATTGAATTTCTCTAGTTTGGACCAGAGAAATTCTCTGGTTTGGAAACCTATAGTTTGTTTGTGTATATTTCTTGGTTTCAATGCTCACCAACCATGATGTGCAATGGTTTGGTTCTGAGTAAATTTTAAGCTAATAATGAGATTACAGATGTTTGGGGTTTGAAGGATTCTGACTTGTTTGCAATATATGTTAAAAGAGTTTGAATCTAGGGAAATTTCAATTTTCTCTGCCCTGTTTGGAATTTTCTCTATGATATGTCCAGAGAAATTTAAAATTCTCTCTGTGATGTGTTTAAAAAAATTTGGAATTTTCTCTGTGATGTGTCTAGAGAAATTCTCTAGATCGAATTTTCTTTGGATCGATATTGAGGGACCTTAGACATTATAAAAATATCAAATGTCCTTTATGCTATAAAATCTTAATACCAGGGACTTTAAAAAAAAATCCCCTACCCTTTATCCTAATTAATTGAATCATTAGTGTGTGACTACAAATTTTGATGAAAATAAATTTAAAGGGTTGAATTGAATTTGGAGAGAAACGTGAAGGGTTAATAAAGTGGTACCACATTAGAAAAGTTGAGATTTAAAAATAATTATTAATGGATGATTACATTGCAACTTGATCAAAATTGTAGGATTTGGAAGTAACACCACTAAACAAAGATTTTGAGGAGTAAAGAAATTTCCTGTAATAGGTATTAATTAGCAGTTGACCCGTGTGATGCACGTGTTAATTTCTTTTTACAACAATGCTAGAGGGTCACAATTTTTATGGTTACAATGGCTCAAAACTGCCAAAACGACGTCGTTTTGGCATGTTTTGCACCCAAAACGACGTCGTTTTGACAGTTTTGAGCCATTGTGGCCACAAAAATTGTGACCCTCAAATATTTTCCTTCTTTTTATTTATTTTTTAATATTTGATGGTACAATGTGTGTTATAAAAAAAATAATTTTAAACTTAAAATTAAAGTATGATTTTAGTTATTTATTTTGATAATATTGACACTATCATTTTATAAAATTATTACTTGAATACTTATATACATATATATTAATTTTAGTTAAATTATTTATGAATTTTGCTAATTTTAGCTCTATCGTATTATAAAAATGCAATTATCATATAATAATTTTGTATGATATATATTAAATTATAAAATAGTAAAATAAATACTCATTTTGATATTAAAAAATAATTAAATTAGAAGAAGAATTGGTAACATAAAATTAAAAGTAATTCTAACTATTTAATTTTCTTTTATATTCATTTGGAAAATAAAAATATGTAAAAATATAAATTATATAAAATTTATTTAAAAAATTAAATATAAATATGTTGTAGTTTGGTTATTATATAATGATTTTATATATATATATATATATATATATTAAATTATAAAATTATAAAACAAACACTCTTAATTAAATTAAAATACTAGCTATATAAAAGAAATTCAATTGACTAACCAAGAAAGAATCACATAATAACATCTAAACTCAAAAAGAAAAAATAATAAAAACATACAAACGATAGATAAATCTTAGCGTGTAAGGTGATTAATCATCTGTAATATGATGTCAAAATATAAAAGAACTTATTTTTCAACAATTCAAAAAGCAACTCAAGCTGTAAATCCAAACTTTAGAAGTTTCTCGAGAGTAAAATTGTTATGCATGTTTTTCCTCTTATAAGTTGTGATTATATAAAATAATATAAGAAATGAAATATAATTTCATATATAGAATCACTATAAAATTTAAACGACAAATTCGTAATATAAAATAATATAGATTTGGTTTGGGTATAGACTAATGTATGAAAAATAAGAACGAAAAAAAAAAAAGGCAATTTAACATTAAAAAAAATTCTAATACCCTTGAAAGAATCAAGGAAAAAAAAAATGTGAAATGGAAAATTAGTATTAGATTTGTATATTATTTCAATTTATCATGAAAAATATATGGAAAAGAAATATTTGTCAAATAAAGTCCATATAAAACAGATAAAGTTAGTATAATTTAAATTAGATTTAGGTTTGTGTAGAACTCTATATATAATTAACAAAATATATGCTAGCGTAGCTCTCTTAAAAAAAAATAAATAAATAAATAAATAAGTAAATAAATAAAAACCTTTATAGCCTCCGTTTGTGAAGTGGGTTGACTTTTTAGTTTTTTGACTTTTTTAGCTATTTTAGCATGGGCTAAAAAGCTTGGTTTGGGAATGATTTCTTGGCTTTTTGACTTTTTTGATTTTTTTTGTGAGAGAAGAGTATAATGATCATGGATTGTATGTGATATTTTGTTTATTGTGGCTAAAATAGCCTATTTTGACTTTTGTGACTAAAATAACCCCAAACCTCATTATCAAACGGAACTATAATGTGCCACTTAAGCATAAAAAAACACTACTTTTAATAATATATATACAATTTGGCACAAGAAATTTCCTATGAGGAGTAAACAAAGATTTATTTGGCACAAAAAATTAATAGTAAAAAAAAGATATTATCTTTTTATCTTTTTTTTATCACATCACCTCTCTATTTTTTTGTACATCTTTCCATAAAAAGATTAGATCATTCCAAACAACTCCCGGGATGGAGTAGGTTTCGTTTTTGTCATTTTGCCCATGAGCATTAATTGATAAATTAAAGGTAGTTTTTGCTTGAAAAAGGTAATAATTAATTAAGGAAGAGGAAAGTATCCTTTGTCTTCTCCATTTTTTGCTTATATAATATTGGGAATACAAAAAGATTTACCAAAAGTTTTTTCGGGTCTCATTCCTCCCTTCGCATTGTAGGGATTTTTTATTTATTTATTTATTTTTAGTTCCTCCCCTCTCTTTCTTGTACCAAATGGACCACACATTAGTTTCGTTTGAGTGGCGGGTTGATTTTTTTGACTTTTTTAATTATTTTAGTCTAGAGTTAAAAAATTTAGTTTGAAAATGATTTTTAATTCTTTTTGTTTTTTTGATTATTTTGTAAAAGAAAAAATATAATAATTATAAATTAAATGTAATATTTTATTTTATTAGATTAAAAAACTTATTTTATTTTTTATGATTATTTTAATCAAAAAAAAATCCTCGACGATAGGTACAAGTTTAGACATTGAAGTCTCAAGATAGGTACACTATTTTTCACAACCCATTGGTTGGTCATCATGACGAGGAGTAAATAAGATGGTTAAGGACACATTGAAATGCAATAAGTGTACTATATAAACAGAAAATTTATTCCACGCTTTAGTATACATATATTTGTATATGAAGAAATTTATTGCATATTCTTACAAAAAATACATAGTATAAGAAAGTTATGATTTTATGTGATGTAAGTTACGTGTAGGTCCTATTAACTAGACTTATTTACCTACAGGTCCTAACTAATAAATTTAACACTATAAAAATAAGAGATTGATAAATTTATCACTATAAATTTATTCATAAAAATAAAGAGACTGATAAATTTATCACTATAAATTTATTCATAAAAATAAAAGACTGATAAATTTATCTTTATCACTTAATAAATTTATCAATAGGACTTAATGGGTAATAAGTCTCCAAAGTAGGACCTATTGGTAGTTTACCCTAAATATTTGTAGTGTGTTAGAAACTTCAACTTTATTCCAAAGTAGGCAACCAATCGGAAATTAAATATTTAATATTTGTAGTGTGTTAGAAACTTCAATTTTATTCTAAAGTAGGCAAGCAATGGAAGATTAAATATTTTTGGATCACTGGATTAAAAAATTTAACGCAATGGAAGTTAAAATATTTTTTCAGTCACTGAACCATTCATTTTTATGACATAGAAGAAAAAAAGGCTCTCTTAGTGCTCGTTTGGCAATGATTTTTTTAGTTGATTTTTTGGTTTTTTTAACTTTTTTAGCCTGAGACTTTTTTAGTCGTTTGATATTATTGTTTGGCTTTTTTGGCTTTGGAATGGTGTATTTTTTTATTTATTTTTTTTGTCTTTTTGTTTATTTTGTCATTTTGTGATTTTTTGACTTTTTTTTTATCCTTTTGTGATTTTTTTGTCCAAAACATTTACCAAACAACCCCTTAATATCTTGAAAGGCAAAATATATTAGGACGGGTTTCGCTCTCCAGTGTTGGTCATTTTAATTTGAGAGAAAGTTTGAGTTGATAGACTTATTTTGAAATCAATTTTGGTAATTTAAATCATTTACTTTTTAAAATATATTAAATAAAATATTCATATAAAAAAATCAAGATTGAACATCAGTAACTATATATTTAAATTAAATTTGTATTATAAAAAATGAATAACTATTCTTAAAATTATATTTATCATCAATTTTTTAAAAATAAATACAATTCAAACATATAACTACTGATATTCAATCATTTTAATTTTTTATATGAATATTTTACCTAACAAGTCCTAAAAAGTAAATTGTATCATTTGACGGCGCATTTTTATTACTATGCTAATTGTCTTTTTAGGGCACTGAAAAGAGAATAAATAAATAAATAAATAAAAATAAAAAATAAATCCATTTTGGGCCTGTTACACCACTAATTAAAACAAAGTTTGGACTTTATTTTAGAAAATACTTTGGACTTTTCCAAAGATTCATTGCTGAATATTTATAAGCATGTTGTTAACAACGTTTTTAAGGCACATATTAAAAGGAATTGGGATGATATTCTTGAAATTGCAGGTACCATTGTATGTCTCTACCAAAATGGCATCCAAGCTTGCATCAATAGAGAAATCATCTTTCTTCATACCGACACTCAAGAAATATGCTCACGCAGCAATTCGGAGAATAGGCTATGAAGCGCGATGCACTCCTTACATGACACACTTGATTCAGTGGTTCTTCGCCTCCTTACTACCAGGGTCTATTCTTGATTTGTGGCGGCTTTCCATCGGATTAAGTAAGGGAGGGAAGATCGATATATCATATTAACACTATATATATTTGAATAATCTTATATATTTCATTTTGTTGTTGTTGGAGAGAAGTATAATATAAAGTTGTCTTATGTTATGTTTGGTTGGGGAATTTGGAGAAGGATTTGGAAAGGGGAAAGGAAAAGGCGTGTGAAATTAGGTGAAATGTAGGTATGTTTTATTTACATTTCACCTACCTTTTTCATTTCCCTTTCCAAATCCCTTCCCAAATCTCCCAATTAAACACAGTATTAGTGATTGTAGTCTCTTGATTGTTTCCATATGTTATTAACCAAAATTTGTAATGGATTTAACCTTTGTCCTAATTAATTGAATCAGTAGTGTGTGACTAAAAATTTTGATGAAAATAAATTTAAAGGATTGAATTGAATTTTTAGAGAAACAGGAAGGGTTAAAGTGGTACCATATTAGAAAATTTGAGATTTAAAACTAATTATTAATGGATGATTACATTGCAATTTGATCAAAATTGTAGGATTTGGAAGTAACACCACTAAACAAAGATTTTGAGGAGTAAAGAAATTTTCTGTAATAGGTATTAACTAGCGGTTGACGATGCACGTGTTAAATTTTTTTTTTATAAATATTTGATGGTGCAATGTGTGTTATAAAAATATAATTTTAAAATTAAAGTATGATTTTAATTATTTATTTTGACAATATTGGTGCTAGCGTTTTATAAAATTATTACTTGAATACTTATATATATGTATATATTAATTTTAGTTAAATTATTTGTGTATTTTGATAATGTTAGTTCTATCGTATTATAAAAGTGTAATTATCATACAATAATTTTGTATTATATATATTAAATTATAAAATAGTAAAATAAATACTCATTTTGGTATTAGATAATATTTAAATTAGAAGAAGAATTAGTAACATAAAATTAAAATTAATTTTAACTATTTAATTTTCTTTTATATTCATTTGGAAAATAAAAATATGTAAAAATAGAAATTATATAAAATTTATTAAAAAATTTAAATATAAATATGCTGCAGATGGATTATCTTATATATAAATTAAATTATAAAATTATAAAATAAATACTCCTAATTAAATTAAAATATCAACTATATAAAAGAAATTCAACAACGACTAATTAAGAAAAAATCACATAACAACATCTAAACTCAAAAATAAAAAATAATGAAAACATCCAAACAATACATCTTAGCGTGTGAAATGATTAATCATCTGTAATATGATGTCAAAACATAAAAAAAACTTATTGTTCAACAATTCAAAAAGTAACTCAAGTAGTAAATCCAAACTTTAGAAGTTTCTTGAGAGTGTCATTGTTGTGCAAGTTTTTCCTCTTTTGAGTTGTGATTATATAAAATAATGTAAAAATGAAGTGTAATTTCATATATATAATCACTAAAAAATTTAAACGATAAATCCATAATATAAAATAATATAGAATTGGTATTAAGTATAGAATAATGTAGGGAAAATAAGAAGGAAAAAAAGGGGGGAGGGGGAATTTAGCATTAAAAAAAAAATTTCTAATACGCTTGACAGGATTAAGGAAAAAAAAACGTAAAACGCAAAATTGGTATTGGATGTGGATTAGGGATGGCAATGAAGGGCAATAGGGCAGATATTAATTCTCCATCCCCATTCCCCTATTATAAATTTTTCCCATTTCCCATCCCCTAATGGGTTTGGATTTTCTCTAACCCACAACTTGACCTCTTTTTCTTTTTCTTTTTTTTTTTTTTTTTTTTTTTTTTAAGATTCACAACCAAAACTAAATATATATTTTATTGTATTTTATTTTTTTAGCTCAACAACAAAATCAAATACATATTAATTAAAACCCAGTAACAAGCTGTAATTTATAATTTTTTTCTCCCGAATTTTAATAATGGTTGATGAGAATACCACATTAAAGTACAAATTAAAATATGAGCATTAATTGCTACCATTAGAAGATGAACAACCAAAGGAAATGCATCCAGGTTAAAAATTGTAATTTATTGTAGTATAAATTAAAGAATGAAATAAATAAAATTAAAAAAAAAAAAACCGTTTAGCTTCATTTCTGGCCACAAATTTTTTTTATGTTTTTTATTTTCAGAAACTGATAGTTTAGCAAAAATTTAAATCAGAAAAAATAGAATTTCCATATACGTAACAACTTGAACTCCATATAGCAAAAATGAGAGAGAAGAGAGAGAAAGAGAAAGAGAGCAAACAAGCTACCACAGATATGTAATCGTAGACAAGCAATTTCTCATCTTTGGAGTAATAATTAGTGTCAGAAAATGGCTTTGGTATTTTTTTGCTAATTAAGGTGAGACTCATGCAATTTTTTAACGTTTTTAATTGAGATCATATTTAATGTCGCATAGTGAATAATATCGTGTATTTGGTTGCTCAAAACTATTTTCAGATGAATGAGAATTCAATGCACATTTTCGGGTTCGTGGAAATGGTTTTAGGTGGGTTTCCTACATATTTGTGAAATGTACTTGTCCCACATTGGAAAGGTTTAAAGATTTGTATGGGTTTATATACTCTACCTTGGGATACTTGGGATGGGCCCCAAGGAGTACCCAAGTTTGTGGAAGGGTGAGGTTATGGGTAAAGTGGGTTAGACCCATTGAACTCAAAATAAAAACCACGCACGTAGTCCGGGCAAGCTGGGCTTGGACGCGGGTGCATGGTGTGAGGTTGGGTTGGGCTTATCCGACACAACACTTATCTTTTGTGGGCCAAAAACATTTGTAATTTATCTACTTATTTTTAATTTTGGTTTCAAAATTCAAAATGAATTGGTTCAATTTTTTTCCTTCACCCAAACACATCCAAACAGGTTCATAAGGTCCACATTCGAATAGGTTCAAAGAGTCTAACTGAACAGATCTGTTTCTGTTCTGAATAGATCTGTTTCTGTTTCAAATAGGTTTTTCCTGTTAGTACCTGTTCGGAAAAGCCACCATTTCTCTTATATAAAGCCTGTCATTCTAGCAATTCTTGGGATCTAATTTTCCCTTAGATTTTCGTCATTCTTCTTCTCTTTCCATCTTCCTGTTTTCTACATCTATTCTGCATTTATTTTTAGGAAGAAAAATAGAGAGTCACAGCAGAGTTTTGTTTCGCCAGATTTGATTTTGTAGTGCTGCAAATCAAGTGTTAGTCGTTGCATCCTGAGAAGTAGACGCCGGTAAATCTCGAAACACCGAAGCGAGGGCGAAATCTACTTTAAGGAGATTGTGTCCAACATAAGCCTCGACCTATAATTTCTGTAAGCAAGTAATTTGGAATTTAATTTATTAAATTATTTTCTGAATTATTTTATTTTGTTATTTTTTTTATTTATACATTTAATTTACACACACACACACCTACTGTGGGGTTTAACAATCTTAAAGTAGATATTTGTTTTTTTAACTTGTGTGTTTGACAAACGAATATTTTGTTTCGAGAAATTAAATAGTAGTCATATACTGTTTAATTTCTTAAATAGTAGTAATATACTGTTTAATAATTTCTTTGATAACATAGTAGTCATATACTATTTATCATTAGAATTTTATTACAAAATATTATTCTGTATATTTTGTGTGTAAATTCTTTCTTGTATAAATTTCTTATTGTTGTATTATTATTTCGTTAGAAATATGACAACTAAAATAAACAGTACTGAGACTGTTATTACTCTGACCCCCACACCTGTTGTTGCTAGTGATGACTCCGGTAATACCGGTAAATCATGGGGAGAAGCCAGAAAAATTTAATGGAAATGACTTTAAAAAGATGGCAACAAAAGATGATGTTTTATCTTACGACATTGAATTTGGCTCACTTCACTCATGAAAAAGCTTCGGTACTAAACGAAGGAGAAACTGACCGACAAGTGGTTGTCGCAGTCGATGCATGGAAACATAGTGATTTTTTGTGTCAGAATTATATCCTCAATGGGTTGGACAATACATTGTACAATGTGTATAGTGTTAAAAGCACTGCAAAAGAATTGTGAGAATATTTAGATCATAAATATAAGACAGAGGAGACTGGTACAAAGAAATTTCTTATCAGCCATTTTTTGGATTTTAAGATGATAGATTCCAAGACGGTTATTAACCAGGTTCAAGATCTCCAATTAATCCTCCATGACATATATGCGGAATGGATGGTTCTCAGTGAATCTTTCGAAGTAGCGATAATCATTGAAAAATTGCCACTATCCTGGAAAGAATTCAAGAATCATCTAAAGTATAAGCCCAAGGAGATGAAATTAGAGGAACTGATAGTGCGACTCAGAATTGAGGAAGACAACCATGGTTTCGATAAGAAGTTAGGAAACCATATCATGCAGGCTAAAGAAAATGTTGTAGAACATGGACAAGGGTCAAAGTTCAACAACAAGAAGTGGAAGCATGATGGCAATGGTCCCAAACAAGGATCCACTAATAAGATCAACAAAGGGATCAACAACGGGTTCAACGAGAGGTTCAAAGGCAAGTGTTTTATGTGCGGCAAAGATGGACATCGCGCTAAAGATTATCACGTTCGTAAGGACGGAGGGAGTTCAAGCAAAAAGCCAACACAAGCTAACATAGCCGAGGATTTTTATCTTTCCGATGGAGTAGCAGACATCAATCTTGCTGCAGTAGTCTCTGAGGCAAATTTGGTGGGCAATCCCAAGGAGTGGTGGGTGGATACTAGAGCAACCCACCATATCTGTGCAGATAAGAAGATGTTCATAACCTACAAAGTGGTAGAAAGTGGGGAACAACTTTTTATTGGAAACTCCTCCATATCAACTGTAGAAAGACAAAGAAAGATCAAGTTGAAAATGACCTCGGGAAAAGAACCCACTTTTAACAATGTACTCCATGTGCCAGAGATTCGCAAAAATTTGATTTCTGGGTCATTGTTGTATCAAGAATGAGTTTAGATTAGTCTTTGAATCTGATAAGGTTGTACTCGCCAAGAGTAGAATGCATGTGGGGCGAGGTTATATGAGTGATGGGCCTTTTAACCTCAATGTAATAACTGTTGTACCAAATTTGGCTATTAATAATAAGAACACATCTTCTCTTTATATTGTTGAATCTTCTTTTTTATGGCATTGTAGATTAGGACATGTTAATTTTAATTCTCTGTGTAGACTTGTTTCTTTAGAATGTTTGCCAAACTTAGAGTTTGATCCTAATCATAAATGTGAGCTTTGTGTTGAGACAAAACTCACTAAGGCATCATTTTATAAAGTAGAAAGAAGTACTGAACCTCTAAGTTTAATTCACACAGATATCTGTGATTTAAAATTTGCTCAAACTAGAGGAGGTAAGAAGTACTTTATTACTTTTATTGATAATTGCACTCGATATTGTTATGTTTACTTATTGAGAAGTAAAGATGAAACCTTAGAAACTTTTAAGCAATATATACTTGAGGTTGAAAATCAACTTGGCAAAACTATTAAGATAGTAAGGAGTAACAGAGGTGGTGAGTATGATGCACCATTTGAGAAATTTTGTTTTGAACATGGTGTTATTCACCAAACCACTGCACCCTATTCTCCTTAGTCAAATGGAATTTTTGAGAGAAAGAATCGAACTCTTAAAGAGATGATGAATGCCATGTTGATTAGTTCAGGGTTACCTCAAAACTTATGGAATGAGGCAATTTTGTCTACTAACTTTATCCTTAACAGGGTACCCTACAAGAAAATTAAAATTTATCCTTAACTTTATCTTAAATTATGAAAATGTCGACGACCTACCTACAATTACCTCAAAGTCTGGGGGTAGTTGGCCAAGGTAGCAGTCCCTAGTTCCAAAACGACTAAGATAGGACCAAAAACCATTGATTGGTTGCAAATAATAGTAGTGCGTACAGATTTTTAGTTCATAGATCTGAAAATCCAGATATGCATGTAAACACTATTATTGGGTCAAGGAATGCGTCGTTTTTAAAACATATTTTTCCTTGCAAGGAAACTGAAGAGACAAATTCAAATAAAAGAACTTTTGATACTGCTATGGGTGGCAATGAAAACCATAATGATAAAGAAGCAATGAACCTAGACGTAGCAAGAAGGCTAGGATCTCTAAATCATTTGGTCTAGATTTTCTGACATACCTATTAGAAAATGAGCCTCAAAACTTTAATGAAGCAATGTCAAAGTCCTGAAGCTCTATTGTGGAAAGAGACTGTGAATAGTGAAATTGAATCAATTTTGCAAAATCATACTTGGGAATTGGTGGATCTTCCACCAAAGTATAAACCTCTTAGATATATGTGGATATTTAAGAGAAAAATGAAAGCAGATGGCTCAATAGATAAATATAAGATTAGGCTTGTTGTTAAGGGATACAGGCAAAATGAAGGCCTTGATTATTTTGACACCTATTCACCAGTAACAAGAATAACATCTATTCGCATGCTAATTGTGATTGTAGCTTTGTATAATCTGGAGATACATCAAATGGATGTTAAAACGGCCTTTTTGAATGGCGAGTTAGATGAGAAAATCTATATGGAACAATCAAAAGGGTTTCAAGTTCCCGGCCAAGAGAAAAAAGTTTGTAAACTTGTCATATGAATTAAAACAAGCTCCAAAACAATGACATGAAAAACTTGATCACACTATGCTTTTGGATGGTTTTAAGATAAACGAATGTGACAAATGCGTCTATGTTAAAAGCACAGACAAATGTTGTGTCACAGTTTATCTTTATATGGATGACATGCTCATTATTGGAAGCGATAATGACATTATTAAATCCACAAAGAAAATGTTAAACAAAAAAGTTTGACATGAAAGATCTGAGAGTAGCAGATGTAATTCTAAGAATAAAAATTACTAGAATATCTGAAGGATATACTTTATCTCAATCTCATTATGTTGAGAAGATTTTGGAGAAATTTGGAAAGTATGACGACTGTCCTGCTAATGTAACAACCCGAAATTTAAGTTGTCTCTTAAATGTTATATTAATATTATTTAATAATAATAAAATAATATAAATATATGGAATAATATATCTCATTACATAGCTATATGTGCTAAAGATATAATTTAATTCGGCCTTGGTTTATTGAAATAAGATGAGTATATTTTACTTGAAGGCCAAGGCACAACAATTAATTGTGCAAATTGTTGGTGAGAGGAAAGGGAGCCAGCTGTGCTGCCTAACACTAAGACGGGTGAGTCATTAATTGGAAGGAATCATTACATGGATGATTCATCACCCAGGTCATGTATATATATATATAGGGGGCTATGTGAAGTAAGGCAAAAGAAAAAAAGGGGAAATTAGTGAAAGAATGAGTAAAGAAAGAAGCCTCAAAAAGTCAGAGAAAATAAAAAGGAATAGTAGGAATTAATATTAAGGTGAGTAATGTTATACCTTAAGTCACCATCATATATTTTATGTATGTTTTGAGTTACCCACGAATTGTTTTATATAATTTATGTTTTATTGTTATGTTAATATTTCAATTACGTGGATTATTTTCTGAACCCTATTTGCTTAAAATGAAACTCATGAATATGTTTATTTAACTTTTAATAATTATTTGACTATAATTATATAAATATTTATTTTTGGTAAGTTCCACCATGGGAGTCCCATGCCTGGGGGACTTAAATAACCATTAGCCCTCTGAATAGTTACTTTGTGACTCTCTATCTGTCATAGATCCACTGACTCTCTGATTTCTGGTGTGGAGCAAAGTATTGTATGGAGCTAAGTGCTACACTATTGTGGAAGCCACCTCTAGAGTTTCGTACGAGCCACCTCTTAAATCCTATTCTGGTGTGGAGCAAATTGTTGTACGGTGCTAAGTGCTACACTATTAAGGAAGCCACTTCTAGAGTTCGTACGAGCCATCTTTTGAGTCTATACATCTGTTCTATTCCGTTCTGTACCGTGATTATGATTATTTTGTCTATATGATTTATGTATTATATGTCAAATGATCTCTATATTATATACTCTGTATTTTAATATCAAGCTTTGTTTAGCCAATAATTATCCATGGTGAATTTTATGCCCTTATGCTCTTAGTATAATATTTCTCACTCTGCCATGTGCTTATAGCTGTTTACCAATTTTCAAGAAACAATGCAAATCAGAAATAACTTTTGGAGAGTCTTAGGCGCGGGGCTGCGGAATAGACACACACAACACTTTTATAGTATTTAAAATTTTATTCTTCATATGTAAATATCGACATTTTTGGTTAATAAATTTTATTATAAAAATAGAAGCTCCAATGATTATTTTGGTGCCCTCACTTAAATATTTTTTCCGCTTGCGTTTAGTAATTTGTTTAAGAATTGGCCGGAGGTAACTTCAGTTACTGGCCATCACGATGCTTAACCCTTGGGTACAGGGAGTGGGGTCGAGACAGCTAAAACACCGATTGACATTAGTCTTCATTTGTCAAAAAATACAGATGCAATCATATCACAATTAGAGTACTCTCGAATAATCGGAAGCTTGATGTACTTAATGAATTGCATTAGGCCATATATAGCCTATGTTGTAAGCAAATTGAGTAGGTACACAAGTAATTGAAGGTCCGATTATTGGAAAGCGATAATTAGGGTACTTAGGTATCTAAGATATACCCGGAATTATGGCTTAAAATATATCAAATATCCAGCAGTACTCGAGGGGTACAGCGATGCAAATTAGATATCGGATACTGAAGACTCAAAATTCACTAGTGGATACATCTTTATCCTGGGAGGTGTTGCAGTCTCTTGGAAATCCTCCAAGCATACATGCATAGCAAGGTCAATAATGGAATCTGAGTTTATCGCATTAGATAAAATAGGAGAAGAAGGAAAATCGCTTCGTAATTTCTTAGAAGACATTCCACTGTGGCCTAAACCTGTGCCAGCTATATGCATTTACTGTGATAGTGAAGCAACAATAGGATGGGCATAGAATCATATGTATAATGGGTAAGTCTCGACACATTCGTCGGAGACATAATACCGTTAGACATTTGCTCTCACATAGAATAATATCTATAGAATATATAAAAGTCATGGGAGAATATTGCGGATCCATTGACTAAAGGGCTAACCAGAGAGCAAGTGTATCATTTATCGAGGGGAATGAGATTAAAGCCTATTACTTAAAAGTCACCATAATGGCAACCCGGCCTAGTTGGCTGGAGATCCCGAGATCTAGGTTCAAAGGGACAACCGAATTATAGATGGCTTCGCGTATCACTAAGGAGGCTTTCTCTTACCCATTTCTATGATAAGAAGAGTGATACCTGCAGCGTTAGTAGGATAAGCTTTGCTTTTAATAACTCTTATAGCTTGGGCATCTAAGTGGGGTAGAGCAGGATACTCTTAATCAGAAGTCACCTATATGAGTGTGAAATGGGTCGGTTCTGTGAGAATTGAGAAGGCTAAATTCTCTAGAGCACTTATGAATTACCAGGTGTTGTTCATGGCCAAAATGAACAAAACCGTAAGAACCAAACTGTGTCTACGGATACACTATGTGTAGTCTATTGTCTTGGCTTACACAAACAACTGAATAATTCAAGGCATCGCGTCCACTGATTAACCAGTAATTCCAATAGGCTTTCACTAAAGGAGGTTCAAAGCCAAAAGCTACCTATCTCGATGTAGTATATCTTTTTAATGTACTCTTTTTTTGTTTGCATTTTGTTACATATCCATTATCGTGAATTCCATTTGCGTGGGGGATTGTTAGAAAATGGCTTTGGAGGCTTTGGAAAAATCTTATTTTTTGCTAACTTTGAGCATTAATTAAGGTAGGACCCATGCGTTATTTTTAACGTTTCTAATTGGGTTCATGTTTAATGTCGCGTAGTGAATAACATCGTGTATTTAGTTGCTTAAAATCATTTTCAGATGAATGAGAATTCAACAAGCATTTTCGGGTTCATGGAAATGGCTTTAGGTGGGTTTTCTACACATTTGTGAAATGTGTTTGTCCCACATTGGAAAGGCTTAAGGATTTGTGTGGGTTTATATACTCTAACTTGGGATACTTGGGATAGGCCCCAAGGGATACCCAAGTTTGTGGAAGGGTGAGATTATGAGTAAAATGAGCTAGACCCATTAGACCCAAAACAAAAACCACACTCGCGCGCCGTCCGTCCGGTTAGTCAAGCGGGCTGGGCGCGGCCTGGGCTTGGGCGCGGATGCATGGTATGAGGTGTGAGGTTGGGTTGGGAA
Organism: Camellia granthamiana; assembly: GCA_036172215.1. NCBI lineage: Eukaryota > Viridiplantae > Streptophyta > Magnoliopsida > Ericales > Theaceae > Camellia > Camellia granthamiana. The sequence continues at coordinate 120,261,676 of CM069912.1, read as the reverse complement.
AAACATTTGTAATTTATTTATTCAATTTTAATTTTGCTTTCAAAATTCAAAATAAATTGATCTAGTTTTTTTTCCTTCACCCAAACACATCCGAACAGGTTCAAAAAGTCCACCCGAACAGATATGTTTCTGTTTTGAACAAATCTGTTCCTGATCCGAATAGGTTTTTCCTGTTGGTACCTATTCGAAAAAGCCACCATTTCTCCTATATAAAGCCTGTCATTCCAGCAATTCTTGGGATATAATTTTTTCCTTAGATTTCCGTCATTCTTCTTCCTTTTTGCATCTATTCTGCATTTATTTTTAGGAAGAAAAAGAGAGAGTCACAGCAAAGTTTTGGTTCGCCAGACTTGATTTTGTAGTGCTGCAAATCAAGTGTTAGTCGTTGCATTCTAGGAAGTAGACGCCGGTAAATCTCAAAGTACCGGAGTAAGGGCGAAATCTACTTTAAGGAGCTTATGTCTAACACAAGCCTCGACTTATAATTTCTGTAAGCAAGTAATTTAGAATTTAATTTATTAAATTATTTTCTGAATTATTTTATTTTGTTGTTTATTTTATTTATACATTTAATTTACACATGCACACTCCCACTATGGGGTATAACAATAAGTTCTGAGAGGAACCACATTATCATGTTTGATTCTCCCAAGAAGCTCCATTTGGGTTTCAAATTCCTTCTTAGTAACATCTTTGAGCCTTTTCACATTATCCTCTTTGATTCTACTTGATCCAGGTTCCATTTGGGTTCAGCAACATCTTTGAGCCTTTTCACCACCACCGAAGTCCCTTCTTCCAGCGCTGCTTTGTACGATGTCCCTACACTCCCTTTTCCCAACACATCCACCGAAGCCCTCAACAGAATGAGAACCCTAGTTGTACATATGGGAAAAATGGGCGGGTACCCATCCCCAATAGATATTTAAAGAACACCACTTACCCAATCCAACAGGCAAGAAAAAAGAAATTTCATATATTTTGGTCGGGTCTCCATGGGTATTCATAGGATAGGTTATCTATTGCCATCCCTATGTGGATTATTTCAATTTACTATGAAAAATATATGGAAAAAAAATATTTGCCAAATAGAATCCATATAAAATAAGTAAAGTTAGTATAATTTAAATTAGATTTAGATTTGTGTAGAATTTTATATCTAATTAAAAATATATATGCTGACGTGGCTCTCTTAAAAATTAAAAAATTAAAAAAAAAACTTATAATGTGTCACCTAAGTATGAAAAAATATTATTTTTAATAATATATATATGTGTTGGCTATATATTTTGTATAAGCCAATTACAATTCAACACGTGGCAAAATAAGGGTAATGGGGGAAGACTATTCAAGTTTTCGATCGTGATCGTACACGTGGCATTTAGTATTGGTTCGTACAAGATCTGCGTAGCACTGGATCAACAAAGGATGCAAAGTGATGTGGCTTCAACGGTTACTCATATTTAAATTCAAAAATCAGGAGGGAAACCTAACTGCAAGTGATGGCATAGTGGAGCTAAGTATAAGGCAACATGATCAGCGATCATGGAGAAACGATTCGACGGTTAGAAGTGCAATTCAATGGTCATCCTTGAGAAGTATAAATAACAGAGAAGGCCCCAGAAAAAAGCCCCAGACTCATATTCAAAAAACCAGTTTTATTCTACTTTATTTTTTTTTCCAGTTTTACATTTCTTGTTCTTTACATTCTTGTACTTTAAAATTTCTATACTGCACTTCATTCATAGGAGTAGTTTCAAGTAGATTGTTGCTGTAAACCTCTATGAGGCTGAATTAGATCATTGTAAGTATTTCGTTTTACTTAATGAAATACTGCAATTGTTTTTCAATTAATCATTGTCAGTTTATTTCTCCTAAGCAAAGCCACTAGTAAAAGTCCTCTTCATTGAGGCTGAAAGAACTAAAACACAATCGTCTGATAATTGGTTGGCAATTAATTTTCTGTAAGGACTGATTGATCCTTGCTGGCACGTTCACAATTACAAAAATAACCTTCGAAAGCCAAAAAGCCAACATATATTTTTGGCACGCCCAGTGGGACTAATTGAAATAGCTAGACGTAAGAGACAAGGAGAAAATGAACGCTTGGAAGAAGGCGTGGAAGGAGAGGTAGAAATACCTAATCTAGAAAATGATGTGATAACACATTCTGTGGAAACACCTATTTTATCAAAACCTATGGTCGAACAGACCAGCACTTCGGAACAAGAACCACATGTTCATAATATTGGACGAGACCAAGGAATTAGACCATCCACTGTTCCATCTACTCAGCCAATGAATCCATGGGGAGGCCTAGTAGATGCCATGGGACAGCAGTTAATGAACACAATAGAAAGATGGGCAATATCCTTTTTGGATCGAATGAATACCCATCAACCAACAAACACAAGACACATGGAGGAAGTTTCAAATGTCCCTCAGCAAAGATTGGCTAGAGATAAACAGCTTATGCAAATTAATGGACATTCTAATGGTCAAACTAGTAGTCAAAACTATAAAAGACCATCACCCCAGTCTTGGTATGAACCTATTTCGAGGCCTATAGCAAGTCAAAATGCATCAGTACTTGACAGTGAAGCCATGCAAATTGGTGGATCTGGCCCAGGACAAGAAAATGACATAAGAATGGTTTCAAATCCCATGTTCGAAGCCATACCTGGCACGAGGGGGTTCACTAATCCTTTATTCGAACTTATACCCAGGGGGTTGGAAGGTTTTCCTGCAACCGGAAGAGACAGAACACTTGTTCCAACAAATTTCCCAGGTCCTTTCGCAGGACAGGCTCAGAGGGGCCACCCATACCCTCAACAGCGGCCAGCACTACAGGGACAACCAGTCCCAAATATACCACCCTATGGACCAAGAGGACCTCAAGCACAAGTTTATCCACCAAATCCTGTGTTTGTTTCTCCAGTAGTGGTTCAACAGGCACAAAATATGGTCCCTAGGGACTAAATTGCTGATATTGTTAGGGAGATGTGTGGTCCAATGGCTCGAGGGGTTCAAACTCCTGTGTACAGGAAACCATATCCAGAATGGATGGATAGGGTACATGAATACCCAAGAGGATTTAGGATACCAGACTTTGTCCTTTTTTATGTGAATAGTGGAGCATATTACTAGGTTTGCTGCTCAATGTGGTGAATTTACCAATAATAATTACATGAAGTTAAGATTGTTCCCAAATTCTCTTACAGGGGCAACCTTCGTATGGTGTATTAACCTTATGCCTGGCTCCATTCAGACTTGGCAACAAATGGAAGAGGCATTTCATGCCCAATTCTTCCAAACGAAGCCAGAAGTGTCCATGGCAGATTTGTCAAGGTTGAGCCAAAGGCCTGATGAAAAGGCTGCTCAATTTATTGCCAGATTTAAAAGAGCACGAAACAAATGTAGAGTCATCCTGCCAGAGCCAGAATTCGTAAGATTGGCTCAAAATGGCTTAGAGTTTAGGATTCGAAAGAAGTTTGACTAGACTAAGTTTAGAGACTTAGTGGAACTAACTTATAAGGTGTCTAGGTATGAAGCATTACTAGAGGAAAAATAAGATCGAAATAATGCATCATACAAGACATATTGTAGAGATCCTAATTATGAGATTGATGCAGCAGAGATTGTGGGGAAAGAACCTGTGATCTGTGAGGCATTAATTCATAAGGACATAACAATTGACCAGCAGTTTAAAAGGAAAGACCTTCATAGGAAATACTCTTTCAATTTAACAAAGGCAGATGACATATTTGATCATTTACTTGCGGCCAACTTCTTTAAGTTACCAAAAGGAGTCAAAATTCCATCTCCAGACGAACTTAAAGAAAAGTATATTGTAAATGGCATAATTCTTGGTCTCACTCGACTAAAACTGTATTGTTTTTCGAGACAGGATCCAAGAACAAATTCGGAAAGAAAGTTTGAAATTCCCAGCTAAAGCAGAGAACGCCATGGGGATCGACAGTAATCCATTCCCAGAAGTTGGAGAAAGTGCAGCTAATGTTGTTGTACCAGACTTGCAGAACTTATCTTTGAAGGAATTGGAAGATGTCAATGTGCAGATGCATGTTGCCAGCCAGATTACTGTCAAGAAAGACATTAGAAATTCACCAGTTGTTGGACAAGGCTCTACAGGTCAGGAAAATGACTCTGATGAGGAAGCACTGGATGATGATTCTTTAGAGGCAGCAGTTATCCAAAGAATGTGTCCCAGGTGTAGGTTGAGCAATAAGTGGCTAAAAGGGCTTCCAATTAATGGGAAGCAATACTATAGGGATGTGCAAAGACGTCCTAAGCCAACCAGGGCTCATAATTAAGGCCATATCCAACTGGCCCTAGGCAGCAACCACTCATGGCTGGATCAACACCTACTAGAATGCAATCCAAGAGTAAGAGGCCTTTACATGAATCCAGACCTCCAAACTATTACAGAATGGAAGGTAGTCGTCTTGAAAGAAGGACTGAAGTAGGTTCAAGTTATAGGAGCAAAGCCAGAAATTGGTCCCCTAGACCAGCCTCACACAAGATGGAAAGTGGCCACCTTCATGGAAGGCCTGAATTAGGCCCAAAACAAGGAAAGCCTGAATTAGGCCCTAAACAAGCAGTCAGGGCTAAGCAATGGCATTCACAGACAGTTTCGAAACTGGCTTCGAAGGAAGAAAGAGGCAGCTCAACGACTGAGTTGGTGGGTTCATGGGTATCTAGAGTCCCAGATTGGTTTGTCATGCAGAACAAACCTAGGGAGATACCTGACCAAAGAAATGTTGTTGGAGATCAGGGTAGGATGGTTAAACCTCCCCTAGTGGCCCTAAATAATTAGGTGTTACTAAAGCATCCAAAAACAAAGGAACCAAGCATGGTCCCAGTAATTTCTAGATCACAAAGGAGGAAGATCTAGCGTAGGTACACTCAGGACCAGAAAGACCTGAAAGAAAGTGGAGAAAGCTCTTCATTGGTCCAGACAGAGGGGCAGACAGGAGGAAAGAAAAACCCAAAGTCAGACCATAGTCCAAAATCAACTCTATAAGACAAAATGGGTTGCAGCAGAAAACAGTTGGCCAAAGTTCACTCTGAACTAAAAGCCAAGGAGAGGTCCAGTTTTGCAGGATTGGAGAAGGCTTTGATAGAGAGTGATAGCGAGACAGAAGGTGAAGTTGGCCTAGGCCAAAAGAAAGAAATGGTTGAGGAAGAAATGTTCGAAGCCTTCATGGCTGAACAGACATTTTTGGTTGAAAAGCCAGCAGAAGCAGACCATTCGAAGGAGTTTGTTAGTAATGAAGTGCCAGAATGCAGCATGGAAGATGATTCTGAAGTGATTGAACAAGGTGGCCAAGAGGAAAAACAGGTAGAGCCAGCCATCCAATTTGGCTCGTTTCCTCCAGTATCAGTGAATATGGTACATATACTACCACATGAATTCCAAGCTGGAGATGAGAACCAAGAGGGTCATGAAATTGACCCAATTCCAGTCTCCAGTGAAGACTCACAAGTGAGTATGGTACAAGATGAATCCAAAATGGCTACCCCAATGGAAACTGAATACGAGAGTGAAAAAGAGGTAAGTATAAACCTCTCATATCCTTTTGAATATCCCACGATATCTATGACACAGCATGTCAAGCCTTTGTATATTAAGGCATTCTTCGATGGGATACAATTGAACCGAGTCTTGGTGGATAATCGGGCAGCAGTGAACCTACTTCCAAAATCTTCCTTGAAGAAACTAGGAAAAAGGAACCCCAGTTAATCCCAACCAGCACAACCATTATTGGCTTCGCTAGAGACAAACAGATGGCTCAGGGAATTTTGCCCATCAACCTGAGTGTGGGAACCAGGGACTGTATGACGACATTCTTCGTTATCGACAGTAATACTAAGTACAATGCTTTACTTGGTAGAGATTGGATTCACCCTAAAAAGTGTGTGCCTTCTTCTCTGCATCAGAAGATAATGATGGCCTTGGGCAATGGAGAGGCAGAGGAAATCGATGCAGATCCTCAACCCTTCATAGCCTGTGTAGACTTCGCAGAGGCCAAATTGTATATTGAGGGAGTGACACCACTCAGTATACTGAGAAAACCTGATGGCTCAGCCGAAGTGACGGCTGATGAGGAATTGGCACACCTGAAGCACTTAGTCCAGGAGAGTGCTGATGAAGAGTTTGTCATTAAGGATAACAATGATGCCGGGTTGTAGACAAAGAGATGAAGACCAAGAAGCCAAATCTTTGGCTCTAATTAAGTTATCAATATTGGATGTAAAATCAATAGTCCAGAAAGTGCAAGAGCAAGAGAAAGAAGCCATGATAATTGGCTGTAAGCAGGAGCAGCAACAGGCTAGGGTTTTGGCCCTTGATAAATACTGTGCATTGGATATTGAAACAAAAGTCCAGGAGATACAGGAGAAAGAAGCCTTGTGGACAGACTTTGCCTATGAGGAGGAGGGTAAAGATGTTGAATCAAAGAAGCTGAGATCAGAACAAAGCAAGGAGATTGCTTCGAAGTCAGAAGGAATTAAAGAAGGAGCATCAGTAAGTTCTCAGATGCAAGACCCCTTGGAAGAAGTAAATTTAGGGGAAGGTTCTACACAACAGTCCACCTATATAAGTGCTTAGTTGAATACTTTTGATAGAGACCAGTTGTTGGTTGTTTTAAAGAAATATAAGAATTGTTTTGCATGGTCTTATAATGAAGTACCAAGATTGGATAGGTCATTAGTAGAACATAGGCTCCCTATGAGGCCTAATTTCAAACCATACAAGCAAAAACCGAGAAGAATGAGTCCAGAAGTGATTCAGAAAGTTAAGGAGGAAATTCTTAGACTCCTCAAGGCAGGTTTTATTAGGACAGCCAGGTATGTTGAATGACTATCTAATATTGTGCTTGTAGTTAAGAAGAATGGTAAAATGAGAGTATGCATCGATTTCAGAAACTTGAATCTAGCAACCCCAAAAGATGAGTATCCTATGCCTGTAGTAGATTTGTTGGTAGATAGCTCAGCAGGGCATCAAATTTTATCAATGATGGATGGGCATTCTAGTTATAACCAAATTTGCATTGCAGAGGAAGATGTCCACAAGACAGCATTCAGATGTCCTGGGAACATTGGCACCTTCGAATAGGTTAAAATGCCATTTGGCCTGAAGAATGCTGGGGCTACATATCAGAGGGCTATGAATACTATCTTTCATGACCTTGTTGGGGGGTATTTAGAGTGTTATATTGATGACATTATAGTGAAATCCCAGTCCATGGAGGAACATTTGTTTCACTTAAAAGCAGCTTTCGAAAGAATGAGAAAGTTTAAGTTGAAACTCAATCCTCTTAAATGTGCTTTTGGCGTATCATCTGGAAACTTCTTGGGCTATGTATGTAATGACCCTCGCTACCGTATACCGATAAATACCGATTACTGATAAACGGAACTGATAATGATTGATGATTGACCTGATTAAAGTACTGAACTGACTGACCGAAAACTGAAATTGAATTGATCGAATATATTTATTCAATTGCATATTGTACCTGTTTGACTATGTGATTTGTCTGTTGTATTTTATGTTTAAACGGCTAATTGAAGGCCTTATCGACAGCCGAATTAGAAACCGTTTAATGTTTCGTAATCAGTAGAATATTTGTGATTTTATGGTATATTTACTTAAATTATGATTAGGTATGATTAAACCGGATTAAAACAAGTTAATTGAAATGTTGGACTTCTTTACACAATTGCCACCCTTAGTGGACCATTGTTTATTATTATCACTTGAGCCTATACACTTGATCAAACATTTGCTCAGCCCCTTTTCTTGCATTCCAACCGACCAAACTTAGAGAGAGGGGGAGATATTTGAGAATTGAACTCATCTTGTGGGTTTTGCTTGGAGATTGCTTAGAATTGAAGTATAATTGGCATAATCTAGCTTCCTTACCTTGAATTGAGACTTAGGTAAGTGTATTCATCTCCATCTTGCCATCTTTAAGCTCCATCTTGCATGTATCATGCATATAGAGAAGTTGAGTCTTGATTTTGTTCATAATTGTTGAATTGGAGCTCCATTCATGCATGCATGGCCATTTAAGTGTATTTTGAAGTTAAATTCTTGGAGAGTTATACATGCATGTCCATGTTTATATTATAGCCCATGTTTTCAAAATGTTTTCCAACTATTGAGCTCTTTAGAGCAAGGATTGAAGCTTGAATTTGGTTTAAAACTCATGCATTGCATGTTTACATATTGTTCTTGAAAATGGGTTTGAATTTGTATTTAATTGACTCACCTTTGGGGCTTGAATTCATAAATTGGCTTTTGAAACTTGTTATACATTGTTTTAGGATGTATTTTCCAGAATTTGGGCCCAAGAGGTCGAGTATTGAGTTGGGAATGCTTGGTTTGAGCTTGGAAGGCAAATCTGGAAATTCCAGATTTGGCTTCTTCGCTCGAGCGAAGGATTCCTCGCTCGAGCGACCAAGGTTTCCTCTGAGCCACGCTCGAGCGAAGGATTGGTGGCTCGAGCGTAAAAATCGAGCATCCAGTACTTTTACTGTTCCAGCAGCTCGCTCGAGCGAAGGATTTCTCGCTCGAGCGAAGCCTTTGATTTTGGAAGCTCGCTCGAGCGAAGGAAGGCTCGCTCGAGCGAGGCTCCTATTTTCAGCAACTTTTGAAAAATGCCTTCCAAGTGTATTTTTGCATCCTCATCCCATCCTAGGCATTCTTAGGCCTAGTTTAAGGCATCTTAATGAGGATTTAGACATAGAACCACACCGAGGAAATTTAGGGATTTAATTATCATCCTTCCCGACTGTGAAACTTAGTGTGTGTTCTACTTGTTAACTGTTTAGGGTTGGCCCTCGGGAACGCGCTCTAGCTGCTATTAGCCCAATCTCTGTGAGTAACGTTTGTGTAAAGATATGTTCAAAATGGTTATATTTTGAATACTGAACTGAACTGTTCATTGAACTGATATTGTTTATTGAATGAATGTATGTCCTGTATTCCGAACTGTACTGTGGCATCCTTAGCACTTACTGATTACTGTTACTGTTACAGAGCTCTGTCGGTTTCCTTGTGGAACCATATCGTTTACTGATTGATGGCCATCATTATTGTTGGGTCTGTTGAGGCCCGGTCCTTTGGACCTATTGTTTATAGGCTATTGGATGTACCACATATGACTGATTGACTGAAATACCGAAAGATCGAAATACTGTTTAATGAATTGTTTTCATTACTGTAAGGACATTCATTCATAACCTCTTTACGCTTTATGTTATTCACTGGGCTTTAGCTCACTGTTTATATATATATGTAGGTTCTCAGCAGCCAGACCAGAGCTAGGAGCGTGGGTTGGTCCCCAGTTTTGTCAAGCCAGCCTATGTGCCTCACTGCGAGGTTCCGAGTTGCCATGCTATGGCTTGGGGTGTTTTTGGTGTCCCCTATCAGTCTCCTTACTGTTTTGTACTACTGTATAGACCGTTTACTGTTTACTGTACTGTTATCGAGGGATTAGGTCCCCGTACTGAATGTTGTATATGATTGTGTAGGCTGTACTGTTTTGAACTGTATGAATGCATGAAAAATGTTTTTGGCATACAGATTGTCACAGCTCGATGGACACTAGTTATTTACTGTATTGGCTTCCACCAGGCCCTGTACTCTGTTTTACTCTATTACTGTTCAGCAGGCCTTCGGTAATCTCGGATTACTGGCCTGTTACGGTGCTAAACCCATAGGGCTGGGTTTGGGTCGTGACAGAGTGGTATCAGAGCGATACTTAACCACGAGTTATACCGCACACACGTGTCCAAATGAGCTATAGAGTGTCCTAGAAAAGCGATTAGGGCATCTCATGAACTTGAAAAGTGTGTGGTTATGACTGACTGAATATATGTTAAAATGCTAAACTGTTTAATTGTACAACTATTTATAATGATAACTGTTATAACTGTTTATAGTGAAATGGATAACGCAAACACTGCAAATGAAACTAAATCATCATCCTCTGAGGCCCGAATGGCCAGACTTGAACAAATGATGGGACTGATAATTGAAAGACTAGACCAACAGCAGAATCCACAACCCCCACCTCCTCCTCCTCCGGTTCACCCGGAACAGAATGTACAGAATGTGAATGCTAATGAGGTGGACATTATTGCACTGACTCATAAATTCAGCAAGATGAAACCGCCGTCCTTTCAGGGGGGCTTAGAACCGCTAAAGGCTGAAGCTTGGGTTTTGGAGACTGAAAAATTGTTTGAAGTTTTTCCGTGCTCAGAAGCACATAAGGTATTGTTAGCCACCTTTACATTGCAGGAAGAAGCTAGAAGGTGGTGGATGTTGATCCGTGACACCAACACTGTGGTGACTTGGGCTCAGTTCAAGGAGTCCTTCATTGAAAAATATTTTCCTCAATGTGTCAGGGATAGAAAGGTAACTGAATTTGAACAACTGAAACAGGGCACAACGTCTGTTGCCGAATATGAGAAGAAGTTCACCGAGCTTGCTAGATATGCACCGCATATGGTGAACACCGATTACAAAAAGGCCAGGAAGTTTGAAGGCGGCCTGAATGTTCCTATCCTTGATAGAGTTAATATGCTGAAACTGCCAACTTATGTGGGTGTTCTTGATCGAGCTTTGATGGCTGAATCAAATATTGAAGCACTGAAACAAACCGAACCACCAACAACTGAATGGCGCAGTAAAAGACAGGGTTTCAAATTCAAGAAAGGCAAACATAACTCTGCAAACAAGAAACAGAACACGGGGTCAACAACTAGCCCCAGCCAAGGGAGTGGGTTTACCCCACCCTGCTCCGTATGTGGCAATAAGCACAAAGGGGTTTGCTACCAGATTTCAGGAGCTTGTTTCAGATGTGGCAAGGTGGGCCACAGAATTAAAGACTGTCCCTCTGCCCCGCAAGCCAGTAGTAAAGCTGCACCAAGCGCAACAGCATCAAATGTAGCACCAAAGCCTAACCCCAAAGCTACCAGGAAAGAGCCTATGAGGCAGGGCCGAGTATTTGCCCTAGTACCGGGAGACGTTCAGAATACTGAGACCGTTGTGTCAGGTATCCTCCCTATTTGTACTCAGAATGCATATGTATTGATTGATTCGGGGTCTACACATTCGTATGTGTCGCATGCTTTTTCGCGTAAATTGAATAGACCCTTAGAACCTATGAATTACTTGTTAGCTGTATCATCACCTATTGGGGGATCCATCACATGTGCATATATGTATCCTGCTTGTGAGATTATTGTTGGGGATATGCATCTGTTTATTGATTTACTGCCGTTGAACATAGATCATTTTGATGTAATATTGGGGATGGATTGGTTACGAAAATATCATGCTACTATCGATTGTGTGACCAAACAAGTTGTTTTCCGTCCACCGGGTTTACCTGAATTCGTATTTAGTGGAGTCGGAGTAGTACCTCCTCCGTACGTAATTTCTTCTGTAAAAGCTGTCAAACTGATTAGAAAAGGGTGTAAAGGATATCTGTGTTCCGTACTGACTGTATCTACTGATGATTGTGTTAAAACTGATGTGAATTGTATTCCTATAGTCAGAGAATTCCCAGATGTATTTCCAGATGATTTGCCAGGGGATTTGATTGATAGGGAAGTTGAATTTACTGTTGATGTGATTCCGGGTACACAGCCAATGTCTAAAGCTCCCTACAGAATGGCTCCAACTGAACTGAAGGAATTGAAAGTACAATTGCAGGAACTGCTAGACAAGAAGTTTATCAGACCCAGTACTTCACCGTGGGGTGCACCTGTTTTGTTTGTAAAGAAGAAAGATGGCTCACTGAGACTGTGCATTGATTACCGTGAATTGAACAAGGTAACTGTGAAAAATAAATACCCATTGCCGCGTATTGATGATTTATTTGATCAGTTACAGGGTGCACAAGTGTTTTCCAAGATTGATCTCAGATCGGGATACCATCAACTGAAAGTTAAACCAGAAGACATTGATAAAACTGCTTTTAGAACGAGGTATGGCCACTATGAATTTTTAGTTATGCCGTTTGGAGTTACCAATGCCCCAGCTGCATTTATGGACCTTATGAACAGAATTTTTAAACCATACCTTGATGATTTCATTGTGGTATTTATTGATGACATATTGATTTATTCTAAGACTGTAGAGGAACATGAACATCATCTGAGACTTGCCCTGCAAACCTTAAGAGAACAGAAACTGTATGCTAAACTGTCTAAATGTGAATTTTGGCTTGATCATGTTATGTTTTTGGGGCATGTTGTTAGCAAAGATGGAATTTCTGTTGATCCGCAGAAAATTGAAGCTGTAGTAAACTGGCCTAGACCAACAAATGTGACTGAAGTCCGAAGCTTTTTGGGACTAGCCGGGTATTACAGAAGATTTGTCAAAGATTTCTCCAAAATTGCCTTACCACTGACTCAGTTGACACAGAAGGGGATATCATTTGACTGGACTGACCAGAGAGAATCAGCATTCCAGGAGTTGAAAACTAGACTCGTGACTGCACCAATTCTTACCTTGCCTACAGGTATGGATGGTTATACTATTTTTAGTGATGCTTCTTATAAGGGTTTGGGATGTGTTTTAATGCAGAATGGGAGAGTTATTGCTTATGCTTTCCGACAGTTGAGACCACATGAAAAGAATTACCCAACCCATGACCTGGAACTTGCTGTAGTGGTGTTTGCACTGAAAATTTGGCGTCACTATTTGTATGGAGCAACATGTGAAGTGTATACTGACCACAAGAGCCTGAAATACTTTTTCACTCAGAAAGAACTGAATATGAGACAGCGGAGATGGCTAGAACTGATTAAAGATTATGACCTACAGATTCTGTACCATCCGGGAAAAGCCAACACCGTTGCCGATGCATTGAGCCGGAAGTCAATTGCCAACTTAGCTTGTTTGCTCACCGGGCAGAAAGAATTGCTTCATGATCTGGAAAAGTTTGAAATTGAAATTGTTTTGAGAGAACAAGGTGGAACAATAGCTGCCATTACTGCTCAACCAGCATTGATAGAAGAAATTAAAGAAAAACAGCAACTGGATGATTACTTGAAGAAAATCATTGAAGAAAGAGATTCTAAACCGAGACCGGGGTTCAAAATTGACAACAATGTACTGAAATTTCAAGAAAGACTGTGTGTACTGAATGACACTAAACTGAAAAGAAGAGTACTGCAAGAGGGCCACAATTCAAAATTTTCTATCCACCCGGGGAACACGAAAATGTATCAAGATCTGAAACAGAATTTTTGGTGGCCAGGAATGAAAAAGGAAATTGCCGACTTTGTGTCCAAATGTCTTCATTGCCAACAAGTCAAAGCTGAACATCAACGACCCGCAGGCTTACTGCAACCCTTACCCATACCAGAGTGGAAATGGGAGCATATCACGATGGATTTTATCGTTGGATTACCTCGCTCCAGGAAAGGTATGGATTCTATTTGGGTTATTGTTGATAGACTGACCAAATCTGCTCACTTCTTACCTGTCAAGACAATTTATAATGCGGACAAATTGGCTGTTATCTATATTGATGAAATTGTGAGATTGCATGGAGTGCCTGTATCTATTGTTTCTGACAGGGATTCGAAGTTTACATCGAGGTTTTGGCAAAGCCTACAGACTGCATTGGGTACTGAATTGAGGCTGAGTAATGCTTATCATCCTCAGACAGATGGACAGTCAGAAAGGACCATCCAGACTTTAGAAGATTTATTGAGAATGTGTGTCCTTGATTTTCAGGGAAATTGGGAAAGTCATTTGCCGTTGGCTGAATTCGCCTACAACAACAGCTACCATTCGAGTATTGGTATGGCACCTTTCGAGGCATTGTATGGCAGAAAATGTAGATCTCTAATCTGCTGGGCAGAAGTTGGAGATGGGCCGTTGCTTGGGCCCGAGATTGTGTATGAAACAACTGAAAAGGTAAACTGATACAGCAAAGATTGAAAACTGCACAGAGTAGACAGAAGAGTTATGCAGATGTTAGAAGACGAGACCGAGAGTATGAAGTGGGTGATCACGTGTTTGTGAAAGTGACACAAATGAAAGGCCAGACTCGCTTTGGAGTCAAAGGCAAGTTAGCGCCGCGGTACGTCGGACCGTATCAGATTATTGAGAAAATCAATCCGGTGGCGTATCAAGTTGCACTTCCTCCTGAAATGGAGCACATGCATAACGTCTTCCACATTTCTATGTTGAGAGATTATCTCCGGGATCCATTCCATGTGATTGAGCCTACTCGTATTGTGTTGAGTGATGACTACACCTACGAAGAACGGCCTATACAGATTGTAAACCGACGGATCAAGAAACTGAGAAACAAAGAGATCCCGCTAGTGAAAGTTGATTGGCAAAACCATGGTGGCGTGTATGCCACTTGGGAAAGGGAAGATGACATGGCTAAAAGATATCCAGAACTGTTTCCACTGGACCCTGTTTTCTTCCAGACTGAAGGTAACTTGAGTTTAGAGGACTAAACTCCTTATAAGGAGGGGAGACTGTAACGACCCTCGCTACCGTTTACCGATAAATACCGATTACTGATAAACGGAACTGATAATGATTGATGATTGACCTGATTAAAGTACTGAACTGACTGACCGAAAACTGAAATTGAATTGATCGAATATATTTATTCAATTGCATATTGTACCTGTTTGACTATGTGATTTGTCTGTTGTATTTTATGTTTAAACGGCTAATTGAAGGCCTTATCGGCGGCCGAATTAGAAATCGTTTAATGTTTCGTAATCAGTAGAATATTTGTGATTTTATGGTATATTTACTTAAATTATGATTAGGTATGATTAAACCGGATTAAAACAAGTTAATTGAAATGTTGGACTTCTTTACACAATTGCCACCCTTAGTGGACCATTGTTTATTATTATCACTTGAGCCTATACACTTGATCAAACATTTGCTCAGCCCCTTTTCTTGCATTCCAACCGACCAAACTTAGAGAGAGGGGGAGATATTTGAGAATTGAACTCATCTTGTGGGTTTTGCTTGGAGATTGCTTAGAATTGAAGTATAATTGGCATAATCTAGCTTCCTTACCTTGAATTGAGACTTAGGTAAGTGTATTCATCTCCATCTTGCCATCTTTAAGCTCCATCTTGCATGTATCATGCATATAGAGAAGTTGAGTCTTGATTTTGTTCATAATTGTTGAATTGGAGCTCCATTCATGCATGCATGGCCATTTAAGTGTATTTTGAAGTTAAATTCTTGGAGAGTTATACATGCATGTCCATGTTTATATTATAGCCCATGTTTTCAAAATGTTTTCCAACTATTGAGCTCTTTAGAGCAAGGATTGAAGCTTGAATTTGGTTTAAAACTCATGCATTGCATGTTTACATATTGTTCTTGAAAATGGGTTTGAATTTGTATTTAATTGACTCACCTTTGGGGCTTGAATTCATAAATTGGCTTTTGAAACTCGTTATACATTGTTTTAGGATGTATTTTCCAGAATTTGGGCCCAAGAGGTCGAGTATTGAGTTGGGAATGCTTGGTTTGAGCTTGGAAGGCAAATCTGGAAATTCCAGATTTGGCTTCTTCGCTCGAGCGAAGGATTCCTCGCTCGAGCGACCAAGGTTTCCTCTGAGCCACGCTCGAGCGAAGGATTGGTGGCTCGAGCGTAAAAATTGAGCATCCAGTACTTTTACTGTTCCAGCAGCTCGCTCGAGCGAAGGATTTCTCGCTCGAGCGAAGCCTTTGATTTTGGAAGCTCGCTCGAGCGAAGGAAGGGTCGCTCGAGCGAAGGAAGGCTCGCTCGAGCGAGGCTCCTATTTTCAGCAACTTTTGAAAAATGCCTTCCAAGTGTATTTTTGCATCCTCATCCCATCCTAGGCATTCTTAGGCCTAGTTTAAGGCATCTTAATGAGGATTTAGACATAGAACCACACCGAGGAAATTTAGGGATTTAATTATCATCCTTCCCGACTGTGAAACTTAGTGTGTGTTCTACTTGTTAACTGTTTAGGGTTGGCCCTCGGGAACGCGCTCTAGCTGCTATTAGCCCAATCTCTGTGAGTAACGTTTGTGTAAAGATATGTTCAAAATGGTTATATTTTGAATACTGAACTGAACTGTTCATTGAACTGATATTGTTTATTGAATGAATGTATGTCCTGTATTCCGAACTGTACTGTGGCATCCTTAGCACTTACTGATTACTGTTACTGTTACAGAGCTCTGTCGGTTTCCTTGTGGAACCATATCGTTTACTGATTGATGGCCATCATTATTGTTGGGTCTGTTGAGGCCCGGTCCTTTGGACCTATTGTTTATAGGCTATTGGATGTACCACATATGACTGATTGACTGAAATACCGAAAGATCGAAATACTGTTTAATGAATTGTTTTCATTACTGTAAGGACATTCATTCATAACCTCTTTACGCTTTATGTTATTCACTGGGCTTTAGCTCACTGTTTATATATATATGTAGGTTCTCAGCAGCCAGACCAGAGCTAGGAGCGTGGGTTGGTCCCCAGTTTTGTCAAGCCAGCCTATGTGCCTCACTGCGAGGTTCCGAGTTGCCATGCTATGGCTTGGGGTGTTTTTGGTGTCCCCTATCAGTCTCCTTACTGTTTTGTACTACTGTATAGACCGTTTACTATTTACTGTACTGTTATCGAGGGATTAGGTCCCCGTACTGAATGTTGTATATGATTGTGTAGGCTGTACTGTTTTGAACTGTATGAATGCATGAAAAATGTTTTTGGCATACAGATTGTCACAGCTCGATGGACACTAGTTATTTACTGTATTGGCTTCCGCCAGGCCCTGTACTCTGTTTTACTCTATTACTGTTCAGCAGGCCTTCGGTAATCTCGGATTACTGGCCGGTTACGGTGCTAAACCCATAGGGCCGGGTTTGGGTCGTGACAATGTAGTACACAAGAAAGGAATACAGATTGACCAGAATAAAGCCAAAGCCATCATTGAAGCTAGACCTCCATCAAGTAAGAAAGAGTTACAAAAGTTCCTTGGACAGGTTAATTTTCTTCGAAGATTCATTTCTAATACTGCAGGGAAAACTAAAGTATTTTCTTCCTTGTTAAGACTAAAAGATGAAGAGGAGTTTGTGTGGACAGCAGAGCATCAAACTGCTTTCAAAGGAATCAAAGCCTACTTGGCCAACCCTTCAGTGCTGATGCCACCAAAGGGTGATAAGCCCTTGAAGTTGTACATAGTTGCAGCAGAAGATTCATTGGGAGTTTTCTTAGCCCAAGACGATGAAGAAGGCAAGGAACAAGCTGTTTATTACCTTAGTAGATTTTTAAATTCTTGTGAATGTAAATATTCAGCTGTAGAAAAGCTGTGCCTTGCATTGTATTTTGTTGCAATGAAATTAAGATATTATCTTTTGCCTACAACTGTCTTGGTAATTGCAACCACAGATTTGGTTAAGTATATGTTATCTAAACCTATGTTGAGGGGAAGAATTGGCAAATGGATACTAGCTTTGTTAGAATTTCATCTAGAATATGTTCCCTAAAAGGCAGTAAAAGGACAAGTTTTAGCTAATTTTTTGGTAAACCATCCATGTCAAACAAAAAGCCAAGAGATAATGGAACTTGGTATGGCTAGTGTTGAACCATGGCAAATGTGGTTCGATGGATCAAAAGCCAATGGTTTAACTGGAATTGGTATAGTAATTAAGTCACCACAAGGAGTAGAAACCACGCATGGTTTCAGAGTTGATGAAATTACTTGTTCCAATAATCAAGCTGAATATGAAGCCTTAATAATGGGACTAGAAATACTTATTAGATTACAAGCTCATGCAGTTGACATATTTGGAGATTCTCAATTGGTAGTTAACCAGGTGAAAGGGATTTTCAAATGTCAAAGTATAAGCATGTTGCCATACTATGTTGTTGCATTATATCTGCTTTCTCAATTTCAGATAGCAAATGTAACTCATGTCCAAGATTCTTGAATAATAAAGCTAATGATGTAGCTTAGAAAGCTTCGAATTTCAAGAAAAGTGATAATACTGGAAGAGATATAAGCCAGACAACATATCAGAAAGTAATACTACCCTTGAATAAAAGGAAGGTGGTCTTGGAAGTCAATCATAATGACTTACAAGAACAAGATTGGAGGCATCCAATAATGCAGTATCTAGCTGGCCCATCTTCGAAAGCTAGCAGGAAAATTAAATTGCAGTCTATGCAATACATGATGTATGGTAATACTCTCTATAAAAGGGGAGGAGATGGTTTATTGTTTGAATGTTTAGGCCCAAAAGAAGCATTGACAGCTATGGCTGAAGTTCATGAAGGCATCTGTGGTGCTCATCAGCCTGGTGTGAATATGAGATGGTTGCTTCAAAGGCATTCCTACTATTGGCCAACTATCCTTAAAGACTGCATAGAATATGCAAGAGGTTGCCAGGCATGCCAAAAGCATGGCACAATAAGGCATGTGCCCATAACTGACCTGCATGCAGTTGTGAAGCCTTGGCCATTTAGAGATTGGGCCATGGATATGATAGGGAAAATACACCCACCCTCTTCGAAACATCATTGTTTCATTTTAGTGGCCACTGATTACTTCACTAAATGGGTCAAAGCTAAGCCATACAAAGCTATAGATCAAACTGAAGTCATTGGATTCATTAGGGATTTAATCCATAGATTTGGTATCCCATAAACTATAACTGTTGATAATGGGACTGTATTTGATGGGAAAATGGTAAAGTCTTTTGTGGCAGAATTTGGAATTAACCTTGTTAATTCCACCCCCTATTATGCATAAGCCAATGGTCAAGCTAAATCATCCAATAAGTCTTTGAAAAAAGGAATACAGAAAGTTGTGGAAGATAATCCTAGGGATTGACATAACTTATTGTTGGATGTATTATGGACTTATAAGACTTCTCCAAGGTCAAGCACAGGGATCACTCCTTATGCCTTAGTATATGGGCATGATGCAGTGCTACCTGTGGAAATTAATGTTAAGTTATTGAGGGTGAGATGCCAGGATCATTTAGATCTTGAGCAATACCATCAGAGTATGTGCTTGGAGTTAGAAAGTATAGATGAAGCTAAAATTCTGGCATTAAATAGCATTCTTTTCCAAAAGAAGAAAGCAGCCAAAAACTATAATAAGAAAGTCAAACACATTGGCTTTGATGAAGGTGATTTAGTATGGAAGACGATACTCCTAATAGGGATTAAAAGCCATAAGTTTGGTAAATGGTCACTTAACTAGGAAGGACCATATCAAGTTCATAGAATCCTGTCTTTTGGAGCATACCATTTGAGAAATTTGAATGGATATGTACATCTCAAAAAGATTAATGGCAGATACTTGAAGCCTTATTTTCCAACCATATGGGAAACACAAGGAATAGAATAAATGTTAAGTAAAAGAACATAAGAATATTCAAATGATGAATAAGAATTTTCTTTTCATAAAGAGTTGAATACATTCTGTCATAAATTGGTCCAAAAATCAGTACAATGTATCAGTTGTTCTTTTACAATGGATGTTCTATTCTTAAATGATGAGAACAATTGGATGGCTATGGTCATTTTTTGCTTTCGGTCGGCCAATCCTTGATTGGTGATCTGCAATTTTGTGACAGTTCGATCTAAGGCCCGGTTAACCACGGATAGCTCCTCTTCAAGTTGAGCTTTCTTCTCCAATAGTTGAGTTCGAAATTGGGAGACAGAGGAATGTTGTTCCTTTAACTCTGATACTTCAATATGTACTTTGGAAACGAAGCTCTGGTCTTTTACCAATTTCTCCTTTGCAGCCTTGGCAGCATGACAAATGTTGATGTAGAAATCAATGGTGGCTGCTGCTTGAGACAAATGACCTGAGACAGTCATGCCGGATTGTTCAACAATTTTGCAGTAGTAGAGGAAGCCATTTCTTATTATAAGCCACTGTAAGGCTTCGAAAGGGATCCTCGAAAAGGATGTCAGCAACTCTAGGCAGCTGTCCAAGTCTATTGGAGGTAAGGAAGTCTTACTACTGGTGGAAGAGCTCTCAAAGATCTCTAGTAGAGAATCAGCCAAAACTAATGGCTCGATCTCATCGCTAGCTATTGGAGAGGTGGAAGGTATGTCGAAGAGGCTAGCTAGTCTGGCTTCGAAGATGTCTACCTCATCCGTGGACATGAAAGGTGCAGAAAGAGCTTTGGTAAAAGGAAGAAAGGACTGCATAGGGATAAGAGAAGTGGATGGAGCATCTTCAGCAATCTCTATAGTCCTAGCCACCAATAGGTCGAGGGAAGAGGGGCTGGAACTAGGCAGAGATAATAGACTATGAGTTGAAGAGCTACCAGCACCCTCTATAGAGGAATCAGCTACCATCAGAGATGGAGCAACAGCTGGAATTCCTTTAGGAGGAGGAGGAAAAGCAAGGCTCGAAAAAGAATTAAATTGAGATAAATCAAAAGTCAAATAAAGGAGATATGGAGTTAAGTCAGAAGGGAAAAGAGCAGGAATACTTGGCCTCAAGGAGGGTACAGAGAATGTAGGCCTAGGAAGTGGGAGTATTATCTGAATAGACTTCACATTTTGCAATTGATCAACTTCAACCGAAACTGAGGGAGTCCTTATTGGAAGAATAGGCTCAGTAGTTGTTACTGCAAAAGAAGAAGTACAAAGTAATGTCAAGTCTCAATACCAAGAATTTGACAAGAAAAGAACAGAGGCATGAAAGAAATTACTTGTTTCAGAAGTGATAGCAATGATAGGAGAGCTACGAAGGGAATAGTGCTCAACAATGTGTTCCCTTCTCGCAGTTTCCCTTTGGATTGCATCAGCAGCAGCAACTTCATCTCTTAATAGTTGTTGCTGCCGCCTCTTCTCAGCTCTTTGAAAAATAATTATTTCTCTAAAATGTTCCTCCTCTACTACTTTGGCAGCCGCCTCATGAGTGGAGTCTTCGACCAAATCAGAAAGAGAGACAGTCATCTTCTTTCTCTTTCTTCTTGGTAATGGTACTTCCTGCTCTTTCTCAATCTCTCTCTCTTCAATCTGGGATTTAGGCTCTTCAGGAGTAAGTTCCTTTTCCACTGCTTTGGCAGCTGTCTCATGAGTAAGGTCTTCGACCAAATCAGAAGGAAAGACAGCCACTTTTTTTCTCTTTGTTCTCTGTAATGGTATTTCTTATTCTTTCTCAATCTCTCTCTCTTCAGTCTGAGATTCAGATTCTTCAGGAGTGAGTATTAGCTTCCTTTTCTTTTTCTGCTATTGTTTGTCTTTGAGAGCAGCTAGAGTTTCAGCTCTTTTAGGAGATTCTTCTTGTGGAGACCCTGCACTAAGAGGTATGAGTGTAAAGGAAACAAACAAAAGAGTCTAAAAGAAAAGGAACCTGAAAATACTTACCCTTTTTCGAAGTAGCTTTGGTAACTCTAGCTGGAGGGGCTGAGGCTATAAGAACAGTTTGGGCAGCCGTGGAAAGAGAGGGAATGTTCTCAACTATTGTTGATTTAGCCTTAGAAGGCACTCCTAGCCCTATCAGCAAATCATGAGGGTGTACTGATATGCGCACTTCCATATTGGCTATCCACCAGTTTTGAAATCTTTTCAAAGCCAAGCAAGGGGAAGGAAGGGGACAAATTTGAACTCACTCAATTCTTTCAACAGTTTAAATGTTGCCGCCTCTAGTTTTGATTTGGGTATTCTCAGGTCTCTGGCCGTAAGATGGACATTCGAGAGGTTGCAAACTGGAATGGGAATCCCCTGAGTAAACCCAAATTGCCTGGCAAACTGAGAAGGACAGTATACCTCAGATATGCACTTATAAGCTCGAGTGTTTAAAGTACCAATGAACAGCTCCCTCGGTAACAAAATAGAAGCCCACATATCTTTGTGTGGTAGGGTGGAGCACTCTTTATCAGCCAAGAATGTTTGCAGCCAAACAGGTCATTTGTTGGCATCAAAGGGGCAGAAGAAGGTGGCAGATGAAGAAATAGGAAGTTGATGAAAAAAGGTGAGGTAATAGGCAAAGGAAGCAGGATAGAGGACAATTCTAGCATATCTCTCCCCATAAATGCTAGGATCCTGAATAAGGAATCTTAAGCATTTGGGATACAAATCAGTAAAGTAAGCAAAGAGCCAGAGTTGGAGCACCCAAAGGGGACCTCCTTGGTTGATGTCAAGAGGTTTCTCATAAAATTGGGAGCAGACTCTATAAACATGGCCTAAGAGATATGGGACCAAGGCTATGCGTTTCTTCAAAACAAGGGCCTTCGCAAGTGGGGCAAACTCAGGCATAATCCGCTGAGATGATGTATAAAAAAGAAATTTACACAACCAGTATAAAATAAAGAAAAAGAGTTCTCTATTTCTCACGGGGCCTTCCCTTTTGTTTTCAGCCTTTACAAAATCACTGTATGAGGAATTTAAAGGTAGAAGGGAAAACTTAACAGAAAGGTCCGAGTAGCTGGGTGTAAAAGGAGTACCAAGGGGTGAAAGCCCTAGGAGATGGCAGATATCAAGAACGGTAGGGGCCATCATACCACACTGAAACTGAAAAAAATTAAAAGCCATGTTCCAAAAGCAAAGAGCAGTAGGAATCAAAAAAGGGTCTTCAGGAATTATAACCCTGGAAAGACGAAGGGCGTCGAGAATACAGAGCTCTTGCAGGTCACCTTCTCTTGCAGGCATAACTCTGTCATACCATTCCTCCCATTCAGCTCTTAATGTCAACCAGTAACGGTGAGGACGGGTCATTCTCCAATTTCCCCAGTTGAGCCCCCCTTCATAGAGAAGAAAGTGGTCCTCCAAGCGAGGGTATAAAGCTGAAAGTTGAGCGGGAGCTTCTCGAAAGATGGGACCTAGGACATATTCTTGTTTATCGCTATGGCGAGAAACAAAGAGGCGTCCGTCTATGGAACTTGACCCATCAGCTGTAAGCTTGGCGATCTCTTCCTCAATACATCTCTTCAAAGCCATTGTTGGGCTTGCACGATCGCCAGTTGGTACTTTCAGAGAAGAAGAATCCATTGATGGCAAGTAGAAAGGAAGAAAAGGTTAATAAAGGGGAAGGGTTTGTGTGTTGAGCAAACGAGTGATTTCAGAATACGAAATAAAAGGGTTCTAAAACCTTTGTGTTTGGAAAATATATCGTGTAATTCGTAGAGAAGTACTAAAAGTACAGATACGAAGAGTTTCCTTCAATATTGATACTTTTGGAGGGAAAAACATATCCCAAATGTTGCTGTCAGTTTCAAAATAAAATATTTGGCTTCGAAGCCAGTTTTTAGCACCAGAATGAAATGACAAACGGCTTTGAATGTCGAAAGCCTGCTTCGAAGCACATTCCACACCTAAGGATATAAAAATGTTCAAGTATTTGTTTACTTCGAAGGGGTTTAAAGACCTGTTTTAGGTTTCTTAGTGAGAGTAGTATCCTTCGAAGCAAAACTTGAGATCCCTTAAGGATGGGAATTGTTGTTCGAAGTATCAAAACCATTAGTTGGTTTGATAGTATATAGAAGAGACTATTTCTCGGATTAAAACAATGCAGCCCTTAAAAGGAGCTTCCACATTTTGGCAAGTATAGACTATTGTTCGAAGCAAAAATGATCAATTTAAAACTAATTGATCGTATTAATCATATGACCATATGTTGGATATGATTAAAACAAGCTTTAAGGGGTAAGACTGTTAAATTCAAAGCACTGATTCGAAATGAAAATCAACAAAAGTTGTCAACTGTATTCCATAAATTGGAAAAGCTCTTGTTGGTTTTTTCAGTGTTTCATTTGAGATGATTGAATCTAGATTTGAAAGATGAGATTGGTGAGTTCGAAGCCCTAACTTTTCTTGTAAAGACAAACGGAGATAAAGTCAAACCATGCCAAACAGAGAGAAATGTTTTAATTGTATTGAAACCAAAGCAATTACATCGAAGAGCCCTCTTTGGGTACAAATTCGAGTTCATAAAAGTAAGGAATAGAATAAATAACAAGATCGTGGAATTTAGTCCAACTATGGTCAATAAATTGCTGTTCCTTTTTTATTCTATCCTCTATTTTCTCCAGGCTTGGTTGTTGAAGTTGATATGCTCTCACTTGATAAAAGAGCTCTTCAGCCTTTATTTCGAATGTTATTTCTTTTAACCCTTGTTCCAACTCGTCGATATCCAAGCCATCCCAGTACGAAGAGTCTTTATTTTTGAAGTCATCATATTCTTCGATAAGATTCTCTGCTTTGTACTGGGTATGAACTCGAAGGGATGAAAGTTGATTCAAAGATTGGGTGGTGGCCGCAGAAGTCCGGTGCCAATGGAGAAGCAATGGGAGTTGGTCTAAAAACATTTGGAGTTCTGCTTGGGCGATGGGGTTAAGGACGTGACTCCGAGTCATAATATCACAGGCTCATCGAAAGTTTTTGAGAGGAACATCGTCTTCAAAAACATTGAAAGGCAAGTGAGAAAAGGCTATAAGCAGAAGTTGGGCTTGCTTCCGCTGAGCTGGAATAGGGGAAGGTAGAGGCTTGTAAGGAGAAAAAACCTTGTCCGCAGAGAGGGTAAGCCTTAGTCTCTCTATCCAGTAGGGATTTTGCGGAGGAGGAGATATAGGGGCTTCTATCTCGAAAGTAGGAGGAAACTGAGGGGCATTAACATAATCAAGCCAGTCAGAAAGGCAAAGCTTCGCCTTCTGGGCTAAGAACAATGGGTTATACCCTTGTGCCTCTTCTGGGCGTTGGGTAGCTTGTACTATCTTTGTAGGCATAGAGGATGTGTACCATGTTACAAGTAGATTGTCCTCTAAACTGCGTCGACTGTCGATGGGCACGTAAGGATAAACCACCGAGCTTCGAGCATCAGAAGAGAATTCTAGAGGATCAGTGAACTCGACAAAGTGATGATTAACTCGCTCCCGTAACTCACATACCTCAGGTTCCGACCAGCTTCTCCAACCAGAGGCCCCAGAAGAAGAAGAAGCCACGACCTCATCCCATGTAGAAGATTGTGAATTAGAAGAAGAGCTTCCCATGTCCATATTTGCAAATTTCTGAATCAAGGAATTGTGGACAGTATGTTCGTAATCCAAAGGTTGATAATTTGTGAAAGCTTCCATGACTTGAATATAGGAAGGTGGGTAAAGATGGCTCATCAATGCATGAAGATTCTTTCGAGAACGAACAGTATTATCAAACAACTCTTCATATGCTTGATCGAAATAAGAAAATGTCTGTTTCTCCATTGAATTAGACTTTTCGAATACTGAGATAGTGGGCGTGTTTAAGGGATCAAAGAGGAGTTAATGCAAATGTTCATCAATGAATGACGGTTGTGTTTCTAAAAATGTAAAGCCCATGCACGTTCTAAAACGTAGATAAAAGACCTTGATCCACTAATGTCACCAAGTATTGGGTATATTAGTGCGGGGGGTAATGTTGGCTACATATTTTGTATAAACCAATTACAATTCAACATGCAGCAAAATAAGGGTAATACGGGAAGACTATTCAAGTTTTCGATCGTGATCGTACACGTGGCATTTAGTATTGGTTCTTACAAGATCTGCGTAGCACTGGATCAGCAAAGGATGCAAAGTGATGTGGCTTCAACAGTTACTCACATTTAAATTCAAAAATCAGGAGGGAAGCCTAACTGCAAGTGATGGCATAGTGGAGCTAAGTACAAGGCAACATGATCAGCGATCATGGAGGAACGATTCGACGGTTAGAAGTGCAATTCGATGGTCATCCTTGAGAAGTATAAATAGCAGAGAAGGCCCCAGAAAAAAACTCCAGACTCAGATCCAAAAAATCAATTTTATTCTACTTTATTTCTTTTCTAGTTTTACATTTCTTGTTCTTTACATTCCTGTACTTTAAAATTCCTGTATTGCACTTCGTTCATAGAAGTAGTTTCAAGTAGATTGTTACTGTAAACCTCTACGAGGCTGAATTGGATCATTGTAAGTCTTTCGTTTTGCTTAATGAAATACTGGACTTATTTTTCAATTAATCATTGTCAGTTTATTTTTCCTAAGCAAAGTCACCAGTAAAAGTCCTCTTCATTGAGGTTAAAAGAACTAAAACACAATCGTCTGATAATTGGTTGGCAATTAATTTTCTGTAAGGACTGATTGATCCTTACTGGCACGCTCACAATTACAAAAATAACCTTCGAAAGTCAAAAAGCCAACAATATGACTTGATACAAGAAATTTCCTGTGAGGAGTAAACAAAGATTTATTTGGCACAAAAAATTAGTAGTTAAAAAAAAGATAATAGGGATAGAAAGGTTACGCTAAAAATTAAAATTTTAATAAAAATACGTGAATAAATAGTATAATCATTTTTTTCCAAAAAAAAAGTGTCAGCATTCTTTTAATTTTTTAGTTGGTGGGGAAAAAATCATAAAGAAAGGAAAGCATTAATTGATAAATTAAAGGTAGTTTAATAATTAATTAAGGAAGAGGAAAGTATCCTTTGTCTTCTCCTTTGTCTCATTCCTCCCTTTGCATTGTAGGGAATTTTTATTTTTTGTGTTTTTTTTAACAGCGGTGTTATATGCACTAATGAGTGTACTAATTAGTGTATCAATTAATATTATAATATTATTACTGACCATATTTATTATACATATTATAAATATTTAAAACTTTTAAAATAATATGACATTATCTATTAATACATTAATTAATACATATAACATTTTTTTTTTTTTAGTTCCTCCCCTCTCTTTCTTGTACCAAATGGACCACACATTACAAGTTTAGAAATTGAAGTCCCAAGATAGGTACACTACTTTTCACAACCCCATTGGTTGGTCATCATGATGAGGAGCATTGAAATGCAATAAGCGTGTACTTTAATTCAGGTCTGGCAGATTAAATTGAAAAAAGGGAAAGTGCTCCCACTAATTAGGTGGCAGTGTGTTTCACCAGTAATGATGTGATGTTTTAATTTTAGAGTTGTATTTTTTTTTTTTTTTACCTTTTTAGTGCATTAATGCTATTAGTGGTGGTGTTTTTAGTGAGATGAATCATTATTGTTGAAAAAAATTATTAGTGTGATAATGGTTAGTAAAAAAATTATTATTATAAAAATTGTTAGTGAAGAATTAAATAAAAATATGTTTGTTTTGATAATAATATAAGAGATGGTTAGTGATGAGTTATTAAATTATTTTTATATAAAATACATAAATAATTATTTTTATATTAAAAAAATTAAAACAAATATTAAAATAAACAAGTACACTTGGTAAAAAAAATTAAAATTAAAAAAATACAATTTTTATATAAAATGAACTCAATCTTATCACTATTTTCTTAATCTCAGCCAAGCTAATCCCTCTACTGAGGGAAATTACTAAGTCCCTTGGACTATCAATCTGTCCTCTCATTTAACTACCAAATATGTTGTGGGTGGGACCCATAACTATTGTAGTCTAATCCGGCCACTCAAGTTGCAAAACAAACATAGCCTTAATTTCTTATATAAACAGAAAATTAATTCCATACTATGTATACATATATGAAGAAATTTATTGTATATTCTTACAAAAATACATATAGTAAGAAGGTTATGATTTTATGTAACGTAATTATAAATATTTGTAGTGTGTTAGGAACTTCAATTTTATTCCAAAGTAGGCAAGCAATCAAGGATTAAATATTTTGATCAAAAAGAAAAATCGAAGAATATTTTTGGATCACTGGATAAAAAAATTTAATGCGATGGAAGGTAAAATATTTTTTTAGTCACTGAACTTCATTTTTATGACATAGAAGAAAAATATATTTTTTTGGGCCCGTAGATGGGCCATCTATCATGAAAGGCAAAATATATTACGCCTCTGTTTGGAAGATGGTTTGAATGGATTTGGGATTATTTTAACCACAAAAAATAAAATAGATTTTTTAATTCAATAAGACAAAATATCATCTCTAACTCATAATCATTACATTCTTTCTCTCACAAAAAAGCTAAAAAAAACCAAAAACTCTTCCCAAACCAAGCATTTTAGTCCAAGGCTAAAATAGCCTAAAAAGCCAAAAAGTCAATCCACTTCCCAAACGAAGGTTAAGATGGGTTTCGCTCTCCCGTGTTGGTCATTTTAATTTGAGAGAAAGTTTGAGTTGGCAGACTTATTTTGAAATCAATTTTGGTGATTTAAATCGTTTATTTTTTAAGATTTATTAAGGAAAATATTCATGTAAAAAATCAAGATTGGACATCAATAATTATATATTTGAATTTGTTAGACTTATTTATTTTGATGAATTATTTAATTATGTTTTAATTTATTTAAAAGAGAAAAATAGAATCCAAAATTTATTTTGATGATTTATTTAATTATATTTTAATTTATTTGAAAAAGAAAAATAGAATCAAAATTTATTTTGATGATTTATTTGAAAGAGAAAAATAGAATCAAAATTTATTTTGTCCCATTATTTCTCACATAAACCTTTATTCTAAATGTTGTTAGAATGTATTTAATATTTGATTAAATCAGGAGTTCAAACAGCCCAAAACAAAGGTTCAAATAGTCCAACACAGCAGCAGGCCAAAAGGTTCAAATGGAAGATATTCAAATTTATAATGATGGAGTGGAAGATATTCAAATTAGTAATGATGGAGTACAACGGCTATAAATGGCTATAAGTTTCATTATATATACCAAAGCCTCTAATGTAAATAAGTTACTACAAAAAATCAGAAAATATTCTTTGATCTATAATCACTCACATTTATTCTCTGAAAAAATTTCTGAGAAGTGTTCTTTAATTTTTGTTTGCATCCTCTTTCAGAAATTATACACTGAGCCTTATAGCATTAAGTTCATCTTTCTTGTGTGAGGTTTACAGAAAATCCAAAGCTTCATTTTTATATCTATCTTTGAGAAATAATTCTTGTAGCTTTCTGTAAAAGCAAAAATACCTTCTTTTCAACCTTGTAAGAGTGTAGTACACTCAGTATTCTTGACTTAGAAAGTATGTGTAAAATCCGTGGAGGATTGCTCCATTTGTAAAGAGGTTGTTAGCACCCCGTGAAGCTAGAGCATAGTGGAAAATCTCAAGTGAAGCTTGAGGAGTGGACGTAAGTCGAGTTGAAACCAAACCACTATAAATTTGTTTGCGTCTCTCTCCTTTATCTCTTTATTTTATTTAAATTGCTGCAGTTATATTTCACATTTACATTGTGCTAAAATCATTAACTGACATAGTTGTTAGAACACTTGTTTTAATTATTTTTATTTCAATAACTATATTTATCTATTGTGCTAGTCATAATTTTTATTAGGGTATTATTAATTTTTAATTGTAAAAACGTAATTCACCCTCCTCTTCGGTTGTCTTTTGGGTAACAATTGCTATCAGAGTCTAGACTCTTATTTTAGATTTAACCATCTAGGAGTTTCGATCCATGGCAACCTTAGCTGAAGGACAAGCCACAAATAGGCCACCATTATTTGACGAAAACAACTATAGTCATTGAAAGGATAAAATGACCCTATACCTACAAGCCACTGATTATGCCATGTGGATTATTGTCACTAAAGGTCCAAAAATTCCTACCAAATTAGTAGACAATATTAGTGTACCTAAAACTGAAGATGAATGTAATGAGAGAGATCATAAATTATTGCAAGCCAATGTTAAAGCCAAACTCACCCTTGTTTGTGGATTAGACTCTAAGGAGTATAATAGAATTTCAAGTTGTGATTCGGCAAAAGAAATTTGGGACAAGCTTGAGGTAACGTATGAAGGTACAAACCAAGTGAATGAATCTCGTATTGATATGCTTGTTTGATGAATCTATTTCAAGTATGTTTACTAGATTGACTGAAATTGTAAACTCTTTGAAATCTCTTGACAAAACTTATACTAACAGTGAGTTGGTAAAAAAAATTCTTAAGTGTTTACCAAAGAATTGGGAAGCAAAGGTCACGGCCATTATAAAAGCCAAAAATCTCTTCACACTTGGATTGGATGAGCTTATGGGTTCCCTTATAACTCATGCGATCACCATGAAAGGACATGAGGATGTTGGGGAAAAAAAAGTGAAATTGCATTCAAAGCCTTATCAAATGAAGAAGAACATGAAAACTCCAGTGAGGATGAAAGCTATGTTATGTTTAGTAGAAATCTCAAAAAGCACTTCAAGAAAAATAATTATGAAGGAAGAAGACCTTTCAAGAAAGAGTACAACAAAGATAACAAGAAAGAGTCTATAATTTGCTATGAGTGCAAAAATCCTGGACATATGAAGATGGATTGTCCAAAATTGAAGAATCATGGAAAAGACTACAAAAGAAACAAAAAGGCCATGGTAGCAACTTAGGGAGAAAGTGAAGATAAAAGCTCAAGTGATGAAATTGAAAATGAAGTAGCCAACTTGTGCCTCATGGCTCTTGAAGATGAAGACTCTACTCAAGATGAGGTAACTACTCTTTATGAAGGACTTGAAAGTGCATTCCATGAACTAAAAAATGAATTTAGAAAAGTTTGTGCCAAAAATAATGTGTTAAAAAAATATGTTGCATCTTTATCTAGTAATGTAGAAGAATTAAAGAAAGAAAAAATTATTTTGAAAAATGATTTTGACACTATCTGCTTTAAAAAACAATATTGATGATTTAACAAAAACACTTGAAAATTTTGTAAAAGGCAGAAATAATCTCAACATGCTTCTTAAAAATCAAAGATGTGTTTTCGATAAAGCAGGCATTAGATATGACCTTATTAAGAAACAAAAGAATCTCAATGCAATTTTTGAAAAAGCACCTCTCATGACACACCCTTATATTACTTATCATTATTGTAGAAAGAAAAGCCATTATATATCTTATTATCCATTCAAAAAAAATATGAACATAGGAATTAAAAAGATTTGGATTATTAAGGGATCTAACAAAACTAACCAAGAAGTACCCAAGAAACTATGGGTACCAAAAACCAACACTTGATTGTCATATTATAGGTTTGTTTTAAGTTCAAAGCTAAAGAAGGGAAGTGATACCTTGGTAGTGGATATTTCAGACACATGACTGGAGATAAATCATTCTTTACTAAACTATCATCGAAAGATAGAGGATTTGTTACTTTTGAAGACAACAAGAAAGAAAAAATTATCGGTATTAGCAGCATCAGTATTTCTCCTTACCCTTCTATTGAAAATGTTTTACTTATTGATGGACTTAAGCATAACTTACTTAGTATTGGTCAATTATGTGATAAAGGTAATTGAGTTATTTTTGATAAATCGCATTGCACAATTGAAAGTACAAATGATCATAAAGCTTTATTCATTGGTAATCGTCATAATAATGTTTATGTTTTTCATCTTAATGATCTCTATGCTAGTGATGTTAAATGTTTATATGTTAATAATGAAAATAGTTGGTTATGGCATAGAAGACTTGGTCATACTCATATGGATTTAATTGCTAAACTTTTGAGAAAGGATTTGGTCGTTGGACTTCCAAAAATTAAATTTGAAAAAGATCATCTTTGTACTGCTTGTCAACAAGGAAAACAAACTAAAACATTATTTAAATCGAAATCTCATATTTCCACAACTAGACCTTTACAACTATTGCATATGGATTTATTTGGTCCCTCAAGGACATCTAGTCTAGGTGGTAAATGTTATTGTCTTGTTATTGTTGATGATTATTCAAGATTTACATGAGTTATGTTTTTATCACACAAAAATGAAACATTTTCTTCTTTCACAAAACTCTGTCGTAGAATTCAAAATGAAAAAGGCTTTCTTATAACTAGTATTCGAACCGACCATGGTAGAGAACTTGAAAATGAGAAATTTGAATTGTTTTGTGATGAGAATGGCATTGGACATAATTTTTCAACACCTAGAACTCCTCAACAAAATGGTGTAGTAGAAAGGAAGAATAGAACTTTAGAAGAGATGAGTAGAGCAATACTTTGCGAAAATAATCTTCCTAAATATTTTTGGGCCGAAGTCGTTCACACCGCATGCTATATTTTAAATCATGCATTAATTAGACTTATTCTAAAAAAGACTCCTTATGAACTTTGGCATGATAGAAAGCCCAACATTAGTCACTTGCATTTTTTGGTTGTAAATGTTTTGTGCATAATAATGGTAAGGATAACTTAGGTAAATTTAATTCAAAATCTAATGAAGTAATTTTTCTTGGCTATTCCTGAACTAGCAAAGCTTATCGTGTTTTTAATAAAAGAACTCTTGTTGTGCAAGAATCTATACATGTGGTATTTGATGAAACTAACATCTCTACTCAAATGCAAATTGTTAGTGATAATATAGGTTTGGAACCAAATGTGGAAGATTCAAGTATCTACAAAGAAGAGAACCAATCATGTAAGTTGAACAAATAAATTAAACAACGTATTCTCCCACCTCAAGAAGAAGGAGGAAACAATAATGATTTGCCAAGAGAATGGAAGTTTGTTCATACTCACCCTAAGGATTTTACCCTAGGTGACCCTACAAAAGGTATCGAAAATCGCTCTTCACTTAGAAATATTTATAGTAACTTGGCTTTTCTTTTTCTCTCACAGATTGAGCCTAAAAACTTTCAAAAAGTCGAATTCAATGAACATTGGATGATAGCTATACATGAAGAGCTTAACCAATTTGAGAGAAACAAAGTGTGGGAACTTGTGCCAAAACCTAAAGATCATACCATTATCGATACCAAATGGATCTTTCGAAACAAGCTTGATGAATCCGGCACAATTATAAGAAACAAGGCTAGACTTGTTACACAATGATACAATCAAGAAGAAGGTATTGATTTCGATGAAACCTTTGCGCCGGTTGCTAGATTAGAAGCCATTCGCATGTTACTTACATTTACATGTTTTAGATATTTCAAACTTTATCAAATGGATGTAAAAGGTGCATTTCTTAATGGTTTTATAAATGATGAAGTTTATGTTAAACAACCACCAGATTTTGAAGATCATGCTTTTCCAAATCATGTTTTTAGACTGTCAAAAGCTTTATATGGTTTGAAACAAGCACCTCGTGCATAGTATAAACGATTAAGTAAATTTTTGATTGAAAATAATTTTTCTAAAGGAACGATTGACACAACACTTTTTGTTAAAACTAAAAATGATGATTTACTTATTGTGCAAATATATGTGGATGACATTATATTTGGTGCTACTAATGAAACCTTGTGTAAGGAATTTGCTAAGTGTATACAAGGTGAGTTTGAGATGAACATGATGGGGGAGCTAAATTATTTCCTTGGACTTCAAATCAAACAATGTAAGGACGAAATTTTTATCAACCAAGCTAAGTACACAAAAGAACTACTCAAAAAATTTGGTATGTATGACTCAAAAATAGTTTGAACACCTATGAGCACATCCATTAAGCTAGACAAAGATGAAAAAGGTAAGTCCATTAATCAAACAAAATATCGAGGTATGATCGGCTCACTTCTTTATTTAACTGCAAGTAGACCCGATATTATGTTTAGTGTTTGTATGTGTGCTAGATATCAATCAAATCCTAAGGAATCACATCTCAGTGCTGTTAAAAGAGTTTTTAGATATCCTGTTGACACTCAAAATTTGGGACTATTTTATCCTAGAGGTGTTGCATTTGATTTAATTAGTTACTCGGATGCCGACTTTGCCGGATTCAAACTTGATAGAAAAAGCACCAGTGACACTTGTCACTTTCTTGAAAACTCATTAGTATCTTGGTTTAGCCAAAGTAAAATTATGTTGCTTTATCAATGACCGAAGCTGAATATATAGCTTCCAGAAGTTATTGTGCCCAAATACTTTGGATGAAACAATAATTGGAGGACTTTGATTTGCATTATGATCATATCCCTATTAAATGTGATAATACTAGTGTCATCAATTTAAGCAAAAATCTGGTTCAACACTCACAAACAAAACATATTGAAATTCGACATCATTTTTTAAAAGATCATGTTCAAAAAGGGGATATTGTACTTGAATTTGTAAACACCGACAAGCAATTTGCGGATGTTTTCACAAAACCCCTAAGCAAGATCGCTTCAATTTTAGTCGTGGCGAGTTTGGAATGTCGATTTCTACTTAAAAGGTTTTGTTGTGACTGTGAAACTTGAATTTTTGTTAAAATGATATATATGTATTGCTACATTGATATGGACAAATTTTATCAGTTGAATGCTGTCAAGTCCTTCATATATTTATTATCCTTAATAGTTTGCTATTCACAACTATGTATTTTGTTCTGCATCTTGAGCTTAATTTAATTTTGCATACATTGATTTTTATTTTTTTTTGCTATTAGGCTTAATTTCGTTTATTTTTTTATTATTATTATTATTATTTTTTCCGTTTCACTAATAGGCTTCATTTCCTTTATTTATTTATTTCTTTTTTCTTTTTTCTTTTCTTCCCATTATTATTTTTTCTTTTCCATTATTTTTTTGTTTTGCCATTAGGCTTAAGTTTTATATATTATTTTCTGCACTTTAATTTCATCATCCGTGCTTAAAAAAAGAATATATATATATACATAAAAACAAAAACCGAAATGAAGAAAACAAAAACAAACTTAAAATAACAATATTTACATTTAAAAAAAAAAAATCTTCATTCTTTTTTCCGGCCATTGGCCGACCTCACTTCCTCGCCTCTTCCACCGCTCTTTTCTTCTTTTTATCACCTTAGGAGGCCCTTGAAGGCCTTGCTCCCATGCTTTTGTCGAGAGCAACAACTCCTCGCTGACTATTAAAGGCCAAGAACGACGTTACTCCAAATCGGGCCATGGAGGTGGTCTTCCGTTTAAACTCTTTATTTTCAGCCTTCAGTGCGCCTATTTCTACTTGCGCATCCTTATACATGCGCCGGAGCAGAGAGAGTTAGGCGTTGACCTGATGGAGCTCAATCGTCTTGTTCTACAGTCGGTGAGCCAATTTTGTGACTGCAGTCACCGTTTCCATACAGGACGTCAGTGTGAAATGATTGGCTTCAATGTCTGATTGAGCTGCCATTATTTACTCAATCGACATCATAGGAAGGTTGGGAAGAGTAGGGGCCCGGGCACTAGGCCCAGTAGCACTTACGGGATCATTCAGGTCCGGAAAGAGAGTAAGGGGACGGGATGAGGCCATGAAGTAGAAGAGAGAAATGTAATCGAAAGGAGGGTTGTTTTTGGCAGCCTTTCTACTCTGCTCAGTCTCTCTGTTTTGTCTCTCGAGAAAGAAGAAGATCGAAGAGAATGATAAAGAAGAGATAGAAGAGAGTGAGGTGAAGAAGAAGAAGCAGACGAGTGTGATTAAGAAGAAGGCTGAAGAGAAGAAGACAAGGAGGGAGAGATAGCCGAGACGAGCGGCAATCGAAAAGAGCTGCTTTTGTCGGCCAATGACGCAAAAGCCAAGCCACGTGGCAACCGCGTTTTGCAAAAAAAGAAAGAGACGCGGGAGAGTTGTATGTGTATGTATATATGTATATATATGTTTTGATTATCTATTTTTTGATGCCATTTATCCCTATCATTTTCCTCCTTCTCCTTCAAATTCTGACCCATGATTTCCTTTTGATAATGTCACGGGGGGAGAAAACTTATGATGTTATGTATTATGGTATTTTTTTTCAAATTATGGTATTATTTTCAAACTAATCTAATATTATGTATTTATAGTTTGATATTTTAATCTCATATCATGTCTCTCATTAAAGCTTATTTATTACACATGTGCTAACCTATATATTTAGAAATGAATTCAGGGAGCATGACTTGAGGGGGAGCTTTTCTTACTCCCAAATCAAATCAAAAAATTAGTGTGTGCCATCATCAAAAAATGGGAGATTGTTAGACTTATTTATTTTGATGATTTATTTAATTGTGTTTTAATTTATTTAAAAGAGAAAAATGGAATCCAAAATTTATTTTAATGATTTATTTAATTATGTTTTAACTTATTTGAAAGAGAAAAATAGAATCCAAAATTTATTTTGATGATTTATTTAATTATATTTTAATTTATTTGAAAGAGAAATAGAATCAAAATTTATTTTGATGATTTATTTCAAAGAGAAAAATAGAATCAAAGTTTATTTTGTCCCATTATTTCTTACTTAAACCTTTATCCTAAATGTTGTTAGAATGTATTTAATATTTGATTAAATCAGGAATTCAAACAGCCCAAAACAAAGGTTCAAACAGCCCAGCACAGCAGCAGGCCAAAAGGTTCAAAAGGTTCAAGTAGAAGATATTCAAATTTATAATGATGGAGTGAAAAATATTCAAATTAGTAATGATGGAGTACAACGGCTATAAATTCAAATGAATACAACGACTATAAACGGCTATAAGTTTCACTACAACAAAAAAGGTCTATGGTGACGAAAATGCTTGACGAAAAAATATTTCGTCTCCAAATATGCATGTTTTAGTGATGAAAATAAGATTTCGCCTCCAATTGTATTATTTTTAGAGACGAAAACCAAATTTCGTCACCAAATGCTTAAAATCAAATATAACAATAGGTGGCGAAAATTTTATTCGTCTCTAAATTTTATTTTTCGTCACAAAACAATTTCCCGCCCTTGGAAAATTTGATAGAAGATTTGGCGCCATTTTGGAGACGAAATTTGTCGTCACCATTGTAAAAAATTTTAGAGAGGAAATAATTTCATCTCCAAATGTATTATTTTTAGAGAGGAAAACCAAATTTCGTCACCAAATGCTTAAAATCAATAAAAAATACAAGAAATCTAGGCTATTGTGACAAAATTTGGTGACAAATTTTTTTTTGTCTTAAAATTTAACCCAAAGATAACGAAATATTAATTTTGTCGTTTGTTTTAATTTTTCTCAAAAGTATAGGAGACGAAAACAAAATTTCGTGTGCAAAAATGAGGCACCAATTTCATTTGCGAATTATTTTAGCTCATTGGAGACGAACATTTTTGTCACAAAATATAATTTTTTTTTGTGACGAACGTAATTCGTCGCCAATAAATTCCATACCTATTAAACGATGTCGTTGCATATTTCTATTTATTAGGCGACAAATATATTTTTGTCTGGGAAGAATAAGTTATGGAAGACGAAAATATTTCGTCACCAATAAACACTCCATCATGCAGACAATGTCATTTCATCTTTCTATTAAATAGGCGACAAATATGTTTTTGTTTCAGAAGAATAAGTTGTGGAAGACGAAAATATTTTGTCACTAATAAATTCTAATTGATTACGTGACGAATATATTTTTCCTCTCATAAGATTAAGTCGTGGAAGACAAAAATATTTCATCACCAATAATAAATTCTTTGTTCTAGTATTGAAGGATACAAAAATATTTTATCACTAATCATTTCTCTTTATTAAAATGCCGTGAAACTGTGACCCCAAGAGATACACTCTGACGCTTATCACTCATTTTCATGTACACGGACCTTGAAGTCGTGACCAAAGAAAACATTTTCTACAAACCCTCATTTCTCTCTCGCACTTGAGTCTACTCTTCTCTCACAAGTATTGAAGTCGTGACTCAAAAAGACACTCTGTAAACCATTTCTTCTATTTCGCGCTAAAGCCCCTCTCTTCTGTCTCACACTTAAGCCCTTCGTGCATGCTAGCATTGAAGCTATTATCCAAGAAGGTACCCTATGCAAACCCACTATTCTTTCTCACAATGAAGGCCCCTCTTGCACGGAAGCACTTTTTCTCATTGTCTGAACCAACTCTATTCCTTTCGTCTAGAACACTCATTTCAGAAAAATCGAAGGTCAAAACCTCTCTCCACAAAATAAGAAAAAGAAAAAGATAATTAATGTAGCTATTTTTTTTGTGAGAAAAAATACAGAGAAACAAATAATAAAAAATTTGTAATTTTCAAAATTAATAGAAAGCATTACCTTGTTTAGTATGGAGTTTTCAATAATTAATTTTTAAATTTTGGTGATAAAATTTATTTTTGTTTAGAACGTAACCCAAACATGACCAAATATTACTTTTGTCGTTTCTTTTAATTGTTCTCAAAACTATAGGAGACGAAAAAATAAATTCGTCAGAAAAAAAGAGGCGCCAATTTTTTTTCTTGTTGGCGCCAATTATTTTAGCTCATTAGAGACGAACATTTTTGTCACAAAATTTAAAGTTTTTTTGCGACAAAAGGCATTCATCACCAATAAATTCCAAACTTATTAGGCGATGTCGTTTCATTTTCTTATTTATTTGGTGACAAATATATTTTTTGTCTAGGAAGGATAAGTTATGGGAGACGAAAATATTTTGTCACCAATAAACCCTTCATGCTCGTTTTGTCTTTCTGTTAATTAGGCGACAAATATATTTTTGTCTCGGAAGGATATGTTTTGGGAGACGAAAATATTTCGTCATTAATAAAGTCTCCATGTGTCGTGTTGCATTTTGATTGATTGTGTGACGAATATATTTTCGTCTCATAAGGTTAAATTGAAGGAGACGAAAATATTTCATTGCCAATAAATTCTCCATCCCCACACAACGTTGTTTTTGTATTTTTGTTGATTAGGCAACGAACATATGAGTTCGAGACGAAAATATTTTATCACTAATTATTTCTCTTTATTAAAATGCCGTTAGAAACTAAGAGACACTCTTACCTTAATCACTTACTTTCACACACACACAAATACTAAAGTCGTGACCCGAAAAGACACCCTCTACAAATCCTCATTTCTCTCGCACACTTGAGTCTCCTCTCTTACAAGTATTGAAGCTGTGACTCGAGAAAACAATCTCTATAAACCATCTCTTCTATTTCGCACTGAAATTCCTCTATTCTCTCTCACATTTAAGCCGTTTGTGCATGCAAACATTATTATCCAAGAAGACATTTTGTGCAAAGTTACTATTCTTTCTCACAGTAAACACCTCTCCACAAAAAGAAAATAATAATAATAATAATAATTAAACAAGGAAACAAAATACAAGAAATCTAGGCTATTGTGACAAAATTTGGTGACGAAATTTTTTGTCTTAAAATTTAACCCAAAGATGACAAAATATTAATTTTTGTCGTTTGTATTAATTTTTCTCAAACGTATAGGAGACGAAAAAAAATTTCGTCTGCAAAATTCAGGCGCCAATTTCATTTGCATTGGCGCGAATTATTTTAGCTCATTGGAAACGAACATTTTTGTCACAAAATATATATATTTTTTGCGATGAACGTAATTTGTCACCAATAAATTCCCTACCTATTAAACAATGTCGTTGCATATTTCCATTTATTAGGCGACAAATATATTTTTGTCTAGGAATGATAAGTTATGGGAGACAAAAATATTTCATCACCAATAAATACTCCATCATGCAAACGATGCCGTTTCATCTTTCTATTAAATGGGCGACAAATATATTTTTATCTTTGAAGAATAAGTTGTGGGAGATGAAAATATTTCGTCACTAATAAATTCCGATTGATTGCGGGATGAATATATTTTCGTCTCATAAGGTTATGTTGTGGAAGTCAAAAATATTTCGTCATCAATAATAAATTCTCTGTTCTTGTATTTAAGGAGACAAAAATATTTTATCACTAATTATTTCTCTTTATTAAAATGCTATGATTTTGTGTTTCGAAGCACTGAAACCGTCACCCCAAGAGACACACTCTAACCCTTATCACTCATTTTCATGTGCATGGACACTCAAGTCATGACCCAAGAAGACACTTCCTACAAACTCTTATTTCTCTCTTGCACTTGAGCCTACTCCTCTCTCACAAGTATTGAAGTCGTGAAGCAAGAAGACACTTTGTAAACCATTTCTTTTATTTTCGCACTAAAGCCCCTCTCATATGTCTCACACTTAAGCCTTTCATGCATGTCAGCATTGAAAGCTATTATCCAAGAAGGCACCCTATACAAAACCGACTATTCTTTCTCATAGTGAAGGCGCCCCTTGCATAAGCACTTTTTCTCATTGTCTGAACCAATTCTACCATTTCCATCTAGAACACTCATTTTAGAAAAATCGTAGGTCAAAACCCCTCTCCACAAACAAAAAAAAAAGAAGAAGAAGATAATTAATGTAGCTTTTTTTTTTTGTGTGAGAAAAAAAAAACAGAGGAAAAATTAATAATAATTTTTTAATTTTCAAAATTAATAAAAAAAACATTACCTTGTTTAGGATGGAGTTTTTATAGCGACTCCGGTCTTTTCCCATTTGATTATTGTATTGGACTTATGT
The DNA here is from genome assembly GCA_036172215.1 of Camellia granthamiana. Classification (NCBI taxonomy): domain Eukaryota; kingdom Viridiplantae; phylum Streptophyta; class Magnoliopsida; order Ericales; family Theaceae; genus Camellia; species Camellia granthamiana. The sequence goes on along the minus strand of CM069912.1, from coordinate 120,221,477 downwards.
TCCGTGGATTCCGTTGTCATATTATTGTTGTTGTCATCCTTTAACGTCATTGTTTGAGTCTTAGGGTGTGTTAGACCTGTTTCGAGTGGGTGGTTTGAGTCTGGGATCAAACCCCAGATTTTTGAAGTTTCGGCCTTTCCGCTCGAGCGGACCTTCTTGCGCTCGAGCGGAGATTGCACACTTCCAGTATTGTTGAACCCTGCAAAACTTCTGCAGGTGTGATATCTACGCTCAAGCGGGATTTCTGAGCTCGAGCTGGTTGAGCTCGAGCGGTATTGTTGACGCTCGAGCGGGTAGTGTGTTCTTCGCGGGGGTTCTGGAATGGGGGAATTTACGCTCGAGCGGTTATCATTGCGCTCGAGCGGACCTTGTTTTGTTCTTTACGCTCGAGCGGCGTGTTGTACGCTCGAGCGGGCCTGTCAAGTTTAAATACGCAGCAGCGTGTTTCAGATCAGTTTTTCAGCCCCTTTCAGTTTTTAAAACCCTAGGTTACGAGTTTTCTCTCTCCCAACTCATCTTCTCTCCTAGGTTTCATCTATTTAGAGTGAGTATCTAACCTAGTTCCTTCATTAAAAAGGTAGAGTGGGTCGAGGGCTTCCATTTAATCTAAACGGTTGTTGATTTGGAGCACTTTGGAGTTTGGGCTATCATCTCCGTCTTCTTCTTTTCGGGTTCTTGCTTCGAGGTAGGGATTTCCTACTCCATTTATACGTTTTAATCCTAAGTGTTGGTATTTTGGTATGTGGGGGTAGTTTGGTAATTTTGGGAGAAACCTTAGGGTTTTGGCTTAGATTAATTTGTATAATTAATTTAAGGGAAAAATGTGGAATTGGGTTTAATTCATGAAGTTGGGAAAATTATGAGATTAAGGATATAGTTGGGTAGTTTAAATGCTTACCTATGAGAATGTTGATTTTACATTCATTGTTGTATTTATTTCTTGTTTAGAAATAACTGTTTTGGGCTATCGGTGGAGGATAGTCGTGATTGTTGTAGACCTTGCATGTGGCTTAGGTATAACTGGAATTAAGTCACATATGTTGACTGTTGAATTAATACAGAACATTACTTGTATTGATTATGTGTTGTATAGGGCAATTGTGTGTTTCATTGCATATGCATGTTGTTTGGAGAAGATAGGGGATGAACTCCACGGTTTAGGGGAAGATAGGGGATGTACCTCTAAACCGGATTTGTTGGGAGGAGATAGGGGATGGACTCCAGTAGCATCACTCATATGTGTGCTTATTGATAATAGCAATATTGCTATTTGTTGTTGATATGATACATCATTATAATGTGTATCAGTTGGAAGTATGGAAGTGTTGTGGTTTGAGCTTTAGTCTTAATGATTTTGTGACATCTGGATCACTATTATAGTTGGCCAGGTTCTGAGCCAAAATGATATAATTGGAAGGGTTGAATAAACATTGGAAAGTGAAAGGTGTCATAGACAATATGTCGTAGACAATGTAGACATTCGTGTCATGAAATTGGAAATTGATTATCTTGTGTTAACCACGTATTGAATGCTAATGCTTTAGTTAATTCTTATGCTTGGTTTAGTATTTTTCTACTGGGCTGTGGCTCACCCTATATGGGAACTTCATTTTCAGGTTCAGGTGGTTCACTACCTCCAAGGACTTAGCTTGTGAGGATTTGGACTCGAAGACTTGCTTTATTTTATTTGTTTTATTTGAACAACTTGTAAACTTTCAAGCCTAGGGCTTTATTTTTTTTTGAGTTAGAACTCATGGAATTGTGTCCAAGTGTTGGCTTGGCAAGATGTAAGCCCATAGGGCATTTATTATGATGTTTTTATTTTACGGTACTCTGATGAATGAAATAAGATACTTTAATTCCTTATAATTCCGCATGTTAATATTATGTATTATGGGTTTATTTTTTAGGGCGTTACAACTTGGTATCAGAGCGTACCGGGTTCGAATACTTTGGGTACGTGGGAAGTGATTAGAATCACAATGGGTTCGTCTCGTTTGATAGAGACTTAGTGTAATGTTATATGCTTATGTGATAACATGTTTATGTGACTATGTGGGTATGGAATGTAGTTTCTAGGATGTTGACTGGACCCTTGAGTCTCTGAAAGTCTTGTTGGAAAGGCACTTGATCAATGTTGTTTCCAACCGGAACTTTAGTGGCGCCTCGGGACTATCATTATCCAGGAATGAAATTCGTAGGTGCTTATGTGATTATGTGCTTACGTGGTGTGATTTATTGTTGTCCAATGTATTAGGACATGAGTGTTATAATTTTGGCACATTATTTAGAGTGCTAACGTCTTTATTTCCTTTATTAGGATGTCAGGACGAGGACGAGGTCGTGGTAGGCGTGGTAGGCAGGCCAGGCAGGAAGTGCCTATACCGGAGGAAATTCCGGCAGTTCAGGAGGGTGTTGGTCAGGCCAATGTGGCCGAGCCAGTAGGACAGCAGTTTATGGGTGCTTTGGCCCAAGGGATAGCAGGGGCATTTCAGGCGTCAGTTGACATTCTGAGGGCTGCGAATCCAGCCCAAGCTGTTGTTGCTGCAGATAGAGGACCTTCTTTTCTGAAGAGGGAATTCTTCCGGTCTCACCCGGACGAATTTTTAGGTGATCCTAGCGAGCCGCTTAAGGCAAACGAATGGCTCGAACAGACAACGAAAACGTTTGAGATGCTAGGCATCGAAGACGAGGCACTGAAGGTGACCTTGGCATCCTTCCAACTGAAGGGGGATGCGGGTCAGTGGTGGAAGTTCATCAAGGGTCGTATTGGGGGTACCTGGAAGGCTTTTGTTGATGCTTTTCAGGAGAAGTACTTGTCTCCAGCTGTTCAGGAGAAGTTGAGAGATCAGTTCCGCCATCTTGAGCAGAACAGTTTATCGGTGGCCGAGTTTGAGGCTGCATTCACTAGTTTGTCCAGGTTTGCACCTGAGTTGGTGGCGACTGAGGAACGCCGTTGCATTGAGTTTGAGAAGAAGTTGAGGCGTGGCCTCATGCTGAGAGTTGTTGGGTCTATGATTCGGGATTTTGGGCGTTTGGTTGATACAGCAGCCCATACTGAGATTATGATGCAGGAAGAGGGGGAAAAGCAGAAAGGCTCCAAGAGGAGTCAGGATGGCCAGAGTGATGGCAGGAGGCAGAGAGGTTTCGCTCCTCAGCAGCCTCAGAGTAGTTTTTCTAGATCCACTTTTCCAGTGCCGAGTGCTAGTTCTGGGAAAGGCAGTCATGGAGACATTACCTGTTTTAAGTGTGGCCAGCTGGGTCACAAGTCTCCAGTTTGTCCTCAGAGGGGAGGAGTTCAGAGAGCAGCATCTTCTTCGGCTCGATCTCAGAGCCAGAGTCAAGGCAGAGGCCCACTCTCTTGTTTTCAGTGCGGTCAGCCGGGGCACCTGAAGAGGTTTTGCCCGCAGTTGAGTGGCACACCTGGTGCATCGGGTTTGAGGCAGACTCAGAGTAGTCAGCCAACTCAGTCCGTTCAGGCCTCGAGGGCCAATCAGGGGGCTTCATCGTCCCAGTCTGTGCAGCAATCTTATGCTCCGAGGGGTGAGCAGGTTGATCAGAGGTCGTCTGGGCGTGTGTATGCTGTTACCGCGCAGGAACCTGTACCGGCTCCGTCGGTTGTGAGAGGTACCTTCTTGTTTTGCAATTCAGTTGCTAGTGTTTTGATTGATACGGGTGCATCTCATTCCTTTGTGTCTGCTGCATTTGCATCTATTTTGGAGTTGGAGTTAGCACAGTTAGCATCTCCTATTTGTGTAGTGTCACCTCTTGGGGGTGAATTGATCTTGAAACAAGGTGTTAGGGGTTGTGATATAGAGGTCGATGATCATAGAATCCCTTTTTCTTTTGTGGTTATGCCCATGAAGGGCTTCGATGTTATTTTGGGTATGGACTGGTTATCGTCATACCGGGCATTTATTAATTGCTACCGTCAGAGGGTCACTTGTTGTACCGTTAGCGGAGAACGTTTTCATTTTCTGGGGGACCGGGTTGGTAGTGTGTTACCACCGGGGTATGATCCGCGAGGGCGGAGTGAGTTAAGTAGTCTACTTGCTAGCCTTGAGAGTAGTGAGTGTGATGAGACTCAGACTGTGTTGCCGAGAGTGGCATGTGAGTACTCGGACGTGTTTCCCGAGGATCTTGTTAGTTTGCCACCTCATCGAGAGATTGAGTTCTCTATTGATCTAGTGCCCGGCACAACGCCGATTTCTATGGCACCTTACCGTTTTGCCCCAGCCGAGTTAGTTGAGTTGAAAGTTCAGCTCCAGGAGTTGCTAGATAAGGGCTATATACGTCCTAGTGTTTCGCCGTGGGGAGCACCGGCCCTCTTTGCTAAGAAGAAAGGTGGTGCGTTGAGACTGTGTATCGATTATCGAAAATTGAATCGGGCTACGGTTAAGAATAAGTACCCTATGCCTCGTATAGATGATCTGTTTGACCAGTTGAAGGGTTCCCGTTGTTTCTCTAAAATAGACTTAAGATCGGGTTACCACCAGTTGAGAGTCAGGGAGGAGGATATTCCGAAGACGGCATTCCGTACGCGGTATGGCCACTATGAGTTCCTGGTGATGCCGTTTGGGCTCACCAATGCACCGGTAGTGTTTATGGATTTGATGAACCGGATCTTCCGGGAATTCTTAGATCGTTTTGTGGTCGTCTTCGTGGACGACATTCTGATTTACTCACCTTCAGAGGAGGAGCACGAGGAACACTTGAGAGTGGTGCTTGAGTTACTTAGAGCCCATAAGCTTTATGCTAAGTTTGGGAAGTGTGAGTTCTGGCTAAAAGAGGTGAAGTTCCTAGGCCATGTAGTTTCTGGGGAAGGGGTGTCTGTTGATACGTCCAAGACAGAGGCAGTGCAAGATTGGGCACAGCCTAAGAGTGTGTTTGAGATCCGCAGTTTTCTGGGATTAGCTGGGTATTACCGTCGATTTGTGAAAGATTTCTCCAGGTTAGCTTCACCTTTGACTAGACTGACTCGGAAGGGAGTCAATTTTGTTTGGAGTGAGACTTGTGAAAAGTCGTTTCAGGAGCTGAAGGTTAGATTGACCACCGCTCCGGTCTTGATTATTCCGGAGAGAGGGTTGGGTTATGCAGTCTATTGTGACGCCTCACGAGAGGGTCTGGGTTGTGTGTTGATGCAAGAGGGGAAAGTGGTTGCCTATGGCTCACGTCAGTTGAAAATTCATGAGAAGAATTACCCTACGCATGATTTAGAATTAGCAGCTGTGATTTTTGCCTTGAAGATTTGGAGGCATTATCTGTATGGTGAGAAATTTGAGGTATTCTCCGATCATAAGAGTCTGAAATATCTGTTTACACAGAAAGACTTGAATTTGAGGCAGAGGAGGTGGATGGAATTTATTGAGGATTATGACTTCGAGTTGCACTATCATCCGGGGAAGGCCAATGTTGTGGCCGATGCCCTTAGCAGGAAATCTGTTGGTGACATAGCTAGTATAGCCATCCGAGAGTGGGAGATGTTGGGTGCACTTGGGGAGTTTGATTTGCTTTTGGGTGAATCCGTTGAGGCTGCGGCCTTGTTTTCTGTTGTTGCGCAGCCTACACTTGTGACTCGAGTGTTAGAGGCTTAGAGGGGTGATCTTGAGGTAGAATCGCTCCGAGAAAAGATTTCCATTGGGAAGGTTGAGAAGGGTTTGACGGTGTATCCCGACCTGAGTGTGAGATACCGAGACCGTTTGTTTGTGCCGGAGTCTTGCCGAGAGGAGGTACTTCGAGAGTTTCATCATTCGCGCCTTGCGGTGCATCCGGGAGGCACTAAAATGTATCGGGATTTGGGTCGCCAATTTTGGTGGCGAGGTATGAAGAGAGATGTGGCAGCTTTCGTGTCTAAGTGCCTTACTTGTCAGCAAGTGAAGGCTGAGCATCAGAGGCCAGCGGGTTTGTTGCAACCCTTGCCTATTGCCGAGTGGAAGTGGGAACATGTCACTATGGACTTCGTTGTGGGTCTTCCGAGAACTCAGCGGGGTAGTGATGCTATTTGGGTGGTTGTAGACCGGTTGACTAAGTCGGCGCACTTCATTCCTATGCGCGTTAGAGATTCAGTAGATCATCTTGCCGATTTGTACATTCGGGACATAGTGAGGTTGCACGGGGTCCCAGTGACGATCGTCTCAGATAGAGATCCTCGTTTTACTGCTAGGTTGTGGCAGAGTTTGCAGAGTGCCTTGGGTACTAAGTTGACCTTTAGTACAGCTTATCATCCTCAGACTGACGGGCAGTTCGAGCGTACTATTCAGATCCTCGAGGATATGCTTCGGGGTTGTGTCCTTGATTACAGTGGGACGTGGGAGAGGCACTTACCGTTGGTAGAGTTTGCCTACAACAACAGTTTTCAGTCTAGTATCGGTATGGCACCGTTTGAGGCCTTGTATGGCCGACCGTGTAGGTCACCAGTTTGTTGGGCCGAGGTGGGTGATGCACCTTTGTTGGGTCCGGAGTTAGTGAGGGAAACGACGGAGAAGGTTGAGCTTATCCGTAGGAGGCTTGTTACAGCCCAGAGTCGTCAGAAATCTTATGCCGACCGTAGGAGGAGACCTCTGATGTTTGAGGTAGGTGATCATGTCTTTCTGAAAATATCACCTAGGCGAGGTTTGATGAGGTTTGGGAAGAGCGGGAAGTTGTCCCCTCGCTTTATTGGTCCTTTTGAGATCCTTGAGAGAATTGGTGAGGCTGCCTATCGTTTAGCTTTGCCACCGCAGTTGTCCGGAGTTCATGACGTGTTTCATGTGAGTATGCTTCGGAAGTATGAGCCGGATCCATCACATGTGTTGGATTGGACTGACTTAGTGGTTGACGAGGATGTTTCATATGAGGAGAGACCGATACGAGTCTTGGATAGGCGGGATCAAGTTTTGCGAGGCAAAACCATCCCTTTGGTGAAAGTTTTGTGGAAGCATCACGGAGTGGAGGAAGCCACTTGGGAACGTGAATTGGAAGTCCGTGAGAAATATCCGGACATGTTTAGTGATTAGAAATCTTATATATAGATTTTTGTAATATTGTTGAACTTGAGAATTTTATATATGTCTTAAGTTGGAAAACATTGATAATGTTTTGAGTTTAATGTTAGCATTTTGAACTTGCCTTTTTATGGAAGTGGAATATAACATTTATATATTGAATGTGTTGTTTATATCTTGAGATTGAATATGATATGGAATTTGTTAACATTGAAAGGAATAATGCATAATAATGATGCAGGTTGAAATATATGTTGATTTATACATATTGTGAGATGCCTCTTGATAAGAGATGAAGTGACCGGGATTGAGTCAAGTTATTGTTTATTGTTTTATAATATCTTTGGGAATTGAGAAAACTTGTTTTTGGAAAACTTATGCTTAATTTCGGGGACGAAATTCTTTTAAGGGGGGGAGGTTATAGCGACCCCGGTCTTTTCCCATTTGATTATTGTATCTGGACTTATGTTCCGTAGATTCCGTTGTCATATTATTGTTGTTGTCATCCTTTAACGTCATTGTTTGAGTCTTAGGGTGTGTTAGACCTGTTTCGAGTGGGTGGTTTGAGTCTGGGATCAAACCCCAGATTTTTGAAGTTTCGGCCTTTCCGCTCGAGCGGACCTTCTTGCGCTCGAGCGGAGATTGCACACTTCCAGTATTGTTGAACCCTGCAAAACTTCTGCAGGTGTGATATCTACGCTCGAGCGGGATTTCTGAGCTCGAGCTGGTTGAGCTCGAGCGGTATTGTTGACGCTCGAGCGGGTAGTGTGTTCTTCGCGGGGGTTCTGGAATGGGGGAATCTACGCTCGAGCGGTTATCATTGCGCTCGAGCGGACCTTGTTTTGTTCTTTACGCTCGAGCGGCGTGTTGTACGCTCGAGCGGGCCTGTCAAGTTTAAATACGCAGCAGCGTGTTTCAGATCAGTTTTTCAGCCCCTTTCAGTTTTTAAAACCCTAGGTTACGAGTTTTCTCTCTCCCAACTCATCTTCTCTCCTAGGTTTCATCTATTTAGAGTGAGTATCTAACCTAGTTCCTTCATTAAAAATGTAGAGTGGGTCGAGGGCTTCCATTTAATCTGAACGGTTGTTGATTTGGAGCACTTTGGAGTTTGGGCTATCATCTCCGTCTTCTTCTTTTCGGGTTCTTGCTTCGAGGTAGGGATTTCCTACTCCATTTATACGTTTTAATCCTAAGTGTTGGTATTTTGGTATGTGGGGGTAGTTTGGTAATTTTGGGAGAAACCTTAGGGTTTTGGCTTAGATTAATTTGTATAATTAATTTAAGGGAAAAATGTGGAATTGGGTTTAATTCATGAAGTTGGGAAAATTATGAGATTAAGGATATAGTTGGGTAGTTTAAATGCTTACCTATGAGAATGTTGATTTTACATTCATTGTTGTATTTATTTCTTGTTTAGAAATAACTGTTTTGGGCTATCGGTGGAGGATAGTCGTGATTGTTGTAGACCTTGCATGTGGCTTAGGTATAACTGGAATTAAGTCACATATGTTGACTGTTGAATTAATACAGAACATTACTTGTATTGATTATGTGTTGTATAGGGCAATTGTGTGTTTCATTGCATATGCATGTTGTTTGGAGAAGATAGGGGATGAACTCCACGGTTTAGGGGAAGATAGGGGATGTACCTCTAAACCGGATTTGTTGGGAGGAGATAGGGGATGGACTCCAGTAGCATCATTCATATGTGTGCTTATTGATAATAGCAATATTGCTATTTGTTGTTGATATGATACATCATTATAATGTGTATCAGTTGGAAGTATGGAAGTGTTGTGGTTTGAGCTTTAGTCTTAATGATTTTGTGACATCTGGATCACTATTATAGTTGGCCAGGTTCTGAGCCAAAATGATATAATTGGAAGGGTTGAATAAACATTGGAAAGTGAAAGGTGTCATAGACAATATGTCGTAGACAATGTAGACATTCGTGTCATGAAATTGGAAATTGATTATCTTGTGTTAACCACGTATTGAATGCTAATGCTTTAGTTAATTCTTATGCTTGGTTTAGTATTTTTCTACTGGGTTGTGGCTCACCCTATATAGGAACTTCATTTTCAGGTTCAGGTGGTTCACTACCTCCAAGGACTTAGCTTGTGAGGATTTGGACTCGAAGACTTGCTTTATTTTATTTGTTTTATTTGAACAACTTGTAAACTTTCAAGCCTAGGGCTTTATTTGTTTTTGAGTTAGAACTCATGGAATTGTGTCCAAGTGTTGGCTTGGCAAGATGTAAGCCCATAGGGCATTTATTATGATGTTTTTATTTTACGGTACTCTGATGAATGAAATAAGATACTTTAATTCCTTATAATTCCGCATGTTAATATTATGTAATTTTTGAGGGCGTTACAGTTTTCAATAATTAATTTTAAATTTTTAATCTATATTTTTTTAGTGAACATTTTTTAATATTATAATTTTTTCTTCTTTTTTTTTTTTTTTTTTTGACTTTTTAATCCCTTTAATTTAGATGAGGGCAAATTGCAGCAGTTGTCCCGGTACTTTGGTCCTTGTGTCATATAAACGTTATGTGCCATATTTATATCTATCTATCTATCTATATATTATATAAGGAAAATGGGATTTTTAACTTACAAACCTTATGGGAGCTCCAATATTCCAATCTTAATTTTAAAAATTTTTGATTTAAAAAAAAAAAAGAACTCAGCATTTATTGACTTTTCCCAACCCACTTTTTGACTTCTCTCATACCTACTCCTACACCCTTTTCAACTTCTCCCATATACTATGGTTAGTGATGGGATTGTTAAATTATTTTTATAAAAAAAATTTAAAAAATAATTTGTATATTAAAAAAAATATCTAAAACAAATATAAATTCTTATTAAATCTATATATACATATATATATATATTATATAAGTAAAATGATGTTTCTAACCACAAGTCTTGTGAGAGCTTCAATATCTCAAACTAAAATTTATAATTTTTTGATTTTAAATAATTAAAAAAAATCCTCTATAGCTTTCATTCAAGCAAAATTACACTCTCTTCAACTTCACCCATACACTATGGTTATTAATGGGATTGTCAAATTATTTTTATCAACCAATCTTAATTTTCTAAATTTTTTATTTAAAAAAAAAAAAAAAAATCTCAGCATTTATTAACTCTTCCCAATTCACAAGCTTTTTTGACTTCTCTCATACCTACTCCTACACCCTTTTCAACTTCTCCTATACGTTATGGTTATTGATGGGATTGTTAAATTATTTTTATAAAAAAAAATTAAAAAAATAATTTGTATATTAAAAAAATATCTAAAACAAATATAAATTCTTATTAAATCTATATATATATTATAAGTAAAATGGGGTTTGTAACCACAAGTCTTGTGGGAGTTTCAATATTTCAAACTAAAATTTCTAATTTTTTGATTTTAAATAATTAAAAAATCCTCTATAGCTTTCATTCAAGCAAAATAAATAAATAATAATATTAATTAATTAATTAATTAATATCTCTTAATTTATGACTTTCAAATGGAAAGTTTATCAAATATATAAAATAAAAAATAGAAAGTACACCAATCCATTTCAAAATTCAAATTTAAGGGGCACTAAATATGGAAAGTATTTTATTAATTTAAATTTAAAATTATAATCATTTATCCCATAATACATAAGTTTTAAATAATGATATATTCCATGATTTATCTATATACTGTTATAATTTCAAAATATTGTCATTTCATTAAGGTTGAAAGTTGTAATTCTTTTTTTTTCATTTTTTTTCATTTTGTTTAATTTTTTGTTAATACGTGTTATGATATGATTGGTTTATAAATTAATTTTATATTCTGAAAATAAAATTTCAAATTGGGATTCTTACTTAAATTATGTTACTATAATTGGAATGAGATCCATATTCTTTCCTTAAATTTTGAATCATTTATTAAATTATAAAATAAAATTTCAAATGTGAATTCTTCTTCAAATTATATTACTACAATTAGAATGAGTTCAATATTTACATGTGTCATAATATTATTGGTTTAAATATAATTTGTGTTAAATACATGTGTTCAAATTATTAATCGCTATTAAAAAAAAATTTGTTTTAAATTTTATAAAAAAAAATTATATCCTTCTAAATTATAAGGACTTGAACAATAATATTTTTTAATATAATTTTTTTTTTAAAAAAAAGAACAAAACATAATTTTTTTAATATTTACCAAACATGGTGGATTTTATTAGATTTTTATTTATTTATCTCAATTGTCAATTAAAGAAATTAAAATAAAGAATAAAGGTATATTTGGCTCAAATTGTTAAAAAGTTGCTTTTGTTAAAAAATAAATTATATTTAGACCCGTGCCTAAAGGCACGGTGTAAATAATATTAAGATTAAAATAATATTAAAGGTATATTAAATATATTTTTTAATAAAGGTATATTTGGCTCAAATTGTTAAAAAGTTACTTTTTATAACTGTATTATTTTAAAAAATCTTATTTATTATTTTAAAAAATAAATTAGCAAATAGTTCATATATTTATATATATAATTTTGTTTTGGTTGCTCAAGTTATTTGGTGGTTCTGCCCAAATTCACTCAAATTTAATTTGAATTTTTGAATTTTTGCATAGGTTCTCACTTAATTAAAAACTATGTTGTTCAATCTTTAAAAAAATTTAAGCTCGACTCAAGTTGTTTGAGTTGAGCTCACCTAATTTTGCAATTCTAGCAAGGGGGTTTAAAGTTACATGAATAAGTCTGTGATAAATTAAAAAATAATAAATAAATTGTGATAAAATTGTGAGACTAAAATTTTAAAAATTTCAATCTTTTTTGTTTTCTTAATTTGCATAAAAAATTTAACTGTGATAAAATTTTGCATCCTTTATTAAATTATAAAATAAAATTTTAAATTTAAATTCTTCTTCAACATATATTACTACAATTAAAATGAAATCAATATTCACATGTGTCATCATAATGTATCATAATATTATTGGTCTAAATATAATTTGTTTTAAATACACGTGTTCAAATTATTAATCGCTATTAATTTTTTTTTATTTTTTTTTTAAATTTTATGAAAAAAAAAATTATGTCCTTCTAAACTATAAGGACTTGAACAATAATATTTTTTAATATAATTTTTTTTTTAACAAAAACCAAACATGGTGGATTTTTGTTATTTTTTTTTTTAATTTCAATTGTCAATTAAAGAAATTAAAATAAAGAATAAGAATATCTTTGGCTCAAATTGTTAAAAAGTTAGTTTTGCTAAAATAAATTAGAAAGAAACGTTGATTTTTTTAGTTTGTTAAAATTTTTTATTTTAAAAAAAAAAAGGGTTATAGGTGATTATTTATTGTTCATCTAGAATCATTTTCAGATTAAATGAAAATACCATATTTAAAATTTAAATTTCTTACCTTTTTTTATTCAAATACTTTTATTTTGGAAATGAAAATACTATAAATGAAAATACCATATTTAATTAATTTTTAATTTTTAATCTAGATTTTTTTAGTGAACATTTTTTAATATTATAATTTTTTTTTTCTTTTTTTTTTACTTTTTAAATTCCTTTAATTTAGATGAGGGAAAATTGCAGCAGTTGTCCCGATACTTTGGTCCTTGTATCATATAAATAGTATATGCCATATCTATATCTATATCTATATCTATCTATCTATCTATCTATACTATATATTAAGCAAAATGAGGTTTTTAACCCCCAAGGCCTGTGGGAGCTCCAATCTCCTGATCCTAATTTTCTAATTTTTTGATTTAAAAAAAAAAAAAACCTCAGCATTTATTGACTTCTCCCAACCCAACCTCAGCATTTATTGACTTTTCCCAACCCACAATCCCTTTTGACTTCTCCCATAATTATTGCAACACTCTTTTAAATTACTTAATGGGACAAATTAATCAATTTTCCAAAATTATTGATTTTTAATTTACAAAATAGATTAAAAAAAACTATTGACTGATTTATTTATTTAATAACAAAAATATTTCATAATCTTTCCCTCCTAAGTAATCTATACTATATATTAAGCAAAAGGGTGTTTTAACCCCCAGGGCCTGTGGAAGCTCCAATATGCCAATCCTAATTTCCTGATTTTTTATTTTTTTTAAAAAAAAAATTGACTTGGTGATTGGTTCAAAGATTATAATAATTACATTGACACCATGATTACATGGGTCTCTTGGGGAAGCAAAAGTGGTGGCGTGTAAATTAAGAGCCATAGCCTCTCTCTCTCTCTCTCTCTCTCTCTCTCTCTCTCTCTCACATTTCATTTATTGTTTTATTCCCCCACCCTCTATCTCCTTCATTTATCAATAGTGTAATTATAAAACAATAAACCAATCACCAAGCAATCCCAATATTATATTGAAAGAATTTAATAAGTGTTATTTTTTTTTTCAAAAAAAAAAACAAAAAAATTAAGAGAGAAAAAAAATTATATTGAAAGAATTTAATAAGTGTTTTTTTTTTTCAAAAAACAAAACAAAAAAATTAAGAGAGAAAAAAAATTAAGAGCCATTGACACCATGATTACATTAAAAAAAAAAACAAAAAAATTAAGAGAGAAAAAAATTATATTGAAAGAATTTAATAAGTGTTTTTTTTTTTTTTCAAAAAACAAAACAAAAAAATTAAGAGAAAAAAAAATTAAGAGCCATTGACACCATGATTACATGGGTCTTTTGGGGAAGTAAAAGTGGTGGCGTGTAAATTAAGAGCCATAGCCTCTCTCTCTCTCTCTCTCTCTCTCTCACACACACACACACACACATTTCATTTATTGTTTTATTTCTCCACCCTCTATCTCCTCCATTTATCAATAGTGTAATTATAATCTTTGAACCAATCACCAAGCAACCCCAATATTATATTGGAACTCCACAAAAATTTATGGGTTAGAAATAGATATAAATTTTTTTTGCATCCCCAAGAGACCCATGTAACTATTGTGTAAATGGCTCTTAATTTTTTTCTCTCTTAATTTTTTTGTTATGTTTTTTGAAAAAAATAAAAATAAACACTTATTAAATTCTTTCAAACCTTTATAACTTCTCCAATACACATATTTTTTCTTAACTTTTCACATACCTATTGTAAACAGTGATTTTCCTTTTTGCTTTCTCCTTCTTGAGTTCTCACTTTCATACTTTCAACTTCAGTGACTACGTATGCAAACAGTAAGTGTTATTTTTGTTTTTTCCTTCTTAACTTTTTCTTTTGTTTACTGTTTTAATATTAACAGTGATTTTCCTTTTTGCTTTCTCCTTTTTTAGTTCTCACTTCTACACTTCCAACTTCAGTGACTACGTATGCAAACAGTAAGTGTTATTTTTGTTTTCTCCTTAACTTTTAATGTTATTTAATCTTTTTATAAACCCTCACAAAAAGAAAAATGTGATTATAATTTCTCCTTCTTAACTTTTTCTTCTGTTTACTGTTTTAATATTGTTCAATGGTTTTTTTGATTTTATTTTTGAATCTTTTTATTTATTATTTTAATTTTATTTTTAATTTTTTAATATGATTAAAGTTGGATAAATATAAACTCTCACAAAAAGAAAAATGTTATTATAATTAGTTGAATGATTCTTTTTCTTTAATGTGATTGTAGTTAGTTTAGTAGTTAAAAAAATGTGATTAACTAATTTTTACTGTTATTTAATCTTTTTATTTAATTTTTTAATATGATTAAAGTTAGATAAATAATGTTTTAATATCATTAAAGTTAGATAAATATAAACTCTCACAAAAAGAAAAATGTGATTATAATTAGTTGAATGATTCTTTTTTTTAATGTGATTGTAGTTAGTTTAATAGTTAAAAAAATGTGATTAACTAATTTTTAATGTTATTTAATCTTTTTATTTACTGTTTTAATTTTATTTTTAATTTTTTAATATGATAAACTCTCACAAAAAGAAAAATATGATTATAATTAGTTGAATGATTCTTTTTTTTTAATGTGATTGTAGTTAGTTTAATAGTTTAAAAAATGTGATTAACTAATTTTTAATGTTATTTAATCTTTTTATTTACTATTTTAATTTTATTTTTAATTTTTCAATTTTTTAATATGATTAAAGTTGGATAAATATAAACTCGCACAAAAATAAAAATGTGATTGTAATTAGTTGAATGATTCTTTTTTTTAATGTGATTGTAGTTAGTTTAATAGTTAAAAAAAATGTGATTAACTAATTTTTAATGTTGTTTAATCTTTTTATTTACTATTTTAATTTTATTTTTAATTTTTTAATTTTTTAATATGATTAAAGTTAGATAAATATAAACTCTCACAAAAAGAAAAATGTGATTCTAATTAGTTGAATGATTCTTTTTTTAATGTGATTGTAGTTAGTTTAATAGTTAAAAAAAATGTGATTAACTAATTTTTAATGTTATTTAATCTTTTTGTTTACTATTTTAATTTTATTTTTAATTTTTTAATATGATTAAAGTTAGATAAATATAAACCCTCACAAAAAGAAAAATGTGATTATAATTTCTCCTTCTTAACTTTTTCTTTTGTTTACTGTTTTAATATTGTAATTAATCAAAAATTAGTTCAATGATTTTTTTTTAATGTAAAATCTTTTTATTTACTATTTTAATTTTATTTTTGATTTTTTAATATGATTAAAGTTAGATAAATATAAACCCTCACAAAAAGAAAAAATGTGATTATAATTAGTTGAATGATTCTTTTTTTTTTAATGTGATTGTAGTTAGTTAAATAGTTAAAAAAATGTGATTAACTAATTTTTAATGTTATTTAATCTTTTTATTTACTATTTTAATTTTATTTTCAATTTTTTAATATGATTAAAGTTAGATAAATATAAACTCTCACAAAAAGAAAAATGTGATTATAATTAGTTGAATGATTCTTTTTTTTAATGTGATTGTAGTTAGTTTAATAGTTAAAAAAAATGTGATTAACTAATTTTTAATGTTATTTAATCTTTTTATTTACTATTTTAATTTTATTTTCAATTTTTTAATATGATTAAAGTTAGATAAATATAAACCCTCACAAAAAGAAAAATGTGATTATAATTAGTTGAATGATTCTTTTTTTTAATGTGATTGTAGTTAGTTTAATAGTTAAAAAAAATGTGATTAACTAATTTTTAATGTTATTTAATCTTTTTATTTACTATTTTAATTTTATTTTTAATTTTTTAATATGATAAACTCTCACGAAAAGAAAAATGTGATTATAATTAGTTGAATGATTCTTTTTTTTAATGTGATTGTAGTTAGTTTAATAGTTAAAAAAATGTGATTAACTAATTTTTAATGTTATTTAATCTTTTTATTTACTATTTTAATTTTATTTTTAATTTTTCAATTTTTTGGTATGATTAAAGTTAGATAAATATAAACTCTCACAAAAATAAAAATGTGATTGTAATTAGTTGAATGATTCTTCTTTTAATGTGATTGTAGTTAGTTTAATAGTTAAAAAAATGTGATTAACTAATTCTTAATGTTATTTAATCTTTTTATTTACTATTTTAATTTTATTTTTAATTTTTTAATATGATTAAAGTTAGATAAATATAAACTCTCACAAAAAGAAAAATGTGATTATAATTTATCCTTCTTAACTTTTTCTTTTGTTTACTGTTTTAATATTGTAGTTAATCAAAAATTAGTTCAATGGTCTTTTTTTAATGTAAAATATTTTTATTTACTATTTTAATTTTATTTTTAATGTAAAAAATGTAAGTATAACTTTTTTACTTTATAACATTTTATAAATACATAATATATGTATTGTTCATTAATTATGATACTATCATGTTGACAATGCAGGAATATTGATGGAAGACCCACAACAATTTAGATTTTAGTTATTTTTTGTTTTACTTATTCAGTGAATTTCGAACAAATGTAATAAATTCTTATTTTTATTACTTTAATTATGCAATGTCAATATTTTCTTTTAAAATTACATATATTTTATGCTAACAATTTAAAAATATGTTTAACATAACTATGAATAGTTTTTTTATTTATTTAAATTTAATCCCATGCATAGCACGGGTGATATGCTAGTATATATTAAGCAAAAGGGGGTTTTTAACCCCCAAGGCTTGTGGGAGCTTCAATATCCCAATATGAATTTTCTAAATTTTTTATTAAAAAAAAAAACTCAACATTTATTGATTTAGTCAAAATCCCCTGATCAACATTTATTAACTTTTTTCAATCCACATGTCTTTCCACATGCCTGTATTTATTGATTTGGTCAAAATTCCTTGATCAACATTTAAAATCCCCTCATACAAATAATTATAGATACAACTCGTGTATAATTACTGCAGTACCCTTTTCAACTTCTCTCATACACTATGATTAGTGATAAAAATTGTTAAATTATTTTTATAAAAAATCTTTAAAAACATAATTTATATATTAAAACAAAATCTAACACAAATATAAATATCTATAATTATCCCGTGGATAGCACGAGTGATAGACTAGTCTATACTATATATTAAGTAAAATGGGGTTTTTAGCCCCAAGTTTTGTGGGAGCTCCAATCTCCCAATTTAAATTTTCTGATTTTTTGATTTAAAAAAAAAAAATAAATCTTAGCATTTATTAACTTCTCCCAACTCTCAAGTTTTACTCTCATAATAACACTTTAATGCATTAACTTCTCCCAACTCCCACTCCATAAATTTATTTATTTTTTAATTATTTTTTTTCCTGTATGATTCTCTTTCTCTATTGTTGGTTTGGTTTTGGTTTCGATTTTAGTGAGAAAAGAATAATTTAGTAGCCATATAGTTAATTTTAGCAACTAAAATTGTTTAGTAGCCAAATGAAAAGAAAAAAAAATTATTTTTTATTGTTGGTCGTCGAAAGTGTATTTTCAGTAACAAAAAAATATTTTAGGCGCCAAAAAATTAAGGTTGCGTTTGGTAGAGTTTTGTAAATATGATTTGAGAGTATGAGTTGTATTTTGAGTTTGTGAGTTGTGAAATTATGATTTGAGTGTAGAAAATTTGTTTGGTTATGATTTTTGAATAAAGTGTTGAATTGTATGTGGAATTGAGTTTTGAAAGTTTGATGTGACATGTGAAATAAGAAAAATTGTTGGGTGATGAGTTTTCAAAATAGTTTTCAAAACTTAATTCAACTTATAATTGATAATCAAACACACAACTCATAACTCGATATTCGTATTTTTGATCAACAGTTATAATTGAACTATTTTTAAAATACTCAAATAAAAAAATGATTTTTTTTTCAATTAATTGTTTTTAAGTAATTTTTTTGAATAACTTCTATATCAATTATTTTATGTCAATTAATTTTTTTGTCAATTTATTTTTTAGGTCGGTATAAACATTAAAAATATTAAAAATATTTTAAAATTATTTAGAAAATTAAAATATTAAAAATATTTAGAAAATTAAAATATTAAAAATATTTCAAAAAATAAAATATTAAAAATATTCTAAAAATTAAAATATTAAGAATATTAAAAATATTCCGAAAATCAAAATATTAAAATATTTTTATGAGAATTAAATTATTAAAAATATTTCTATAAAACAAAATAAAGTATTTAAAATAAAAATTAAGTTGTTTTTGAGTTTTGAAAAGAGTTTTGATGTGTTTGTTTGGTTATGAGTTTTGAAAAGTAATGATTATAGTTTGAAATGACTTTTGAGAAATGGGTGTAGAATTATGATTTGAAAACTGCAATCAAATACCACCCTCAAATCAGTGATGGAACTATTTTTTGAAATCTAAACCAAACAGAGCTTAAAAAGTGGTGGAACTATATTTTGAAATCTAAACCAAATAGAACCTAAAATATTTGGAGGGAGATTTCAAATTTTGGAGGGATTAAAAATAGAATTAGCGACTAAAATATTTAGTCACCAATTGTTATTAATTATTCTACTACTGTCCCAGTCCTCTCCTATTTCACTCTCTCATCATCCCTACCCTCCCTCTTTCTCAGTCGTATCTCTCATCATCCCTCTTCTCTCTCTCTTTCTGTCAAGCGACCCTCCTACCGGCCACCGTCCACCACTGTCGCACACGAGCACCCACCTCCTCACCGGCGACGATACAACCCACCTCCCCGCCGGCGACGGTATCACCCATCTCCCCACCAGCGACGGAGAACAGTAGCTACTTTGATTTGTCTCTCTTCTAGCGCACACCAGGTATTTCCGGCTTCTTCCTCTCTCTCTCTCTCTCTCTATATATATATATATATATATCTTCACCCAATTTCTAGGGTTATATATTTGCTTTTTTGTTTCTTTAATTTCGAATAATGATTATCAATTCTAAGAATCATTATTCAATCCTGATAGAGTGGTCATGTATGTGATGTTGATTCATAAAATTTCGAATAGTTTGATCAATTTGCAGTTTTGATTGTGTTCTGAATGTGAAATGATATTCAGAGTTCTGGTTTATTGGTTAATTGAACTTTAATTGATATGATTTGGAGGGTTTAGGGGCAAAATTAGGTTATTGATATATCAACTCTGAATTCAAATTGAAAGTTAATTTGTGAATTTGACTGACTGTTTAGAGGCAAAATTAGGTTATTGATATATCAACTCTGAATTCAAATTGAAAGTCAATGAGTGAAGGGATATATAACTTCATCTAATAGTTTACAAAATTCTCTTTATAGAACTCTCTCACCATAAGTTTTCCCATTATCAACTTTTTCTGTCCCTACTTTCTCTCTATGTTTTATTTTCTTAGTTTGGTTTTATCATTGTAAGATCAGATGAAATTTTCAATAATTGCAACCTTAGTTAGCAGTGAACTACCAAAGCTGTCATTTAACTTAAAATATACCAGTAGAGAAGGGATTGGGTCTAGGGTTCAATTTTTACTATTTAGTATTTACTACTAACAAAAAGTGCAGGATAAATTTGTGTTTCACTGTTTCTTGGCATCTATATTCTTACTACATCTGTTTTAGTTTTCTATAGTTAGAATAGTCCAGATATATATATGCGTGCATCATTTATGTATGTGGATAATTATCGGAGTCGGAATTAGTGTAACATGAGTAATGGGTGATTATGTTGGCTATTACTTTCAATTTGTAACAGGCTATGAAGGTGGAGAATATGTTGAAAATTAAGGAGGAATTTGATTACAAAAGTTTGTCTAGAAGGCTTGAGATGCAACTTGACAAACTTATTGCTGAGAATGAGAGGCAGCAGAAAGCTTTTGAGGATGAAATTGAAAGGGTAACTTTAGAAGCACGAAGTCATGTCTCTGAGGCTGAAAGAAACTTTGTGGATGCATTGGAGGTTAGTTGAAGTGTCTATTTCTCACTCTTAAAATGCTGTAGTTCTAAAGTTCTGATTCTTGATAACGAGTTTGTGAAGAACAATTTCTTGTATATTTGACTCTGGTCGAACTCTAGGTATATTTTTTTGTTCTGTTATATTCTCCTGTACATAACATGTTTGGTTTAGTGTTTCATTTAAGTTTGCTAGTTGATGCTCCTTAAATATCTATTTTTGTATGTAGAGAGAGAGAATGAAATGTCAGATGGATTATATGGAATCAATTAAAATGCTTGAGGAAAAGTGGGAGCTGAATCACATAAAGCATGGCAAGAATGGCTTCATTGATGGCACTTACAGTGGAGAGGTAGTCCAATAGGTGAACTGTATCTTGTTTTATGTTCTCGGAATGATATATTATATTAGGTTGAGAATTTTTTATTATCTTTGAATGATATATTATATATATGATGTATAGTAAATATATAAAATTATATATATTGCGCATGTCTAACGTTTCGTGTCCTACAAATTTTTGAAAATTATCAAGTTAGCATTTCCGTGTCATGTTTCCATGATTCTTAGATCAAGAACATTCTCAAGAGAATTAGTATATCATGCAAAGGAACAAAATTAATGGATTTGTGAGGTGAATGATAAAGAACATTATCAAGAGAAGTCTTAGCATCAGATGAAGAGACATGAGTATTAGACTTGGGAGGCGTTGAGGATATCAGATTATGAGAGACTCATTATTAATGTCATCATCAATTGAACAATTAAAAGTTGATTCTGAGACTAAATCAACATCTTGCTAGGATACTACTGACTCAACAGTTTCTTAAGTGCCATAACAAGTACTAATTCAATCTCAAGCTGCAACTTTAGGTGGTCGGACTAAGGTTTCCCTAAGCCCAGCCCAAGTTGCACTGAAGGCTGTCCAAGCCTTCCCTGAGCTGCCAACAAGTAAAAAAATGCATAATGAAGTAATTCAACAATAAATGTATGAATTAGATTCCTTCTAGTTGTAGTTCACATCGCATTAGATATAAATTTACACCATCACTTCATTTTTAAGGGGTTTTTTTTTTTTTTATTTGATTTGATTTGATTTGTAGGTTTTCTTAGGGCTAGTTGATCACGAGAAGGAATCAATTAAGTCTAGAGCAGGGAACACACCAATATAAGGTCATGTGAGATTAGAAAACAGTATGTTGTTCATATATATGCTTGAGCTTGACTTAGAAAATACTCAATGTATAGCCAAGAAAGAAATTAAATGACCTAGTGGATACAAAGATGATATATAAACCTGTGGGCTTGAGGATGTCCAATGGCAACAACAATGCATGTGAACAAAATTTTATATACATGTCTATACTATTTAGATGCCTTTACAAGAAAGAAATGCAGTGTGTGATCTCATGACTTTGAATCA
Source organism: Camellia granthamiana (assembly GCA_036172215.1). Taxonomy (NCBI): domain Eukaryota; kingdom Viridiplantae; phylum Streptophyta; class Magnoliopsida; order Ericales; family Theaceae; genus Camellia; species Camellia granthamiana. The sequence continues at coordinate 120,199,732 of CM069912.1, read as the reverse complement.
TGTGATTGTAGTTTGTTCAATGCTTCTAAATAATCTTTTTATTTACTATTTTAATGGGTTTTTTTTTCAATTATTTTTTATTATGAGAAAAATATGATTGTAGTTAGATAGCATTAACAAAATTGTGATTTGTATGATTCAAGTTATCTCCTTTTGTTTATATTTTGATTTTTTAATATGATTGAAGTTAGATAAACAAAAACACTCACAAAAAGAAAAATGTGATTGTAGTTTGTTCAATAGCTCTAAATAATCTTTTTATTTACTATTTTAGTGGTTCTTTTTTTCAATTATTTTTTTTATTATGAGAAAAATATGATTGTAGTTAGATAGCATTAAAAAAAATTGTGATTTGTATAATTGAAGTTATCTCCTGTTGTTTATAATTTAATTTTTTAATATGATTGAAGTTAGATAAACATAAACACTTACAAAAAGAAAAATGTGATTGTAGTTTGTTCAATGCTTCTAAATAATCTTTTTATTTACTATTTTAATGGTTTTTTTTTTCTTTTTCTTTTTTTTTTTTGTTATGAGAAAAATGTGATTGTAGTTAGATAGCATTAAAAAAAATTGTGATTTGTATGATTGAAGTTATCTCCTTTTGTTTATAATTTTTTAACATGGTTTATCGTTGATTGGTCATATTATGTGTCTGATGGCTTTATAATTAATTTGTTCTATGATATGTAAAAGGTAAAAACAAAAATCATCCATCTCACTCTAGCCATATTTCAATGATTTAGAGCCTATATGACATATCCACTTGTTGAGATTATTGTTGCTTTATGCTTTATGTATTGAAATATATAATTATCTTTTCTTTATATCTAATGTTCAATTATGCTTATCCACCAAAAAATTGTTCAATTATGCTTTATAGTTGGGCAGAATGGACACTACAAAAAACAGTTGACCAAACCAAGTACCGAAACTAAGAAGGTAATGAACTGTGAGAAACAAAGAATGAAGACAATTAATAACAATCATGAGAGAATGAATGCTCTAGGAGTGAAGAATATAACAACTTGTTTGAAGGCTGCGGTTCAACATAAGAAATTAAGGAAGGAAAAACAAATACCAATTGAGGAAAATGACGATGATTATCGACCGTCAGAGGCTGACGATGGCAGTGACACTAAATCCTATGATTCGTTTGAGCATGAGGTACTATACATTTATGCATTGTGAAATATATTCTGTCTTATTACTTTCAATTCATACACACATAGATATGTATATCTTTGTACATATATTCATATTTTATTATGTTATTCAGCTGTTAGAGATACCATCGAGAGCCCGGGAAGGAGTATGCAAGAAACCACCCACCGAAGGATGTTGATCCTACCAAGTGGATAGATCTTATTGATAAAAAGTGGAACACTAAAGAATTTCTGGTAACATTTTCATCTTTTTTATTATGAGCGAAGAAAGAATTTGATTAGAATAGGGAGAGACTCCAAAAAAACTAGAAAGAACACAATCAATTTGCTGTGAAATTCCATGTGTGTTCTTTTTCCCTTATCCTCTAGGCATGTAAGTGAAACATAATAAAAACCAAATAAGTGGCAAAATGAGAAAGGGAAGCTATTAAACATGGATTGGAAGGCTCGCATAATAGGAGATTAATTTATGGTTCCTTAAAGTGCATCTTTCACATCATAGAATAAAGAACTAAGATTTCAGTTTCTATGATTGTATTTTCTGTTTGTTCTTGAGTTTGGTCTGAAGTTTCATGATAATGGTAAGCAACTAGCTGAGTAACTAATACAGGGTATTAAGACAGAACTTTAGATTTGATATAGTTGTGGAAGAAAGAAAGGGGTATGAGTTTGGTTATCAGTAATTGTTCCATATCTTGTGAAATATAAACGAATTTTTTTACAATCTATCTTGCCCATGCTTATATGCACCCTATTTGTGAACAGTGTAAATTACTCGTTTTTCTTTTTTCACCTAGAAAAACCATCTTATGATGAAATCTCAACAAGTCCTCTAATCTATTTTTCAAATAATTGAATGAAACTAGTGAAAAATTTGAAACATCTTTTAAGTTGAAATGATATATAGGAAAAGGATAGATATGAACAATGCAATTCTTTATTATCAAACATTAAATTTGTTTTACTAGTGATACATTTCATTGTTATATTGGTTCATTCTTCCTTACAGAAACAATCAAAAGTCAACATATTTGTCTTACTAATGATACATTTCATTATTATATTGGTCATTCTTTCTTATAGGAGCAATCAAAGGGTAACATCGCGAACAGAGAAATGATGTATACAAAACACAGGTGTGGTTCTAGGTCAATCCCTGTTAGAGTAGAAAAACTGGTACGTATCCTTGCACTTTAAGAATTAAATGGACCAATATAAGTTGTACGAACTTACGGCACATTAATGGGATGCACCATTTGTGAATTAGCCTTAAAATTAATTTTTTGTTCTCATAATCTCGAAAAAAAAGTCTGTTAGAGGGGTAAATTGTATAATTGATCTAATTGTAAATTGATGAATTACTAATGTTTTTAATTTTTTGTATAATTAATTAATTACTAAAGCTTTTAATTTATTTTTTTTGCAGATTGGATTGGGGTGGCATTTTTGACGTGCAACAATGATGTAATTAGCTTGAATGTTCATTTTTGTTTGACAAGGATACACATACTTTGTGGAGTTGCACTAGTTATTGTTGGATTTTTGGTAGAATTGAACAAGTTATAACTTTTGGATATTTTGTGGATATTTCACTATTTTATTGTATTAGGATGAAATTATTTGTGATGATGAATGGATATTTTCATTTTGTTAATTCGTAAATGTGTTGATAACAGGTTAGGTTAAGTTGTGATGGAATTGTTATATTCAACAGGTTTCAACATGAACAGGGTTATATTTGTTGAACTAAATTTTAGATTTTGATAAAATAGGTATATAATATGGAAAAAAAAATTATGGAATTATTGACAAAATTTTTCATCCTTAAAGAAGATTTTTTTGTCTCTTATTTGGCTTAGGTGGATGATTAATTTTGTCATGAATTCTTAATTTCGTCGCTAAATGAATTTGTTATGACAAAAAATATTGTCCCAGTTTGTCACTACTACTCTCAATGTGTGACGAATTTTTTTAGACATTATTTCATCATTTTTAATGATGAATTTGTTTTTGTCTCTATTGGTAGCTTCTTTGACAAAAAAATTTCGTCTTCGTTTATATTAAACATAACAAAATTATTTTGTCTCCATTTCTTATATTTATGACAAAATAACTGTCTCTAATTTCTCCTTTGATGACAAAATATTTTGTCGTTAATTACTTACAAGTATGTTCCCAACAGAGTGTATTGGAGACAAAAAAATTCGTCACAAAATTATCATTTTTAATGATAAATTTGTTTGTCTCTATTGGTAGCTTCTTTGACAAATTTTTTTTGTCTTCGTTTATATTAAACGTGATAAAATTATTTCGTCTCTATTTCTTATATTTATGACAAAATATTTTTGTGTCTAATTTCTTCTTTTAATGACAAAATATTTTGTCGCTAATTACTTACAAGTATGTTCCCAACAGAGTGTATTGGAGACAAAAAAATTCGTCACAAATTTATCATTTTTAATGATGAATTTGTTTGTCTCTATTGGTAGCTTCTTTGACAACAAAATTTCGTCTTTGTTTATATTAAACGTGACAAAATTATTTCGTCTCTATTTCTTATATTTATGACGAAATACTTTTGTCTCTAATTTCTTCCTTTAATGACAAAATATTTTGTCGCTAATTACTAACAAGTATGTTCCCAACAGAGCGTATTGGAGACAAAAAAATTCGTCACAAATTTATCATTTTCAATGACGAAATTGTTTTTTCGTCTCTAAGACCCTTTAGCGACGAGGCTTTGGCGACAAAACGGGTGACGAAAAATCTTCGTCGTAATTAGTTTGGGTGACGAAATATATACATTTTGGGACAAATTTGTTTCGTCTTTAAATCCCAAATTTGTTGTAGTGTTTCATTATATATACCAAAGCCTCTAATGTAAACAAGTTACTACAAAAAATTAGAAAATATTCTTTGATCTATAATCACTGACATCTATTCTCTGAAAAATTCTCTGAGAAGTGTTCTTTAATTTTTGTATGCATCCTCTCTCAGAAATTATACACTAAGCCTTATAGCATTAAGTTCATCTTTCCTGTGTGACGTTTACAGAAAATCCAAAGTTTCATTTTTATATATATCTTTGAGAGATAATTCTTGTAACTTTTTGTGAAAGGAAAAACACATTCTTTTCAACCTTGTAAGAGTGTAGTACATTCAGTATTCTTGACTTAGAAAGTCTATGTGAAATCCGTAGAGGATTGCTCCATTTGTAAAGAGGTTGCTAGCACCCCCTTGAAGCTAGAGTATAGTGGAAAATCTCAAGTGAAGCTTGAGGAGTGGACGTAGGCCGAGTTGAAGCCAAACCATTATAAATTTGTTTGCCTCTCTTTCCCTTATCTCTTTATTTTATTTAAATTGCGGCAGCTATATTTCACATTTACACTGTGCTAAAATCATTAACTGACATAGTTGTTAGAACACTTATTTTAATTATTTTTATTTTATTAACTATATTTATCTATTGCGCTAGTCATAATTTTTATTAGGGTATTATTAATTTTTAATTGTAAAAACCTAATTCACCCCCTCTTGGGTTGTCTTTTGGGTAATTGAATTAAATATGTATTATAAAAAAATGAATGACTTTCCTTAAAATTATATTTATCATCAATTTTTTAAAAATAAATACGATTCAAACATATAGCTACTAATATCTAATTATTTTTATTTTTTATATAAATATTTTATTTAACAAGTCCTAAAAAGTAAATCATTCGAATCACTGAAATTGGTTCCAAAATAGACTTATTAGGGTAAATCCTTTTAGGGTAATTTGACGGCACATTTTTATTACCAACAATGATATATCTTAGGGGTGTCTGCGGTTCGGATTGGGACAGTTTCTGTTTTGGTTTGGACTCGCCCGCATCTATGTAGTTTGGGAAAAAGTCAACCCACAACCGCCCACAGTGCGGTTTGTGCGAATAGGGTTCGCGGATATGCAGGCGGTTTGCAGATTAGACTTTTTTTCAAAAATTTATTTTTAAACCTTTTTTTCTTCTTCCATTTTGTCAATATTTTATTTTGGATCCTTTTCCTCTCATTTTCTAAAATGCTCCAACATTAATAATTAATGAATTAAAACTTATAAAAAACTTTTAAAATAAAAAACACAACAAAATCAATTCGTAACTCAAACAAATTCTTCAAAATCTACATTCATCATTAACTTGCATTCATCTTATATTCATCATTCCTATACAGATTCAATTCCAATTTCAATAACAGATTCACTACAGATTCAATTCTATATAGATTCAATTCCAATTTCAATAACAAATTCAATATAGATTCAATTTCCACTTCTTACAGATCTGTTGGAACATTGCAAAAGCACAGATTCAATTCCAAAAAAAAAAGAAAAAAGAGAGAGATCTATTTGCGTAAACACAGATTCAATTTTCACTTTTCACAGATCTGTTGCTACGAAAAAAAAAAAAATCAGATTTAATTCCAAACAAACACAAAGATTCAATTTCCACTTCTCACAGATTTAACAATAAATTTAATTCCAATACCACAAAATTAATTCCAAAAACACAAATTCAATTCCAAAAAAAAAAAAAGAGAGAGAGAGATCTGTTTGCATAAACACAGATTCAATTTTCACTTTTTCACAGATCTGTTGCTACAAAAAAAAATCATATTTAATTCCAAACAAACATACACATTCAATTTCCACTTCTCATAGACAGATTTGTTGATACAAAAAATAAATAAATAAATAACAGATCTGATTGCATAAAATAAACAGATATGATGAGATGAGAGAGTGAGAGAAACGGATCACAGAGAGAGGTCTGATATGTTGCAAAAAAAAAATCAAAGATTTGGGAGAGAATGAGAGAGAAAGAGAGGCTTGCCTATGAGGTCAATTGGTGCGATGAGAGAGTGAGGTCAATCGGTCGATCTTGCGATGAGAGAGAGTCAATCGGTACAGATGCAAAACTAGAGAGTGAGAGACTAATTGTAATAACTGTGTCCTGTACTATGTTAATTAATCATGATTATGTTTCTAATTATGTGCTTAAATTGAATTTGGGTGTTAATTACATGATTATATGTGATTTTGGCTTTGTATCTGTTCACCGTAGGAAAATCTGTTAGAATCTGTGCTTTGAACTAAAAATTGGCGGCCTTGTCGGCCGCAAAAACTAAAATTGATCATGCCATTGTGATTAGTGTAATTTTTAGAACCTATGATGAAATTTAATTGAAAATTGATTCGGAATGAAATAATTGGTTTAAACTGATTGAATTAAGGGCCATAAATTAATCCTAATCAAATTTGATTAAGGAAGCCTATATAAGGGACCCAACTACACTTAAGCTCATTCTTTGAGCTCAAAGAATATGAATTTGCTCTCTAGAGAGAGAGAGAGAGAGGGAACCGAATTTAGAGAGAGAGAATGGCCAATCTTGAAGATCTTGCTAAGGAGCTCAAGCTTTGAAGGGCTAGGCTCAAGAATTTGCTACTATTTGGAAGATTGAACCTCTAGGTGAGCATTTGAGCATAAATTCATGAGTATAAGTTTGTAAATTTGTGTATTCAAGCTAGCTGGGTAATCAAGAACATAAATTGAGATGAAATTGAAGAATTTAAAACTTATATGTACATGCATGTAAGAATTTTCCATGAAGTTGTATAATTGAGCATAAAAAATATGATCCATGTAGAATTGTGGTTAAAGTTCATGCTTTTGATCATCATTTGTATCATCTAAGTTGAAAAGGGAAGTTGTGGTTCACATGCAAGTGCAATTCATAGAAGCATGAGTGTTGGATGCATGAAATTGAAGTATTGAAGCTAGAATTAGCAAGAGTTATATGTGCATGTAAGTAATTCATGGAAATTAAGCTTCATAATGTTGTAATCTAGCATTTGTATCATGTTAGAAGAGGTGCATATGAGGTATGAGTCATAAAATGCAAGATCCATGGGTTTGAATGCAAGTTTGACCTTTAAGAAGCTTGCTGGAATTTCCAGATTCCGGCACGTCCGCTCGAGCGGGGTAATGGCCGCTCGAGCGTGAAATGCTGCCTCCCAACAGTTTTGCAGACATTGTCGTCCGCTCAAGCGGGGAGAACCACGCTCGAGCGTCCAAGGCATATGTTTGACCCTCAGTTCGAACGTCCGAATTAGCGCTCGAGCGTGAATATGAGCCAACCAGTACTTTTGCAGACCATGGGGTCCGCTCGAGCGGTGAAACCCACGCTCGAGCGGGGACCCCTGTTTTAGAAATTTTGTAAAGGTGTTATGTGTTTCATTTTTCATTCTCTTTCACTTCTAAGTACTCTTAGGCATGCATCGAGCATTGTGAATGAGTTAAAATGATAAGAAAGGAGCCTAAGAGGAATGTATAAATTAAGAACGAATTGAATCGTTTGTGACCCATATGTGTTATGTAATGTATAGGGTCGAGCTCAAGGGCAAATCCATCGGTAGAACACTATGAGTAATATCTTAATAAAGATATCTTCAAGTATGTTACTTTCCAAAAGCTACTTCTGTATAAGCTCCACGGATTTGTTGATTTGAAATATGAATGAGTATTTTATATGCCTAATTTGTATAAGGCTGCTTGATACGTTTGATATATTTGAATTAGGCCTAAGGTCGTTTGCCGTTTGCCATTCGCCTTTGATATGTTTGATATATCTGAATTGGGCCAAAGGCCATCGGACATGAATGATTGGGCCAAAGGCCGTCGGACATGAATGATTGGGCCAAAGGCTATCGAATATGAACGATTGGGCCAAAGGCCATTAGACATGAATGCAAAGATGGGCCAAAGGCCGTTTGAATATGTCATTCGATATGTTGGAATACCGTGATGGGCCAGAGGCCGTTTGAATGAAAGGGATCATGATCATGAATATGAAATACACAAGGATACGAATATAAAGAGAATGGGCCCGAGGCCATTTGATATGCCTGATATGTTTGAATTGGGCCCGAGGCCGTTTGATGTGTTCGAATTGGACCAAAGGTCGTTTTGAATAGAGAGTTGGTTGGACCAAAGGTCGTTTTTCGTATAGATGGACCCGAGGTCGTATTGTTTTATATAAAAATTGGACCTGAGGTCGTTTTGCATATGGACATGATGTGTTGGACCTAAGGTCGTTTTGCTTTGTTGAGATTTGTGAATGAGAATAGTGGTTAAAATATGTACATTACGAGTATGATTCATTTATGAACGAATCTCATTCAATAAGCTCTTTATTTTGATATTATTCACTGGGCGTTAGCTCACTCTTATTTATATGTATGTAGGTGAGCAAAGGGACATTTAACCCCAGCCTTAGTGGAATTTAAGAAAGGAACTTGAGTTTTGTGAAGTCAGCCCAGGTGCCTCACGCAAGAGGCTTGTTTATGATCTTTTATATTTTTTTTGCTACTTCTATTGGTCATGATAGACCATTTATGTGTATAAGCTTTTGGCATGGCTGACTATGTGTTTGAATGATCCTGAGTATACAAGATATTAACTACTGATATGTGGTGTGAGTTATTATTAAGTATATGTGAAATGTTTTGACATGCCATGTAAGCATAGCTCATTGGACAAAATTTTTAAATTTGCTTCCGTTTTGGCCCCTTCACTCTGTTGCTATATGTTTGTTTTGATTTGAGGCCGTAGGTAATCTCATGATTACTGGCCGGTTATGGCCTTAATCTATAGGGGCGGGTTTGGATCATCACATTAATGAGATAAGAGAGTGAGGGAGATAGATCAGAGAGAGAGATCTGATATGTTGCAAAAAAAATCAAAGATCGGGGAGAGAGAGACAGAGATAGAGACTGAGAGAGGGGCTTATCTGTGAGGTTGATCGGTGTGATAAGAGAGTGAGGTCGATCAATCGATCTTGCGACGAGAGAGAGTCGATTAGTGCAATGCAGATGAAAAACGCGAGAATGAGAGACAGACTGATGGGATAAGAGAGTAAGCTTGTGTTTTGGAGTTTGAAAGATAGATTAGGTTTTTTGTTTGTTTGTTTGTTATAGTCTATAGATGAAGTGAGATGAATGGTCAGATTTGAAGGGGGGGAAAAAAAAAAAAAAAAAAAGAGGGTTAATGCGGGGCGGGTTAGGCGGGTGCAATTTAAACCCGCAACCTGTCTGCAACCCGAAAATTAGATAAAATCCAAACCGCACCCTACCCTAATGTGTTTGCAAAACCGCCCATACGTGTGCCGGTCAGATCAGGTATGGCGGTTTGGGCGGGTCGGATAACCCTACGTCCAGCCCAAATATATCCCTTTAAAAGTAGAGCTCTAATTCAGCTCTAGTGAGGTGGAAAGTCAAAAAATAAAATAAAAAAAATAAAGGCCAAAACATCAACACATTAGAATTATTAGAGCTCATAAATTAGAGCCTCCAAAACATTTTTGTTTTATTACCAGGCAAAATGTGTTTTTGGGGCACTGAAAGAGAGGGGGGGGGGGGGTTGTTTGTGGAAGTTCTCCATTTTGGGCTTGTTACAGCACTAATTAAAACAAAGTTTGGACTTTTTTATTTTAGAAAATTCTTTGGAATTTTCCAAATATTCATTGCTGAATATTCATAAGGATGTTGTTGACAACGTTTTTAAGGCATATATTAAAAGGGTTTTGTTAATAAATGTCTTCAGGACATTTGATAAGAAGTCTGCAATATTTATACATAATATATGAGAGTGCGTATAATATGCAATATATATTTAATTTAAATATTATTAGCCAATGCCATTAGGATAATCATTAACTAAACCATCTTAAAATAGTTCTACAATATTGGACGTCTTTTACCTTTCCTTTGATAATGACAAAATTTTAAAAAAATTTCGACATCCATTTTATGTTTTTAGAATGATCATTTGATATTTGTAAGGATTTTATTAATATGTGTCCCTAGGACACATGTTAAGAAAGTAATAAATGATGTTTAACTTTGTCCACTTGCATGGAAAATGTAAATGTAGGATAGAAATTAATTATGATGTTTTTAAAGAGTTAATTTTTTTCATATGGATACAACTACCCCTATTTTCATAAGATAAAATTTCTTTAACTATTATTGCATATGATAATAAATAATTAAAAATTAAATGTCCTATATTCTTTCTTTCTTCTTCTTCTTCTTCTTTTTTTTTTTTTTTTTTTTTTTAAACGGTTCTAATATGGTGAGAATCCCACCAACATTTATGAAGGTACTATTGGAAAAAATTTAGTTGTAAAATATTTTTATTTGATTTAATATTTAGAATTTATATTTAGAATTTATTTTAAAAATAATAATAAATTAGATTGACAAAAAAAAAATTTGAATTTCGAAATATTATTTTATGTTAAAAAAATCATATGAAAATAATTAGTGTTTAATTTTTTTTTTAAATCACCAAATTAAATTTTAATTTTAATCATTTTGATAAATATATTCAAAAAGCTCAATCAATATATATGTGTTTATAGGGTTTGATAAAACACACTTGAAGTATAAGTTAGTACTAATGATGAGCACGTTCAAATTGAAATTAATACAAAACATTAAATTTAAACGAAAGTGAAGAGATGGGCAAAAGAATAATGCTACATACATCAATTAGTGTATTAATTAATATATTAATTGATGATGTGATATAATTTAAAAGATTTTTTATATTTATAATATGATTAATGAGTGGGGTCAATAATAATGTCATAACTAGTGTTAATAAGACTCGGGGTACTGTTGCGCCCAACTCACAGTAGTTACTGCTGTGAGTTGAAACGGCGTCGTTTCAACTTTAAATTAAAAAAAAAAGGGGCAAATTACAAACACCCCCCTCGAGATTTGGTGAAAATACAAATTTTCCCTTGAGGTTTGAGAAATTACATCCCGCCCCCTGAGGTTTATATTCCATAACAAATTACTCACCGAGGTTTTTATTTTCATACAGATTACCCCCTAATTTTTTATGAAAATTTGACCCTCAGGAGGTAATTTGTAATTTCTCAAACCTCATGAGGGAATCTGTATTTTCACCAAACCTCAAGCGGGGTGTTTTTAATTTGCCCAAAAAAAAAAAATCCATTTTTTGCTTGGTTGTTGACATGGTTTGAACGCAGGCAAAGTGGAAAATAAAACACGCTTTAACCATTGTGCTACTTAGGCATCCGTTGGGTGTGTTGGACATATATTATATTTATTACAATCTTTATTCCAGCATAAAAAAAAAATTTACAACTTACTATTTTTACAATCTGTATTCCAACATAAAAAAAAAAATTTACAACCTGCTAGTATTACAATTTGTATTCCAACATAAAAAAAAATTTACAACCTGCTAGTATTACAATCTGTATTTCACCATAAAAAGAAATTTACAATATATTATTATTACAATCTGTATTCTAGCATAAAAAAAAAATTTACAATTAGCTACAGCCATCATAAAGCTTATAAAATAAAATAAAAAATCATTTCCATCTTCAAAAAAAAAAATCCAATCTACACAATAACAGTGGTGGCTTCTCCTTAAATAAACCTTGAATCCATATCAAACACAAATAAAATAAAACACAATAACAATTGTTTCTCCTTAAATAGACCTTGAATCCATATCCAATATGCACAATTTGATGCTCTATTCATCAAACACAAATAAAATAAAACACAATACCAGTGGTGGCTTCTCCTTAAATAAACCTTGAATCTATTTCAATTTAATTCTCAAAAATAAAGCAAAAGGGTGGTCCGCTAGATAAATGTTTACATTTCAATTTTCCGGGGGTGGTTCCGAATGACTGAAAAAATCAAACAAACTATCATTACGAAAGACTAACTCAGCCACCATGGGACTCTGCTCTGCAAGATCAAATCCTAATCCCTGCCAAAAAAAAAAAAAAAAAAAGATATAAGGAAATGCATTGGAAATAAATACACATATATGTAAAAACAAAAATGTAGATTGCAAACAAGTGTATTACACACCTGAGAACTTTGTGGATTATACGATGCTTGGGAAGACAAAGGCGTTGATTGTGGATAAGTTGGTGGGCATGCAAAATTAACATCATGCATGAGCAAATTATATCCGGAATTCATTAATTGTGGCCAATAGGGTACCTCAACATCCTAATCTATAAAATATTGTTAGTAGTTTTATGATCATTATGTACTTAAGTAATATGATTTCACTAAAAAAAATAAGATCTCACCGGTGTGTGGTTTGAAGATGAATTTTGAATATTTCTAGTGTTGCTTGATTGTTCAATACTCTAAAGATGTTGTAAAATATTTATCAATACATTGCAAAATTTAAAAATAAATCTAGCCAATTTGAAATCAAATACTTCGGTAAATTCAATACCTGAGTAAGGCGGGTAGGTTGCGAAACAACTTTGTTCTCTTAGTAGTCTTCTCATGCCAAAGTTTTAATCTACTCTCACCCTTGTGTCCGCCCTTTTTCTTTTTTAAGCCCTTAGCTCGTGCAAAGTTTGGATCAACTACAAATTCTTTGGTACCCACTTCAATATTGCCTTCACTACCAGAAGCGCCTGAGCTGTCTAATGAAGTCATCATATTGTCTACCTTTGCACACAAATCCTTAAGAGTTTCATCAACTAATTGATAAGCAAGTTTGTATTCAGATGATCGAACTACTAGTTTGACCATTCTAGGACAAAGATCTCTGTAGCGTGCTGCTATCACCAACTTAGGGTCATTCTCAACCACTGTAACTGTTTCCTCAATTGCACAATCCTTCGCATCTAGTCTCCATCGACTTAATATATACCTTTCAGGAATTTCCAACACATGGCATGGAATTGTTGGCCAACTTCTCAAGTGCACCATCTTTCATTTCGGCACTACTGAATATAAAGTCTAATAACAATAAAAATAGCACAAAAATAACATCAACAATATGATAAATTACCACAATCATGTTCAAAATCTGTACATAGAAAGATTGATCCATGGAAATCAAATAGAACAATAGACCAATACAAATATGTAAGTGTAGGTTTACTTATTCCCAGAAAAAAAATAATAATAAAAAGTAAAAGGGAACAAAAATTGATTCCTTTTTATTTAATATGCATGCATGTGCATATTGAGAAATTAATAACTAATTTTTGTGAAATCTGAACAATAATAACTAATTTTTATATTTTTGTTTCTCATTCATGAACTCAAGCAAAATCTTTGGACACAATCTAACAGAGCATCAATCCCTAATTAGCATAACTAATTTTTGGCAACTTCATTAATAGCAATTCACACTACAACTTCATTTCTAATAATAACAGAGCATCAATTTCATAACAAAGCATCAATTTGAATTAAAAAAGATCCTAAATTTTTTTAACACAATCTCTATTTTTCAACCTCAATAACAGATTGTAATAAATACTATTTGATATGAAAATAAAAGCATCAATAACAGCATCAATTTGAACGAAAAAAGATCATAAAAAAGATCATAATATATATATACATAATAGATTATAATAAATAACAAAAAGATCATAATATATATATACATAATAGATTATAATAAATAACAAAAAGATCATAATATATATATACATAATAGATTATAATAAATAACAGCATATCAATTTGAACTAAAAAAGATCATAAAAACGATCATAATATTAAAATCCCTAATTCAAAACACAATCTTTATTTGATATGAAAATAAATCACCATATATATATACATAATAGATTACAATAAATACAAAATATATATATATATTCAAAAGATTGTTACAAAAGATTGCTTATATAACAGATTGCTTATTTTTCAACCTCAATAACAGATTGCTTATTTTTCAACCTCAATAACAGATTGTTACAAAAGATTGCTTACAAAAGATTGCTTATATATATAATAGATTGCTAATTTTTCAACCTCAATATATAACAGACTGCTTATATATATACAAAAGATTCTTACCAGGTAAATAAGCAACCTCAATGACAATGGTGATAGTGGAGCTACGGTACAACAATTGCGGAGGACCGTCGAAGCAAACGGTAGAGGCACGATGGAGGAACGACTGAGTAATGGTGGAGAGACGGTAGATGTAGCAACCCTCATTTTACCCTAGTCATGCTTACGTGCATTTGCATGATCCTTGTATTGATTAAGCTTGCATCTTTGCAGATCTTGATTTGTTTTGTTAAAGTGTTGCTTGCATGCTTTGTTCCTTGCTTGGTGTGGGTTTAGCCGAGGTCATCCTAAGCTTGGGTTGCACCTTTGAATCTCTTATACGTAGGACTATCTTGGAATCTTTTGGTTAACCTCCACTCGCACCTTGGCATATTGGCCAAGATATGTATTATCTAGGCCGAGATGTTACCCTTACGCCTAGTGATCTTGTTCCTGGATTGGTATGACCTAGACCGAGGTGTGGCACATCTAGGCCGAGGTGTGGCACAGCTAAGTCAAGTGTTGTCCTTCCTAGCCGAGATCATTGAGACCTTTTGCCGAAGCTTTGTCCTTAGCCGAGATCATAACCTGCCGGAGTGCCTATGCCATCTTGCTTGTTGACAACACTTTGTCATAGTCTTGTCTTTTCACTCAGTCACCTTTTTGAGAGGAGCCTACTAGCCGATACCACGTGTCCCAGCAGAGGGTTAAGTCAGTGAGCTGTTGAGAAACACATCATTTTGTATCATATCCTTGTCTTTTAGAGAGAAAGGCTCTAGGAAGAAGAAGGAGGAGTTCTTAGAGAGGGAATAGATTTCCAAGCTTGATCTTCACACCTTGAGCCGTTAAATTCGTGTCTTGAGGTTAGAATCTTGATCTACTCTTGTTGTTCTTATTGTTCATCTAGCTGTATTGCATGATCAAGCACAATTTGTAAGCCATGCATTGATTTAAAGTTGGTTTTAGGAAGAGAAAGTGTTATTCATGTGTTCTTGAATGAAAGCCTTGTTTGATCCGAAAGCTTGCATCAAGATTCATGTTTTTGTGTTTGTTTTCATAAGATCTTCAAGTATGGGTACCCAGGTCCATGTTTTCGAACTTATCTCATGAAATCCCAGATTTCGTAATAACAAGTTGTGATTGAGCATTCATGTTTTCCATGTTCTTCATGTTCTTCAGCAGAGGGAAACCCAGATTTTCCCGACTTCATTTCCTTGAATGTGGCCATCGGGACCACACCTCGGCAAGGAGGTGTGGGACCTCGGCCAAGACCTGGTTGGTGCCCATTATGTTTTCCTGAGACGAGAAACAGTGTTTTGATTTGGTCCGACTTAGTTTGAAGGAATGCCGAGATCATTTGCATTCATATAAAGCTTGTTTGAGAGTGCATTCAATAGACTTTGCCATGTGTTTGTAGGACTTGGACTCTTGCTTTGACCCCGACGTCTAAAGAACTAAGTGAGTGGTATTTTTAATAAAGTTATGTTATAAAGTTTTGATAAAGCTTTGCCTTGCTTGTTTTGGAAAAGTATTTGTTAAGCATGAATAACTATCCCTATTTTGTGTATCAAGTATTAACTTTGGTTTTGATAACATTCTTGACAAGTCCGTACGTGCTAAGGGACTATAAGCATTTGTAGCACAAGTCCGTACGTGCTAAGGGACTATAAGCATTTGTAGCATAAGTCTGTACGTGCTAAGGGACTATAAGCATTTGTAGCACAAGTCCGTACGTGCTAGGGGACTATAAGCATTTGTAGCACAAGTCCGTACGTGCTAGGGGACTCTAAACTTTTGTAGCACCTTTGATTATGTCATCCCTAGTATTATTGATGCTAGTGAGCATCCCTTGAGACTTGAAAGACTTGTTAGATGAACTTGATTTGTCCTTAGATTTCGTACAAGATATGATGTGTTTTCATTTGATAAAGATCTCGGATATCATTCATGCAAACCTCTTTATTAATTATATCATTCACTGAGTATCCAAGTTCACCCTTTATATATATATATATATATGTAGGTGATGAGCAGGATGGCGGTGACGCCTAGATGCGTTTGGCATGATGTTTTGGATTCATATTTTTGATAGCATCTTGAAGACTATGCTTCTTGGCTTGTGATTCATTATACTTTACATATGTCGGCTTGAGAAGCCTTTTGATCAAGATGTGTTATGTACTTGTTCGTTTGTATTCAAGTTGTAAGACCTCGATAAGATGTATGTCATTTCATTTGATCTATGCACAGCTCTTATGGACTAATTAGAATTAAATTATTGCTTCCGCACACGTAAGCCCCATATGTATACTCTGTTTGTGTGTGAATCTTTGTAAGTTGGCCTTTGGTAATCTCGGATTACTGGCCATCATGGCACCATTCTACTAGGGGCGGAATGGGGTTGTGACAGATTGGTATCAGAGCACCGGTTCCTTATAGTACGTTATTCACACACTTTGAGTCCTAAAGAGCATAGGATTTCCTTTAGAATGATATTAGGATTGCATCATATTGCTTGCTACTTGACACGCTGTGCATCATCTCGGCATGATCATTTGTTACTCGCATACATGTTTAATTGCTTAGTTGTGTTAAAGTCACATTTCACATGCTCCTAGCATCATGAGGAGAGGTAGACCTCCAGTTGGCCGAGATCATCCCGAGGACAGATTGGGCAGATTAGAAAGATTGGTCGAAGGTTTGGTCTGTAAGTTGCGGCAACCTAGGCCACAGGACACTAGTACTACTTCTACTCAGGCCGAGTAGACAAACGGCCGACATGCAGCTCCGCCTCCACCTCCTCTAGTGCCGCAAGTGCCTCCACAGCAAGCTTTATATGAGGACGGAACTGTCACGACCCAAACTCGCCCCTATGGGTTTAGCACCGTAACCGGCCAGTAATCCGTGATTACCGAAGGCCTGCTTAACAGTAAGACAGTATTACAGAGTATAGGGGCACGGCGGAAGCCAAAACAGTAATTAAACAATGTCCAATGAGCTGTGACAGTCTGTATGCAAAAAGACTTTTCATAACATATATACTATCAGTACCAAAACAGTATGTACAGTATTTACAATTATCCAGGTCAGGGACTTAATCCCTATTAAGACAGTACAGTACAGTGCTATCAGTCGATGCAGTATTACAAAACAGATACAGAGACAGATGGGGGAAACTAAAACACCCTAAAGCCATAGCTTGAACGGGCTCGGAACCTCACAGTGAGGCACAGTGGTTGGCTTTGACAAAAGGGAGTCTAACCCACGCTCCTAGCTCCGGTCTGGTGCCTGGACACCTACATATATATATATATATATAAACAGTGAGCTAAAGCCCAGTGAATAACATAATGCGTAAAGAGGTTAAGAATGGATGTCCTTTTAGTATTGAAAACAGTCAATTGATTCAGTATATCAGTCATTCAGTCATAACAGTCATATGTGGTACATCCATTAGCAGAACAGTACAGTAAACAGTAGGTCTTGAAAGACCGAGCAGTCAATGATGGCCATCACAACAGTAAACAGAAGTTCCAAGATAGGAACTAACAGAGATCTCTGTAATAGTAGCAGTAACAGTAACAGTAGTTGCTATGGATGCCACAATATAGTTCAGAATAGAGGACATACATTCATTCAGTTAACAGTATCAATTCTGAAACAGTACAGTTTAACCATTCAGAAGATACTCATATTTGAACATATCTTTACACAGTTGTTACTCACAGAGTTCTGGGCTACAGATAAGCTAGAGCATCTCCGGATGCCAACCCTACGTAGTTACAGGATGAACACACACTAAGTTACACGTTCGGGAATCAAAGACTTAATCCCTAATTGACTCGGTGTGGTCCTACATCAATATCCTCATTAAGATGCTTTAAACTAGGCCTAAGAATGCCTAGAATGCAATGAGGATGCAAAGATGCACTTTAAAAACATTTTCAGAATTTTCAGAAAAATAGGGTCCCGCTCGAGCGTGGCTTTCCCCGCTCGAGCGGACATGCAGACAAAGGTTCCCCGCTCGAGCGTCACTTCCCGCGCTCGAGCGTACTGCAAAACATGGCAAAAGTACTGGATGTGTGAAAATCACGCTCGATGGGCACTCGACACCCGCTCGAGCGTGTGACACAAGTCCCCGCTCGAGCGTGCATTTCCCTGCTCGAGCGGACTGTAAAACAATGCAAAGTGCTGGGAGCACGTATTTCATGCTCGAGCACCACTTTCCCCGCTCGAGCATGAGTCCAAATTCTGGAAATTCCAGATTTGAACCTCAAGCTCAAAACCAAGTTTTAATGCATCAAATTTGATCCTCTTGGGCTAATTTTCTGGAAAACACTTGTAAACTCATAGTATTACATGATTCAAAGCTCAATTTGTAAAATCAAAGCCCAAAGGTAGTTCAATTAAACATGATTTCAAACCAATTTCATGAACATGTAAAGCATAACATGCATGAATTTAAACCAATTCAAGGCTTCCAATTCATGCTCCAAAGAGCCAATTTCTCCATAAACAAGGTGAATTCATGATCCAATGCAAAAATATGAACATGCATGTGGAATTCTATGGACAAAAGTCCTCAAAACTCAAGAATGGCAACATGCATGCATGATTTATGCTATAATTCAACACATTAAGCTAATTTTGACTCCAATCTTCAATATAACAAGAATCAAGCAAGAACTAACTCAAAGACAAGTTTAAGAAGGTGGATTTTCTACCTTAGACCTTGATTATCAAGTGTAGAAAGCTCAATTTGCAAAGAATCCTTCAATTTTCCTAAGCCTCCAAGCCAATTTGTTGAAATTCTACTTCCTTCTCTCTAATTCTCTCTTGGTCGGTTTGGTCTCATGGAAATGGCTGAGGAAATGTTGTATCAAACTGTAATAAGGCTTCAAGTGTGTTGACATAGTGGCCCACTAGCATGGCAAGATGGTAAATAAGGCTAACTCTTATAATTTAGCTTTATTTAATATAATTTAATCATACCAAATCACATTTTAATTAAATATGCCATAAAATCACATAAATTCTAATGATCATAAAACATCGATCAATTTCGGATTCGGCCGCCGACAAGGCCTTCAATTTGCAGTTTAAAGCATAAAACATGGACAGATAATTTAATAATCAAATAGATAGAAATGCATTTAAACTAGTACATCCAATCAGTCAGTTCAGTATTTCAGTCGATTCAATTACTTATCATAATCAGTCTCAGTTTAGCAGTAATCAGTGGTTAACCACTAATCAATGGTGAGAGTTATTACAGTCTCCCCTCCTTAAAAAGAGTTTGGTCCTCCAAACTCGAATTCCTTTCGTTCTGGAAGAAAACATGATCCAGTGGGAATAATTCAGGATATCTCTTGGCCATGTCATCTTCCGTCTCCTAAGTGGCATACACACCACCATGGTTTTGCCAGTCAACCTTCACTAACGGAATCTCTTTATTTCTCAACTTCTTGATCCATCTGTTCACAATCTGAATAGGCCATTCTTCATAAGTGTAGTCATCACTCAGCATTACACGAGTAGGCTCTATCACATGGAAAGGATCCCGGAGGTAGTCCCTCAACATAGAAATGTGGAACACGTTATACATATGCTCCATTTCAGGAGGAAGCGCTACTTGATACGCCACCGGATTGATTTTCTCAATAATCTCATACGGTCCGACATATCTCGACGCTAGCTTACCCTTGACACCAAAACGAGTCTGGCCTTTCATTGGTGTCACTTTCACAAAAACGTGATCATCTACTTTATACTCTCTGTCTCGCCTTCTGACATTCGCATAACTTTTCTGCCAGCTCTGTGCGGTCTTCAGTCTCTGTTGAATCAATTTCACTTTCTCGGTAGTTTCATAGACAATCTCGGGCCCAAACAAAGGCCCATCTCCAACTTCTGCCCAGCAAATTGGAGATCTACATTTTCTGCCATACAAAGCCTCGAAAGGCGCCATACCGATGCTTGAATGAAAGCTATTGTTGTACACAAATTCGGCTAAAGGCAAATGGCTTTCCCATTTTCCCTGAAAATCAAGGATACACATTCTCAGTAAATCCTCAAGAGTCTGGATGGTTCTTTCTGACTGACCATCTATCTGAGGATGGTATGCGCTACTCAGTCTCAGTTCAGTACCCAATGCTGTCTGTAAGCTTTGCCAAAATCTCGATGTAAACTTCGAGTCCCTATCAGAAACAATGGATACAGGCACTCCATGCAATCTAACAATCTCATCAATATAGAGTATAGCCAATTTGTCCGCATTATAAATTGTTTTGACAGGTAAAAAGTGAGCAGATTTAGTCAGTCTATCAACTATAACCCAAATTGAGTCCATACCTTTACTGGAGCAAGGCAAACCGACAATGAAATCCATGGTGATATGTTCCTATTTCCACTCCGATATCGGTAAGGGTTGTAATAAGCCTGCGGGTCGTTGATGTTCGGCTTTGACTTGTTGGCAATGAAGATATTTCGATACAAAATCAGCAATTTCCTTCTTCATTCCCGGCCACCAGAAATTCAGTTTCAAATCTAGGTACATTTTCGTATTCCCTGGATGGATAGACAATTTTGAATTGTGGCCCTCTTGCAGAATTCTTCTTTTTAGTTTAGAATCATTCAGTACACACAACCTTCCCTGAAATTTCAGTACATTATTCTCAAATTTGAAATCTGGCCTCGGTTTGGATTCCCGTTCTTCGATGATCTTCTTCAAGAAGTCATTCTGTTGTTGTTTCTCTTTAATTTCTTCAATTAATGCCGGTTGAGCAGAAATAGCAGCTAAGGTTCCACCTTGTTCACGCAAAACAATCTCAATTTCAAGTCTTTCAAGGTCACATAGCAATTCTTTCTGCCCGGTGAGTAAACATGCCAAATTCTCAATCGATTTCCGACTCAGTGCATCGGCAACAGTGTTAGCTTTCCCCAGATGGTACAAAATCTGTAAGTCATAGTCTTTGATCAATTCTAACCATCTCCGCTGCCTCATATTCAATTCTTTCTGCGTGAAGAAGTATTTCAAACTCTTGTGGTCGATATACACTTCACATGTTGCCCCATAAAGGTAGTGACGCCAAATTTTTAGTGCAAACACTACTGCAGCAAATTCCAGGTCATGGGTCGGGTAGTTCTTTTTATGCGGTCTTAGTTGTTGGGAAGCATAGGCAATAACTCTCCCATTCTGCATTAAAACACATCCCAAACCCTTATGAGAAACATCACTAAAAATGATAAAACCATCCGTACCTGAAGGTAGGGTAAGAACTGGTGCAGTCACAAGTCAAGTTTTCAACTCTTGGAATGCTGATTCCCTTTGGTCAGTCCAGTCAAATGATATCCCTTTCTGAGTCAACTGTGTCAGTGGTAGGGCAATTTTGGAGAAATCTTTGACAAATCTTCTGTAATACCCGGCTAACCCCAAAAAGCTTCGGACTTCTGTAACATTTGTTGGTCTAGACCAATTCACTACTGCTTCAACTTTCTGTGGATCAACTGAAATTCTATCCCTCCTAATAACATGTCCCAAAAACATAACAGGATCAAGCCAAAATTCACATTTACTCAATTTTGCATACAGTTTCTGTTCTCTTAGGGTCTGTAAGGCAAGTCTCAAATGATGTTCATGCTCTTCTCTACTTTTAGAATAAATCAGAATGTCATCTATAAATACAACAATAAAGTCATCGAGGAATGGTTTAAAAATTCTGTTCATAAGGTCCATAAATGCAGCAGGTGCATTGGTGACTCCGAAAGGCATAACTAGGAATTCGTAATGTCCATACCTCGTTCGAAAAGCAGTTTTATCAATGTCCTTTGGTTTAACTTTCAGCTGATCATATTCGGATCTGAGATCAATCTTAGAAAATACTTGAGCACCCTGTAACTGATCAAATAAGTCGTCAATACGCGGCAATGGATATTGTAGACGTCCCCCGAACGCATCCCGGGGAAGGAGCGACTCCCCCCGTTCTGGTTCGATATTGGGTCTACTACAGTTCGAAGGACTCAAATGTCACGGTTCTTAATCTTGAACCAAAGAGTCCAAATCTGGCAAATCGTTTTGAAAACAGATTTTTTGAAAGAAGTGCCAAACATGGACTGCTTTGCCAGATACAGAGTCGCCACCTAAATATTTTATTATGGGGAAATTTAGGAAACCCTGACTCGGTGCCAAAGGCCACGTGTCCGTCATCACCAAAGTTGCCTCGGCTCGGGAACTTGGGTACGATTGGGGAAGGTCACTTCGTGAGCACCCCCGCTCGCCCGGTCAAAGATCGGCCTCTACTAACCATGATATCGAGTTTTGAAAACATTGTGTGTTCTTATTCCGGTTATTAGCCTAGGTTACTATGTGATGCGCACAGCATACAAGTATAGACTGAGTCACCTGAATTGGAACAAAACATTTCATGTTTGTTTGCTTGAAAATGGTTTGCTACCCGCAGATAGGCTTAAAATGCAGGTTTTGCCACCCTCGGGTGGGCTTAGAAAATATGACTTTGCCAATATCTAGTGGGCTTAAAACAAACAATCAATACATTGTCCCAATTCAAATAACCCAACCTCCACCCACAGGCATTCAAGGCAGTTATATCACATAAGCAGTTAGCCTCATGGTAAGCATGCTATTCATGGCAGTCACTCACACGCATGCAAGGATGCTAAAGCATAAAAACTCACCGAGTACTCCAAGCCAAAACAGAAACTACATTAGAAATCATGCATGATCCTAAGTATACTGAAATGCCTAATGCAACACATGCAAAAATGCAAACTATAGCAGGCTCGGCTATTCTAAACATGGCATATGGAATGCTACAACTAACACGTATTCAATTTGGAATTGAAATACAAATGCAGTTTGTATGATGCACCGAGCCCGGTGCGTGCAAAACAGATGAATGATGCAAACATGCTGTCATACTGTATGCTAATTGAAATATGCCCTAATCTAACCATCATAAGCAGGTAAATAAAGGGGAAGAAAGACGTGGGGTTGGAAGACATACATCACACTCACCCACACTTATTACAATTATGCCCTCGCACAGAGGGTCCGAATAAATGTACAGTCCCGAATAAAAGAATAATACAGTCCAAAATATACAGTCCAAATAATATACAAATCCCTAATTAATTAACAAATTAACTAAGAAAAATAAAAACTGGCATGCAAGCCAGGGACTGCCTTGATTCTGCTCCGGATGATGGAATGATGCATGTTTGGGCTGCTTTGCGCGGAAATCCACGGCGATGCCCCGATTAGCCTCTGTTTTGCAATGTTTCTCGAAATGCGTGCCAGACTCCGAAAAGTTACTGATTCTTCATTTTGCTGCAACAGAGAGCAGGAAAAGGGCATAGCAATGTATTTCACAAATATATGCATGCCTCGATCCTCGTGCCACCAATCACGCATATCGATGCAGGATGGTCGAGGAGCCGAATTGCACAACTCAATATAGGATGAATGCATATGAATGCTACAGTAAAACCTAACTCCATCACAGGTAATCCGGAGTGTCGGTGACTTGGAAATTGAGACACATTTCGTTACTCGGAGTACGAAATGCGCCTCGTTTCCCGTGCCCGGGCTAACTCCTATCCCGAACACGATGCAATATGCATGATATGCATGAAATGCAGCTACTATACAATCCTAACATGCGCAATGCTATGAAAATGAAATGCCTCGAAATACGTGCACACGTGCACGCAAACCGAGGAAATGATCCTAAGGCATGAAATGGCATGGAATGCAAATTGGACTTATACCAACATGAGAGAGCTTCAGCCACACTCAAATAAGAAGCCGTGAGATGAAAAAAGAGATGCCTCGAGATGTGTGCACACGGACACGCAAAACGAGGAAATGGCATACGCAATGCCGTATGGGCTTACACCAACATGAGTGGACCTCAGTCACACTCACATAGGAGGCCAGCAGATGAAAAATGAGGTGCCTCGAAATGCGTGCACACGGGCACGCAAACCGAGGCAATGGCATTTAAGGCATGAAATGACATGGAAAATGATATGCAAAGATGCCAATGGAATTTCAGCACTGAAATATGGGGGGAAACAGTCCCGAAAGATGGCGAAATGACACCAAATGCAAGGAATGGTCCCGAAATGCGAATTTAGGCACCCGAAAAGGCCTACAGCTATGCAATACATGCACAATATGGACATGGAATGACGATACAGTAGCAAGGCAGCCCCAAAACAAGCATTTTCTAGTCTAAAACATGGCCAAACAGCAAGCATAGATAGGGCAACAATGGCATACAAGAATGGCTCCGCAAGAGGGGTATTGAAGCAAGTGATACATGCGATGCCCAAATGGAAAAATACCCTTCTACAACACTGATGAGGGACTAAAAATATGAATATTTACAGTAGATGACATCCCCCAAATCAGTATGCAAACATGCTAAAAATGTCATGCAAGAACTAGGATACATAAGGCTATAACATGAGGTACCCCAAACATTCATCAAACCAGCAAAGACCCTTAATGAAATATGTCAAGAAGATCAAAATATGACTCTTTCCAGCTCTGATGATGGCCGAAAACAGAAGCTAGATAAGCTTAAAAAAGCATGCAAAAATGGGGGTCAAAGAGGGGTATAATGACAAGTATAACATGGAGACCCCCAACAAGGTTGATCCCTTCTACAATGTTGTAGAGGGACACAAGATAAGCCTACTCACAATTCATGACATGCTCCGAAACAGACTACATGTAGGCCAAACAAATCATGCAAATTTACGGTAAATTGGAGGAATTGTGAAGCAAGTGCAAGATAGGGGGCCTAAACAGGGTTGAGCCCTTCTTCAATGTTGAAGAGGGGCTCAAAATAGGCTCATTTACAGTTTACATTATGCTCTAAAACAGATCACTCATAGGCTAGAAATTTCATGCAAAATATTGGCATAAAGAGGGGTAATGAAGAAAGTGCCAAAATGAAGCTTCAAACTGTAATGAACTCTTAATGAAACATGGAATATAGCTCAAAAAAATGACCTTTTCAGTTTTGGTCGGAGCTTGAAACAATAAGCAAATAGGCCTAAGAAATGGAACAAAAAAATGCAAGAAAAAGGGAAAATGGGACTCACCCTTGTAGAACCAAACTTTAACAACCTTTAAACCAAGAAGAAGAGCTCCTAGCCTCTGGAAATGACCCTCAATCTGCTGGAATGGAGTAAGGAGGAGTGATGCTATGGGTTGTAGTGTAAATGGGTGTAGGCACTTAAGGATTTTGAAGCTTGGAATTATAGAGAGAGAGAGATATAATATAGGAGCTCCAAACAAAATGTTCTAACCCTTTTTACAGACCTGGGATGCTGTATATATAGGCAAAAAACGTGTAGAAAAGAGGGGGAAAAATGGGGGGGAAATGAAATTCAAATTTCCCCCCAAAATGGCCAAAAGGTGAGCTAAAGGGGTAAGTGATAGCTGCGGGTCTCAAATGGCCGAGAGCCCTTCAACAAAGTTGAAGAGGGGCTCAAAATAAGACACTTTGTAGTTTACGACCAAGTCCAACACAGCCCACAAGTACGCCTAAAGTACCGTGCAAGAAAAGGGAAAAAACGAGGGGTAAAGAAGCAAGTGGTATATGGAGATGTCAAACAACAAAAGGTCCTTAATCAAACATGAAAAGGACCTCAAAATATGACTATCTCAAGTTCGGGTCGGAGCCCAAAAATGTAGAATGAAGGTTCGGAAGCCAAAACACGCAGTTCGAGGCCCCGAAAGTGGGCTGTTAGGCACCGGGAGTGGTGCTCGACCACGAAGTTGGTCTCTCGGACCACAGTGTCCCTTGAAAGGGAGGAAATAAGGTGTGTGCCAAAACCCGGAGCAAACGGAGATGGTTAGACGGTCCCGAACCGAGGCACACGACCTGACGGTTCCGAAAACCGGGAACCGGGCTCCGAAATGGGAAAAATGGCCTACGACCACAAAACGTAGCCTACGGCCACTGAGAGATGATCTACTAGACCTCTCCCTCCCCTTAGAAAGAAAAAACAGAGGAAACCGAGCCTGGTTCGCAAACCGAGGCAAAGCACAAAAGAGTCCGGAAGTCCGGAGGCAAGGCTCGTAGCCGAGACTCCGCAACCTCAGAACGAGCACAATATGTAACATCACCAAGCGCTCAATTGATGACGTCTGAGTCTTAAGGTCGGTCAAAAATGGGGTGTCTACAGTTGCCCCTCTTTGACAGAACTCGGAAGTCATAACCATGACGGGAGTGAGTGTCAAAGCCCAGAGACGTCCCATTTTTGACAAGGCCGAAGACTTAGACAAAGCATACAAGCTACAGATAAAGACATGCGCCCGAAGGCAGGGGCAAAATGCAACTGACAATGCAAGAAGCCGAACATAACTTATGATCATGCAAAGAAACATAGGGACGTATCCCGGTGTTTCGGAAATGTATAAGCATTGGAATGTATTCCAGATGCTCTTAACCAAAGATGGAGAAACATGGGGACGTATCCCGGTGTTTAGGGACGTATCCCAAGGTTTAGGGACGTATCTCAAGGATTAGGGACGTATCCCAGAGGTTAGGGACCTATCCCAAAGGTTAGGGACGTATCCCAAAGATTAGGGACGTATCCCAAAGATTAGGGACGTATCCCAGAGGTTAGGGACGTATCCCAAGGATTAGGGACGTATCTCAAAGATTAGGGAGGTATCCCAAATGTCAGGGACGTATCCCTAGAGGCTAGGGACGTATCCCAGAGGTTAGGGACGTATCCCAGGGGTTAGGGACGTATCCCAGGGGTTAGGGACGTATCCCAAATGTTAGGGACGTATCCCAGAGGTTAAGGACGTATCCCAAGATTTAGAAAAGAAGGAGAAACATAGGGACGTATCCCGGTGTTTCAAGAGGAAGGAGAAACATAAGGACGTATCCCGGTGTTCTGCAAGGAATGTAAAACATAGGGACGTATCCCGGTGTTCCGCAAGGAATGAGAAACATAGGGACGTATCCCGGTGTTCCGCAAGGAATGTGAAACATAGGGACGTATCCCAGTGTTCCGCAAAGAGAGGAGAAACGTAGGGACGTATCCCGGTGTTTCAAAAAGAGAGAGAAACGTAAGGACGTATCCCGGTGTTCTGCAAGGAATGAGAAACATAGGGACGTATCCCAGTGTTCCGCAAAGAGAGGAGAAACGTAGGGACGTATCCCAGTGTTTCGAAAAGAGAGAGAAATGTAAGGACGTATCCCGGTGTTTCGAAAAGGGAGAAGAAACTTAGGGACGTATCCCGATGTTTCAGAAAGGTATAAGCATTGGAACGTATTCCAAATGCTCTAAACCAGAGGAGGTCTAACCCGTCGCACACGCAAGGTGCATAACAATGCTAGTAATGAGCAAAACAATGCTAGATAGATGTGCACAATCAACGCAACGAATGAGCATAACAATGCTAGACAGATGTGCATAACAATGCAACGAATGAGCATAGTGTGATTGATACACAAAGTGAGCAGAGTATGATAGACATACTAAAGGTGAACACAAAGTGTGATAGATGCACTATGTGAACAAGTGTGATTGATACACTAAAGGTGTGTGATGGATACACAAAAGGTGAACACAAAGTGTGATAGATGCACTGAGTGAACAAGTGTGTTTGATACACTAAAGGTGTGCGATGGATACACAAAAAGTGAATATGTGCGTGATAGATACACAAAGTGAGAATGTGTGTGATAGATACGCAAAAGTGAGAATGTGTGTGATAGATACACAAAATGAATGAAGTGTGATTGATACACTAAATGAATGAAGTGTGATTGATACACTAATAAATGATCTCAAACGGAACTTCTTTGGATGAACCGTACATACAATATTGTGCATGACTGAGAAAGAAACTTGATAGGTACAATGCATTACAATGCATGATGCTTAAGGAAAGCAATAAATGGACAAAGCGGCGCTTTAGAAAGCACCTCCTGAGGTGAGTGACGGTGAACCGCTCTACTCTGACGGGGATCTCCCCTCGTGCTCTTCGAACACTTTACCTTGAACTCACAGTACAAAGGCTCTGAAATGCTGACAAGTAACAACATCTATATGTAGGAGCTACGGCTGCTGCTTGTTTTCCTGATCATATTCACAACTTTCCCTATTCTCCAACGGGGTGACAGACTAGGTTGGTCCAGTATCCAGAATTGAGGTGCATACACGCTATCTCAACCTATGGGGCTTCCATACGGATTTCAAGCCGAGGACACGCCTCCGGGTATTTAAACCAGACTTTAGTCTCGGAAATCCCGAACCTTTGCGTTCTAGGCAACAGCCATTCGAACTCTAGTTTCCACCGTCGCAGTTGGTCTCCTAGGAACTCATTGCGAACACAGCCAAGATGACCCCGGCAAGGAACTTGTACTCAGAGAGAGCACTTCTGATCGCCATTCTGGCTTGAGGTAGACTTGATCTTGAGCTTGAGGTAGAGGCACACTCATACTTCGGAGCATTGGCAAGACCTGAAGAGGTACACATGGAATACAATCTCGGAGCTTACTAAAGTTGGAACAAACTCAGATGCCCGACATTTTCCTCTTTTGCTTTCGCTTTGCAGTCCGGAACCATTATAGCTTCAGATAGGTCCTGGTTCTACTGTTCTCATATGACCTGAGTTGAATCCTGCGGTTTTATGAAAGAACAAATTTTGTTTTGCACAAATGTGGAGAACGGCACGGCACTCGGAGCACAAAACAATTTTATTTTTGAAATTGAGAGATGAGTTTTTCGACCAGGTATTGAGCCTATGACTGAACACAGCAAAACGACTCAACAAGGAAATAAAAAGCACACAACCTAGACACATCGAGTAACACTCGAAACGACTCAAAACAAGAAACGAGATAAAACAAAAAGACACGACACTCAGACGTGCACAGGGAGCCTGTTTTACCGGGTAGTGTTTCCCACCCTTTTCTTATTTGTGGTTCTCACATCACTCGGCCCTCAAGCTCTGTTTTTTCTGAAAAAGCCATTTTCTCACTTTTCCTCTCATCGCACATCTCTCTATTCTTCAATCTCTCATTTTTCAATCCCTCCCCTAGGTGGTTGATGGATAAACAGCAAGTTGTAGGCTCGTGCCCCTAGCATTCTGCTAGATTCTCTTTCTTCCGTTTACAGCTAGTGAATTCCTCCCACAGAGAGGTTGCGCTACAACTGGGTGTGTAGCAAATTTGCAGCTGACATCGGTTGACGATGCTCTGCTGGAGAGTTTGGACGTAATCAGATGTGTCCAGATGAGGGAGTGGAATATCTTGATCCTATCCCAGTGCGTGCTTCGCACTTGGCTTGATACCTCGTTGTTCGGAGGGTGAGAGAGCTTTCGGCCCTTTGGTGTTGACTTCAGTTGTGCCCTCTTCTGGCGAATACGGTGCCCTTTCCGGCAAGTGGAGTGCCTTTTCTAGCAAGTATTTTGACAAAGGGGAAAAGACAGAACACTTGACTCAACTGTGCCCCTAGTTCATCATTTTGACCATTTTTTGTTTTTGCTTTCTACTAAAACAGTTTTGACCAACATGAGAGTTAGATTAACATGCTTATTCAATTTTTGATTTGAAATCATGCAAGTCGGGTTGTAAGCACTGAAAATTTTCCTTTTTTGGGTCCAAGAAAATGGTCCAGTTTTGGAAAAGATGGAATAATTTTCGAGAGAATTAGTCAACCTCAGTAAAAATTCTCAAAAACTATTTTTGCAAACGGCCAATGCTCAACAAGCACGGAACCTACTCTTGAGATGCGCAACCTCAAATCTGAAGGAAAATTGCCCCTTGCTTGAAGGGAGCTGCATGGCAACGGAAAGTTGCCCCTTGTCTGAATGGCACCGCAGCGCATTGAATGGCAACGGAAAGTTGCTCCTTGTTTGAACGGCGCTGCAGCGCATTTGTAGTCAGTCCTCAGAGCAATGAACACAACCAAACTCTCGGATACAGAGAAGACAAAGATGGCCAGAACCATTGCATGGACACAGTCGAATTTGAAGTGTTTATGGCTGGACTTCAGAATGAAGTTGCCTACATATCCCAAACATGGGAATCAAGCCTTACGTAGTTCGGGGTTAAGGTACACTCGGGTATTAACCTCTCCTTTTCAGGCTCTAACTTTTGCCAAGGCGCCCGTCGCGGGTTTTCGACCTTGCGAGCTTTGTTCTTCTTTCTTTTTCATTTCTTTTCTTTTATTTTATTTTATTTTTTTTTCTTTTCTTCTTTTTTTTCTTTTATTTTTTTTTTCTTTTTTTTTTCTTTTCTTCTTTTTTTTCTTTTTGCTTTTTGTATATATCTTTTCTTGCTCTAACTTTTGCCTGGGTCGCCCTTTCCGGGTTTTCGGCCCAGCGAGCCTCTCAAAGGGTAAAAGTGTAACAAGTCCATGCCAAATGGTTTTAGGATCTCGAAGCCATCCGTATCCAAGAGAGTGGCTGTTGTATCGATTTGCAGAAGGATCCATCTTCGGCTCTTCGAGCACATCTGACATCTTTGCCCCTGGTTCGAAGGGTACTGCTGTTCTAGCTTTGCAAGCTTCTTCTGATGAGGTCTGACCTTCTTGATCTGACTTTGGTGCCTCTTGTTCGAGGGCTGCTTCAAATCTAGCCACACAGGCCTCACATCGTAGTTGACCGTTGAACCTTCTGAATTCAAGTTCAAGGTTTTGGGAGCGAAGGGGTTGAGTCTCGAGGCTGAGAGCGATCTTAGGTTGCACAATCTCAAGAGCGATTCCACACAGGTCTTCGCAGGACCGCGCAAAACATTTTGTTTTTGAAAATTTTTAAGAAAGCGACAAATCGCTCGCGCTGAAGATAGTGTGAAACCAGTCTGGATCAAGCCAGGGTCCTTCTCAGCACTCACGCTAACAACCATGATTTCATTCATTAATGGCTTAGCACGCCTCTCTTTCTCTCAATTGATCAAAGTTTTGCAAATCCCGAGGAATTCCTTCCTCTTCGTTTTCACCGCAGTGTTCAAAAAAGTTTTGAAAAACTTAGGTCAATACAATGACTTCAAGGCACAGAAAAGACAGAGTTCTTAGTCAAATACTGTCATCTCATTCAGAACTTCCGGCATAACTGGCACAAGGCAGAAGCAAATGCGAGAGCGTGAAAATCACTGCTGTTTCATTCAAATCTGTTGGCATTACTGGCTCCCTGGCAGAAACAGACTCAAAACGAAAAGACAAACGCAAAACAAAATGGTGACGCCCGAGGTAACACCCCTGGAATCACCCGACTCCTATATAACAAGACTGACTCGATACAACAAGACAAACCCAAAACAAAAGAGACTGACTCAAAACAAAACAACAAGACTAACCCAATACCCAAGTCAGAATGCAAAATTAACAGCACTTGTACATTGCTCAAAACAGTGCATGCCATCCACCACAGCTGGAGTAAACTGAACGTCGCCCGCAGGTGGTTCATCCCTTGATCACATCACATTATCCCCCACAAGTTCACTGATCAAGTGCCGATAGACTTTGCAGGACCTGGTGCGGGGATGACCCCGTTGTCAATCAAATTTTGTATCTCGTGGCGGAGACGGACGCAACTGTCAGTGTCATGACCGGTTTGTTGATGGAAAGCACAGTACTTAGTCGGGTCATGCTTTGGAGGGAGAGGATCGGGTAGAGGCCGTTGCTCCAACGGTTTCAGATGTCCTTTCCTGAGTAGGACCCCCAGGGCTTTAGATAAAGACATATAGAGTGGGGTGAAAGCCCTCTTGCCTCGGGGTAGATAGTCTGAAGTTCGGTGGTTTGAAGTGGATGCACCAACAAAGGGGGTGGCTGCTCTTGGTGTGGTGGTGGCGACCATGCCCACTTCGGAAGATCTTGCAGCTGCGTCACCGCTGGTGGTCGCATTCGAGCTGCGGGTAAACGCCCTCCTGGGCTGCTCCTTCTCCTGGTCAATGAGGCCCTGTTTCATAGCATCCTCGATCTGTACTCCCATCTCATGCAAATTTGAAAAGGTAGGGAAGGGGAGCACGATCATTTTCTGCATTAGTTTGGGCTGGAGGTTGCGCACAACCATCCGTATTTGATCCTTATCCATTGGCCTAATGGTCATCATTGAGGCTTTGGCCCTCCAGCGGGCCACGAATTCTGAGAAGCTCTCCTTAGGCTCCTGCCTCGTCGTCTCAAGATCACGGGTCGTAATCTCGATTTGGGTATTGTATGAATATTGTGCGACAAAGGCCTCTGCCATCTCCTCCCAGCTTCGTTTCACTGAATCCTCCAATTTGGCGTACCAGATGGCCGCAATACCCGATAGGGTCCTGCCAAAAAGGGAAAGCTTCTGTAATCTTGTCAAGCCCATCGGGCGCAGAACATCTGAAAACAAACTCAGGTGGACCATGGGATCTCCTGACCCGTCAAAACGGTCGATGTGAGGCATCTTGAACCTGTCCGGCAGAGTTACAGCTGCGTCGGTGTACCCGTCCTCAATGTCCGAGATGGACTTTACCCCTTGAGATTTTTTGAAGAACTTTTCAAGCTTACTCAACTTCAACGCTGTAGGGTCGACCTCGAACTCGAAGGGAGAGTCCGGTAGATTGGAAGGTGTTTTGGACAGCTGGGGTAAAATTGGGGGCGGAGCCGGCCCTGTTGGAATGTCCGTATCTGCCTGGACATTTGGCGTCTCCCCAGGTGCTGGAGCTCCTGCTGGGGAAGGAATTTGTTGTGAAGCGGACGCGCCGCTTTGCTGTTGCAGCCTGGTGATGAGCTCGGCTTGCTGAGCCATGATTGCAGCCTGCTGCTTGGAGAATTCTGCTTGGCGGACAGCGTCTTGCTGCATGAGTTTCATAGTTTCCTGCATCTGACGCATCATTGCCTCTACTCCTGATGTATTCTGTTGGTCCATCTGACTGACTGGTATATCTATCCCTGCAGTAAAAACTCAGACCTCAGCCTGACTGTTCACTGGGAGGGTGGATAAGGGCTCCTGATCTGGTAACTGCTGAACTGGTGATTTGTGCCTGACTGGCCCTTTTACCCTGCCACTGATTGCCCTTGAACTGAACCTCTGACCTGACAAAGTCTATTAGCACAAGTTCGATGAACCTCGAGGGATATTGGAGCCTTCTGAAGCTATGGTTCCAAGACTACCCTGGCAAAAGAGAAAACAGACAGCATCTCAGCCTGATTCCATCTGAACAGATACGAGCATAGTTGAATGAGTGTGCTCTGTACTAAATTCTGCCCAGAATTCTGCCTCAAATCTGATACCCTTGGGTAAAACTGATTCCCCAAAATACTGATACTGGTGCCCGCAGGCCGGGTGCCCGCAGGCCGGGTGCCCAAACTCAACTGATACATACATTCCCTGTAGAGACGCACTCTAACAAGCACATAGCAGATAAGTGAGAGCCAAAACACCCCTATGTTGGGGTAGGGTTTCCCTGTCCTATTTTGTCAGGAGCTAGGGTTTCACCACGCACACAGCGGTTTCAAACAACCTATAAACGGGTAAGCAACCTGTCCTAGTTTGGAATGGTCACTATGGATCCGAATATGCACTAGGTCGAATGGTCAAAAAGGGTGCCCCGGTAAAACCGGGGTTTGTGTTCCCATGCTGTCAGAGCCCAGAGCCGATCAGCCTTATGGTCATGCCTTGACAAGACAAGCCTCCGGCAAATCGTTCGGGAATGGCATATGGCAAACACGGTGTCCTAGGCGCACCAATGCAAATGCAATGCAAAGAAACACACAAGTGTAGTCAAAACCAGATATCATGAGTTCGAGTCAAGTTCTCTAAATCCCCAGCAGAGTCGCCAGAAACTGTAGACGTCCCCCGAACGCATCCCGGGGAAGGAGCGACTCCCCCCGTTCTGGTTCGATATTGGGTCTACTACAGTTCGAAGGACTCAAATGTCACGGTTCTTAATCTTGAACCAAAGAGTCCAAATCTGGCAAATCGTTTTGAAAACAGATTTTTTGAAAGAAGTGCCAAACATGGACTGCTTTGCCAGATACAGAGTCGCCACCTAAATATTTTATTATGGGGAAATTTAGGAAACCCTGACTCGGTGCCAAAGGCCACGTGTCCGTCATCACCAAAGTTGCCTCGGCTCGGGAACTTGGGTACGATTGGGGAAGGTCACTTCGTGAGCACCCCCGCTCGCCCGGTCAAAGACCGGCCTCTACTAACCATGATATCGAGTTTTGAAAACATTGTGTGTTCTTATTCCGGTTATTAGCCTAGGTTACTATGTGATGCGCACAGCATACAAGAATAGACTGAGTCACCTGAATTGGAACAAACCATTTCATGTTTGTTGCATGAAAATGGTTTGCTACCCGCAAGTAGGCTTAAAATGCAGGTTTTGCCACCCTCGGGTGGGCTTAGAAAATATGACTTTGCCACTATCTAGTGGGCTTAAAACAAACAATCAATACATTGTCCCAATTCAAATAACCCAACCTCCACCCACAGGCATTCAAGACAGTTATATCACATAAGCAATTAGCCTCATGGTAAGCATGCTATTCATGGCAGTCACTCACACGCATGCAAGGATGCTAAAGCATAAAAACTCACCGAGTACTCCAAGCCAAAACAGAAACTACATTAGAAATCATGCATGATCCTAAGTATACTGAAATGCCTAATGCAACACATGCAAAAATGCAAACTATAGCAGGCTCGGCTATTCTAAACATGGCATATAGAATGCTACAACTAACACGTATTCAATTTGGAATTGAAATACAAATGCAGTTTGTATGATGCGCCGAGCCCGGTGCGTGCAAAACAGATGAATGATGCAAACATGCTGTCATACTGTATGCTAATTGAAATATGCCCTAATCTAACCATCATAAGCAGGTAAATAAAGGGGAAGAAAGACGTGGGGTTGGAAGACATACATCACACTCACCCACACTTATTACAATTATGCCCTCGCACAGAGGGTCCAAATAAATGTACAGTCCCGAATAAAAGAATAATATAGTCCAAAATATACAGTCCAAATAATATACAAATCCCTAATTAATTAACAAATTAACTAAGAAAAATAAAAACTGGCATGCAAGCCAGGGATTGCCTTGATTCTGCTCCGGATGATGGAATGATGCATGTTTGGGCTGCTTTGCGCGGAAATCCACGGCGATGCCCCGATTAGCCTCTGTTTTGTAATGTTTCTCGAAATGCGTGCCAGACTTCGAAAAGTTACTAATTCTTCATTTTGCTGCAACAGAGAGCAGGAAAAGGGCATAGCAATGTATTTCACAAATATATGCATGCCTCGATCCTCGTGCCACCAATCACGCATATCGATGCAGGATGGTCGAGGAGCCGAATTGCACAACTCAATATAGGATGAATGCATATGAATGCTACAGTAAAACCTAACTCCATCACAGGTAATCCGGAGTGTTGGTGACTTGGGAATTGAGACACATTCCGTTACTCGGAGTACGAAACGCGCCTCGTTTCCCGTGTCCGAGCTAACTCCTATCCCGAACACGATGCAATATGCATGATATGCATGAAATGCAGCTACTATACAATCCTAACATGCGCAATGCTATGAAAATGAAATGCCTCGAAATACGTGCACACGTGCACGCAAACCGAGGAAATGATCCTAAGGCATGAAATGGCATGGAATGCAAATTGGACTTATACCAACATGAGAGAGCTTCAGCCACACTCAAATAAGAAGCCGTGAGATGAAAAAAGAGATGCCTCGAGATGTGTGCACACGGACACGCAAAACGAGGAAATGGCATACGCAATGCCGTATGGGCTTACACCAACATGAGTGGACCTCAGTCACACTCACATAGGAGGCCAGCAGATGAAAAATGAGGTGCCTCGAAATGCGTGCACACGGGCACGCAAACCGAGGCAATGGCATTTAAGGCATGAAATGACATGGAAAATGATATGCAAAGATGCCAATGGAATTTCAGCACTGAAATATGGGGGGAAACAGTCCCGAAAGATGGCGAAATGACACCAAATGCAAGGAATGGTCCCGAAATGCGAATTTAGGCACCCGAAAAGGCCTACAGCTATGCAATACATGCACAATATGGACATGGAATGACGATACAGTAGCAAGGCAGCCCCAAAACAAGCATTTTCTAGTCTAAAACATGGCCAAACAGCAAGCATAGATAGGGCAACAATGGCATACAAGAATGGCTCCGCAAGAGGGGTATTGAAGCAAGTGATACATGCGATGCCCAAATGGAAAAATACCCTTCTACAACACTGATGAGGGACTAAAAATATGAATATTTACAGTAGATGACATCCCCCAAATCAGTATGCAAACATGCTAAAAATGTCATGCAAGAACTAGGATACATAAGGCTATAACATGAGGTACCCCAAACATTCATCAAACCAGCAAAGACCCTTAATGAAATATGTCAAGAAGATCAAAATATGACTCTTTCCAGCTCTGATGATGGCCGAAAACAGAAGCTAGATAAGCTTAAAAAAGCATGCAAAAATGGGGGTCAAAGAGGGGTATAATGACAAGTATAACATGGAGACCCCCAACAAGGTTGATCCCTTCTACAATGTTGTAGAGGGACACAAGATAAGCCTACTCACAATTCATGACATGCTCCGAAACAGACTACATGTAGGCCAAACAAATCATGCAAATTTACGGTAAATTGGAGGAATTGTGAAGCAAGTGCAAGATAGGGGGCCTAAACAGGGTTGAGCCCTTCTTCAATGTTGAAGAGGGGCTCAAAATAGGCTCATTTACAGTTTACATTATGCTCTAAAACAGATCACTCATAGGCTAGAAATTTCATGCAAAATATTGGCATAAAGAGGGGTAATGAAGAAAGTGCCAAAATGAAGCTTCAAACTGTAATGAACTCTTAATGAAACATGGAATATAGCTCAAAAAAATGACCTTTTCAGTTTTGGTCGGAGCTTGAAACAATAAGCAAATAGGCCTAAGAAATGGAACAAAAAAATGCAAGAAAAAGGGAAAATGGGACTCACCCTTGTAGAACCAAACTTTAACAACCTTTAAACCAAGAAGAAGAGCTCCTAGCCTCTGGAAATGACCCTCAATCTGCTGGAATGGAGTAAGGAGGAGTGATGCTATGGGTTGTAGTGTAAATGGGTGTAGGCACTTAAGGATTTTGAAGCTTGGAATTATAGAGAGAGAGAGATATAATATAGGAGCTCCAAACAAAATGTTCTAACCCTTTTTACAGACCTGGGATGCTGTATATATAGGCAAAAAAACGTGTAGAAAAGAGGGGGAAAAATGGGGGGGAAATGAAATTCAAATTTCCCCCCAAAATGGCCAAAAGGTGAGCTAAAGGGGTAAGTGATAGCTGCGGGTCTCAAATGGCCGAGAGCCCTTCAACAAAGTTGAAGAGGGACTCAAAATAAGACACTTTGTAGTTTACGACCAAGTCCAACACAGCCCACAAGTACGCCTAAAGTACCGTGCAAGAAAAGGGAAAAAACGAGGGGTAAAGAAGCAAGTGGTATATGGAGATGTCAAACAACAAAAGGTCCTTAATCAAACATGAAAAGGACCTCAAAATATGACTATCTCAAGTTCGGGTCGGAGCCCAAAAATGTAGAATGAAGGTTCGGAAGCCAAAACACGCAGTTCGAGGCCCCGAAAGTGGGCTGTTAGGCACCGGGAGTGGTGCTCGACCACGAAGTTGGTCTCTCGGACCACAGTGTCCCTTGAAAGGGAGGAAATAAGGTGTGTGCCAAAATCCGGAGCAAACGGAGATGGTTAGACGGTCCCGAACCGAGGCACACGGCCTGACGGTTCCGAAAACCGGGAACCGAGCTCCGAAATGGGAAAAATGGCCTGCGACCACAAAACGTAGCCTACGGCCACTGAGAGATGATCAACTAGACCTCTCCCTCCCCTTAGAAAGAGAAAACAGAGGAAACCGAGCCTGGTTCGCAAACCGAGGCAAAGCACAAAAGAGTCCGGAAGTCCGAAGGCAAGGCTCGTAGCCGAGACTCCGCAACCTCAGAACGAGCACAATATGTAACATCACCAAGCGCTCAATTGATGACGTCTGAGTCTTAAGGTCGGTGAAAAATGGGGTGTCTACAGATATTTATTTTTCACAGTTACCTTGTTCAGTTCACGGTAGTCAATACAAAGTCTCAGTGAGCCGTCTTTCTTTTTTACAAACAAGACAAGTGCGCCCCATGGCGAAGTACTGGGCCTAATGAACTTCTTATCTAACAATTCTTGCAGTTGCACTTTCAATTCTTTTAGTTCAGTCGGAGCCATTCGGTAAGGAGCTTTAGATACTGGCTGTGTACCCGGAATCACATCAACGGTGAACTCAATCTCCCTATCAATCAAATCCCCTGGCAGATTATCTGGAAAAACATCTGGGAATTCTCTGATTATAGGAATACTGTTCACATTAGCGTTAACATCAGTAGATACAGTCAATACAGAACAAAAATACCCTTTACACCCCTTTCTAATCAGTTTAAAAGCTTTCATAGATGAAATCAGGTATGGGGGAGGTACTACTCCACTTCCGTTAAACACAAATTCGGGTAGGCCAGGTGGACGGAAAACAACTTGTTTTGTCACACAGTCTATAGTAGCATGATATTTTGTTAACCAGTCCATTCCTAATATCACGTCAAAATGATCAATGTTCAGAGGCAGTAAATCAATATACAGATGCATATCCCCAACAATAATTTCACATGCAGGGTACATATAAGCACATGTCATAGATCCCCCAACAGGTGAAGATACAGCTAACAAGTAATTCATGGGTTCCAATGGTCTATTCAATTTTCGCGAAAAAACATACGATACATATGAATGTGTAGACCCTGAATCAATCAAAACATATGCATTTTGAGTACAAATTGAGAGAATACCTGACACAACGGTCTCGGTATTCTACACATCTCCCGGTACCCGTGCGAACACTCGGCCCTGCCTCATCGGCTCTTTTCCAGTTGCTTTAGGGTTGGGTTTTGGTGGGGCAGTTGATACTGCTGCGCTAGGTGCAGCTTTACTATTGCCTTGGGGAGTGGAAGGGCAATCTTTGACCATGTGGCCCACCTTGCCACACTTGTAACAAGCACCAGAAATTTTATAACAAACTCCCTTATGGTTCTTACCACATTCGGAGCAGGGCGGAATAGAACGGTTTCCTTGACTAGAGTTAGTCGTTGACCCTGTATTCTGCTTTTTGTTCAACGGATTGTTCCTGCCTTTCTTGAATTTAAGGCCTCGTCTCTTACTACGCCATTCAGATGCTGGTGTTTCAGTTTGTTTCAATATTTCAATATTTGATTCAGCTATAATGGCCCGCTCAAGAACATCTACATACTTGTGCAATTTCAACACATTAATTCTGTCAAGTACTTCGACATTAAGGTCACCTTCGAATTTCCTGGCCTTCTTATAGTCAGTGTCCACCATATGTGGTGCATATCTGGCAAGCTCGGTGAACTTAGACTCATATTCAGCGACAGACATGGCGCCTTGTCTCAGCTGTTCAAACTCAGTCACCTTTCGATCCTGGACACACTGAGGAAAGTATTTCTCCAAGAAGGACTCCTTAAACTGAGCCCAAGTCACAACTTTGTTGGTGTCACGGACCAGCATCCACCACCTTCTGGCCTCCTCTTGTAAGGTGAAGGTAGCAAGCAGTACTTTGTGTGCCTCCGAACACGGAAACACTTCAAATAACTTTTCGGTTTCAAGAACCCATGCTTCAGCCTTCAAGGGTTCGAGGCCTCCCTGAAAGGATGGCGGTTTCATCTTGCTAAATTTCTGTGTTAGAGCAATGATGTCATCATTTACATTCTGTTCCGGCTGTACCGGAGGAGGTGGGGGTTGTTGGTTCTGTTGTTGTTGTTGCCTTAAGGCCTCAGTCAGTAGTTCCACAGTTCTTTCCAGTCTTGCCATTCTGGCTTCGGATGATTCAGTTTCATCAGTGGTTCTTGCACTATCCATTTCACTGTATGCAACATGGTAACAATAAACATAGGGAGTTGCATACTTTAAACATGTTAACACATTAGCACATATATTCATGTCATGTCCACGCACACTTTTCATGCTCATGCAATGCCCTATTACTTTCTCGGACATCTTATAGCTCATTTGGACACGTGTGTGCGGTATGACTCGTGGTTTAGTAACGCTCTGATACCACTCTGTCACGACCCAAACCCGCCCCTATGGGTTTAGCACCGTAACCGGCCAGTAATCCGTGATTACCGAAGGCCTGCTTAACAGTAAGATAGTATTACAGAGTATAGGGACATGGCGGAAGCCAAAACAGTAATTAAACAATATCCAATGAGTTGTGATAGTCTGTATACAAAAAGACTTTTCATAACATATATACTATCAGTACCAAAACAGTATGTACAGTATTTACAATTATCCAGGTCAGGGACTTAATCTCTATTAAGACAGTACAGTATAGTGCTATCAGTCGATGCAGTATTACAAAACAGATACAGAGACAGATGGGGGAAACTAAAACACCCCAAAGCCATAGCTTGAACGGGCTCAGAACCTCACAGTGAGGCACAGTGGTTGGCTTTGACAAAAGGGAGTCTAACCCACGCTCCTAGCTCCGGTCTGGTGCCTGGATACCTACATATATATATAAACAGTGAGCTAAAGCCCAGTGAATAACATAATGCGTAAAGAGGTTAAGAATGGATGTCCTTTCAGTATTGAAAACAGTCAATTGATTCAGTATATCAGTCATTCAGTCATAACAGTCATATGTGGTACATCTATTAGCAGAACAGTACAGTAAACAGTAGGTCTTGAAAGACCGAGCAGTCAATGATGGCCATCACAACAGTAAACAGAAGTTCCAAGATAGGAACTAACAGAGATCTCTGTAACAGTAGCAGTAACAGTAACAGTAGTTGCTATGGATGCCACAATATAGTTCAGAATAGAGGACATACATTCATTCAGTTAACAGTATCAATTCTGAAATAGTACAGTTTAACCATTCAGAAGATACTCATATTTGAACATATCTTTACACAGTTGTTACTCACAGAGTTCTGGGCTACAGATAAGCTAGAGCGTCTCCGGATGCCAACCCTACGCAGTTACAGGATGAACACACACTAAGTTACACATTCGGGAATCAAAGACTTAATCCCTAATTGAGTCGGTGTGGTCCTACATCAATATCCTCATTAAGATGCTTTAAACTAGGCCTAAGAATGCCTAGAATGCAATGAGGATGCAAAGATGCACTTTAAAAACATTTTCAAAATTTTCAGAAAAACAGGGTCCCGCTCGAGCGGACATGCAAACAAAGGTTCCCCACTCGAGCGTTACTTCCCGCGCTCGAGCGTACTGCAAAACATGGTAAAAGTATTGGATGTGTGAAAAACACGCTCGATGGGCGCTCGACACCCGCTCGAGCGTGTGACACGAGTCCCCGCTCGAGCGTGCATTTCCCTGCTCGAGCGGACTGTAAAACAATGCAAAGTGCTGGGAGCACGTATTTCACGCTCGAGTGCCACTTTCCCCGCTCGAGCGTGAGTCCAAATTCTGGAAATTCCATATTTGAACCTCAAGCTCAAAACCAAGTTTTAATGCATCAAATTCGATCCTTTTGGGCTAATTTTCTGGAAAACACTTGTAAACTCATAGTATTACATGATTCAAAGCTCAACTTGTAAAATCAAAGCCCAAAGGTAGTTCAATTAAACATGATTTCAAACCAATTTCATGAACATGTAAAGCATAACATGCATGAATTTAAACCAATTCAAGGCTTCCAATTCATGCTCCAAAGAGCCAATTTCTCCATAAACAAGGTGAATTCATGGTCCAATGCAAAAATATGAACATGCATGTGGAATTCCATGGACAAAAGTCCTCAAAACTCAAGAATGGCAACATGCATGCCTAATTTATGCTATAATTCAACACATTAAGCTAATTTTGACTCCAATCTTCAATATAACAAGAATCAAGCAAGAACTAACTCAAAGGCAAGTTTAAGATGGTGGATTTTCTACCTTAGACCTTGATTATCAAGTGTAGGAAGCTCAATTTGCAAAGAATCCTTCAATTTTCCTAAGCCTGCAAGCCAATTTGTTGAAATTCTACTTCCTTCTCTCTAATTCTCTCTTGGTCGGTTTGGTCTCATGGAAATGGCTGAGGAAATGTTGTATCAAACTGTAATAAGGCTTCAAGTGTGTTGACATAGTGGCCCACTAGCATGGCAAGATGGTAAATAAGGCTAACTCTTATAATTTAGCTTTATTTAATCTAATTTAATCATACCAAATCACATTTTAATTAAATATGCCATAAAATCACATAAATTCTAATGATCATAAAACATCGATCAATTTCGGATTCGGCAGCCGACAAGGCCTTCAATTTGCAGTTTAAAACATAAAACATGGACAGATAATTTAACAGTCAAACAGATAGAAATGCATTTAAACTAGTACATTCAATCAGTCAGTTTAGTATTTCAGTCGATTCAATTACTTATCATAATCAGTCTCAGTTTAGCAGTAATCAGTGGTTAACCAGTAATTAGTGGTGAGGGTTATTACAGGCACCATAGCCTTGATCAGAGAGTTTAAGAAAATGA
Organism: Camellia granthamiana; assembly: GCA_036172215.1. Classification (NCBI taxonomy): domain Eukaryota; kingdom Viridiplantae; phylum Streptophyta; class Magnoliopsida; order Ericales; family Theaceae; genus Camellia; species Camellia granthamiana. Next base: position 120,157,045 of record CM069912.1, on the reverse strand, counting down.
AACCGCCGAGGTTCTCTAGGGGTATTGAGCCGATAAAAGCCGAAGCGTGGGTCTTAGAAATGGAGAAGCTGTTTGAGATTTTTCCCAGCACCGACACCCAGAAGGTGTCATTGGCAGCATTTACATTAGATGACGATGCACGAAAATGGTGGATGATGACCCGAGAAAGCAATCCAGGTCTGACTTGGGCCGGATTTTTGGAGTTGTTTTACAACAAGCACTTTCCCCTTAGTGTCCGAGATCGCAAGACCACAGAGTTCCAGACTCTAACACAAGGCAGCAAGACAGTGGCAGAATACGACCGTGCTTTTACCGAGTTGGCGAGATATGCGCCTCATATGGTCGATGACAAATATAGGAAGGCTAGGAAGTTCGAAAGTGGGTTGCGTGGACCGATACAGGACCGAGTGAATATGCTCAACATGCCGACTTACGCCGGAGTGTTAGACAAGGCCATCCTGGCAGAAGCTAACTTGAACCGATATCAGAGTTCAGGGGAGAACCAGAGGAAGAGACAGAACTATGAGAACCGCCGAGCACCGTATAACGCTAAGAAGAAGGCAAACATGGGCAGTTTCAGCGACTCGAATCAGGGAGGTGATGCTAAGCCGATGTGTGCGGATTGCGGGAAGCCGAATTTCGGGGTCTGTCGTTGGGCATCAGAGGCTTGCTTTTAGTGTGGCGAGATGGGTCACCGAGCGAAGGACTATCCGAGGCAAAGACTGATGATAGTAAGAAGAATGGGAACACCTCGGGTTCGGTACAGAAAGGCAACGTCGGGAAAGGACAGATGAGGCAGGGTAGAGTTTTTGCATTGGTGCCAGGAGACACTCAGGGTGCCGAGACAGTAGTGTCAAGTATACTTCCCATTTGCTCTCAAGATGCATATATATTGATTGATTCGGGTTCTACTCATTCATTTGTGTCTACTAAGTTCGCCGAGAAGTTGAATAGGGAATTAGAACCCCTTGATTATGTGTTATCTGTGTCCACTTCGTCTAGAAGAACTATGATTGTTGCATCCATTTATAGAGCATGTGTTGTTATGATTGAGAATGTGGAATTATTAGTTGATTTGATGCCGTTGGACATAACTCATTTTGATGTTATATTGGGGATAGATTGGTTAGTAGTGAATAACGCATCCATTAACTGTGTTTCCAAAAGTGTCATACTGAGACCCCCAAACAAAGCCGAGGTTACGTTTCAGGGTAAAGAAGTGGTATCCCCACCTTACTTGATCTCATCCATGAAGGCCTATAAGTTGATTCAAAAAGGGTGTCAAGGTTATTTGTGTAGTATATTAAGCAATTTGAGTGGAAACGTTGAATTGGACGACATCCCAGTTGTTAAGGAATTCCCCGACGTCTTTCCAAGTGACTTGCCTGGCTGCTTGGTCGATAGAGAAATAGAGTTTACTGTTGACGTCATGTCGGGAACCCAGCCTATCTCTAAAACACCCTATAGAATGGCCCTAGCCGAGCTTAAGGAGTTGAAGCTGCAATTACAAGAGTTATTAGATAAAGGCTTTATTAGGCCGAGTACTTCACCTTGGGGAGCCCCAGCTCTATTTGTTAAGAAAAAGGATGGTACACTTCGCCTTTGTATTGACTACCGAGAACTGAACAAGGTAACCATTAAAAACAAGTACCCATTGCCAAGGATCGATGATTTACTTGATTAACTACAGGGAGCACGAGTCGTTTCAAAAATTGATCTCAGGTCGGGCTACCATCAGCTCAAGGTTAAAGCCGAGGATGTTGAGAAGACTGCTTTTCGAACAAGGTATGGCCACTACGAATTTTTGGTTATGCCCTTTGGAGTAACTAATGCTCCTGCAGCATTCATATATATTGATCTATTCTAGGAGTGAGGTTGAACATGAGAAGCATCTGAGACTTGCCTTGTAGATTTTGAGAGATAGGGAGTTATATGCCAAGCTTAGCAAGTGTGAGTTCTGGCTTTCCAGCATTTCATTTTTGGGGCATGTGATTAATAAAAAGGGTATCTCTGTTGATCCAAGTAAGATTGAAGCCGTTGTGAATTGGCCGACACCGACCAATGTGTCTGAGGTTCGTAGTTTTCTGGGTTTGGCCGGTTATTACAGAAAGTTTGTGAAGGACTTTTCAAAGATTGCAATACCTTTGACACAACTAACTCAGAAATGAGTGGCGTTTGAATGGACCGAGGATAGGGAATCAGCCTTCTAGGAGTTAAAGACGAGGTTAGTCACAGCACCAGTTCTCGTACTGCCAACAGGTAATGAGGAGTTTCAGATTTATAGTGATGCATCACATAAGGGCTTGGGGTGTGTATTAATGCAAGGGGGTAAGGTCATAGCATATGCATCTCGTCAATTGAAACCCCATGAGAAGAACTATCCCACCAATGATCTAGAATTAGCAGCCGTAGTATTTGCTTTGAAGATTTGGCACCATTACTTGTATGGAGCTTCTTGTCAAGTTTTTACCGACCACAAGAGTTTGAAGTACTTGTTCGCCCAAAAAGAATTAAATATGAGGCAGAGAAGATGGCTTGAATTATTGAAAGATTACAACATGCAGATTCAATACCATCCAGGCAAAGCCAACTCAGTGGCCGACGCGTTGAGCAGGAAGTTAGTTGGGAATTCAGCTTGTTTGTCAATGATTTCAATGGAGCCGACTATCATTGAGGAAGTGAGGACCAGGCAGAAGGAAGACAGATTCTTCAGGAAGGTGATTGATGAGATTGTCACTAAGCCGAGGTTAGGGTATACCGTTGAAAATCGGGAACTCAAGTTTGAAGGAAGATTGTGCGTAGCCGACGTCCCAGAATTAAAAAGGAAGATTTTGCAGCAAGCCCATGGTTCCAGATTCGCAGTACATCCAGGGAACACCAAGATGTATCAAGATGTGAAGCAGACTTTTTGGTGGCCAAATATGAAGAGAGAAATAGCCGAGTTTGTATCTCAGTGCCTATATTGTCAACAAGTGAAAGTAGAGCACCAGAGGCCAGCAGGACTTCTTCAACCTTTGTCGATTCCCTAGTGGAAATGGGAGCACATCTCCATGGATTTTGTGGTTGGTTTGCCGAGGACACAGAAGGGCATGGATTCAGTTTGGATTGTAGTCGATAGGTTAACTAAGTCAACACACTTCTTGCCTGTTAAGACTACACTCAACGCCGACCGACTTGCTGTACTGTATATGGATGAGATTGTTAGACTTCATGGAGTGCCGATGTCCATTGTGTCGGACCGAGATTCGAAGTTTGTTTCTCGATTTTGGCAGAGTCTACAAAGAGCTTTGGGAATCGAGTTGAGGTTTAGCACAGCTTTTCATCCCCAAACCGATGGGCAAACAGAGAGAACAATTCAGACACTTGAAGATATGCTCAGACTATGTGTATTGGACTTCAAAGGAAGTTGGGAAGTGCATTTGCCGCTAGTAAAATTCGCCTACAACAACAACTATCAAGCTAACATTGGCATGGTGCCGTATGAAGCTTTGTATGGGAGGAAGTGCAGATCGCCGATATGTTGGACCGAGGTAGGAGATAAAGCTTTGATCGGCCCCGAATTAGTTCAAGTTACAACCGAGAAGATTAAGCTCATTCGACAAAGGATCAAAACTGCTCAGAGTCGACAGAAGAGTTATGCCGACTAGAGAAGAAGGGAGTTAGAATTTGAAGTTGGAGATCATGTATTCCTGAAAGTTTCGGCGATGAAAGGAGTTTCAAGATTTGGGAAGAAAGGTAAATTAGCACCTCGTTACATCGGGCCGTTTGAAATTCTTGAAAGAGTTAACCCAGTTGCCTACAGACTTGCTTTACCGCCAGAGTTAAGCCAAATCCACGATGTGTTTCATATGTCCATGTTAAGGAAGTATATTCGGGATCCATTGCATGTGATTGATCATTCCGGGATCGTGGTTAATGAAGATTTAGGCTACGAGGAGAAGCCGATGGGAATTATTGATAGACAAGTGAAACAGTTGAGAAACAAATCGATACCGATGGTGAAGGTTGAATGGAAATAGCATTATGGCAAGGATGCTGTAACAACCCTCGTCACTGTTTACTGATTACCTACGGATTACTGTTTACTGAGACTGAACATGATTGATAATTGAATTGATTAAAGTACCGAACTGACTGACTGAGATCCGAAACTGAATCGATTGACTGTAACTGTTTAAATGCATAATCTATCTGTTTGACTGCCAAATTATCTGTTCTCGTCTTATGCATTAAACTGCAAATTGAAGGCCTTATCGGCGGCCGAAGCCAAAAATTGATTAATGTTCTGTGTTCATCATAATTAATGTGATTTTATGGCACATTTATCTGAAAATTGATTTGGTATGGTTAAATTAGATTAAAATAAGCTAAATTGACCAAGTTTGACTTATTTACCAAAAAGCCATCTAGTGGCCACTACTTTATACATTTAGAGGCTGCATACATTGAACCAAAACAATTGTTCAGCTCATTTCATGCTTCCCACCGAGATATAGAGAGAGAGAAACAAGAAGATTGATTTCATCTAGAGAGTTGGCTTGAGAACTTGGTGGAATTGAAAGGATTCTTGCATGTTTGTACTTCTAGGCTTGAACTACAAGACTTAGGTGAGGAATTTAACTTCTTAATTGTGCCTTTAAGATAGTTCTTGTATGTTCATGCTAGATTGATGGAGTTTAGAGCTAAGGCATGGTATAAATGTTGAATTGTAGCTCTAATCTTGCATGCATGTGTATATTGAAGAGTTTTGAGTTGATTTCATGGCAAAATGTTACATGCATGTCCATATTTTTGGTTAAGACCATGATTTCATCTTGTTCTTGAAGAAATGAGCTCATTTGAGCAAGCTTTGAAGCTTTAATTTGGTTTAAAACTCATGCATGTCATGTTTGGAGATTGTTCATGAAAATGGGTTTGAAAAATGGTTTTAATTGACTCACCTTTGGGGCTTGAATTCGTAAATTGAGCTTTGAAACTTGTTATACATTGAATTTAGATGTATTTTCTAGAATTTGGGCCCAAGAGGTCGAGTTTTGAGTGAAAGAATGCTTGTTTGAGCTTAGGAGACAAATCTGGAAATTCCAGAATTTGGCTTCTTCGCTCGAGCGAAGGCTTCTTCGCTCGAGCGAAGGATTCTTCGCTCGAGCGACCAACCTTTGTTCGAAGCTACGCTCGAGCGTAGGATTGGTGGCTCGAGCGTAAAATTTCAGCATCCAGTACTTTTACTGTTTCGACAGCTCGCTCGAGCGAAGGATTTCTTGCTCGAGCGATGCCTTTGATTTTGGAAGCTCGCTCGAGCGAAGGAATGCTCGCTCGAGCGAGGCTCCTATTTTCAGCAAACTTTGCAAAATGTTTTCTAAGTGTATTTTTGCATCCTCATCCCGTTCTAGGCATTCTTAGGCCTAGTTTAAGGCATCTTAATGAGGATATAGACGTAGAACACACCAAGGCAAATTAGGGATTAAGTTATGATATTTCCTAACTGTATAGCTTAGTGTGTGTTCATCCTGTATACTGTGTAGGGTTGGCTTACCGAGGGGACGCTCTAGCTTACTGTAGCCCAGAACTCCGTGAGTAACAACTGTGTAAAGATATGTTCAAAAATGATTATCTTCTGAACTGTTTACTTTATTGAATTGTTTACCTCATTGAGCTGTCTACTTTATTGAACTGTTTGCTGAACCGTTCACTGAACTGAAATGTTTACTAAATTGAACTGTTTACGAAACTGCTTACTGAATTGAACTGGTTACTGAACTGTCACTGAACTGAACTGTTTACTGAATTGATACTGATACTGTTTACGGAATTGAACTGTTCACTGAACTGATACTGTGTACTGAATGAACGTATGTCTTATATTCTGAACTGTACTGTGGCATCCTTGGCACCTACTGTTTACTGCTACTGTGACAGAGAGATCTCTGTCGGTTCCCAAGTTTGGAACCACTACTGTTTACTGTTATGATGGCCATTCTGTATTTCTGATATGGAACAAAGTGCTGTACGGAACTAAGTGCTACACTGTGAGCCACCTCTAGAATCTACGGAACTAAGTGCTACCGTGTGAGCCACCTCTAGAGTCTGTGCGAGACACCTCTTGAATCCACAAGTACTGTACTGTTCTCTGAAATAGTACTGTTACTGTTACTGTTACTGTTACTGTACTGATACTGATGGCCATCATTTACTGTTTGGTCTGTTAAGACCCGGTCTTTTAAGACCTACTGTTTACTGTACTGTTATGCCAATGGATGTACCACATATCACTGCCTTAACTGAATGACTGTTATGACCTGAAATATGAGCCACAAACTGAATGACTGATAAACTGACTGAAATGACTGTTTCTAATACTGAAAGGACATTTATTCTTAACCCCCATTTACGCATTATGTTATTCACTGGGCTTTAGCTCACTGTTTATATATATATGTAGGTGCTCAGCCACCAGATCGGAGCTAGGAGCGTGGGTTAGACTCCAGTTTTGTCAAGCCAGCCTATGTGCCTCACTGCGAGGTTCCGAGTTGCCATGTTATGGCTTTGGGGTGTTTTATTTTTCCCCATCTGTCTTCGTACTGTTTTGGATTACCGTATAGACTGTCAGCTACTAACTGTACTGTTATCAAGGGATTAGGTCCCTTTACTGTGTGACTGTAAATTTTGTATAGACTGTACTGTTTGCGTGTGGGAATGCATGAAAAGTCTTTTTGGCATACAGACTGTTACAGCTCAATGGACATTGTTTATTTACTGTATTGGCTTCCGCCATGCCCCTGTACTATGTTATACTGTCTTACTGTTAAGCAGGCCTTCGGCAATCTCGGATTACTGGCCGGTTACGGTGCTAAACCCATAGGGGCGGGTTTGGGTCGTGACAGATGCTACATGGGAAATGGAAGAAGAAATGAAAATCCGACATCCGGAGTTGTTTGTGGGGCAAGGTAACTCAAGTTTGGGGACCAAACTTCTTTAAGGGGGGGAGGATGTAGCAACCCTCATCTTACCGTAGTCATGCTTACGTGCATTTGCATGATCCTTGTATTGATTAAGCTTGCATCTTTGCAGATCTTGATTTGTTTTGTTAAAGTGTTGCTTGCATGCTTTGTTCCTTGCTTGGTGTGGGTTTAGCCGAGGTCATCCTAAGCCTGGGTTGCACCTTTGAATCTCTTATACCTAGGACTATCTTGGAATCTTTTGGTTAACCTCCACTCGCACCTTGGCATATTGGCCGAGATGTGTATTATCTAGGCCGAGATGTTACCCTTGCGCCTAGTGATCTTGTTCCTGGATTGGTATGACCTAGGCCGAGGTGTGGCACAGCTAAGTCAAGTGTTGTCCTTCCTAGCCGAGATCATTGAGACCTTTTGCCGAAGCTTTGTCCTTAGCTGAGATCATAACTTGCCGGAGTGCCTATGCCATCTTGCTTGTTGAAAACACTTTGTCATAGTCTTGTCTTTTAACTAAGTCACCTTTTTTAGAGGAGCCAACTAGCCGATGCCACGTGTCCCAGCAGAGGGTTAAGTCAGTGAGCTGTTGAGAAACACATCATTTTGTATCATATCCTTGTCTTTTAGAGAGAGAGGCTCTAGGAAGAAGAATGAGGAGTTCTTAGAGAGGAAATAGATTTCCAAGCTTGATCTTCACACCTTGAGCTGATAGATTCGTGTCTTGAGGTTAGAATCTTGATCTACTCTTGTTGTTCTTATTGTTTATCTAGCTGCATTGCTTGATCGAGCACGATTTGTAAGCCATGCATTGATTTAAAGTTGGTTTTAGGAAGAGAAAGTGTTATTCATGTGTTCTTGAATAAAAGCCTTGTTTGATCCGAAAGCTTGCATCAAGATTCATGTTTTTGTGTTTGTCTTCATAAGATCTTCAAGTATGGGTACCCAGGTCCATGTTTTCGAACTCATCTCATGAAATCCCAGATTTCGTAATAACAAGTTGTGATTGAGCATTCATGCTTTTCATGTTCTTCAGCAGAGGAAAACCCAGATTTTCTCGACTTCATTTCCTTGAATGTGGCCATCGGGACCACGCCTCGGCAAGGAGGTGTGGGACCTTGGCCAAGACCTGGTTGGTGCCCATTATGTTTTCCCAAGATGAAAAACAGTGTTTTGATTTGGTCTGACTTAGTTTGAAGGAATGCCGAGATCATTTGCATTCATGTAAAGCTTGTTTGAGAGTGCATTCAATAGACTTTGCCATGTATTCGTAGGACTTGGACTCTTGCTTTGACCCCGACGTCTGAAGAACTAAGTGAGTGATATTTTTAATAAAGTTATGTTATAAAGTTTTGATAAAGTTTTGCCTTGCTTGTTTTGGAAAAGTATTTGTTAAGTATGAATGACTATCCCTATTTTGTGTATCAAGTATTAGCTTTGGTTTTGATAACATTCTTGACAAGTTCGTACGTGCTAAGGGACTATAAGCATTTGTAGCACAAGTCCGTACGTGCTAAGGGACTATAAGCATTTGTAGCACAAGTCCGTATGTGCTAAGAAACTATTAGTATTTGTAGCACAAGTCCGTAAGTGCTAGGGGACTATAAGCATTTGTAGCACAAGTCCGTACGTGCTAGGGGACTTTAAACTTTTGTAGCACCTTTGATTATGTCATCCCTGGTATTATTGATGCTAGTGAGCATCCCTTGAGACTTGAAAGACTTGTTAGATGAACTTGATTTGTCCTTAGATTTCGTACAAGATATGATGTGTTTTGATTTGATAAAGATCTCGGATATCATTTATGCAAACCCCTTTATTAATTATATCATTCACTGAGTATCCAAACTCACCCTATATATATATATATATGTAGGTGATGAACAGGACGGCGGTGACGCCTAGATGCGTTTGGCATGATGTTTTGGATTCATATTTTTGATAGCATCTTGAAAACTATGCTTCTTGGCTTGTGATTCATTGTACCTTGCATATGTCGACTTGAAAAGCCTTTTGATCAAGATGTGTTATGTACTTATTCGTTTGTATTCAAGTTGTAAGACCTCGATAAGATGTATGTCATTTCATTTGATCTATGCACAGCTCTTATGGACTAATTAGGATTAAATTATTGCTTCCGCACACGTAAGCCCCATATGTATACTCTGTTTGTGTGTGAATCTTTGTAAGTTGGCCTTTGGTAATCTCGGATTACTGGCCATCATGGCACCATTCTAGTAGGGACGGAATGGGGTCATGACAGCAGACCCAAACCCTTCCCGATCACAAACTTACGTTTTTGGCTTCAATTGTTTTTTTGTATTTTACTTATAACAGGCTGTAAATTTTTTTGATGCTCAAATAAAGATTGTAATAAATATAATATATGTACAACATATTCAAAGGATGTCTAAGTAGTACAATGGTTAAAGCATGTTTTGCTTTCTACCTTTCTTGGGTACGAACTGTGTGAACAACCCAACAATTTTTTTTTTTTTTTTATTTAGAGCTGAAACGACGCTGTTTCAACTCACAGCAGTAACTGCAGTGAGTTGAGCGCAGTAGTACCCCCGAATCCGTGTTAGTACACTAATTGATACATGTAGAATCACTGTACACAAAAATAGCAGTGGTGCTACATGTACCAATTAGTGTACCAACTAGTGTACCAATACTAGTTATGACATTATTATTAACCCCAATCATTAATCACATTACAAATATCAAAAACCTTTTAAATTATGTCACATCATCAATTGACACACTAATTAGTATTATTCCAAAAATAAGGGAGGTGAAGGATGCAAAACAAAAAGAGTATATTATAAATATAAAACAATTTAATTAAGACAGTTTTTAAAATTGTGTTATTTTCTATACAAATTGATATAAATGCATTCATTTAATATATTCTTAACATCTGTCCTTAGAGTACATGTGGCATAATTTTAGTATATGTTGGTATACTAATTAATACACTAAAAGATGATGTAGCATAATTTTATAAGTTTTAAGTTTTTGAAATTTGTAAAATGAGTGGGGTTATAATTTTAAAATAATAATGCCATAATATATATTGATAAATTAATTAATATGCTAATTGGTGCATGTAACATTATGATAACAAATGCCTATTAGTAATGATATTGTAAAATTTATTGCAGTAATAAATTATTGTTGTGTATAATGGCTTTCATTTGTGAGTTCTGGTTTATTTTTAATTTATTTGTGTCTATATTGAAATGTGATGGGAAAGTATAACCAGTTGAATTGTGTTTTTTAAAAATATTTTTATAGTGATACAATTTATTATTAAAAATTAAATAATTTCAATTCATATAAAAATATATGTGTTAGGGACTTTTATACTTCTCTTTTGACTAGTTTGAATTTGGAAATTTGACTTGTACATCAAAAAAATTAAAAAGTTTAAAAAATAAACTAAAAAGTATTAAAAATTTCAAAAAAAAAAAAAAAAAGTCATTGAAAAACAAGTTATAACACTAGTCATTCACATTTTTTCATAAAATTTTTTTAAAAAAAATTCTCAAATACATAATTTTTTTTATTTCATTAAAATAAAAAAAAAATAAACACCAAAGAAGCCTACACAAATGAATCTTAAGCCATTCAATGTATCAATTTTTTAGATCAGTGATTTTGGTCGCTAATAATCTTTTGGCACAACATTAGTTAATTTGTATATTAAATTGAATTTATTTCATCCTTTTTTTTTTAATTTAAAATGAATATTTTTTTTTTTCCAATGTATTCAAGGAGGTTTGGCATTTGACTCTTTTTAATAAATTTTTTTTTAGCTTTTTAACTTTTTTTAGAACTTACAAAATTAATGTGGTTAAAATTTATTTATTTATTATTTTTTTTTTGTTAGTAGAAAAGTTTTTTTTTTTTTTTTTTAAAAAAAAAACTTTCAAAGTTACTTTTTTTTAGCTCTTTTTAAACATACTATTAACTTGTTAAGCTAAAAAGTAATTTTTTTAGATGATCCAAAACCGAGAGAGTTCCTTAATTTAAAGGGGAATCATTCCACAGTGGGGCTAAAAAAAGGAAAATGCACTAGACCCCTTTCTCCTCCACCCCCACGTGAGGGTTGGTGAAAAAAAAAAAAAAAAAAAAAAAAAAAAAAAAAAAAGACCAATGAAAAAACAATGGGGTCGTGGGGTGATTCCCACTGGGAGTCTCCATCATTGCCGCTGAAAAAAATAAGAACAATGATTCATCCCCCATTTTCCTCCCACCCCCTTTGACCCCCTCTTTCTTTCATTGGTTACATTTTCTTTTTCTTTTTCTTTTTTTTCCTGTTCCTCCAATCACCACCCGCCACGTGGCAAAGGGGGTGAGGGGGTGACCCCCCAAAGGGGGTCTCAAGCATTATTCAAAAAATAAACAAACATGTTTGAGTTGCACCCAATCATAAAATAAGTTACACCCACCATGTATGTGTAATTTTTTCTCTCTCCCACTTTGAGTAATTCTCCCTAATTCAAACCATAGTTTACATATAATATGCGTGATGTGTGTTGTATGAATCATTAACGATACCTTATTTGAGCTTTATTGTATTATCTATATGAATCAGATAAAAAAATAAAAATAAAATAAAAAAACACATTATGGTAGGGGTGATAATGTGTTTTTTATTTTATTTTATCACCCCTACCAATAATTCTCCCTAATTCAAACCATAGTTTACATCTTAGACCTCGGCTTAAGATAATAGACGAAACCTTTTTCTTTTAGATTGAGGGCACACATGGTGTAACAGTACTGAATATCAGCTAAAGTTATCCTAACATTTTCCTGTTTGGCTAAGGCTATAATACCATTAATCACTCGATAAGAGTTTATGATAAGTTGCATGGGGTTCAACTTATAGTAATGGAGAACTTCACGAAAAAGGGGATTAAGTGGAAGCCGAAGTCCACATTCAGTAAAAGCAACAATGGGAAAGGGCATCGTATCATCTGTGGGCATGATAGAGTCGTCATCCCCAGCCAGTCTCAAATGGACGTCGGCAGGAATTTCGAACTCTTCCCTAAAATATTCAAGTTTGGTTGGGGTATCTACCCTATGTTTCCACATGCCCATAATGTCGGCGTAAAGGTATTCAACTTTAGAAAGAGGATGTTCTTAAAGGGTTTTTAAGACCTCGGCAAAACCTAGGTAAATGCTGGTAAGGGTTGTTTCAATTTTTCCTAAGAATTGGTAGGTTCTATAAACAAAACCCAAAACTGAATCTATGAAAGCAAAGATTGGGGGCACAGATCTCGAAGGAAACACAGAAAACAAGAAACAAAGAATAAAGTTTCAGAATCAAAAACAGAGGTAGGGTTCTCAAAAGTATAAAGAATACAGGAGATATAGGGTCAAGAACAGTGACAGAAAAGTGGTGAAACAATGCAAGTGTTCAAGACATGGACAAAAGCAAAATTAAAGCATTCAGATATGTGGTTCGCAAGATAAATACGTGAACAAAACCGTAATGGCAACAGGTAATGAAGAAAATCAACAGGATTGAAAACGATAGGAACAAAAGCTTACCAGGAGGAATGGAGCCGACACGAAGATCGCCGAAATCAGACAACGGTTACAGAAGTAACAGAACGGCAAAACCTCACCAGAAAGGAGAAAATAAGGCAGTTGCAGAGCTTGAAATCTAGAACAATGGCGGATTCAAGAGTAATTTAGCTGAAGAGAGGAAAAGTAAGAGAAATGGAAGTGCAAAGTGAAGAGGCGAAAAGAGGGAAAAAACAAGTTTTGTCAAAAACTTGAAACGACAGCAAAGATAGAGCAATTAATGCTCCTTGAACAACGTATACGTCAGACAGCGCCTGCAGACGCCAGACGGATTTACAGGCGCGTCACAGGCACGAGCCAATGAGGGTACAACGCGTGAGAAAAACGGTTGAAAAATGATGTATGACAGCTCATACGCATGAGGGAGTTCATTTGAAGTTCTTGTTCTTTGAGGAAGACTTGTCGGCTTGAAATGAATGATCTCAGCTAAGGGGTTCTTGAGTCGATGTACAGAAAGGAGTACCGATATAGGTTCCATCACCTCAGAATGCTGAGGTAATAGAACCTAGGGGGCAGTTGTGGGGATATATTTTCACAGTTCCAACACGTGGCAAGGTGACGCCGACGTGTCAGCCGAGGTGCCACGTGCCCTGGACGTTGTGCCGAGGTGATTTCGAAGATGCCGAGATGATCTCGAAGATGCCGAGGTTATCTCCGAAGATATCGGAATCCGAGATAAGCAGATAAGGGACAAGAGTCCTAGGATGAAGAAAGACTTCAGGATAGATAAGGGTAATATTCTTAGGGAGATTATCCTTATCTCTTGAGAAATCAAAAGTAAGCACTAAATTGGAGTCCATAGAAGTCAGGCTTCTAATGGGACTAGGATTGAGTAAACTATAAAAGAGAGGCACCCCCGTGGGTCTAAGGTATGCAATTTTATACTTTGAGTAGTGAGTTTAGCACTTAATTATCTTTGAGAGATATACTGACTTGATCGTCGGAGAGTCCCCGGGTGGAAGAACCACCGCCGGAGCCTTCTCTTCCTGTGTAGGACAGTAAGGTGCCATCTATTCTGCCGGTGTTCTACAGCTGAATTACTAAACGGGCAGTGTGATCGGAAAATCACTCACACACTATATAAATCAGATAAAAAAATAAAAATAAAATAAAAAACACATTATCACCCTTACCAGCCTTCTTTGGTCTTCTACATCTCTCTCTCTCTCTCTCTCTCTGCTAATCTTTATCTAGATTTTTGTTTTAAAATATCCACTTAACGAGGCTGTGATGTGGAACTTAAAAATGGTTTTTTGATACCATATATGGATTTAATTGTGGGGTAAATTATCAATAAATCTTAATAGTTGAATTTAATTCTTATAAAGTCTTATTGAAAATTGTTAATCATATTGTTTAATTTTGATGATGTCTAAAATATTATTTGAAAATTTTATTTGACACAAAATATTATCTGTTTAAAATATAAGTTTATGATATATTTTTTATAACTATTATTTAAATAGAAATATTTTGAAAACTTTACTATTCACTTTTTGAAAAATTGGGCTGATTACTATTTATCTTTTGACAAATTGATTGGTTGTATTATTTTGACAAATTTGATATTGATTAGTTGTCTTATTTTGACAAAATTGATATGGAGTGGTAGGATATATTTAGTTTAAAATCTCTACAACATATACAATATTTTAAAGAGGACATATATTTTCAGATCCATCATAAATATTATTTAAAGAGATTTTTCTGTGTATGTAAATATTTGATTAGAACATTATATATATAATGCATATAACACAAATAACATACATCACGGGAGCAATTATATTTTTTTTTTACGCAACATTAATTGTATCATATATATTAGCATGTGGAAACATTGAATATTAGCATATGGAAACATTAATTATTAGCATGTGGAAAGTCATACATGATATAATTCAAATTAACTTTTCTTTTTACTTTTTTGTAACATTAATTGTATCATATATATTAGCATGTGAAAACATTGAATATTAGCATATGGAAACATTAATTATTAGCATGTGGAAAGTCATACATAATATAATTCAAATTAACTTTTCTTTTTGCTTTTTTGTACACTTTTGACTAAAGCCTAAAAGTGTTCAAATTTGCAAGATTGCAAATTTTCCTTCCACGTGATTCTCTTATTGATTCAGTTGATGTGTTGAGGAGCGTCTGTCTCTTCCAACGAGTATATTTTTTGGTATAAATAGAAATGTTGTGTGTGGAGAAAAATCAAGAACTTGAAGAGAAAAAATTCTGTGCTCTCTAAAAATTTTGAGTATATTGTATTCTGCTATTTCGCTTTCAGATCTAAGTGTAGCCTTTGTTTTTACACTTTCATATCTACTCTTTGTAAGAGAATTATTGTAAAAGATGGTTTAAGTACCACCTATTTTTATTCATTATTTTTGTGAGAGATTTTGTAAGAGTAAGACATTTATTATTGAGTGAGACTCAATAAATAAGAATAAGTTGTGTGTCAAATCCACAACCTTAGTGGTGTATTTATTCAATTAATAGTAAAGAATTTCTCAAGGAGGTTCCTTGGGAAGTGGACGTAGGCCTGACATGTCGAACTACTATAAATCTCAGTGTTTGATTTTTTCTTTTCCCTATCTCTCTTGTTTTTATATTGATAATTATTATTCTGTGTTTTTTTTTATTTGTTAAAATTCTGAATATTGTGTTAATTTTAATATTGTAAAATTTTTAGTAACCCAATTCACCCCCTCTCTTAGGTCGCCTACCTGGGATAACAAAAATAAGTACTAGTAAAATTATTGCTAAAATAATTTTTTGTGGCTTTTTTTTTTGCATGTTGCAAAAAATTGACAATTAATAACTTCAATTTTGTCACGATTTTTATAAATTATTGTTAAAACTTCTAATTAGTGACTTTTTCTATCATGAATTTTTCAAATATCACTGAAATTTGAAAATTAGTGACATGTTTTTGTGACGATTTTTTTAAACTGTCTCTAAAACTTATAATTAATGATATTTTTTGTGGCAATTTTCAAACCGTCACTAATAATTAAAAATTAGTGATGTTTTTTAATAGTATTTGATAAAAATATTATTAATTATTATAAAATCTATTAGACAATAAATTTACCTATTAAAATATATACCTAAATCCTCTTAATATTATTGTATTGTATTGAATTGTGTGATAAGTATTGTTGTTAGATTATGTTAGATTAATTACATCATTCTTTTTCTTTTCTTTTTTTTTGAAAGCCACATTGTTGTTTATATAAAAAAAAAAAATTACTAAAAACATTCTTTAAGTGTTGAAAATTGTATAGAATATCAGAATGTGTAAAAATAATATAAAAATATTTTGAAATATGTGCAATATGTATGGAGATTATATATGTACGGTGATTATAAATGTTTTTAGTATTATATATTTTTTATTGACAGTCTTTATAGTTGTTATTAGCCAAACCTTTCATAAAATCATCTTCATTTTTTGTAGAGTTAGATTTTAATAATTTGACGGCCGAGATTCATTTAAGGCCTCGTTTAGTAACTAATTTTTTTAGCTAAAAAATTAAAAAGTCATTAAAAAAATCAAAAAGTCAATAACTCATATCAAAAAATTAAAGATTTTATTTTTTTTCTATTTTTTGCACATCTTTTTGTAAAAAGTCAAAAAATCATCCCCAACATACTAATTTTTTTTTACATCACATTTTAACCAAAAAGCCAAAAAGTTATTAAAAAAACATGTTCCCAAACAAGGCCTTAGAACAACTCTGTTTGACAATCACATTTTTAGAAATTATTTTGATAGTGAATTATTATTTTTTGAGTTACTTATTTAAAAGTCCTATTTATAAATGTTATGATAGTTTAGGTCATTTTTAACATTTTTTGAACCAATAAATCTTATTTAGTAAAACTTAATTTTTGAAATTAAAAATATTATCAATTTTACATAGTAATATTCTAGATAATTATTTCACTAATTGGGAAAAAAAAAAAACAGAGCATGAGATTAAATGTTTTTACCCATTTACTTATTGGTTTGATTCAACTATCCAATAAAATTGGGAATATTAATAGTTTTTTTCAATTTTAAAACTGAGAACATTATCGGTTTTTTCTTTTTTAAAGTTTTTTTTTTTTTTTCAGTTTTGCACATCAATGTTCCATCATCATACTCATTTATACACACAAAATTTTTAGTTTTGCACAAAAAATATTTTATTTTTTTAAAAAAAAATTAGTTTTTTTCTTTTTTTTGCACAATTTTTTTTTAAATTTTTTTTTAATTTGAAAGTTGACATTTTAAAATTTTGAAAATCAAAATAAATGTCAAATCATCATGTTCTTTTATAAATAATTATAAGGGTAAATTACAAATACACCACCTGAGGTTTGCTTAAAATACAAATTGCCCCTTGTGGTTTGAAAAATTACAAATATTTCCCTATTAGAATTTTTTATTTAATAGAATTAATTGAAAAAGTGAAATTTCTAACTGTTCACCTATACTATAATAAAATTATCTGAATTATTAATTGAAATAAAATTTTAACATTACTAAAAACTATTAATTAACTTGATGATTTATTAATAAAATGACATATTCGTTATGAAATTAAAAACCTTAAGGGGCATAATATAATTTCTAGAACTACAAGAATAATTTGTAATTTAAGTGAACCTCAGGGGGGTGTTTGTAATTTACCCTAATTATAAATAATGAAGAATCACTGTTTGAAGGACAATTCCAACTATTAAAAATTTAATAGAATTTGAAGGTCTAAAAAAATCTTAATTAGGACTCAATGGAGTATAAATTCATACATTAAGACTTGTGCGTAAATACTCCTTATTTTTATTTAAAAAAAACTTTTGATTTTACAAAACTAAATAGCCTGAAAAAATAAAGAAAATACAAATTTTATATTAAAGACAACAAAACTACTACAGAAAAATAACTCAAAAAATGAGTCAGAATTTAAAATCAATAATCAAGATTTACTCAAAATTTGACTCTAGATTAACAAGCTTAAATGCACCTTAGAATTTTCGTCAAGACAAACAAAATTTTAAATGTGTTTTAACTTACTTTTTGTCTTTTAATAAAAACTTCTAGATTTTTAAAATTATTAGATCTTTTTTGTACTAAGGATTTGTTAAAAAAAAAAAAAAAAAAAAATTGACACAAATTAAAATTAAAAAAAAAGGGAAAAAAGAAAAAAGAGTGACTTACACTATTATATAGTTAAGGTTAGATTTGATATTCAAGCCTATACTTATTTATTCTTATGTTACTTTTAAAAAAAAAAAAAAAAATAGATAAGAAGAGCAGAACTTGAACCTTAAATTTTAGGTCTATTAAATGATACATAACATATAATAAATATTTTTTAATTTTTATTTATTTAATTTTTAGTTTTTTTTTTTTTTTTTTTGAACAGAGAGATATTTCATTATTGAAGCCAAACGGCACTTACATAAGAATCCATCCAACCAAAGCTTACACCAAGCTAAGAAAAATCAGAAACTAAGCACAGGTATAAAAACTATGAAAATCTCAAACGCACATTAAGTGCTCGCCTCGTATTGCAAAGTAGAGGTCGAATAATCAACTGTAGAGTGTGTCTGAGATCATAGATTGTAACCACATAGTGAGTAAGCCACCTAAAAGCATCGATGGATTCTTTACAATCACACCCAAACAAGAAAACAAAAAAACTCGAAAACACC
Organism: Camellia granthamiana; assembly: GCA_036172215.1. NCBI lineage: Eukaryota > Viridiplantae > Streptophyta > Magnoliopsida > Ericales > Theaceae > Camellia > Camellia granthamiana. Next base: position 120,138,788 of record CM069912.1, on the reverse strand, counting down.
TCATACCCGGAGGCACCAGATCTGGTTTGTGGAAAATGGAGGCAAAACAGGTCCAAGGCAGATCTGGTGGAGGGAAGGGGAAGACAGCGACGGCGAGCAACGGAGAAGAAGACCAAGACAGATCCGGCACCGGTAGAAGAAGGAGCAGCCCAGCAAAGCTTCCACCAAGGGGGAAAAGACGCTTCACGAAGAGGGAGAGGTTTATTAAGCAATAACGAAGGAAAGAAAGAGGGGGGGAGAGAGGAGAGGGGCAGACAGAGGCCGGAGCCCCCTCCCCCTCCCAAACGGCGCCGACTGGGGAAACCCTAAAGAAAGAAACTAGAGAGAGATGCTCTCGTTTTAGAGAGAGAAACTAGAGAGAGATATTTAGGTCAAGTTTGGGAAGACTAAATAAGTGTATTTTTTAACTTTTCTTGTATTATGTGTAGAAAAAGTAGAGAGAAAATGTTGATTGATGTGACCCAAAAAAGATAAAAAGATGAAATAAATGCACTTTTTTAGTTTAGCCAAACTTGACCTTAATTTTTAGTTTGAAACTTTTATTTATTTAAATTGCACTATTCCTATCATCTGAATGATGACAAGCCGAACCTAGGTAATAAGATTTCAAACTGTTGACATCACACCAAGGTTCACATCAGCAACGTTCAACACCTTTTTCAAATCAATAAAATGTTGTAGATTTAGATATAAAAATTTAAAAATTATTTCAAATTTTATATTAACAATCAGATTCATTTTATATGTAAATTTTAGGCTTTATCAATTTAATTTTACAACAATGATTCATCCCCCCTTTTCCCCCACCCCCTTTGACCCCCTCTCTCTCTCATTGGTTACTTTTTTTTCCTACTCCTCCAATCACCCCCCGCCACGTGGCAAAGGGAGTGAGGGGGTGACCCCCAAAAGGGGGTCCCAAACATTATTCATTTTTAATAATTAAAACTTGTAAATCTTTTCAAAATATACACTGATATGTTATTTCCCAAAATTATTAGAGAAAATGCTAAAAGAGTCCTAGGGCTATCATTAATGTAAGTATATTAAAATATGTGAACGTGTTTTGAAATATGCAAAAAAAAATATTAAAATCGTAAATATTTTAGGATTTTGTTTTGTGGTGTTTATTGACCATCCTTAGGCTATCATTAGCATAACCTAATTATCAATTCAACTTTGCTTCATACCCCCAGTGCGGGTCGCGCCCCCACTGGCCGAAAAAATAAAAAATAAAAAATAAAAAATAAAAAACTGTTTTTTTGGTCCAACCCCCGCACGACACCTCACTGGGTGTCACCCCCAGCTGGGGGTAGAATGCATTTTCCTTATCAATTACATGAAATTGGCAGCACCTTCGGTTTGAAAATAATTTTTAATGAATTTTTTTATAATAAAATATTAATCCCTTTTTATATAGTCATTTTTAAATTAATAAATTAGTGATTTTAAGGGAGATTGCGAGAGCGGAGACTGAGGCCTATTGTCGTGACACTTTTATTGTGGCTATTTATAAACCTTTGAATTTATAATTTAATCTCAAATTAAAATTACATGTGATGTAAACTTGTGTTTGGAATTTACTTTTCTTTTTTTTTTTTTTTGATTTTTTTTTCATCTTTAGTATTTTTTTTTTTTCTAAACTTTTATGTTCCACTTAACTAAACTAACCAAAAAAATTTTAAAAAAATTAGCACTAAAGATAAAAACTCCAATTGCGTTAGTATTTTTTTTTTTTTTGGGCCTTCAGTAATTCTTTTAGAAAAAAAAAAATTAGATTTATACACTAGACTGCGAAAGTAAAAAAGTTAATACAAATTTAATTTTAAAAAAATTTATTAAAGACAAAAAAAAATTTAAAATATACATTTAACTTTTTAACTAGTGTTGGCTTTTTGGCTTTCGAAGGGTGTTTTTGTAAATGCGAGCGTGCCAGCAAGGATCAAACCTTACAGAAATGTTAATTGCCAACCAATTATCAGACGATTGTGTTTTAGTTCTTTCAGCCTCAATGAAGAGGACTTTTACTGGTGGCTTGACTTAGGAGAAATTAAGCAAAATAACAGTTAAATGAAGAGCAATTGAAGCATTTTATTAGAATGAAAACTTACAATGATTCAAATTCAGCCTCGTAGAGGTTTACAATAACGATCTACTTGAAACTACTCCTATGAATGAAATGCAGTGCAGGAATTTAAAGTACAGGAATTTAAAGTACAGGAAATGTAAAGACTGGAAATGTAAAACTGAAAAAGAAAAATATGTAAAGTAAGACTGGTTTGTATGATCTGAGTCTGGGGGTTTTTTCTGGGGTCTTCTCCGCTATTTGTACTTCTCAAGGATGACCATCGAACTGCACTTCAAATCGTCGAACTGCTCCTCCATAATCGCTGATCATGCTGTCTTATAAGTAGTTCTACTACGCTATCACTTGCAGTTGAGCTTCCCTCTTATATTTGAATTTGAATATGAGTAACCGTTGAAGCCACGTCACCTCGCATCTCTTTACTGATCCAATGCTACTCAGATCACGCGAGAACCAATATTAACTGCCACGTGTACGATCAGGATCGAAGACTTGAATAGTCTTCCTATATTACCCTTACTCTGCCACGTGTCGAACTGTAACTGGCTTATACAAAATATATAGCCAACATTACCCCCCGCACTAATATACCCAATACTTGGTGATATTAGTGGATCATAATCGTGCATGGGCTTTGTGCTTTTAGAAATACAACTGTCACCCATTGATGATTACTTGCATTAATTTCATTTCCAACCTTTGGAATATTCTCACCACCTTAGTAATCGAGCGGACTGATATCCCTTTCATGGCTGTCAAACTTCTTCTCTATTGATAAAGTACATAAAAAGTCATCTGATGATGCTGTTTCTCCTCGAAGGAAATTCCATACATTAATTAGCCACCTTTAATCAACTTCCTGTATTTAAGTCATGAAGGCCTTTGCAAATTATCGATCTATGGACTACGAACATATTACCCTCAATCCTTTAATTCAAAAAATTGCAGATATGGACATAGGAGATTCTTCTTCACAGTTTGCAGGGGATAGAGCTGTGGCTCCTTCTACCTTCGAGGGTTCTGGGATTTCTGGCTGGTTGGAATCTGAGACTCGTGTCTTAAGGGAGTGAATTAACCATTATTTTGCTGAGTTCACTGACCCTTTAGATTTCCCTTCTGATGCTTAAAGCTCGGTAGTTTACCCTTATGTGCCCATGGACCTCCGACGCAATTTGGAGGACAATTTACTTGTAGCATGGTACACATCCTCCATGCCTACAAGGATAGTGTCTGCCACCCGATGCCTAGAAGAGGCCCAAGGGCACAATCCATCATCTTTAGCCAATAGGGCGAAACTTTGCTCTTCCGATTAGCTCAATTACATTAATACCTTTGTTCCTTCTGCTCTCACGCCATCTCCTGAAATGGAAGCATCCACATCTTCTTCTCCATCTCCTGAATTAGAAGCATCCACACTTTCTCCTCCACCAACTTCCTCTTGGCCAGAGAGACTGGAGCTCGCCCTTTCTGCGGATAAGGTCTTTCTTCCTTATATGCCTCCATCTTCCCTTACTCCAGCTGAGCGAAAACAAGCCCAATTTTTGCTTGCAGCCTTCTTTCACTTGCCTTTTGACGTTCTGGAGGACGATGTTCCTCTCAAGAACTTTCGATGGGCTTGTGATATTCTAACGCAAGGTCAGGTCCTTAGCCCCATTGCTCAAGCAGAACTCCACATGTTTCTAGACCAACTCCCATTACTCCTTCACTGGCATCGAACTGCCATGGCAACCGCTCAATCTTTGGACCAACTCTCATCCCTTCAAGTTCATACTTAGTACGAAGCAGAGAAACTCATCGAGAAATTCGATGACTTCCAGAATAAAGACTCTGCATACGAGGATGACATGGATATGGGCGAACTGGAGCGAGGATTGAAAGAAGCAGCATTCGAAATAAAGGCTGAAGAGCTCTTTTATCAAGTGAGAGCACATCAACTTCACCAGCCAATCCTAGAAGCAATGGAGAATAAAATGAAGAAAGAAAAGAAATTCATCGGCCATAGTTGGACAACATTTTATGATCTTGTTATTTATTCCATTCCTTATTTCTATGAGCTTGAACTTGTACCCAAAGAGAGTCATTCAATGTAATTGCTTTTTCTTTAATAAAACTAAGATTGTTTTGGCATTATTTGATTTTGTCTCCATTCATCTTCAAAAGCAATTTTAGAACTTCTTTCTGAACAAACCCATCCTTCGAAACTGGACACAATTGTTAAAACACTAAAATCAACATAAATTCTTCCAACTTTTGGAATAAAATTGACAATTTTGCTGATTTTCATTTAGAATCAGTGCTTCGAATTTAACAATCTTATCCTTCGAATATAGATCCAATCAATTCCAATAAGGATGCTGAGATGAATTTTCCAATTTATGGACTATGGTTACCAACTCTTGTTGATTTTTGTTTAGAATTGGTGCTTCGAATTTAACAATCTTTCCCCTCAAAGCCTGTTTTAATCATAACCAAAATATAGTCATGGTTAGTACTGACTAGTTTTGCAACAGTCCATACTCACAACAATATGGAAACTGCTCTTGGGGTACACTGTTTTAACCGAACAAATAATTCTCTGTGTATATACAAACCAACTATTGGTTTAGATGTTTCGAACAACTATTTACTTCCTCAAAGGTCCTCAAACTTTGCCTCAAGGGTATTACTTTTGTTAAGAAACCTATTATAGGTCCTTAATCTCTTCGAAGTAAATCCATCCTTGAGTATTCTTACATTTTTAAGCATGTAGTATGCTTCGAAGCCGACTTCTGTATTTCGAAACCGTTGTTGTTTGATTTTTGGCGCCAAAATCTGGTTTCGAAGCCAAATATCTTGCTTCGAAGCTGGCATCACCATCCGGAATGTGCTCTTCCCTCCAAAAACTATCAATATCGGAAGAGACTCCTCGTATTCGTACTTTTAGTACTTAACGACTTATGGGATATATTTTCCGGACACAAAGGCTTTTAAAACCCTTTTGTTTCACATTCTGGAATTACTTACGCTCTTAACGTACAAACCCTCATCAGTCTTCCACTTCTCTCTACTCTCTTCTTCACTTTCTGAAAAAGCGTACTATCAATGGCTTCTTCTTCACCAAAAGTGCCAGTCATAGAGCGTGTGAGCTCATCTGTGGCCTTGAAAAGACTCATTGATGCAGAATGTGAGAAGTACAAGGCTGGGGAGAAAAGCGCTATCGATGGGCGTATTTTTGTCCCTCGTCGCCATGTGCAGCAAGATTATGTGCTCGGGCCCATATTCAAAGAGATCCTTAATGAGCTCCCAGCCCTATATCCTTGTCTGGAGAACCAATGTCTCCTTTATGAAGGTGGTCTCGACTGGAGGAACTGGAGAATCAATCGCCCTCACCGATGCTGGCCCACGGTGAGACCAGAGTGGCAAGAATGGTATGACCGGGTCATCCCTGCTAGGACACTGGACCTTCAAGAGCTCTGCCTTCTCGATGCTCTCCGACTATCTAGGGTAACTATCTCAGAGGACCCTTTCTTAGTTCCTGCTGCTTTATGTTTTTGGAACCCTATCTTTAATTTCTTTCAATTTAGATGTGGGATGATGGCCCCTACTATTCTTGATATTTGCCATCTACTAGGAGTATCCCCTATTGGTACCCCCATTACACCAAATTTCCCTGACTTAGCAGTCCCTTTCTCCCTCCCCTCTCTTAACTCATCTTACAGTGATTTTGTTAAAGTTGAGAATAAAAGAGAGGGCCTGGTAACTGATAGGGAATTCTTTTCCTTCTTGTTATATTGGCTTTGCAAATTCCTCTTCTGCACCTCCTCTCAAAGAATCATGCCTGAATTTGCCCTCTTGCCAAAGCCTTTGTTTTGCAGAAAAGAGTAGCCTTGGCCCTATATGTTCTAGGCCATGTATATAGAGTTTGTTCCCTCTTTTGTGAGAAACCCTTAGATGCTAATCAAGGGGGGCCATTCTGGATCCTTCAGCTTTGGCTTTTCGCTTATTTTACTGAATTACAATCCAAATGCCTTAAATTTTCTGGGCTACACTCTCTTACCCATGGCATAAGACTGGTCAATGCTTCACTTTCTCCCTCTACTTTTGCCTTTTATTTCTCTTTCTTCCATCAACTACTAGCTGCCCCTCCTACTCACCGTTTCCGTCCCTTCAAACCCAGCATTGGTCCAACTTGGTTGAATAATTTCCTAAGTGACAGGCTCTGTGCCTCGCCTGCTCACAAGGATATATGGGCTTCCCTTCTGCTTCCTAGAGAGCTATTTATCGGGACTACGAATCCCAGAGCTTATAAATGCATAGCTGAGCCTTATTGTCCTGCTCAATTTGCTAGACAATTTGGCTTCACACAAGGGGTCCCAATACCTCTCTACAGCAACACCAATTTGAGCCTTACTAGGAGAGATTTGAAGGTTCAGAGGTCGAGGCTAGAAGAGGCAACCTTCAAATTTATAGATGACTTAGCCAATTTTGAGTATACCCCTTTCATTCCTCAAGGTACCGTATTGAAGAGATACTAAAATTGGTGGGTGAGCAATATGGAAGTCTATTTGGCCATTTCTCCTCAAAACCTACTAAAGATGTTGGATGTGCCCAAGCCCAAGGGAGCTGGAACTGTTACTTCTTCCATTGTGCCTCTCACAACCCAGTCCATTCCTGCTGCCTCAACTCCTCCTAAAGTCACTCGGGCTGCTTCGAAGAAAGGTATGTACCTTTGTTTTCTTTCCTTCGACTTTCTCTATAATGCTGGTTATCTTATTCTTAATTCTTCTTCTGTGAAGGTGGTCAACAGCAAAAGAAGATGAGACTCCTTGAGCTAGAAAAGGAAATATCTGAGGTTCAAGTAGAAGAAGAAGATCAAGAGCAGGAGTCTCCCTTGAAAAGAAGGAAAAAAGTGATTGACTTGGTTCAACAGAAAACAGCTGCTAGAAAAGTAAAAGAGGAGCTCTTTTCTAGGGAATCCGAATCTCAGACTGAAGAAATTGAGAAGGAGCTGACAATACCAATACAGAGAAAAAAGAGAAGAAAGATAACTGTCTCTCCTTCTGATTTCGTCGAAGACTCCGATTCCGAGACCATTGCCGAAGCAATAGAAAAAAGAAGGAAAGTGGCTGCTTCAGCTACTAACTTGGTTGAAGATCCCGTCCACGAAGCAGCTGCTAAGGCCATAAAACAAGAGTATTCCAAGGCCATAATTGTCTTCGAGAAGGCTGAGAAGAGACGACAGCAACAATTTCTGAGAGATGAAGCTGCTGTTGCTGACGCACTACAAAGGGAAGCTGCAAGAAGGCAACAGACTGCCGAACATTACTCTCTTCGTAGCTCTCCCATCAGTGCCAGCGCTTCTGGAACAAGTAATTTCTTTCATGCCTCTATTCTTTTCTTGTCGAATCTTTAATATTGAGACTTGACATTACTTTATATTTCTTTGCAGCAATAACCACTGAGCCTATCTCTCAATTTACTTCTCTTCCGAGCCTTGCTCCTCCTTCTCCTTCCAAGGAAATTCCAACTGCTACCTCTTCTTCGAAGGCAGCTAATTCCCCAATTGAGGGTGCTGGTAGTTCTTCAACTCATAATTCATCACCTTTGCCTACTTCCAGCCCCTCCTCGCTTGATTCATTGGTGGCTAAGACCATAGAGACTGCCAAAAATGCTCCATCTATTTCTCCTATCCCCATGCAGTCCTCTGTGCCTTCCACCACAACACTCTCTGAGCCCCTCATGTCTACGGATGAGGTAGACATCTTCGAAGCCAGACTAGCTAGTCTCTTCGACATACCCTCTACCTCTCCAGCATTGAATGTTGAAGCTGAGCCATTAGTTTTAGCTGACTCCTTGCTGGAAATTTTTGAGAGCTCTTTTTCCTCCAGCAGCAAGCCTTCTGCACCTTCGATAGACCTGGACACATGCCTGGAATTGTTGATTTCTTTTTCGAGGATCCCCTTCGAGGCTCTGCAAAGGCCTAAAATCAGAAATGCTGCAAAATTGCTGAGCAGGCAAGCATGGATGTCTCAAGGCACCTATTCCAGGCAGCAGCTACTATCAATTTTTACATCAGCATTTGTCAGGCTGCCAAGGCTGCGGATGAGAAATTGGCTGGCGACCAGAGTTTTGTTTCCCAAGTACATACTGAAGTGTCAAAGCTTAAGGAACAACACTCCTCTGCCTCCCACTTTCGAGTCCAGCTCCTGGAGAGGAAAGCTCAGCTTGAAGAGAAACTGTCCGCAGTGAATCAAGCCCTAGTCCGAACTGATACTAAACTGCAAATTACCAACCAAGGAGTGGCTGATCGAAAGGAAGAGATGGCTGCAGCTATTTGACTGTTTTCAGCATTTACCAATAGGAAATTTGTTATACAAAAACAATTAAAACACTGTAATGATCTTTGGGCCAATTTGTGGCAACATGTACTTAATTCTTTATGAAAGAACAAATTTTTATCCATCATTTGAGCAGTCTTATGTTCTTGTGCTTAGTGTTTATTTTATTCCTTGTGTTTCCCAAATGGTTGGAAAATAAGGCTTCAAATATCTACCATTAATCTTTTTGGGATGTACGTAACCATTCAAATTTCTTAAATGGTATACTCCAAAAGACAAAACTCTATGAATTTGATATGGTCCTTCCCAGTTAGGTGACCATTTGCCAAACTTATGGCTTTTAATTCCTATTGGGAGTATTGTTTTCCATACCAAATCACCTTCATCAAAGCCAATGTGTTTGACTTTCTTATTATAATTCTTGGCTGCTTTCTTCTTTTGGAAAAGAATGCTATTTAATGCCAAAATTCTGGCTTCATCTATGCTTTCTAACTCCAAACACATACTTTGATGGTACTGCTCAAGATCTAACTGATCTTGGCATCTTACTCTTAAAGATTTAACATTAATCCCCACAGGTAAAACTGCATCATGCCCATATACTAAGGCATAAGGAGTGACTCATGTGCTTGACCTTGGGGAAGTTCTGTAAGCCCACAAAACATCCAACAACAGGTTATGCCAATCCCTAGGATTATCTTCTACAACCTTTTGTATTCCCTTTTTCAAGGACTTATTGGATGATTCAGCTTGACCATTGGCTTGTGCATAATAGGGTGTGGAATTAACAAAGCTAATTCCAAACTCTGCCACAAAAGACCTCACCATTTTCCCATCGAACACAGTCTCATTATCCACAGTTATGGTTTGTGGGATGCCAAATCTATGGATTAAATCTTTCATGAACCCAATGACTTTTGTCTGGTCTACAGATTTGTATGGCTTGGCTTCGACCCACTTAGTAAAGTAATCAGTGGCCACTAGAATGAAACAATGATGCTTCGAAGAAGGTGGGTGTATTTTTCCCATCATATCCATGGCCCATCCTCTGAATGGCCAAGGCTTCACTACTACATGTAGGTCAGTTATGGGCACATGCCTTATTGTGCCATGCTTTTGACATGCCTGGCAACCCTTTGCATATTCTATGCAGTCTTTAAAGATAGTTGGCCAATAGTAGGAATGCCTTCGAAGTAACCATCTCATCTTTACACTAGGCTGATGAGCACCACAGATGTCTTCATGAACCTCAGCCATAGCTGTTAATGCTTCTTTTGGACCTAAACATTCCAGCAACAAACCATCTCCCCCCCTTTTGTAGAGAGCATTACCATATATCATATATTGCATAGACTGCAATTTAACTTTTCTGCTGGCCTTCGAAGATGGACCAGCCAAGTACTGCATTATTGGATGCCTCCAATCTTGTTCTTGTAAGTCATTATGATTGACTTCCAAGACCACATTCCTTTTGTTCAAAGGTTGTATTAATCTCTGATATGTTGTTTGGCTTATGTCCCTTTGGGCATTATCCCTTTTCTTGAAGTTCGAAACTTTCTGAGCCAAATCATTAGCTCTATTATTCAAAAATCTTGGAACATGAGTCACATTTGCTATTTGAAATTGAGAAAGCAGATGTAACGCAACAACATAGTATGGTAAAATGCTTATGCTTTGACACTTGAAAATCCCTTTCACTTGGTTAACCACCAATTGAGAATCTCCAAATATGTCAACTGCATGAACTTGTAATCCAATAAGAATTTCCAGTCCCACTATTAAGGCTTCATATTCAGCCTGGTTATTGGAACAAGTAGCTTCATCCACCCTGAAACCATGTGTGGTTTCTACCTCTTGTGGTGATTTAATCACAATACCAATTCCAGTTAAGCCATTAGCTTTTGATCCATCGAACCACATCTGCCATGGCTCAACACTAGCCATACCAAGTTCCATTATCTCTTGGCTCTCTGTTTGATATGGATGGTCTGCCAGAAAATTGGCTAAAACTTGCCATTTTACTGCCCTTTGAGGGACATATTCTAGATGAAATTCTAATAAGGCTAGTATCCACTTGCCAATTCTTCCCTTCAACATAGGTCTAGATAACATGTACTTAACCAAATCTGTGGTTGCAATTACCAAGACAGTTGTAGGTAAAAGATAGTATCTTAATTTCATTGCAGCAAAGTACAAATCAAGACACAACTTTTCAACAGCTGAATATTTACATTCACAAGAATTTAAAAACCTACTAAGGTAATAAAGAGCTTGCTCCTTGCCTTCTTCATTATCTTGGGCCAAGAAAGCTCCCAATGAATCTTCTGTTGCAGCTATGTACAACTTCAAGGGCTTATCACTCTTTGGTGGCATCAGCACTAGAGGGTTGGCCAAGTAGGCTTTGATACCTTCGAAAGCAATTTGATGCTCTGCTGTCCACTCAAATTCCTCTTCATCTTTCAGCCTTAACAAGGAAGAAAATACTTTAGTTTTCCCTGCAGTGTTAGAAATGAACCTTCGAAGAAAGTTAACCTATCTAAGGAACCTTTGTAATTCTTTCTTACTTGATGGAGGCCTAGCTTCAATGATGGCTTTAGCTTTATTCTGATCAGTCTGTATTCATTTCTTGTGCACTACATAACCCAAGAAGTTTCCAGATGACACACCAAAAGTACACTTAAAGGGATTGAGTTTTAACTTGAACCTCCTCATTCTTTCAAAAGCTGCTTCTAAGTGAAACAGATACTCCTCCATGGACTGGGATTTCACTACAATGTCATCAATATAACATTCTAAATACTCTCCAATGAGGTCATGAAAGATAGTGTTCATAGCCCTCTGATATGTAGCTCCAGCATTCTTCAGGCCAAATGGCATTTTAACCCATTCGAAAGTGCCAATATTTCCAGGACATCTGAATGCTGTCTTGTGGACATCCTCCTCTGTAATGCAAATATGGTTATAACCAGAGTGCCCATCCATCATTGATAAAACTTGATGCCCTACTGAACTATCTACCAACAGATCCACTATAGGCATGGGGTACTTATCTTTTGGAGTTGCTAAATTCAAGTTTCTGAAATCAATGAATACCCTCATTTTACCGTTCTTCTTAACCACAGGCACAATATTAGATAACCATTCTACATTCCTGGCTGTCCTAATAAAGCCTGCTTTGAGTAGTCTAAGAATCTCCTCCTTGACTTTCTGAATTATTTCTGGACTCATTCTTCTTGGTTTTTGCTTGTATGGCTTGAAGTTAAGTTTCATAGGGAGCCTATGTTCCATTAATGACCTATCCAATCCTGGTAATTCATTATAAGACCATGCAAAGCAATCTTTATATCTTTTTAGAACAACCAACAACTGGTCCCTGTTCAGAACATTCAGACAAGCACTTATGTAGGTGGGCTGCTGTATAGAACCTTCCCCTAAATTTACTTCTTCTAAGGGGTCTTATGTCTGAGAACTTACTGAAGCCTCTTCTTTGCTTTCTTTTATCTTCGAAGCAATCTCCCTGCTTTGTTCTGCTCTCAGGTTCTTTGATTCAACATCTTTGCCTTCCTCCTCATAGACAAAGTCTGTCCACAAGGCTTCCTCTTCCTGTATCTCCTGGACTTTTGTCTCAATGTCCAATGCACAGTATTTATCAAGGGTCAAAACTTTGACCTGTTGCTGCTTCTGCTTGAAGCCAATTATCATGGCTTCTCTCTCTTGCTCCTGTACTTTCTGGACTATTGATTTTACATCCAATGTTGAGAACTTAATTAGAGCCAAAGACTTGGCTTCTTGTGTTTCACTTCTTTGCCTACAACCAGGCATCATTGTCATCCTTAACGACAATCTCCTCATCAGCACTCTCCTGGACTAAGTGCTTCAGGTGTGTCACTTCCTCATCAGCCGTCACTTTGGCTGAGCCATCAGGTTTCCTCAGTATACTGAGTGGTGTCACTCCCTCAATATACAGTTTGGCCTCTACGAAGTCTGCACAGGCTATGAAAGGTTGAAGATCCGCATCAATTTCCTCTGTCTCTCTATTGCCTAAGGCCATCATAATTTTCTGATGCAAAGAAGAAGGCACACATTTGTTAGTGTGAATCCAATCTCTCCCAAGTAAAGCATTGTATTTAGCATTACTGTCGATTACGAAGAATGCTGTCATGCAGTCCCTGGTTCCCACACTCAAGTTGATGGGTAGAATTCCCTGAGCCATCTGTTTGTCTCCAGCAAAGCCAGCGATGGTTGTACTGGTTGGGATCAACCTAGGATTCTTTTTCCCTAGTTTCTTCAAAGAAGATTTCGGTAGTAAATTCACTGCTGCCCCATTATCTATCAGAACTCGATTCAGTTGTATCCCATCGAAGAAAGCTTTAATGTACAAAGGCTTGACATGTTGTGTCATAGAATTCGAAGGATACTCAAAAGGATATGAGAGGTTAATACTCACCTCTTCTTCACTCTCATATTCAGTTTCCATTGGGGTAGCCATTCCAGAATCATCTTGTACCATACTCACTTATGAGTCCTCACTAGAGACAGGAATAGGATCAATTTCTTGACCATTTTGGTCCTCATCTCCAGCCTGGAACTCATGAGGCAGTATGTGTACCATATTGACTGATACTGGAGGAAATGAGCCAAATTGGATGGCTGGCTGTACCTGTTTCCCCTCTTGGCCACCTTGTTCAGTTACTTCAGAAGCATCCTACATGCTGCACTCTGGCACTTCGTTGTTAATTGATTCCTTCGAAGGATCTTTCTCGACTGGTTTTCCAACCAAAAATGTTTGCTCAGCCATGAAGGCTTCGAACATTTCTTCCTCCACCATTTCTTTCTTTTGGCTTACACCAATTTCTTCTTCTGTCTCACTACCACTCTCCATCAGAGCTTTCTCCAATCCTGCTAAGCTAGATTTCTCTCTGGCTTTTAGTTCAGAATGAACCTTGGCCAACTGTTCTCTACTACAACCCACTTTGCTTTGTAGCGTTGGTTTTGGAGTATGGTCTGGCTTTGGAGTCTTTTTTCCTTCTGTCTGGACCAATGAAGAGCTCTCTCCATTTTCTTTCATATCTTTCTGGTACTGAGTGTACCTACGCTGAATCTTTCTCCTTTGTGATCTCGAAATGACTGGGACCATGTCTGGTTCCTTTGTCTTTGGATGTTTAAGCAATACCCAATTGTTCGGAGCCACCAAAGGAGGTTTAACCATTCTTCTTTGGTTTCCAACATCTTTCTGAGTAGGCACTTCCCTAGGCTTGTTCTACATCACAAACCAATCTGGAACTCTAGGTACCCACGAACTTACTGACTCAGATGTTGAACTGCTTCTTTTTACCTTCGAAGCCATCTTCGAAGCTGGCTGTGAGGGCAATCGCTTGGTCCTAACCTCATGTTTCGAGCCTGATTCAGGCCTTCGATGAAGGTGGCCACTTTCTGTCCTACGTGAGGTTGGTCTAGGGGGCCAATCCCTGGCTTTGATCCCATAACCTGAACTCTTCTCCAGTCTTCTTTCAGAATGACTGCTCTCCATTCTGTAATAGTTAGATGGCCTGGACTCATACAAGGGCCTCTTGCCTTTAGCATGCATTCTATCGACTGCTGGTTCAACTACTAATGGCTACTACCTAACAGTAGCCGGATACGGCCTTTTGTTATAAGCATTGGCTGGTTTAGGACGTCTCTACACATCCCTGTAGTATTGCTTCCCATCAATTGAAAGCCCCTTCAACCATTTATAACTCAGTCTGCACCTGGGACACATCCTTTGCATTACTGCTGCCTCTAAGGAATCAGTGATTCTTCATCAGAGTGTTCCCTCTGGTGTGAGAAACCCTGTCCAATAATTGGCAGATTTTTGGTGTCCTTTTTTATGGTTGTCTGTTTAGCAACATGCATCTGCACATTGACTTCTTCCAATTCTGTCAAGGACAAGTTCTGGAAGTCTGACATAATGACATTGGCTGCCACCTTTTCAACTTCTGGAAATGGATTACTGTCGATCCCCATGGCCTTTTCTGCTTTGGTTGGGAATTTCAAACTTCCTTTTCGAATTTGTTCTTGGATCCTGTCTTGAAAAACAATGCAGTTTTTAGTCGAGTGAGACCAAGAGTTATGCCATTTACAATATATTTTTCCTTTAAGTTCATCTGGAGATGGCAGTTTTACTCCTTTAGGTAACTTAAGGAAGTTGGCTGTAAGCAAATGATCAAAAATGTCCTCTGCCTTTGTTAAATCGAAAGAGTACTTTCTGTGAAGGTCTTTCTTTTTAAACTGCTGGTCAATTGTTGTATCCTTATGAATTAATGCCTCACAGATCACAGGTTCTTTGCCCACAATCTCTGCTGCATCGATCTCATAATTAGGATCCCTATAATATGTCTTGTACGATGCATTATTTCGATCTTGTTCCTCCTCTAGTAATGCCTTATACCTAGACACCTTATAGGTCAGTTCTACCAAATCTCTGAATTCAGTTGAGTCAAACTTCTTTCGAAGCCTGAACTCTAAACCATTTTGAGCCAATCTTACGAATTCTGGCTTTGGCAGGATGACTCTACATTTATTTCGAGCCCTTTTAAATCTAGCAATAAACTGAGTAGCCTTTTCTTCAGGCCTTTGACTCAATCTTGCCAAGTCTGCCATGGAAACCTCTGGCTCCGATTGGAAGAATTGGGCATGAAATGCCTCTTCCATTTGTTGCCAAGTTTGAATGGAGCCAGGTGTAAGGTTGATGTACCATGCAAACGCTCCCCCAGTTAGAGAATTTGGGAATAATCTTAGTTTCATATAGTCATGATTAGTAAATTCACCGCATTGAGCAGCAAGCCTAGCAATATGCTCTACTGTTGATTGATTTCCACTCCCATAGAAAAGGGTAAAATCTGGTATTCTGAATCCCCTTGGGTATTCATGTACCCTATCTATCCATTCTGGGTATGGTTTTCTGTATACAGGAGTCTGGACCTCCCGAGCCATCGGTCCACATATCTCCCTAACAAGATCAGCAATTTGGTCCCTAGGGACCATATTCTGTGCCTGCTGAACCACTACTGGAGGAACAAACACAGGGTTTGGTGGACAAACTTGTGCCTGTGGTCCTCTTGGTCCATAAGGTGGTACATTTGGGACTGGTTGCCCCTGTGGTGCAGGTTGCTGTTGGGGGTGTGGGTAACCCCTTTGAGCCTGTCCTACGAAAGGACCTACGAAAGGTGCTGGAACAGGTGTTGTGTCCCTTCCATTTGTGGGAAAACCTTCCAACCCCCCGAGTATAAATTCGAATAAGGGATTATTGTACCCCCTAGTGCCAGGTATGGCTTCGAACATGGGATTTGTGACCATTCTTATGCCAGCTTCTTGTACTGGGCCAGATCCACCAACTTGCATGGCTTCATTGTTGAGCACTGAGGCATTTTGACCTGCTATAGGCCTCGAAATGGGTTCATACCAAGACTGAGGTGATGGTCTTTCATAATTCTGATTACTAGTTTGACCATTAGAATGTCTATTAACTTGCATAGGCTGTTTATCTCTAGCCAATCTTTGCTGAGGGACATTTAAAACTTCCTCTGTGTGTCTTGTGTTTATTGGTTGGTGGTTATTCATTCGATCCAAAAAGGATGTTGCCCACCTTTCCATTGTGTTCATTAATTATTGTCCCATGGCATCTACTAGGCCATCCCATGGATTTGTTGGCTGAGTAGATGGAACAGTGGATGGTCCAATTCCTTGGTTTCGTCCAATACTATGAACATGTGGTTCTTGTCCTGAAGTACTGGTCTGTTCGACCATAGGTTCTAACAATATGGGAGTTTCCACATGATGTGTTACCATATTATCCTCTGGATTAGGTATTTCTACCTCTCCTTCTACGCCTTCCTCCAAGCGTTCATTTTCTCCTTGTCTTCTTCGTCTAGCCATTTCAATTAGTCCCACTGGGCGTGCCAAAAATATATGTTGGCTTTTTGGCTTTCGAAGGGTGTTTTTGTAAATGCGAGCGTGCCAGTAAGGATCAATCAGTCCTTACAGAAATATTAATTGCCAACCAATTATCAGACGATTGTGTTTTAGTTCTTTCAGTCTCAATGAAGAGGACTTTTACTGGTGGCTTGACTTAGGAGAAATTAAGCAAAATAACAGTTAAATGAAGAGCAATTGAAGTATTTCATTAGAATGAAAACTTACAATGATTCAAACTCAGCCTCGTAGAGGTTTACAGCAACGATCTACTTGAAACTACTCTTATGAATGAAGTGCAGTGCAGGAATTTAAAGTACAGGAATGTAAAGAGCAGAAATTTAAAGAACAGGAAATGTAAAGACTGGAAATGTAAAACTGGAAAAGAAAAATATGTAAAGTAAGACTGGTTTGTATAATCTGAGTCTGGGGATTTTTTCTGGGGTCTTCCCCGCTATTTATACTTCTCAAGGATGACCATCGAACTGCACTTCAAACCGTCGAACTGCTCCTCCATGATCGCCGATCATGCTGCCTTATAAGTAGTTCCACTACGCCATCACTTGCAGTTGAGCTTCCCTCTTATATTTGAATTTGAATATGAGTAACCGTTAAAGCCACGTCACCTCGCATCTCTTTACTGATCCAATGTTACTCAGATCACGCGAGAACCAATATTAATTGCCACGTGTACAATCAGGATCGAAGACTTGAATAGTCTTCCTATATTACCCTTACTCTGCCACGTGTCGAACTGTAACTGGCTTATACAAAATATATAGCCAACAACTAGATGCCAAACACACCAAAAAAAAACCACTGTCATTGGGCTTTGATCCTCACATGGTGTTGGCGTCCATGGCCAATGCAAAGAATATTCAACTACTTAAAATAAAGGATAATTCGATCATCTCACCAAACAAAAAGCTCACTCGATCTATTAGGGTATAAGATTAAAATGTGAATTTAGCCCAAGTAACTATTTTTATTTTTATTTTTTTTTTACATGGTAAAATATTAGTAGTATAACTTGGTGTAAAATTTATTATAACAGATTCACGCTAATCTATTGATTGGAGCTTGGGCCGTGTTTTGATTGGAATATGTAATGAGAGATCAGAGTTGGTAGGTAGCTCGAATTTGCCTTGGCTCGAATGACTTGAAAAGCCAAAATGATGTCGTTTTGGTTTTTTTTTTTTTCTTCTCTCTTTTTTCTTCTTCTTCTCCATCTTCTCTCTCTGTGCTTTCTGAAACCAAACTCTACATCAAAATCATTTTTTTTTCCTTCCTCCTCTCTTCTTCCTCTTCTTCCTTCCCCCTCTCTTTTTCCTTCCTTTTCTTTCTCTGTTCAAAATCAAAATTCAGAATCAAAATCAAAATTAACTCTAAAACTTCACTCAAATTGTGAAATACACAAATCAAGTTTCTTAACATTCCAAGCATATCATCACAAACCCATAAAACAAAATAAAACAAAATAAAAAATCTGAAACTTTTTTAAGGCTTTGTGAGTATGAGACAATCATTAAAAACAAAGAAAAGTGGAGGAACAGGGTAGAGAGCATAGAGAAAGATAAAAGGTTGGAAATGGCCAAGCGGGTCCAAACATGGTCCATATATTTGAAAACATTGCTTTTCTTAATGTTGATAGTTTCAATTTCAACACTTTAAATATCCAAAATTTCATAAACCCACGTCATAAATCACCCAAAATTCAAATCTGTACACATTTTTTGAAGAATTTTTGCCAAGTATACTGCAAGAAGAGGAGAAGAATGAGATTCCCAGAAAATAATGCATAAGTTTCATCTCTACACGAACCGGCGATCGACAGTGACGTCGCCCCCAACTTGCACGGTCCAACCGTTGCCCACCCAAATCATGAACCAAATCTAGAGAAGGTGAGTATGATGAAGGTTAACATCGGGGAGAAAGAGTAGGTCATTGGTGGTGGTGGTGGTTAGATCGTTGGTGGCAGCAATGTGGTAATCATTGTTTAAGAGAGAGAGGAGCGAGAGAGTAAAGTTGGGTGTGAGAGAATCAAAATCAAAACAAAATCAAAGGGTTGTAGATGGGTGTGATAATCGTTGTTCCCCCTCTCTTTTTTTCCTTCTCCTCTCTTCCTCCTCTCTTTCTCTCTCGCCTCTTTGTTTCTCTCTCTTTCTCTCGAACCAATTTCGAGAAAGAAGGAAAAAGAAAAAAAATGTCAAAACGATATCGTTTTGGCACTACCAAGATTTGGGTAATTCAAGCCCTCTCTAATTTCGAGGTACAACGCATTTTTCAATGAGAGATATATCTTTTGACAGCATATAAGGGACAAACAAAAAAAAAATTGTAAGTCTCACATTTTTTTTATATCTTTTGCTTGGTTTATGATTATAAAATCTGATGGTACATTATATCACCCAAGCATAAAAGATATAGTACTCTCATGGTTTTGCTTACTCTCGACCAAAGGAAAAAGCAGACACAGGGCAGAGGGGCACCGCCGCTACAAACATTTCAGAAATGTTAATGAACTATGCTATATTTATTGGTGAGTCTCTAATTTATAAAAAATTGGCCCCTCAAAATTTCACTTTTTTTATTATTTATTTATTAAATTTCTTCTAAAGTCTCAATTTGTCTAAAGGTTTAGCTAGGGTGATTTACCATTTATGCACCAAAATATTATATTTAAAATCAAGTAATAATTATTACTCCGAAATATAGTAGTTAAAATCAGGTGTCAATTTTCAAAGATTAATCGAGTTGTATTAATAATTAAAGTAATTTAAGAAGATTGGTTTTTAAAATAATAAAACTAAAACTAAAACTAATTGAAATAATAAAACATAAAACAAATGAAATAAAAAAAAAAATTTCTTGAGATTTTGAATCCACCACTAACTTTATAATTAAGGAATTTTTGTATTAGTTTTCAAAAAATCATTAATTTGGATAATATAATATATCTTTATTAGAAATACATCGTCAAGAAAATTTGTATATTAAAATCTGAAAACATGAATCATTTTCGCTTAGTACGGATCGTCACCACTAAATTACGGTTGATGCACGATCCGTCTTATTAGGTAAACTTGTCTAACAATTTCAATATACAACAGTGAAAATAATTATATAACATGATTTGAATAAAATATTTATTACACAAAAAGATCTGAAATTATACAATTTATTTAAATCAAATCAAAACTAAAATACTAAATAGAATAAAATCTCAATTACTTGATTAGTATTTCATCTTTACTCTAAAAGAAATATTAATTCCACATAATTATAAACTTTCTACCCTATTATATAAAAATAAAAACACACTAAATTATCTCTCCCGACCCTACTCGTTACTGGAGCTTTTGAACTCCCCTCCCCTCCCCTCCCCTCCCATCTTGCTTGGCCGAACTTGGCCTTTTATAGACCTGTAATAATAATGTGGTGTTATAGAAAGTTAGTAAAAAGTTAATTTTTAGACTTTTTGATTTTTTTAGTGACTTTTTTGACAAAAAATTAGATTGTTTTAGATAAAAAAAAACTGATTTTTTTGGCTAAAAAGGCTGAAAAGTCAAAAAACTAGCTTTTTTGGCAACTTCTCAAAAGACCCCAATATATAATAATGTTTGCAATTTTAATTTGAGAGTTCTAATAAAGTTTTACGGTGGTATTACATACATTAATTAATGTACATATTGATACACCAATTAATGTTATACCATATTACTGATGCTACCTATTATATAAATTACAAATATTCAAAACTTTTAAAATTATGTCACATTAACTGTTAGTATACTAGTTAGTACATTAATTGATATACATGGCATTATTTAAGTTTTAATGATGTAGAGAGTACCCATGTGATATACATTGCTCTCTATTTCTCTCTTCTCTCTCTCTCTTTCATCTCATTAGAGCTCTCATTAGAAATACTGTTTTAAAGTTATGTATCAATACTAATCCAATTGGATAGTAAATACAACACTAATTTGATGGAATTATTAATACCTTCACTATTAGTCTTGTGAATCAAAAATGACCTTAAAGTATCAAATAACTATTTATTATGAATAATACAATAAATTTTTGTTAGGGAAAATATGTGATTCCCCACAAGTAAATCAATCAATGGGAATAAAAATTAATACGGAAAAATTAAATCAGAAGCAACACAAGAATTTTTACATGGTTCCCTCAATGTGAGGTACGTCCACGGGATCGAAATCCGATTCCACTATTAACCAAATAAGTTCCAAACAATTACAAACGAGACACTAATGGTCTCACAAAACTACCCTTAGGTGAATTCCAAATAATCACAAATAAATAAGAGGAAAGACCTCACCAAATAGATGAACAAAAATCTTCAGAACCAGAGTTGTAGAAGATCCAAAATAACGAACCAAATCAACACCGAAAATGAAGCAAAGAACCACCCAAATTAATTTCACTGTTCACACACCCAAATAATTGATTTCACCAAAGTGGAGTATGTGTAGCAGCCGTTCTCTTCACCACGGGATGAGCAAAAACCAAACCCGAAAATATTGTGAATCTAGGATTTATTATCAAACCTTAGTTGTTTCCAAATTGGATTGGGTCTCCACAAATTAAATATAATATATAAAAATATATTATAATTAATACTACACCAAATTAAACTCTTTTTCCAAAACCAATTGGGTCCCACACTCCAATAAAGAGGTATGCCCAATAATTCTTTCCCTACCGACTTAGGTGGAGACATCAATCATACCTGCCAAAGTTCGACACTTTAAATGTTTGTCACTCGACAAAGTCTTAGTCAACATATCTGAAATATTATCATCTGTGTGAACCTTTTCGAGTTGTAACAATTTCGAATCTAACACATCACGAATCCAATGGTATCTCATATCAATGTGTTTCGATCTCGAATAAAAAGTAGAATTTTTACTCAAGTGAATAGCACTTTGACTATTACAATAAAGCACATACTTTTCTTGCTTCAAACCCAATTCTTGCAAAAATTTCTTCAACCATAACTCTTCTTTGTAAGCTTCTGTAATGGCAATAAATTCAGCTTCGGTAGTTGAGAGAGCAACACATTTTTGTAATTTAGATTGCCATGCCACAGCTCCCCCTGCAAAAGTCATCAAATACCCCGAAGTAGATTTCCTAGAATCAATATCACCGGCCATGTCAGAATCTGTGAACCCATCAAGCATCGGCTTACTATCCCCAAAACACAAACACACCTTCGAAGTCCCTCGAAGATACCTTAGAATCCATTTTACCGCTGCCCAATATTCTTCACCCGGATTAGAGAGAAAACGACTCACCACACCAACAGCGTGAGCAATATTCGGCCTTGTACAAACCATGGCGTACATCAAAGAACCAACTGCTGAAGCATAAGGAACTTTCAACATCTCTTTTTTGTCTTTTTCACTTGTAGGACATTGATTCGAACTAAGCTTGAAGTGACCCGCAAGTGGACAACCAACCGGCTTTGCTTTATTCATGTTGAACCTTTCAAGAACTTTCTCAATGTAGCTTTCTTGAGATAACCAAATCAGCCCCTCTTTGCGATCACGAACAATTTTCATACCAAGTATTTGATTTGCCGGTCCCAAATCTTTCATAACAAAAAACTTGCTTAACTCCAACTTCAACCTGTTAATCATGGTACAATCTTGACCAACAATTAACATGTCATCAACACAAAGTAAAAGAATAATAAATTTATCATCCGGAAAATTTTTCACAAACACACAATGGTCCGAAGTGGTTTTAGAAAAACCATTATTTATCATGAAAGAGTCAAATTTTTTGTACCATTGCCGCGGGACTTGCTTGAGACCATACAAACTTTTCTTCAATTTGCAAACAAATTTCTCTTTCCCTTTCTTTACAAAACCTTCCGGTTGCTCCATATAAATTTCTTCTTCAAGGTCACCATGAAGAAATGCGGTCTTCACATCAAGTTGCTCAACTTCAAGATTCATACTTGCAGCCATATCAAGTACAACCCGAATAGAAGACATCTTTACAACCTGTGAGAAAATTTCGTCAAAGTCAATACCTTTCTTTTGCCCAAAGCCTTTCACAACAAGACGTGCTTTGTACCTCAGATTCTTGCCATCATTCTTCAATTTGAAAACCCACTTATTTTTCAGAATTTTCCTCCCTTTAGGCAACTTCACTAAATCATAAGTCTGGTTTTCAAGCAAGGAATTCATCTCCTCGTCCATGGCCTTTTTTCAATCACCTTTCTTTGCATGCTCAATTGCTTCTTGGTAGCTCTCAGGCTCCCCTTGATCGGAAATCAACACAAATTCATTGGGAGGATTCTTTCTTGAAGGTTGTCGGTCCCTTGTAGATTTTCTTAACTCAAGTTGTGGTGGCGGTTCTTGAGTTGGATGCTCTTCCTTAATTTTTGGCTCAACTTCATTAGGATTAGCATCATCCTCCACATCTTCAATAGGTGGCTGCACATCTCCCCCATTTTCATCATCAACTGAAGATAAAGGAGATGGATCTATGTCAATGAGATCACTAGTTTTTGGCTCCGGTTGATCACTTTTGCCAAAGTCTTCAATTGTTTGGTCTTCAAGAAACACAACATTACGGCTTCGAATAGCTTTCTTGTCGACCGGATCCCACAATCTATACCCGAATTCATCACGCCCATAGCCAAAAAAAATACATTGTTTTGACTTACTATCAAGCTTGGACCTCTCATCCTTTGGAATGTGAACAAAAGCTCGGCAACCAAACACTCTCAAGTGCTCATAAGACACATCTTTGCCAGTCCAAACTCTTTCAGGAACATCACCATTCAAAGGATAGCAAGGAGACAAATTGATCACGTCAACCGCTGTTTTCAATGCCTCACCCCAAAAGGATCTTGGCAATTTAGTTTGTGAAAACAAACACCTTGTTCTTTCCACAATGGTGCGGTTCATCCTCTCGGCAACTCCATTTTGTTGAGGAGTCTTCTTAACTGTCTTTTGATGCCGAATACCTTGGCTGCGACAATACTCATCAAATGGCCCAATATATTCACCACCATTGTCTGATCGGATGCACTTTAATTTATGCCCTGTTTCTTTTTCAACCATGGCCTGAAAATGCTTAAATACTTCTAGAACTTGATCTTTAGTTTTTAGTAGAAAAGCCCAAACTTTCCTTGAATAATCATCAATGAAAATAATAAAATAAAGTGCACCATCATGTGTTCTAACTTTTAAAGGACCATAAACATCCGAATGAATCAACTCCAAAATATTTTCTTTTCTAGAAGTAACATTTTTCTGAAAAGAAACTCTATGTTGTTTACCCGCCAAACAATGAACACAAGTTTTGAGATGTGTACCTTTCAAACCGGGTAGCAGCTCTTTCTTGAACAATACTTGCATCCCCTTTTCACTCATATGGCCAAGCCGTTTGTGCCACAATTCGGTAGAAGTATCATCTTCAAGTGCATTGACAACACCTTTACAAATTTTTCCTTGCATCGAATAAAGTGTATGAGTCTTCTTGCACTTAGCCACCACCAAAGAACCCTTTGTGAGCTTCCATATTCCATTACCAAATTTGTTGTTGAAGCCTTCATCATCTAGCTTCCCAATAGAGATCAAATTGAGGCGAATGTTGGGAACATGCCTCACATTTTTAAGCAACAACTTGCAGTCCAAATTTGTTTCCAAGCAAACATCACCCATGCCGATAATCTTGGACAAACCTTCATTACCCATTCGAACAGAACCATAACCTCCTTTGGTGTAGGTAGTAAAGAAATCAACTCGAGAAGTCACATGAAAAGAAGCATCGGAATCAATCACCCAATTGCTCTCTTGGCTCACAAAATTGATACAATCATCTTCACAAACGACCATGAGATCATCGGTAGTAACTGCCGCTGTGTCTTCTTGCTTCTTATCCACACTTTTGTCACGCCTTTTCTCCTTATTATTGAGTTTTCGGCATTCCCGCTTCATGTGCCCTTTCTCATGGCAATAATAGCACTCAATGTCTTTCTTTAAAAAAGAACCATCTTTTGATTTGTCACGGCTTTGATCACGACCATGAGGAGTCTTACTCCTTCCCTTTGTTTTGCTTCGACCTCTCACAACAAATGCTTCCGAATGAGAGGAACCGGCTGATTTTCTTCTAGTTTCTTCATTCAACAAGCTACTAGTGACTTGGTCCATTGTGACAACTCCATCGGGTGCCGAATTACTAACTGTCACAACCAAAGTCTCCCAACTTTCGGGCAAAGAACTAAGTAACATCAAAGCTTGCAACTCATCATCAAAAATAATTTTCATAGAAGCAAGTTGGTTAACAATACTCTTTATTTCATTCAGATATTCCGGTATAGGGCTGCCCTCTTTATATTTTAAATTAACCAACTATCGAAACAGAAAAGTTTTATTTGTAGCTGATTTCCTATCATAAAGGCCTTCTAATTTTTTCCATAAATCATGTGCCGAAGTTTCAGTAGCAACATGATGAAACACACTGTCATCAATCCATTGACGGACAACACCAACGGCTTTTCGATTAAGCCTATCCCATTCATCATCTTTCATACCCTTGGGTTTGCCACTATCACCCTCAATGGGTCCATACAAATCTTTATAAAATAATAGGTCATCCATTTTAATTTTCCAAGTTATCCAATTGCTTTCATTGAAGTTAGACATACGACCCACATTCCCCTTCGTTGATTACACAAATAATTAAATCCAAATAAACCGTAAGTTTTGATACCAGTTGTTAGGGAAAATATGTGATTTCCCACAAGTAAATCAATCAATGGGAATAAAAATTAATACAGAAAAATTAAATCAGAAGCAACACAAGAATTTTTACATGGTTCCGTCAATGTGAGGTACGTCTACAGGATCGAAATCCGATTTCACTATCAACCAAATAAGTTCCAAACGATTACAAACGAGATACTAATGGTCTCACAAAACCACCCGTAGGTGAATTTCAAATAATCACAAATAAATAAGAGGAAAGATCTCACCAAATAGATGAACAAAAATCTTCAGAACCAGAGTTATAGAAGATCTAAAATAACGAACCAAATCAACACCGAAAACGAAGCAAAGAACCACCCAAATTAATTCCACTGTTCACACACCCAAATAATTGATTTCACCAAAGTGGAGTATGTGTAGCAGCCGTTCTCTTCACCACGGGATGAGCAAAAACCAAACTCTAAAATATTGTGAATTTAGGGTTTATTATCAAACCTTAGTTGTTTTCAAATTAGATTGGATCTCCACAAATTAAATGTAATATATAAAAATATATTATAATTAATACTAAATCAAATTAAACTCTTTTTCCAAAATCAATTGGGTTCCACACTCCAATAAAGAGGTATACCCAATAATTTTTAGCCAAATAATATATTAAAAAAATACATTTTATATATGACAACAAAACACAAAAATAAATAAATAAATAAAAATCAAAACGGGGGGACCCCTGGCCCTTGTTTCCCTCCGTCCGACGATGGTGATGCATGATGATAGATAGTTAAGTGGGTGCATTGATTAGTGGATTTGTCCGGCATTCTATCTTCTTCTTTCGTTTTATTTCTCTTCCTTTCTTATCATTTGAGTCGGTGAGTACTTGAGGTGCGATGTCGGGACAGAGAAATAAATATTTATTTATTTATTATATAATATTATAAAATTATATTAAAATCTGTTATTTATAACTTTTATACACAAACACATAAAAATGTATAGAAACACACATTATTATATAAAATTATAAAATAATACAAATAAATAAATTAATTAAGTATGTATTAGCAGATCAAATATATAATATTTAGATACCGATCACTATAATAAGCATGTATATCATAGACAAATTATAATTTAAATTAAAATTATGATTTATTGTGTTAAAATTAATTACGTCCCCTTATGATATTTAAGTGTCTAAAAGTGATATTGGTAATGAGTTATTGTATTAATTTTGGTAACTATCAAAGTAATCTTTGGTTGTAGTTCAAATTGGTGTGTGTTAGTACTGAAAGTAAATATGATCCATGTGAAAAAGCATTTGTATGTCATCGTTTTTTATTTTTTATTTTATGCAATGAGTGAAGAGTATTTTATAATCCTATTTTAATACTTTTTTATTTTATAAATAAATATCTATATCAAAAAATTTATTTGTAAATTTAATGATAATGTTTAATTTTTATGCTTGTAAAAATAAATATTTTAGTATACAAAATTTTGATATAATATAATAAAATAAATTTTATAAATAATTTTTAATTGTATATAATTTGGGCCCCACCACGGATCACATAATTTAAGCTATCATTTATCTAATGGTAAAAAATATTCGTTCTCTTTTTATTTCAAGTTATATTACACCCTAACAAAATATAGTATAAAATGATCTAAGACAATTAAGTTAGGTCTTTAAACCTTATATTATTAGCACGTAAATATCCCTTATTATCACTTGAGTTATTGCTCGAGTCTTATTTTATAGACAATAGTAAATATTAACTATTAGAATAAATTTGTATTATAAATTAATTAATTATACATTTATCTATTTTATTATAGAAAGTATACATATGAATTGATGTAAATGTTGCCAAATTATTATTATTATTATTATTATTATTATTTCATTCTTACTGTCTCAATATTTCCACCTAGTAATTGTCACCTCCATCCACTCAATGGCTCTATTTGGGAAGGATTATTTGGACTAAAATAAGTTAAATTAATTAATAAGATAAAATATCTTATTCAATCTATAAGTATTTTATTTTTTCTCTTACAACTATTAAATCAACTACAAAAAAAAAAAAGTCAACTATCTTCTCAAACAAATTTTTTTTTTTATTTTTTAACTAAGTTAAAATAGTCAAAAAATAAAGAAAAAAAAACTAAAATAGCCAATTTCCTAAACGTGGCCAATAACTATTTCATTCCATCCAATAACTATTAAATAATTTTTTCCATCAACTATTTAAAATTTTAAGTATAAATTACTACTAATATATGGAAAATTTTCTAGTGTGCAATGCATATTGTATGAAACTTTATACAAAATTACGCAAGTTTTTACGAATTTACATAAGTAATCTCACAAAAATCTTATGCGAATTTGTCAGATCACTTATATAAATTCGTAAAAACTTACGTATTTTTATATGGAATTGCATACCATGTGTAGCGTACACCAGAACATTTCCCCTAAGGGTGTGGCTGGTGTCTAGTCCCTGTTGGGCCTTACAGGCCCATTATAGAGTCCGTATCGATAATTTGAACCGTATAATGTGTAGAACTCATCGAGTATTTCATCCTTATAAAAAATCACGTTGATCGAATATCGATAACTACTTGATCAGATCACATTTTTATTAACGTTCAGTATGATTTTAAGAAAAATTATTAACAGAAATGTGATTTGATCAAGTAGTATTCGATATTTGATTAACATATTCACCAAAAAATTAGATATTTGATCAACATAATTTTTTATAGGGATAAAATAATTGGCAAGACTTACATATTAAACAAATCAAATTATCAATACAGTGTCGGTGATAAACCACAAAGGCCAATAATACCGTGCAATCCGAAATCGAATGGGAGACGAGCGTTAGCCTTTTTTTGATATATATATGTATATGAGAAATGTTAGGGATCATGAAAGACATTTCATGAAAATGATCATGAAATATTTGTGACCCTTAGATTACCTTGATTAGTGTGTGGTGCTTTATTTTAAGTGTAATCCAAAGGTCACAAATCTTTCATGATCATTTTTATGAAAGACTTTTCATGATACCTAATATTGTTGTATATATATTGTTTGGAGCAACCATTATTAAGATGGCAAACCTAAGGAGAGATTAGAGAGAGACACTGAGAGAGTTGACTGAAAAAAACACTCTAATGGAGTTCCAAGCTGTCATCCTAATATCAGTAGCTACACTAGGCTTCATTTCCCTTTGCAGCTCTATCATCAATCTCGTGAAATGGGTATATATTATGTTTCTTCGACCACCAAAGAATCTGAAACGAAGCTACGGCTCGTGGGCTGTAATCACAGGCTCGACCGATGGGATCGGAAAAGCCATAGCGATGGAGTTAGCATCGGAGGGACTCAACCTGGTGTTAGTCGGCCGAGACTCTCTCAAACTCGAATCCACTTCTTCAGAGATTCGTCGCAGAATTGGCGATCGAGTCTCAATCAGAACGATCGTGATCGACTTTGCGAAAGTCGGTGGGGAAGAGATTGAGAAGAGAATTGGAGAAGAGATCGAAGGATTGGATGTTGGTGTTTTGATTAACAACGCCGGGTTGGCTTACCCTTTTGCGAGGTTTTTTCATGAAGTTGATTTAAATTTGATGGAGAGTGTTGTTGGGGTGAATATTGTGGGTGCCACTTGGGTCACTAAGGCTGTGATTGCAGGTAAAATTCACAGAGCAACGCTGAGTGCCTCGATTTTGAGTTTGACTTGACTGTTTCGAATTTCATCCCGTCAATCGTCGGTCTAGTCATTTGGCCAGTCATTTATCGAAATGACTGACAGTCACGGCCAATAAGGTAACAATCGCGGTAAATAAATAATTTATCTGGTCATCTAACAAGTCAACCGGTAAATAAAAATTCGAGTTATTTAAGATAGCTCAATTTGAGAGATAAGGATTTCTGAAATTTATATGAAAAATTGAGTTAGTTTTGATTTTATTTTTAAGCTATTAATTTTATTTATTTAATTTTTATAATTTTTATTTTAGTTTATATGGTTTAAATAGAGATGGTTATATAAATTAATTACCCTTAAAACTTAATTTGATGAGTAGAACGGTATTTACAACTAAACACACATCAAATTACTTTAAGTGCAGCTTGTTTAAAATAGTAACAAAAATGAATATGTTGTTATATGGTTGAAATTGTTCTAATCATAAGAGCAGCTAATCTAAATGAATTACTAAATATTTTATTAAATAGTGTTTAGCATTTTTAAATTCTGAAATAACCTTTAGGCTTGTTATTGATTTGTATAACTAAGTAGAATAAATTAATAATTTAGAGGTGAAATAATAAAAAATAATAATTTAAAGAATAAAAGTAAAATTAATTATAAAATAATTCAATAAAAATAATGTGATAATACTATTCTTGTCCTGAGTAATTGTTAAGTAAAGCATTCAAATAAAATTATAAAATTTTTGTTCGAATTTGTTATTCATATGTCATTACTATTTTGAAGGTATGTTGAAGAAAAAGAAAGGTGCTATTGTGAATATTGGATCTGGATCGTCGGGTGCTGCTGTTTCATCGTACCCTCTGTACACCATTTATGCAGCCACTAAGGCGTAAGTTCTTTGAAAATAATTTTTTTTATTTTTTATAAAAAAATAAAAAGGTGATATAATTCCAAAAAAATAAAAATAAAAAGACAATAAATGTGTTATTTTAGGTTGTTCCCCAACAACCCCTCGCTAGAGGTGTAAATTTGGCTCAGCCTGGTCCACCTGAGCCCAAGCCTGGCCCCATCCATGTCAGGTTTCGCGGGCTCCTATCAAAATTTGAGCAGGGCCTGGCCTGCTCACGGGCCAAAAAATTAAGCTCAAGTTTAGGAGGTATTCGGGCCTTGGGTGGGCCGAGTCTCGGGGCTGGCTGGTGGGTTTGGGCTAAGGCTTGAACTTTTTTTTTTGTTTTTTTTTTTTTAACTTTTTAATCAAAATTTTATTATTTTCTACCAAAAAAGACACTGGGCCTTGGGCAGGCCAAGCCTAGGGCCGATCCTTGAGTGGGCCTTATGCGGGCCGATGGACCGGGCTCACAGGCCGGACCGAACTTCAAATAATGACTGAAGCCCAGGGTCTCAGGCTGGTTCGGACCTGGGCCCAAACGGGTCTATCCTGAATTGCCGCCCATGGGTCGGCGGGCTATTTTTACACTCCTACCCCTGGCCAACTAATTGACTGTTCGTTTAAAAATAAACCAAGTATTCTGTTTAAATTTTTTAATTTTTTCATTCAAAGAATAAATTATATTAAAGTAATGAGTAATTTTCATTAAAATAAAAGATTCTGAAACTTAATCCAATAGAGTCAAATATTTTTTTAAAAAATGAAAATTTTAATTTGATTTCATGTAAATTAGTCAGATTGTTCACCTTAATTTTGAGTATGGATAATATTGGGACGGATTTTTAATATATTAATCTCACCTTATATTATATTAAGATCAGGGCAAATTAAGAAAGCGGTAGGAGTGCAATGGGTTACTTTGGTGACTTTAAGAATGACAATGTTATAGGTGGATTTGTAGTGCCCGCCTCACTTCCTCATCAAGGTGCAGAAAACTCGAATAAGGCGGGGATGGGAAATACAAAAAATAAAAAAATAAATTATCATCCCTAAAATATTGGATACTTTAAAAACATAAGATGTATATAATTAGAGATTTCACATCGGTATAATTGGAGATTTCGCAATAGTTTGTGAGGAGTTATTTGGAAGGATTTAATTAAATATATTTTTTTAATTTTTTATAAAAAATATAATATATTAAAAAAAGATAATGTGACCTAAATAAAAAACAATATTAACCAAATAAGATAAAAATGCTCCTTCCCAAACAATCCCTGAATTTTATCATAATACAAACCCTAAAAGTTTTTATTTTTATTTTTATTTTTATGCCCAAATGAGTTTTTATTTTTATTTATTTAATTATAAAAAATAAATATTTTAATCAATAAGTTGGCTTTTAAGAGATTACCGAAGGATGAGTCCGGATCCTCTCCGGCGAGCCTCTCCAGTCATTCCTTCTGTCAAGATCTAGGATTTGGCCACGTCACTTTGGCTAAAAAGGACGACTCAGATCAAGTTTGGTTAAAAAAAAATTTTTTTGATTTTTTTTTTCATTCAACATAGCAATAGAGTGTCCGGCTTGCAGAGCTACTCCGGCATCCCATTCGGCCGGCAAAGCCATCTCTAGCGCCCTCTCAGCCTATGTCTCCTTTCTTTTCTCCTTTATTTCACCTCCTCTCTATCTCTCTCTTCAAACCCACAAACCTTCTCTCTCTAATCTGCAATCGATTAGAGAGATTGAAAATGCCAAAATTCAAACCGGAATATTCAAGTAAGAAATGAAGAGAAATGCTTTGATTTTCTTGAAGTCGTGCATGTCGATGATCTCCCAGACATTACAAGAGCATTGAAACCCAAATCATGAAACCCAGATCGTTGAACCATGAACATGGAAACCTATATCATTGAACCCATCTCTGAATTGGTTGAGCATCGATTGAGCTTTAAACTGATTGGGTTGAGCTTCAATTGATATCTGATTGACCTTCGATTCAAATTTGAATCTAGATTTTTTCCACTGCTGCAAATTGTTGTTACCGCGTCGGAAAGAGAAGCAAGAATGGTAGAGAGAAGCAAGAAACTTCTGCTTGGTGATGGTAGTTCGGCATCGGAATCGACACGGCATCGACATCGACAGTGCTCCTGTAAAGAAGAGGAGAGAGAGGGAGAGAGAGAGAGAGAGATGAGAGTTTGACAGAGGGAAACTCTATTGCTGTGTTGAATATTTTTTTTTTTTTTTAACGAAACTTGATCTAAGCCGTCCTCTTCAGCCAAAGTGACATGGCCAAATCTTGGCCATTGACAGGAGGAATGGCTGGAGAGGTTGGCTGGAGAGGATCCGGACTCTCGAAGGATGCGAGTCCAGATCCTCTCCAGCTCTTCTCTCCAGCCATCCCTCCGGTCAACGGTCAAGATTTAGCCACGTCACCCCACTTAAAATCTGTGGCTAAGATTAGCTAAAATAAAAAAAAAAAAAAACCATTAACTTCTCACCACTCACACGCACTCAATCACTCACGTTTTCTCTCTCTCTTTGACATCCCACCACGCTCTCTCTCTCTCTCTCTCTCTCTCTCTCTCACATTTCAAATAAAAAATTAAAAAACTATTTTAATCCTTTTTATTTTATTTTCATAAGATATATATAAAATTTTAATTTTATAAGTTTAATATCATTAAAAATATCCCTTTAAAATAAGACTAATATTAAATATATTTAATAAAAATCTAAAATAAATAAAAAAAAAGGTGTATTTGGTTTGCATGGATACACAGATTCAATTTGTGTTTTATTTGATTTGTACCTATGCATAGATTGAATTTCTGTATATTTTATTTCTTTTAAAAAAAATTATTAACTTGTTTGGTTAATAAATTTTTTTTAAAATTCATTATTTTCATATGATTATCTTGTGAAAATAATGACTTTTAATTTAATTTTATTAACCAAACAAGTTTATAATCATATGAAAATATCAAAAACAATCTTCATTCTAAAAAAAAATCATATGAAAATAATGATTTTTAATTTAATTTTATTAACCAAACAAGTTTATAATTTTTTAAAAGAAATAAAATATACAGAAATTCAATCTGTGTATAGATACAAATCAAATAAAACACAAATTTAATCTGTGTATTGGTGCAAACCATATATACTTTTTATTTATTTTAAATTTTTATTAAATATATTTAATATTAGTCTTATTTTAAAGGTATATTTTTAATGATATTAAATTTGTAAAGTTAAAATTTTATATTAAAAATTATATATATATTATGAAAATAAAATAAAAGGATTAAAATAGTTTTTTAATGGGGAAAGCACCAATAAATCCTAAATTTGGGAATGTTAGTCCATTTAGTCCTGAATGTTTTTTGTTAGACTAATAGGTCCTATTTCTCTAAAAGCTTACTATAGGCATTTTTATGTCAAACATTATTCATCAAACGTAGCAACGTCGGAATTATTTATCAAACATCAAACATTATCAACGTCAAGATTATTCATTAAACATCAAATACAACCATTAAACATTAGAATTATTCATCAAACATCAAACATCAAACATTGAACATCAAAACGTTTAATGTTTGATGAATAATCTAATGCTTGATGAATAATTCTGACGTCAGGATTATTCATCAAACATCAACCATTAAACATTATGATTATTCATCAAACAACAAACATTATTCATCAAACATCAAACACAACCATTAAACATTAAAATTATTCATCAAACATCAAACATCAAATTTTTTTTAAAAAAAATTAAAACTATTGCTCGAAATCCATCGTCAAATTCATTATCCAACATTATATTCATTAATCTACATCATCAAACACTCAGTTGAGTCTCTCCTCGATTTCAACAAATCTCATTTTGAATCTCCTTTTTTTGGACTGAGTGATGATGATGATTGCTTCGATTTCTTCGGAGTCACAGATTGATCTTTATTTCTGTTGTTGATTTTTCGATTGATCGGAGAACACGAAAGGCCTCTGGTTCGAGAATTGTTGTGATTAGGTTTGGGGATCGGAAGAGGAAGAAGAGGAGGTTGTTGTTGTGGATTGTCTGAAAAACCCTAGATTTCTCAATAGGGTCTTCGAATCTCTCGAAGATCGCTGGATATCACCACTATTAGGTACATGGATTCAACACAATTGATTGTTTTGCTGAATATGACTTCGAAAACCAATAATCCAATCAGTATTTGATATTTTTTCTCTATCTTCTTTTGTATGTATATGTTTATATCTTTGTTCGATTTTATCTTTGAAATTGGTAATGTAATTTTGTATCTTGTTATATGAATCACGTTTTGTTTAATTTTTTTTAAAAAAATTTCTATAATTATTGATCCGTGCTTCTAATTCTTAAACTGAAAATTTAATGTTTTGAATTGATTTATATGTGTTTTATACAACAGTTTGTAATTGATAGTATAGGTGATTCGAATTCAAAGTCTTGTTTTTTTTATCTATGCAGGAGAGAAAATATATCAGAATTTGTATTGATTAATGGGGAATCGAGGTCAATGATTTTGGGTGTTCATGATTTTTCACGATGTTTGTTCATGTTCAATGTTACGGAATGTTCTTATGAACCTGATTTTGGTGTTAATGATTTTTGGTGTTTATGTTTAAATGAATTTGATGTGTAATTTTTCACGGTGTTTGTTCAATGTTCTGATGATGATGTTGATGTTTGTTGATGTTGATGATGTTTTTATGATGCGGATGATGTTTTACGATGTTTTTTATGTTTGATAATGTTTTGTTAATGTTTGATATTGTTGATGTGTTTGATGATGTTTTTGTTGATGTTTGATTTTTTTGACGTTTTAATGTTTAATGTTGTTTTGATGATGATGTTGTGATGTAAAAAAAAGACTAAATGGTTTATAAAAAAACACTCAGGACTAGATGGAATAACATTTTTCAATATGGGACTTATGAGTAATTTTTCCTTTTTTAATTTTTTATTAGAAATGAGAGAGAGAGAGAGAGAGAGAGAGAGAGAGAGAGAGAGAGAGAGAAAGTGTGGGATGTCAAAGAGAGAGAGAGTGTGGTGGGATGTGAGAGAGAGAGAGAGAGAAAACGTGAGTGATTGAGTGTGAGTGAGTGGTAGGATGTAAATGAGTTTTTTATTTTTTAAGCTAATTTTAGCCACAGATTGTGAGTGGGGTGACGTGGCTAAATCTTAACCGTTGACCGGAGAGATGGCTGGAGAGAAGAGCTGGAGAGGATCCGGACTCGAAGGATGCCTAACAAGTATTTTTGGTGTATTATTTAATATTATGATTTGTATAAAAGTAATTTGAAAATAGGTAAAAATAAAAATAAAAATTATAAAGATGTTTTCAAATTAATTAAGAGTACTATTGTAATTGTTTAATTTATTATTATTGTTCTCTATGTGCCACAAACACTTGTTAAATATTTAAAACTGCTTAAATTGAGCTTATATGTTTTTATGGGTAGTAAAAAGTTAACTTTTTGAATTTTTTGAATCACATCACTTCTTTACTTTTTAAACACAAAAAAGTCAAAAAAAAAATCACAAAAAATTAAAAAGTCAACTTTTTATTGACTTTTCAAAACACTACTATAAGTACATTTTAAATAAATAAATTATATACCTCCTTATTATAAAAATAGAGAATATTAGATAATAACTTGTCATGAATATAATATTGAAAGTTTCAAACTTCAAAAATGCTTGGGAGCTCTAAATATGAAGCTCTAAGGGGAGCTCTAATTAGGAATGGCAACGGGCCGGGACGGGGCCGGGGATCACACTCCCCGTCCCCGATCCCCGATGGTAGCAATTTCCCCGTCCCCGGCCCCGATCCCCGACGGGGATCCTATCACCACCCCCATCCCCGTCCCCAACGGGGATCGGGTTTCCCTGATCCCGATAATTCCCCGGTTAAAATTTTAAAAAAAAAAATCAGTCGATACAACATACAGATCTGAGCTAAACTACTGAATAAAAAATAAAAAATCAGTCCATACATGATACAGATCTGAGCTAACACTACTGAATAAAAATAAAAATCAGTCCCTAAAAATACCATAAAAATCAGATCTGAGCTAAATAAAAAATCAGTCCATAAAAATAAAAAATCAAAAATCAAAAAGCTAACACATCATTCAAATAGTCTTCATCTGCATCAAGAGGGAGATCGGCTCGGCTCGAGGCAGTGATGGAGGAGATCGGTGGGAGGGAGGGAGATTGGAAGGAGGGAGATCGGCTCGAGGCAGTGATGGAGGAGATCGGAGGGAAGGAGGGAGGGAGATCGGAGGGATGGAGATCGGCTCGAGGCAGTGATGGAAGAGATCGGAGGGAGGGAGATCGGAGGGATGGAGATCGGAAGAAGGGACATCGGAGGAGAGGAGGGAGGCTGTGGCTGTGGCTGAAGAACGACAATCGGCGTCGCGATGGATGGCTATGACTGGGTCGCGACAATGGTGAGAGTGAGAGAGAGAGTAGAGCGAAGAGGAAGAGAGAGAGAGAGAGAGAGAGTAGAGCGAAGAGGAAGAGAGAGAGAGAGACGGAAGACAAACTGGAGGGTTTGGTTTGTTAGCTGTGTATGTGTGTATATATATAGAGGGGTAAATTAGTAAATTCATTTCGGGGAAAAACCGGGCCGGGGAACGGGGACGGGGACGGGCCGGGTACGGGGCTGGAACACTTATCCCGTCCCCGGCCCGAATCTGTTCGGGGATTAAATTTTAAATACCATCCCCGTCCCCGCGGGGGTATTTTTCGGGGAAAACCCGCTCAATTCGGGGTCGGGGGGTCGGGTCCCCATCGGGTCGGTTTCAAATTGCCATCCCTAGCTCTAATGAGCTGCCCCTCATGATGTGATAGCTGTGTCTACCTTTTCTTTTCTTTTCTTTTTTTAAATTTTTAGCTCATTAGATGGTTCAGTACTCCCTTTTTAGAGGGATGTATCATGACTATTCAACCTTATGATTTGCTTCTAAATAGACAAGACTTTGAATTTGATATGAAAATACAGGCTGATGGAGAGCGAGTAACTGGAGGCCAGAATTGTATAACAATTCAGTTGCATATAGTTTTAAATAGGCGGGTGGAACACTTTCAATGCACATCAATTTTTATATTTCTCTTTCATTACTTTTCACCATATTAATCATTAGACCTTTTGATTCAGCGGTCTTATAATCACACTTTATGATGTGATAAGAATAAGACTAGGAGTTCAAGCTAATCTAGCAGTAGCGACCCCTTTAATTGTATTCTAATTTTCCTAACATACTAACTAATATCCTACAATCTTGATCAAAAAAAACAAAAAAAAGGGAAAAAATCATTATTTTTTTTACCTTCAAATTTTTACTTAAATTTCATTTTAATTTCTAATTCTGTATTTTCAATAATTTGGATTTTAGATTTCAATACGATCTTTTTATTATCCGCTATTTGAACTTTAAGTAAAAGTTAAAATACAAGAGACCAAATTAAATTTGAATAAAAAGTAAAAGATGAAGCATATAATTTGCTATGTAATTTCTCCTCCCCCTAATACTCTTAAAATTTGCTCATATGGTCATGAGTATTTTTTATTCAAATTATTAACATTAAATGATGAAAGGATCACATTGAAATATAAATTAAAATTTGAGAAGTTCATTATTGCAATTAGAAGATGAGAGATTGAATGAAAGTTTTGAGGGTGGAAAAAGTGTTGGAAAAAATGGTTTTATATAGGTATATTTTTTAGCCCAATTTGGGTGGACCCCAAACGTCTTTTGAGGTGGGTCCGAAAGAGGTGAAGTGATGAAGACGGAACGTCAAAACTATTTATGAGTGAATGGGAAGATGACGTCGTTTTCGGGTCTAACATTAATTTTTTTGATAAAATTCTTTTGAATTTTTTCAATAAAAACTAGTGTGGAAATTTAATTTAATTCTAAATTCAAATTTTGAATTCCTAAGTGGTTTCTTAAAGTTTGTAATTTTAGAATTTAATTTAAATTCTAAATTGAAATTTTAGGTCCCTTATTTGTTTCCTAAAATTTGTACATCTTCCTTTATTTATTAAACTATTCAATAGTTTAATATATATATTTATATATATATATAATTCAAAATAGTTTATAAATAAAGTTGCAACAGTTGCTCTAAAAAGGGACAAATTTCAAATGTCCACTAACGGACAAAATGTTGAATGATATTGTTCAAAATATAGCAACGGTCAGATATCACTCTATACCTGTTCGTTCAAAATTGTTGCACCTGTTGAGGGATTTTGTTTGCCTATAAATATAATCCATTTCTTACAGTCCGTGGATCCGAATTTTTCCCACCCGAAATTCAATCTGATTATTGTCATGTTACTGTCCTAAATTCTGAATTTTTACATTATTCTTCATATTAGTTTTAGTATAATTGAAGAGAGTATTAGAACACAAGGTTTGATTTGCCGAACAAATTGTTTGGAGTACTACTACAATTTGTGAAGATCATTGTATCCTGGGAGATAGACGCCACTCAACCGTAAGTACCATAGCGGGGCGAATCTGTCTTAAGGACAGAGTGTCACACACTCGACTTGGTCTTAATTTTAATTTGGTTCTATAAATAAATCTGGTATGTTATTTATTTATTTTGTTTGAATTTATTTCAAGTTATTTTTTTTTACACAGAAGATTGTTCCAACAATCTTAAGACAGATTCGAATTATTCTGTTTACAGAATTTTTCGTTTGTTTCATTTTCTAAGAAAATTATTTTCTGTAGATTTACAAAATAATATTCTGGTTGGAAAAACAAATAGTGATTATATGCTATTTGACAGATAGTAGTAATATACTGTCTATTTTCTTTGACAACTAGTAGTACGATACTGGTGTCATTAACAATTCAGAATATATTTTTGTGAAATTTTGTCAGAAAATTAATTTTAGTTTTTAGAAATTATTTTCTGTGTTTTCATTAATTAAAATTCTCTTTCAATATTTTAATTATTGGAGTGTTACAAGAGATTTAAATTTCTGTGTGAAATTAATTTGGTTAAATAAAATTTTATTTTATTTCCAAATTAATTGGAAAAATAAAAGTTATATTTTTATTTCTTTTATTTTACAGAATTTAATTTCTTGTGTTGAATTAATTTGGTAGAATAAAATTTTATTTTATTTCCAAATTAATTGAAAAAACAAAAGTTATATTCTTATTTCTTTTATTTTACAGAATTTAATTTCTTGTGGGGAATTAATTTGGTTGAACAAAATTTTATTTTATTTTCAAATTAATTGGAAATAAAAGTTACAATTTTTGTTTCTTTTATTTTTTACAGAATTTTAAATTCTGTGTTTTTTGGTTTTAATTTTCTGTGTAGTATTAAATTCTAATTATAATTGTGGTTTATAATTTAGAATTTATGGCTACTAAAACTGGTCAAACTAATGTTCAGACCAGTACTGGTATGGTGATTGCCATTACGCCAACCTCTCAGTATGTTGGGACTGTACCAGTGAATCATGGTAGAAAACCAGAGAAGTTCTTAAGAACTGATTTTCGTAAAGGCAAAGGAAGATCAAGTAAGAAGGTTGCTAAAGCCAAAATGATCAAAATAGATAACATTTCCAATGGTGTAGATGACATCAATCTTTCTGCAGTTGTTTCCGAAGCAAATCTTGTCGGAAATCCTAAAGAATGGTGGGTGGACACTGGTGCTACTCGCCATATTTGTGCCGACAAAAAGATGTTCACATCTTACTCTACAGTGGACAATGGTGAACAACTTTTTATGGGCAACTCCTCAACTTCCAAAGTTGAAGGACAAGGAAAGATTGTTCTCAAGATGACATCAGGAAAGGAACTCACTCTCAACAATGTGCTGCATGTACCGGACATTCGCAAGAATTTAGTTTCCGGATCTTTATTGAGTAAGAATGGGTTTAAGCTAGTTTTTGAAAGTGACAAGTTTGTATTTACCAAAAACGGGATGTATGTAGGAAAAGGTTACATGTCTGATGGCCTTTTCAAGTTAAATGTAATGGCTATTGTACCCTCAGTTATTAATAATAATACATCTTCTTCTTACTTACTTGAGTCTTCAAATTTATGGCATGGTAGACTAGGACATGTTAATTATGGATCTATACGTAGATTAATTAATATGAAATGTTTACCTAAATTTGACATTGATTCAAATCATAAATGTGAAATTTGTGTTGAGGCAAAATTATCTAAAACTCCTTTTCATTCAATTGAAAGAAGTACGGAACCGCTTGAATTAATTCATAGTGACATTTGTGATTTTAAATCAATTCAAACCAGATGTGGAAAAAAGTATGTAATCACTTTTATAGATGACTATACTAGATATAGTTATATTTATTTAATTCGAACCAAGGATGAAGCTTTGGAAACTTTCTGTAACAACCCTCGTATTGATTACCGATTAACCACTGAATTATATACTGATTACTGCTAAATTGAACCGCTAATGACTGATAATCGAATCAACCGAAGTACTGAATGGACCGATTGAAATCGAAACTGAAATTGAATGAGTTTACCTATTGAATTGTATATTGCATCTGTTTGATTGATTGATTAACTGTTTGACTTTATATGTTTAAACTGCTAATTGAAGGCCTTATCGGCGGCCGATTTAGGAATCGTTTAGTGTTTTGTAATCAGGAGAATATTTGTGATTTAATGATATATTTATCTGAAAATTTATTAGGAATGATTAAATTAGATTAAAATAAGTTAATTGTCAAGATGGACTTATTTACCACATTGCCACCTTAGTGGACCCATTGTTTAATATTACTTGAACCTATACACTTGATCAAAGCTTTCCCTCAGCCATTTTCTTGCCTCTCAACTGACTAAACAAGAGAAACAAGGGAGAGTGAGAGTTAAGAGAAGTATTAAGCTCATCTTGTGGAAATTGCTTGGAATTAAAGTGTAACTTGGCTAAATTAAGCTTGCTAGACTTGAAATCAACACTCTAGGTAAGGAATTCATTGTCTTCTTGTCATCTTGGAGCTTCATTTTGCATGATTCTTGCTCAATTGTAGAATTAAACCATGTTTGAGTCCATATAGGTTGATTCATGCTAGAATTCATGCATGCATGTTGAATTTGTGGACTTTTGAAGTTGAATTCTTGAGAATGATACATGCATGTCCATGTTTTTATCATAGTCCATGTTTTCAAATTGTTTTGAAAGATTGGAGCTCAATAGAGCAAGATTTGAAGGTTGATTTTGGTTTAAAGTTCATGCATTGCATGTTTAAAGATTGTTCTTGAAATTGGGTTTGAATGTTGGATTTAATTGACCAACCTTTGGGGCTTGAATTCATAAATTGAGCTTTAAAACTTGTTGTACTATGAGTTTGAAATGTTTTCCCAGAATTTGGGCCCAAGAGGTTGAGTTTTGGATGGTAGAATGCTTGGTTCGAACTTGGAAGACAAATCTGAAAATTCCAGATTTTGCTTCCTCGCTCGAGCGAAGGATTCCTCGCTCGAGCGAGCACCTTTATTCAGTGCTCCGCTCGAGCGAGCATCGAGCGTGGTATCGCGCGTAAAAATCCAGCAACCAGTACTTTTACTGTTCATGCAGGTCGCTCGAGCGAAGGATTTCTCGCTCGAGCGAAGCCTTTGATTTTGGAAGCTCGCTCGAGCGAAGGAAGGCTCGCTCGAGCGAGGCTCCTATTTTCAGCAACTTTTGAAAAATGCCTTCCAAGTGTATTTTTGCATCCTCATCTCATCCTAGGCATTCTTAGGCCTAGTTTAAGGCATCTTAATGAGGATTTGGACATAGAACCACACCGAGGAAATTTAGGGATTTAATTATCATCCTTCCCGACTGTGAAACTTAGTGTGTGTTCTATTTATTGACTGTTTAGGGTTGGCTTTCGGGGACGCGCTCTAGCTGCTATTAGCCCAATCTCTGTGAGTAACAGATTGTGTAAAGATATGTTCAAAATGGTTATCTTTTGAATACTGAACTGAATTGTTTATTGAACTGATATTGTTTATTGAATGAATGTATGTCCTGTATTGTGAACTGTATTGTGGCATCCTTAGCATTGACTGTTACTGTTACAGAGCTCTGTCGGTTTCCTTGTGGAACCATACTGTTTACTGACTGATGGCCATCACTACTGTTGGGTCCGTTGAGGCCCGGTCCTTTTGGACCTACTGTTTATAGGCTAATGGATGTACCACATATGATTGATTGACTGACATACTGAAAGACTGAAATACTGTTTAATGAACTGTTTTCATTAATGTAAGGATATTCATTCATAACCTCTTTACACTTATTGTTATTCACTGGGCTTTAGCTCACTGTTTATATATATATGTAGGTTCTCAGCAGCCAGACCGGAGCTAGGAGCGTGGGTTAGTCCCCCAGTTTTGTCAAGCCAGCCTATGTGTCTCACCGCGAGGTTCCGAGACGCCATGCTATGGCTTGGGGTGTTTTTGTGTCCCCCACTTGTCTCTTGACTGTTTTGTATAATTGTATAAACTGTTTACCGTTGTACTGCACTGTTATCGAGGGATTTGATTCCCGTACTGAATGGTTGTATATGATTGTATATAGACTGTGCTGTTTGAACTGAATGAATGCACGAAAAATGTTTTTGGGCATACAGATTTTCACAGCTCAATGGACACTAGTTATTTACTGTATTGGCTTCCGCCAGGCCCTGTACTCTGTTTTACTGTATTACTGTTCTGCAGGCCTTCGGTAATCTCGGATTACTGGCCAGTTACGGTGCTAAACCCATAGGGCCGGGTTTGGGTCGTGACACTTTCATTCAATATAAGAATGAAGTTGAAAATCAACTTGGTAAGAAAATCAAGAAACTTAGAAGTGATAGAGGTGGTGAATATGAATCACCTTTTGGTGAGTTTTGTAAAGAACATGGAATAATTCATCAAACCACCGCTCCTTACTCACCTCAGCAAAATGGAATTGCTGAAAGGAAAAATAGGACTTTAAAAGAAATGATGAATGCCATGTTAATTAGTTCTGGATTACCTCAGAACTTGTGGGGGGAAGCAATACTTTCTGCTAATTATATTTTAAATAAAATATTCCGAAAGAAAGTGAATCAAACACCTTATGAAATGTGGCATGGTAGAGTACCATCCTACAAATACTTAAAAGTGTGGGGGTGTTTGGTTAAAGTAGCTATTCCTAGTCCTAAAAAGACTAAGATAGGTCCTAAGACCATTGATTGCATTTTCATTGGTTATGCTAAGAATAGTAGTGCATATCGGTTTTTGATTCATAAATCAGAACATACCGAAATGCATGTAAATACTATTATTGAGTCTCGGAATGCATCATTCTTTGAACATGTATTTCCAAATAAGACTAGACAAGAGATTAGTAATAATAAGAGATCTTTTGATGCTATTACTAGTAATGATCAAGAACATGATCAAGAGCAAGAGTTAGACCAAAATGAGGATGAGGAACCTAGGCATAGTAAACGTGCAAGAACCTCAAAATCGTTTGGTCCAGATTTTCTAACATTTTTGTTAGAAAATGAGCCTTTAACTTTTAAAGAGGCTATGTCCAGTCCTGAAGCTCTTTTATGGAAAGAAGTTGTCAACAGTGAAGTTGAATCCATCTTGCAAAATTACACTTGGGAATTTGTGGATTTGCCACCAGGTTGTGAACCTCTTGGGTACAAGTAGATTTTCAAAAGAAAATTGAAAGCGGATGGATCAATAGACAAATACAAGGCAAGACTTGTAGTCAAAGGTTTTAGACAGAAAGAAGGTCTAGATTACTTTGACACACACTCACCGGTTACTAGAATAACATCCATTAGAATGCTAATTGCCATAGCATCTCTATACAATCTAGAAATTCATCAAATGGATGTTAAAACCGCTTTCTTAAATGGTGAGTTAAATGAAGAAATTTACATAGAACAACCAGAAGGGTTTTCTGTTCCAGGGAAAGAAAAGAAAATGTGTAAATTGGTTAAATCATTATATGGTTTAAAACAAGCGCCAAAGCAATGGCATGAGAAATTTGACAAGGCAATGATGTCAAATGGATTTAAAATTAATGAGTGTGACAAATGTGTTTATATTAAAAACACAGATAAAGGTTATGTCATTGTATGTCTTTATGTAGATGATATGCTCATCATAGGTAGTAATAATGATATGATTAAAACTACCAAGAAAATGTTGAATAAACATTTTGACATGAAAGACATGGGCGTTGTTAATATAATTCTTGGTATGAAAATTACCAAAACATCAGAAGGCTATACTTTGTCACAATCTCATTACATTGAGAAAATACTTGACAAATTCAGCAAAGATGATGATCATCTTGCTAGAACTCCTGTAGATGTTAATTTGTATCTTGCTAAGAATGTACAAGAAAGTATTTCTCAATTGGAGTATGCCCAAATTATTGGAAGCTTAATGTACTTGATGAACTGCACTCGCCCAGATATAGCTTATGCAGTAAGTAAATTAAGTAGATATACAAGTAATCCGGCAGTAGAACACTGGAAAGCAATTATAAGGGTTCTTAGATATCTCCGATTTACTCGTAATATTGGG
This sequence comes from Camellia granthamiana, assembly GCA_036172215.1. NCBI lineage: Eukaryota > Viridiplantae > Streptophyta > Magnoliopsida > Ericales > Theaceae > Camellia > Camellia granthamiana. The sequence continues at coordinate 120,094,460 of CM069912.1, read as the reverse complement.
CTTAACTATACTAGATATCCAGCAGTACTTGAAGGATACTGTGATGCAAATTGGATATCAGATACTAGAGACTTAAAATCCACCAGTGGGTATGTCTTTACTCTTGGTGGTGCGGCTGTATCTTGGAAATCTTCCAAACAGACTTGTATTGCTAGATCTACTATGGAATCAGAATTCATAGCTTTAGACAAAGTTGGGGAAGAAGCAGAATGGCTTCGCCACTTCCTTGAAGATATTCCAATATGGCCAAAACCGGTGCCTGCTATATGCATACATTGCGATAGTCAATCAGCTATAGATAGAGCACAGAGTCATATGTATAACGGTAAGTCACGACACATTCGTCGTCGACATAACACCGTAAGACAACTACTCTCTAATGAAATTATTTCCATAGAATATGTTAAGTCTAAAGACAACATAGCGGATCCACTAACCAAAGGGTTAGCAAGAGAGTTAGTTGAGAATTCATCGAGGGGAATGGGACTTAAGCCTATTAAATAAGAGTTACCACAACGGCAACCCAACCTAGTTGACTGGAGATCCCAAGATCTAGGTTCAAAGGGACAACCGAGTTGTGATTGACTCAGAAGGATCACTGGGGAGTCCAATTCCTACCCATTTCTAGGATGAAATAAGTGATGTCTGCAGCGCTTTAGGTTAAGTAATACTTTTAATGATTCTTATATCTAGGTATACCTAGTGGAGTATGGCAGGATACTCTTTATAAGAATCACCTATGTGAGTGTGAACTGGGCCGGTTCTGTGAGATTTGTAAAGGGCTACAATTCTCTAGAGCACTCATGAAGACCAGGTTGTTCAGGGCCAAAATGAACACAATAGTGAGAATTAAACCGTGTCTGGTGATAATCTGTGTGAGTTCTATTGTCTTGGTTTACACAAACGGCTGAACAGTTCAAGACATCATGTTCACTGGTTAGCTAGTAAATCCGATAGTGTCTCACAAGGGAAGGTTCAAAGCCAAAAGCTACCTATCCTTTGCAGAATATTTCCAATTTCTAAACTCTCTGATTAAATCATATTGTTGCATTTTCTCTCCGTTAACTTCCATTCATGTAGGGAATTGTTGGAAAAAATGATTATATATAGTCATATTTTTTAGCCCAATTTGGGTGGACCCCAAACGTCTTTTGGGGTGGGTCCGAAAGAGGTGAAGTGGTGAAGACGGAACGTCAAAACCATTTATGAGTGAATGGGAAGATGACGTCGTTTTCGGGTCTAACATTAATTTTTTAGATAAAATTCTTTTAAATTTTTTCAATAAAAATTAGTGTGGAAATTTAATTTAATTCTAAATTCAAATTTTGAATTCCTAAATGGTTTCTTAAAGTTTGTAATTTTAGAATTTAATTTAAATTCTAAATTGAAATTTTAGGTCCCTTATTTGTTTCCTAAAATTTGTACCTCTTCCTTTATTTATTAAACTATTCAATAGTTTAATATATATATTTATATATATAATTCAAAGTAGTTTATAAATAAAGTTGCAACAGTTGCTCTAAAAAGGGACAAATTTCAAATATCCACTAACGGACAAAATGTTGAATGATATTGTTCAAAATATAGCAACGGTCAGATATCATTCTATACCTGTTCGTTCAAAATTGTTGCACCTGTTGACGGATTTTGTTTGCCTATAAATATAATCCATTTCTTACAGTCCGTGGATCCGAATTTTTCCCACTCGAAATTCAATCTGATTATTGTCATGTTGCTGTCCTAAATTCTGAATTTTTACATTATTCTTCATATTAGTTTTAGTATAATTGAAGAGAGTATTAGAACACAAGGTTTGGTTCGCCGAACAAATTGTTTGGAGTACTACTACAATTTGTGAAGATCATTGTATCCTGGGAGATAGACGCCACTCAACCGTAAGTACCATAGCGGGGCGAATCTGTCTTAAGGACAGAGTGTCACACACTCGACTTGGTCTTAATTTTAATTCGGTTCTATAAATAAATCTAGTATGTTATTTATTTATTTTGTTTGAATTTATTTTAAGTTATTTTTTTTTACACAGAAGATTGTTCCAACAAAAAGTAATTTACCCTTATATTATTATACTTTAATATTTTATTTTTTTGAATATTTTGAAAAAGACTTCATACTCTTATTTGTCACTAATCAACGCGTATATTTTTCTATTCATTGATATTCATGTCGAAAAATCAATAAATGAAAGAGTATACTATGTTGGCTCAACCGTGTACATATTACATAAACTATTTTGTCCTATTTGAAAACCAATTGTTCCATCATTTTTCTTTGTACTTTATATATATATATATATATATATTTGTTTTACTGTCCTAGCTGCAATTATAATAGTCCCAAATTAACTTCCTTTTAAATTACACTTTACAACACAATATGACTAATATTTATTCTTTTATATTGCATATATGTTGCAATGTATTTTTTAAAATAAGTATACATATAAATAATTCAACTAAAAGTTATGAAAAAACATTTTATGTTGTGCATCACACAGATTAGTCGCTAGTTTAATATTAATTTTGAAAAGTATCAAATACTTTTCAAACACTCTTAAACTATAGTAGGATTTATCAAATTAATGTATCAATAATGTGTCATGTATGAGTCCTACAGGCTACATCTATATCAATACTTTGTAGAAAGTAAGGATAAATAACAATACTAACGGCTAAAATCAAATTTCAACAATTAAATAAATAATTAATATTGCATACTATTTTATTTTTAATATAACACATATAAGTGTGAAAGGAAAAAAAAAAAGAGGAAAGAATAAGGCAATATAAATAATTTTAACTTAAGGTTGAAATGAAATTTTATAAGACCAAAGAAGACAAAAGTAAATTGACCATTTAAAGATTATGATTTCTCCTTCCAACCTATTTCTGTATTATATTTTTTAAGATTTTGTAGTTATATCCATATATCTATCCTTCATAGAGAAGTTGTGAAATTATAATCCTCCTTAATTTGTTATAGGTACATTGAGCTGTTTTCAAGATGCATCAGTTTGGAATACAAGCAACATGGAATTGATGTTCAGTGCCAGGTTTGTTGTTCTTCCATGGTAGTAATTAAGTCTATAAATACAGTTTTAATCACATAATTAATTATATAAAAATAATTTTGACCATATATGTTAGATGGTAGAGCATGGCCATAAAAGATACAATTTCAATCAAATTGTTTCACTTATGTTTTATGTGATTGATTCTGTAATTAGTTTTGCGTATTGATGATAGGCAATATGGTTTGTCAACCTCTAAGGGGAAGCGTGGGAAGAGGCCCAATTGCCTTTTTAAGAATTTAAAATTTATATTTTAATCAATCTGATAGATTAGATTGAATTTTTAAGCTCATTTATTAAAATGAAGGGCATGTGGATATTTATCAAGTCGGTCCAGCTATTAATTTGTATAATAAAAATGTATAATTTTTTTAATTTTTTTGTTTAAAAAAATTAATTAAGAAATCACTAAAAAACTGTACGGAGACCATTGGTGCGACTTTGGTAGGCCAAACAACTTTTTCTTCTTTTTACCCTATACCAGATCTAATCTCTCTCTTGAGCGCGCTACCGAGGTAGGGTCACCAAGGTTTTTTCTTTTTATTTCTTTTTTCCTGACAGATGATAGGATATTAGTAGGTTAATAAATTAGATTACAACGAAAGAATTGCAATCGCTCTATTGATTTGAATCCTAAATTTTGAAGTAAGTTATTGTACGTATATACATAACCTGTTTTGACTGGTTCAAACTCGTAGAGTGTCATCGTATGATTTTGTGTCCCTTCAGATCCCATTACTCGTGGCGACAAAGATGACATCCATTAAAAGGTCTTCTTTCTTCATTCCATCCCCAGAGACATATAGCAAAGCAAGTTTACGAGCAATCAGTTACGAGCAGATTTCTATACCATACTGGCCACATTCTCTGCAGTGTTGCCTAATCCGAGCACTCCCAGATGTTGTACAGGATTACTGTCTTCTTCGGTATTTCCTTGGAATGCGAAAGAGAGGGCTCAAGAAACAACAGCAGCAGCAGCAGTAAAAGAAGTAATGAAATAATGAGCAAAGAAAATAGTTGCAAGAAAGATTAATGAAAAACAGTATGCTCTGTCTTCTGAATAAATGGAATGAAGAGAAGATGAAAATGGAGGAGACAGATACATGGTAGTATGAAATTGTACTTTCATCGGTGGTTGATCTTTGGTCCTTATTTTAATTTTAATAATTTGGTTTTTACACTTTTAATTGCAATTTCAATTTAATATGGTCCGATTTCGATAATTTGAACAATTTATTTTGTAAGTCCCTCTGTATATATCATTCATAAAAAAAAAAAATAGGTTGATTTTTCATTTTCTTATAAATCTCCAAAAAATAAATTGTTTATTTTAAAAAATATATTTGTCGTTAAATTTTTTTTTTGAAGAGAAATAAAATAAAAAAATTACAATTATCAAATTGAACAAATTTTCTCTATGGATGATATAGACCGACGCCTTAAAAAATAAACAATTTAAATCATCGAAATAGTACTTGCGGTAAGTCTATTACAAGAAATTTGCCAAAAAAGGTTTACGGTCTATTTTATTACAAAGGTAAAAGTTAAGGGTTTATTTTGTTCCAATGGTAAAATCTTGAGTTTTATTTTTTACAATTTTCCCAAAAATTATTTACAAATCAAAACAACTTTTAAAATTTTTTGAAAGAATAAATTTTAGAATAAATTATACTCGCTCTTTGAGATTTGAGAAGAATGTAGTGAATCCCAAAATTGTGACATAATTAGATTGATCTTCCTTTAGTAAGTGTGGGGATATATTTTTTGAGTACCAACACGTGGCAAGGTGACGCCGACGTGTCAGCCGAGATGCCACGTGTCCTGGTCGTTATGCCGAGGTCATCCCAGTTAGGCCGAGGTTGTCTCCGAAGATATCGGAATCCGAGATAAGTGAATAAGCGACAAGAGTCCTAGAATGAAGAGGGAACTCAACCTGGATATTGGACAAAAGTCCTAGATTGGGAGAAGACTACAGTTTGGATTAAGATAAAACTCTTAGAGAGTTTATCCTAATCCCACTGGGAGTCCCAGATTAGCAGTAATCCTAAGTCCATTAGGGCCAGGCTCCTATTGGGACTAGGATTGTATTGGCTATAAAAGAGAGGCACCCCCATGGGTCTAAGGTATGTTTTTTATGCTCAAGCTTGTGAGTTGAATAGATGATTGATTATCTTTGAGAGATATTGAGTACTGATTTGATCGTCGGAGTACCCCCGGGTGGCGAACCACCGCGGGATTCTTATATTTCTGTAACAGGTTAGCTAGAAGCCATCTATTCTGCCGGTGCTCTCCAGTTGATCACTAAACGGGCAGTGTGGTCAAAAAATCGCTCACACAATTTGGCGCCATCTGTGGGAACGAAAGGAGAATAGATGGCCACCACCGTACAAGATCAACGTGTCAGAAACGACTAGTTTGCAAGGATAGAGAATATGTCGACATAAACGGAATGAAGACCCTTCCAGAAGGGATACAAAGACAGGGGGCATGAGTGCTCCCAAGAAGATAACATTCAAAGAGCTCAACCTGAATGAGCAAATCCAAGATTCCAGAAGACATGATCTCAGCCTAGATGAGTAGGCCCGAGAAAAGAAAAGCTCAATCTGAATGAGCAGATCCAAGATTCCAGAAGACAAGAACTCGGCACTTAAACCTGAGAAGAGAAGAGCTTAGCGAGCAAATCTCAGATCCCAGAAGATAAAAAAGAAACGCACAAGATCGGACTGAAGTTAGCCAAGAGGAAGACCTGTTGTAAAGTCCACAAAGGAGTATGTGGAAGCTATGCAGGGGGCAGATCCCTTGCCTACAGAACCATATCAAAGGGATTCTGGTGACCCTACGGACAAAAGGATGCAGAGGCTTATAAAAAACATGAGAAAAGAAACGGCTCGCCAAAGCAAAGCCGAGGTAACAATGGATCCAGCAAGCAAGAGGCAGAGAGAAGTCAAAGTTTACCACTTGTTGAAATTTGTAGCAATTTACAAGTTGGTCAAACCGATATTTGTAGCAATTTACAAGTTGGTCAAACCGATACAAAGTTTACCACTTGTTGAAATTTGTAGCAATTTACAAGTTGGTCAAACCGATACAAAGTTTACCACTTGTTGAAATTTGCAGTAATTTACAAGTTGGTCAAACCGATACAAAGTTTATCACTTGTTGAAATTTGTAGTAATTTACAAGTTAAAGATAAGCTGAGATTATTGTTTCTCTTCGCTTGTTGAAATTTGTAGCAATTTACAAGTCGGAGTGGAGCCGAGATTATTATTAATCTTCACTTGTTGAAATTTGTAGCAATTTACAAGTCGGAGATAGACCGAGATCATTATTTGTCATCTGTTGAAATTTGCAGCAATTTACAGGCTAAAGTAAAAGCTAAGTTCATTGTCCAGACATTTGTTAAGATTACAGAAAAGTTTATAAGTTGAAAATTAGAACAGTATATGTTTTACACTTGTTGAGATTTATGAAAGGTTTGCAGGTCAGTATCTTGCCGAAAGTAAAGTTTGCGGTTTTTATACCTGAGGTATGAAACCCCGAGAAGATTGCACAAAGAAGGAAGAGTATGTAAAGTATAGAATCATACAGAGAAGACAAAGGTACAAGCATTCAAAGAAAGATAGTTGTATTAAAGCATTCCACAGAAACAAGAGGCACATTGGCTATGTAAAGAAACTTATACTGGCCAAAGAAGCAAAAAGGTACAAGAGTACAAACTGCAATGATGTTTAACCGAAGTTAAACGGAAATGATGCTTAACCGAAGTTAAGCCGAGATGATGTTTAACTGAAGTTAAACGGAGATGATGCTTAACCGAAGTTAAGTCGAGCTTATGTTTAACACTTGTTGAAATTCTGAGAGAATTTACAAGTTAAAGAGTGCACAAGTTAAATGTCGGCAAAAGATTCGCCGGAGTCAAACGTCGTTTTGATTAGAGCAGAACCACTAAGTGCACGCCAGAAGTGGTAACCAGAATTGTGAAAGGAATAAATGCTTCAAGAAACAGCGATGATAGTTTGCAAAGGCCAAGAGAAAGAGGGTCTAAAGGGGGTGAATTAAAAACCAAAAGTTTTAATACATCGGCGAAAGAAGAACACATCGGGTCTGTGACTACGACACGAAGCCAACTTCCCTAATGTGATCCTAAGTACAACTTATGTTCACATTAGGGGGCAGGGAGAAGGTGCAGAGGGAAGGAATGATAATTAAGGAGCAATGAATGTTAACACTTGTTGAAATTTTTGAGCAAATTACAAGATGAGTTAACCGAAGATTATGAAGTCTACCACTTGTTGAAATTTGTAGCAATTTACAAGTTTGGTATAGCCGAGATAACACTGAAAGACGTTTCCGAGATATGATCATCTGAGATTACCAACTAGCTTGTTAAGAGCTGAGAAGGTTGGCAAGTACAAAAATGAAGACCTTAAAGAACTGAGATGATGAAAGCAAGAACGTCGGACTGATCTGCTTCAACGAACGACTATGGTTTAGCCTCGGCAGTCAATTGGAGGAGCTTCTTTACCGTTATCTCGGCATCAATTTCAATAAAGGAAGCAAACTACTCGGCATCAGCAGCTGGTTGTGTCTCACCCCCAGAAAACAGTTGAAAAGATTTCTCAGCAGCCTTCTCGGCCTCGAGCTCAGCATCGATCTCCCGAAGAGTTTGATCAAAGCTCTTCTCGGCGATTGGCACCTCGGAGTTTAAAGACAAGGATTGAAGGCAAGAATTTGGAAAAAGACACAGAAAACAGAAACAAGAATGTAATTCGTAAATCAAAAATGGTAATGAAGCTATCAGGAAATCAAGACAAAAAGATTGCATAGGTGTGTCAAGCCAAGAACAGTGGCAGAAATCAACAGATATATGAACAGTGTGTATTCAAGAAGATGATGTGGAAAGCAACAAGAAATAAAATCAGGAGGAACAGTGGCTTACCAGAAAGAGGGAAGTCGGAATGAGAATTGCCGGAGTCTGAGGACGGATGCGAAAGTAACAAAATAACATAAGCTTCACCGGAGGAGAGGAACGAAGACAGTTGCAGAGCTTGAAAGCTTGGAACAATGGCGGATTTGAGGAAAAGAGCTAGAAAAAGAAAATTCAGAGTCAAGAAGACAATAAAGTTCAAGAAAAAAACCAAGTGCACAGGCACTAAGTAAGAACAATGACCCAAGCACGATGCTAGCAACAGAAAGTGGATATGGCGAGAACAGTGCCAGGCATTCAAACAGTAAACAATTCAAAATAGAAGGCAACAGATGGCAAGTAAAACAGATTCAGAAGAGTTATGAAAGATTAAGCTTAAATAACAAGTAAGGAATTTATGAGCCTACCAAGTGAAATGAACGCCGATATGAATATCGTCGGAGTCAGATAGATGACTGGGAATCGGGAACCTACTAGAAAAAGTGAATGGAGCAGTTGCAAAAACTCTTGGAGTTTATGAATTAAATGGAACCAACAACCTCGGCTAGGAGGTGTGACCTCGAACAGCTTGGAAAGCATGAAGCTTGATACTTGGCAGAAGTGGACAGTAAAGTTCAGGGAACTTTGAGGTCGGCGAGTTTGATCTCGGACAGAGGGGCACAGATGAACGAACAATGTAGGTTCCATCACCTCAGAATGCCGAGGTAATAGAACCTAGGGGGCAGTTGTGGGGATATATTTTTTGAGTACCAACACATGGCAAGGTGACGCCGACGTGTCAGCCGAGATGCCACGTGTCCTGGTCGTTATGCCGAGGTCATCCCGGTTAGGCCAAGGTTGTCTCCGAAGATATCGGAATCCGAGATAAGTGGATAAGCGACAAGAGTCCTAGAATGAAGAGGGAACTCAACCTGGATATTGGACAAAAGTCCTAGATTGGGAGAAGACTACAGTTTGGATTAAGATAAAACTCTTAGAGAGTTTATCCTAATCCCACTGGGAGTCCCAGATTAGCAGTAATCCTAAGTCCATTAGGGCCAGGCTCCTATTGGGACTAGGATTGTATTGGCTATAAAAGAGAGGTACCCCCATGGGTCTAAGGTATGTTTTTTATGCTCAAGCTTGTGAGTTGAATAGATGATTGATTATCTTTGAGAGATATTGAGTACTGACTTGATCGTCGGAGTACCCCCGGGTGGCGAACCACCGCGGGATTCTTATATTTCTGTAACAGGTTAGCTAGAAGCCATCTATTCTACCGGTGCTCTCCAGCTGATCACTAAACGGGCAGTGTGGTCAAAAAATCGCTCACACAGTAAGACTATTAAACTAATACAAATAATGGATAGATACTGAAATAAATAAAAATATATATACATTTTTAGTAAAAAATAGATAAAAATGTCATTTTTTTTTTTTCATTCATACGACTAACGAATTATAAGGGGTGGTCATCGGCCCGATAGTCAGCCCAACCCAACTAGTCCAACCCGATATTTTTAGGATTTGAGAAAAACTGGACATAATTTTTTAGAAAAATTTGCATACGAATACTTCGATTTCCTTCTTTCTGCCTTTGTTGTTAATTTTGTCTATGAGTAGTTACAAACGTGGAAATTAATATATGATTAAATAGGCATGCAAATGACATAAAATATTTTTTTGGCATAAAGATTATTATGAAAGCAGGAAATGAAACTAAATTTTTGTTAGAATCTTTGGGACCTTAAAAGCGACATGAGCAACTTATAAATTCTTGGAATGTAGGAATGAATAGGAAATTGAAGAGGACATGTATAATGGTATATTTAAAATGTCCAATAATAAATATGAGAAATATTACTTAGACTTTAATACATGCAAAATAATAAAAAGAAGTTGTGAAGAATGAACATTCGGTAAAAGTATAAATTAAGAAGTATCATAAATAGGAATTATGAACAAGTTAAATAGGTAAATGCATGAAACGAATTGTAATTTTGAGAACTAGAGTTAAAAGGGTACCTATTGTTGAAGAAGAAGTTCGTAACTATTACAGAGCTTCAACATAAAGCTTTAACATAAAGCTTCAACGGAGCTTGAGCATAATTGGGACTAAACTTCACTATAAACAAGTGAAATTGTGGTAAGTGATGTATTTAATATATTATATTTTAAATATAGGTGTCTGCTGTAGATGCAATGGATGATGCAATGTGTGCATTATAGATGCAAAGGAGGATATTGTGTGCACACGTGTGATATAGTTTGCTAATTCAAATTTGAAGAGGTAACATATGTTATTGACCTTTTTTGATGGTAATAAAATATTTGGATAAAAAAATTAATGTAAAATTGTCAAAAAATTATGTAATATTATCATCAAATATATATTTAAAAAAAATTAACTATAAATTGTTGTAATTCTACTGAAATATCAAGTGATATTTATTTACAATAAAAATTAGCTATAAATTGTAGTAATGTTGTATTCACTACAAAAAAATTACTTTTTTGCGACGGCAAAACGCCGTCGCAAATACCCCAAACGTCGTCTCAAAAGGTTTTTTGCGACGGTAAGTGGCTTTTTGCGACGGCAAGTGGGGGGTCGCAACAAAGGGGGTTGCAAAAGGGTTTTAGCGACGGCATAACACCGTCGCCTTTTTTTTGCGACGGCAAAATGCCTTTTTGCGACGGAAAAATTCTGTAGCAAATAACGCGTGAAAATCTGAATTTTTTTGAGACGGCACTGTGTTACCGTCGCTAAAAAGGTTTTTTGTGATGGCAAAAATACCGTCGCTAAAAGTTTATTTGAGACAGCATCTGATGCCGTCGCTAAAGGACTATTGGCGACGGCAATAACACCGTCACTAAAGGCCTTACTTTTCAACCAGTTCCCTTAACTTTTGCGACAGTAAAGTTGCCGTCGCAAAAAACCTGGTTCAATTTTCTTTTTGAGACGGTGTGTGTGCTGCTGTCTCAAAAAAAAAAAAACTGTATTAAAATTATTAAAAATATGAAAATAACCTGTATTAAATGAAAAATAACTAAAAAAAAATCGATAATTACATAATAATATAAATACATACATAAACAAAAGTTGGCACATAATGAAAATTCATAATGTTGTTCCATTCATAACAATACATAAATAAAAATTCATAACAATAAAAATTATCCCACTGCATAATGTCGCATAATACATACATAATGTTGTTCACAAATCTAAATAACGTAAATCAAAACCAACAGTTTTCGTCATGATTCTTCCGTGGGTTACAAAAACAAAAGTTGGTCATAATCTTTACACGCCCGCATTCCACAAAAAGCAAACTGCTACTCAGGAAATATCTGAAAATAACAAAATAAAAATAATTAATGACAATATAATGGTGTTAATATTTTAATTATAGAAAAACATAAAAAATTAACTACTATATAATTACAAAGATAGTTTAGTAAATAATTTTGGCTAGACAGAGATTCGGCCCTAACTCCCAAACCGGAGACCCGATTGAAGTCTCATCTTCTCCCACAAGTCTCTCGTGCCTAGGCGGTCGTGTGTGCCAAGTTTCGTGCTAAACCGACGTCGTTTGGTGATTTTGGGGAGTCAACACCTCGAATTCAAGTTTCTTAAGGAACTAGTTTGCCTAAACCGAAATCCGGCTCTAACTCTCAAACCGGGAACCCGATTAGAGTCCCGTCTTCTCCCACAAGTCTCTCGTGCCTAGACGGTCGTGTGTACCAAGTTTCGTGCTAAACCGACGCCGTTTGGTGATTTTGGGGCATCAACACCTCGAATTCAAGTTTCTTAAGGAACTAGTTTGCCTAGACCGAAATCCGACTCTAACTCCCAAACCGGGAACTCGATTCAAGCACCATCTTCTCCCACAAGTCTCTCGTGCCTAGGCGGTCGTGTGTGCCAAGTTTCGTGCTAAACCGACGCCGTTTGGTGATTTTGGGGCATCAACACCTCGAATACAAGTTTCTTTAGGAACTAGTTTGCCTAAAGTGAAATCCGGCTCTAACTCCCAAACCGAGAACCCGATTGGAGTTCCGTCTTCTCCCACAAGTCTCTCGTGACTAGGTGGTCGTGTGTGCCAAGTTTCGTGCTAAACCGACGCCGTTTGGTGATTTTGGGGCGTCAACACCTCAAATTCAAGTTTCTTAAGAAACTAGTTTGCCTAGACCGAAATCTGGCTCTAACTCTCAAACTAGGAACCCGATTCGAGTCCCGTCTTCTCCCACAAGTCTCTCGTGCTTAGGCGGTCGTATGTGCCAAGTTTCGTGCTAAACCGACGTCGTTTGGTGATTTTGGGGCGTTAACACGTCGAATTCAAATTTCTTAAGGAACTAGTTTGCCTAAAGTGAAATATGGCTCTAACTCCCAATCCGGGAACCCGATTCGAGTACCGTCTTCTCTCACAAGTCTCTCGTGCTTAAGCGGTCATGTGTGCTAAGTTTCGTGATAAACCGACACCGTTTGGTGATTTTGGGGCATCAACACCTCGTATTCATGTTTCTTAAGGAACTAGTTTGCCTAGACCGAAATCCGGCTCTAACTCCCCAACTGGGAACCCGATTGGAGTTCCGTCTTCTCTCACAACTCTCTCGTGCTTAGGCGGTCGTGTGTGCCAAGTTTCGTGATAAACCGACGCCGTTTGGTGATTTTGGGGCGTCAACACCTCGAATTCATGTTTCTTAAGGAACTAGTTTGCCTAGACTGAAATCCGGCTCTAACTCCCCAACCGGGAACCCGATTGGAGTCTCATCTTCTCTCACAAGTCTCTCGTGCTTAGGCGGTCGTGTGTGCCAAGTTTCGTGCTAAACCGACGCCGTTTGGTGATTTTGGGGCGTCAACACCTCGAATTTAAGTTTCTTAAGGAACTAGTTTGCCTAGACCGAAATCCGGCTCTAACTCTCAAACTAGGAACCCGATTCGAGTCCCGTCTTCTCCCACAAGTCTCTCGTGCCTAGGCAGTCGTGTGTGCCAAGTTTCGTGCTAAACCGATGCCGTTTGGTAATTTTGGGGCGTTAACACCTCGAATTCAAGTTTCTTAAGGAACTAGTTTGTCTAAAGTGAAATCCGGCTCAAACTCAAAATCCGGGAACCCGATTCGAGTCCCGTTGTGACAACCCTCACCACTGTTTACTGATAATACTACTGATTACTGCTAAACTGTGACTGAACATGGTTAAGTAACTGATCTGACTGAAATTCTGAACTGATTGATTGACTGTATTAGTTTAAATGCATTTCTATCTGTTTGACTGTTAATTGATCTGTTCATGTTTTAAGTTTGAACTGTAAATTGAAGGCCTTATCGGCGGCCGAATCTGAAATCGATTAGTACTTCATGCTAATTAGAATTTATGTGATTTTATGGTAGATTTGATTGAAATGTGATTTAGAATGATTAAATTAGATTAACTAATGGTAAATTACATTAGTTTGGCTTTATTACCAAATTGCCACTTAGTGGACAATTCTAGACCATTCTTTGTCTACTTCCCTCATGTTTGATATGCCATTCATTTCCTTTAGAGACCAAAATGTGAGAGAGAGCTAGAGAGTTGGAAGTAAGCTTGTGTTTATCAATATTTGCTTGAGAATTAGAAGAATTGTAGAGTAGATTGCATAATTGAGCTTCTAGACTTGGAATTGAAGACCTAAGGTAGGAGAATCATCTTCTTGAACTTGTATTTAAGTTGTATCTTGCATGTTTCATGGAAGTTTGGTGATTAGAGACTAGAATTGGTTCAAAATGTTGAATTGAAGCTTAAATCATGCATGCATGTACATGTTCTAGCATTTTGAGGTTGTTTTCATGGAAATTGCTACATGCATGTCCATATTCTAGCTTTGGTCCATGAATTCATCATGTTTTCGGAAGTTTTGACTCATTTGATTACGTATTGGAGGCTTTGATTTCAATTGAACACATGCATGTTACATACACATCATGTTCTTGAAGTTTTGTTTGGAAATGGGTTCAATTGAACTACCTTTGGGCTTTGATTTTGCAAATTGATCTTTGAAACATGTCATATTATGAGTTTTAAAGTGTTTTCCAGAAAATTAGCTCAAAAGGATCGAATTTGATGCTTTAAATGTTGAGTTTCATGCTGGGAGACAAATCTAGAAATTCCAGATTTTGAATCCACGCTCGAGCGGGGAACTCCACGCTCGAGCATACACTTTGAGTTCATACAGTCCGCTCAAACGGGGAAAGTAACGCTCGAGCGTGAAATGCGTGTATCCAGTACTTTGCATGTGTTTACAGTCTGCACGAGCGAGGGAATGCACGCTCGAGCGAGGACTTGTGTCTCACGCTCGAGCGGGGGTCGAGCGCCCGTCGAGCGTAAATTTCATGCATCTAGTACTTTTGCAGTCCGCTCGAGCGAGGGAAGTCACGCTCGAGCGTAGCTCTTTTGTTTGCATTTCCGCTCGAGCGAAGAAAGCCATGCTCAAGCGGGACCCCTATTTCAGCAAAAATTTGAAAAGTTTAAAGTGCATCTTTGCATCCTCATTCCATTCTAGGCATTCCTAGGCCTAGTTTAAGGCATCTTAATGATGATAATGCTATAGAACCACATCGAGTCAAGACAGGGACTAAGTTATTGTTTCCCAAACGTGCAACTTAGTGTGTGTTCATCCTGTAACTGTGTAGGGTTGGCATCCGAGGACGCTCACTAGCCTATCTGTAGCCCAGAACTCTATAAGTAACAATGTTGTAAAGATATATTCAATTATGAATATTTTCTGAAAGACCAACTGTACTGCTTTCTGAAATGATATTTCTTACTGAATGAATGTTTGTCCTATTTGCGAACTGTATTCGTGGCATCCATAGCAATTTACTGTTACTGTTACTGTACTGTTACTGCTACTGTTACAGAGATCTCTGTCGGTTCCCATGTTGGAACCACTACTGTTTACTGATATGATGGCCATCAACTGACTGTTCGGTCTGTTAAGACCTACTGTACTGTTTTGCTATGGGATGTACCACATATGACTGCTATGACTGAATGACTGATATATTGTTATAACTGGCTGTTTTAAATACTGAAAGGACATTCATTCTTAACCTCTTTACGCATATATTATTCACTGGGCTTTAGTTCACTATTTATATATATATGTAGGTGTCCAGGCACCGGATCAGAGGTAGGAGCGTTGGGTTTAACTCCCTTTTTGTCAAGTCAACCACTGTACCTCACTGAGAGGTTCCAAGTCCTTCTAGCTAAGGCTTTTTGGAGTGTTTTAGATTCATCCTTTCTGTCTCTATTTTTGTATAGACTGACTGTACTATACTGTATTGTTCTAATAGGGATTATTTCCCTGTCCTGGATGATTGTATATGTATGTATATACTGTTTTGGTTCTAAATGTGAATATGTATGAAAAGTCTTTTTTTTGCATACAGACTATCACAACTCATTGGACATCTTTTATTACTATTTTGGCTTCCGCCAGCCCCTGTACTCTGTATTACTGTTATTACTGTTAAGCAGGCCTTCGGTAATCATGGATTACTGGCCGGTTATGGTGCTAAACCTATAGGGGCGGGTTTGGGTCGTGACACCCATCTTCTCCCACAAGTCTCTCGTGCCTAGGCGGTCGTGTGTGCCAAGTTTTGTGCTAAATCCAGCTCTAACTCCCAATCTAGGAACCCGATTTGAGTCCCGTCTTCTCCCACAAGTCTCTTAACTTAGAATGTAAAGAACGCAAAGATACATTTTAGCTTAGAATGCAAAGATACATTTTATACCTGATCTTCTCGTGGTGGTGTATATGGATTCTCGTCTTCTGCAGATTCCCTAAATACCCGGTGGCCACTCGATGCATCAGGAACCTATGATAGTCAATGCATAATGTATTAATCATATTCGAATTTTATACATAATGTTATGTGAAAATTGAACTATCAAACAATTTAATTTATATCGAACCTATCTGTTGGGATCCACACTCGCCCCTTGTGACACAAAGGCCATCATCTCAGCTCTCATCTGTTGTAAATATGTAGAGAACTGCTCGCAGCTTCTCCTTCAACTCATCCCTTAGCTCTGCACGAACTTGCTGGGTGATCTGAACAATAGTCGATGGCTAGGGTGTTAATTGTGATGGCCCAGCACCATCTTTATACACCGCTTTCCGAGCCACAGTTCTCCCGTATGTGCGACAATATCCATGTCCGTCATGACCTATCAACTCATGGAAAATGGCATTCCTAGCCTCCAAAGTCCGACAATCCTCAGATAGCATAGAGAGTTGACGATTAAACTCATCCTGTATTAAGTAAGATATACAAGTATATGCCAAATTAAGATGGTTGACACACAAAAAATAAAAAATAAACTTTAAATACAATCAAAGGTGTTTGGAAACTACCAAGGTCTGGATAACCTCTGGGTCATCTGCTCTACGTGTTATAAGCCAAACATTCATCTTATCAGTAGACTCCCCCTTATTGGTCATCTACATTTTTTTAGAAATATGAAAATTAGAATCCAAATAATTTGCAAATATACAATGTTTATTTATATACAAAAATAAAACAATAAAATATAAACCTCATGCCGTATCTGAGCAAGTAGTACGCCCTGTGGTATGAGCTATGCCCTGAGCTCGCTGATTTTTAGCGTTCCTAGTTGCAATTTTCAATAACAGGTTCAACAAATGTAAGTATATAAATATGATTTGTGTGTTTACATTTCATACATATAACTTATTTGTATACCTCAGCATCGGAAGTACGCCAATACTCCACAAGTTCTTCCCGCTGGCTTGGCACAATGTGCAAAGGAACATCATCCTTCAGATTAGGATCAGAACTTCTAGGCTTGAAATACTTAGCCTTAATCCTGTTCTTGTGATCCTTCCATATGCTGTTGCAGTTTTTCATGCAAATTGGCTTGTACTCCTCTGGACATATATTCAAATTGTCTTATAAAACACAATTTCAAAGTTTAAATAATAATAACACAATTTTGGAATTTGAAGTTTTGGACAAAAATATACTTTTACCTTCACATCCTTCCAGATAGCATCAACAATATCATCAGGCACATTGTTCCAGTGAAGAAAAGTAAAAGGAACAATGTTACCATTTCGCACAATAATGTCAAGTTGAGTAGTTAACTTAGACACGTTATCCCCTATTGGGCAGTAATTTTCATCAAATTATATGTCCAGCTTTGTACCAGTACCCCACTCCCTAATGCCCTTGGCACATCCTCTACCACGCGTAGTCGAGGTTCATGAAGAACTAACATGACCTGCGAGATACAATAACAATAAACAATATGCAATGATAATAAACAAATGCAAATTTAAATAATGTGAATACAAATCGAATTCTTATACCTGAGGTGGGCTGTGAAGAAGTCGAAGGGTCTGCAAAATACAATGAGAATAGACAAGTTATATATAATGAGAATAAATAAATGTATGTTTAAATAATTTTCATACAAATCAAAGCAAATTTATATACCTGCGGATGGCTCAGAAGCTGATGACTCTAGTCGGGATGATAACTGCTGTGGTGCCACTGATGGTGGACGCACCGATGGTAGGCGTGGAGGCTGAGTACATGGTAGCTACTGTGGTGCCACTGATGGTGGTCGATGCGGTGGTACTAATGGCCCCTCTGATGGTGGTCGCTGGGATGCCTCCTCTAATGGTGGTGCCAATAATAGTGGTCGTTGCGATGGCTAGTCAGATGGTGGTGGCACTAATGGCCCCTCCGATGGTGGCCGATGTGATGCCTTCTCTGATGGTGGTGCTACTGATGTCCTGTTATGTAGCACATCAGACATCATGCGCCGGGGATAATCAGGCTTCCTCTTCCTTCCCATAATATTCTGCAAGCAATATAACATTAATTGACATTAGAAACATAGACAATGGTTTGTCATCAACTATAATATGACATTAATTGAACTAATACAATTACAAAGACAAAGTAAATTAAGAAACTGATGATTAACTACAACCTTGGCCTTAATTGAATTACTGATGTTGATTAAATATCAGCCTATTTGAACATCAACTGTTTCCCCTTCTGCGGCTTCCCTCACCCACCAACTTCTTCATCACGAAGCATTATATTTTCTTCTAATTATTGGCTCATATATGGCTCGATTTGTGGATCAGTCGAACTCATATCAAATAAACCTCTTTAAGACATCTTCACCACCACGTGCCAGTCTGGTTGTAACGGGTCTGTAACATACCAAACTTGCTCTGTTTGGGATACCAAGATAAAAGGTTCATTGGTAATTCGATCATCTTAGTACAACAAATGATTGAAGTTCACCAACGTGAAATTGAAGACATCTTCTTTCTTTCCGTGAATGTTGTCAATCCAATCACACTTAAACAACACATGTTTCTTCTCATTGGAATATCGAATCTCAACAATATCTGTCAATTGTCCATAATAGTACACGAACCCCACACAAGGATTCTTGTCTTTCTGACTAGCATAACTTATAGTATCTGCCTTCAAAGCTACACCACAATTTTGTGTGGCTCGACGATCATCCATGGCCTTTACTTGATACCGAAACCCATTCAGTATATACCCATTGAACCTCCTTGCCAGGTTATGAGGACCATTTGCCAATAGAATAATCTCTTCAGAAAATATGACATCAGTAGTCCTTCGCAAAGTTTGGACCTATTTAAAACGAAAATGTAAAATTTAAAATGTAGTTCGACTTAAATAACTAGAATCTATAGACTTAAATACATACATGTTCCTTAAACCAAATGTGAAAAGTTTCAAAATGTTCACGCCGAAGCTGATGATCGTCGACACGAGGCATTTTGAGCTTAAGTACTTCAAGGTGTTTGCTGTGTAGATTGAAAATTTATCAATACAAAAAATTTGGTTGAAAATTCAATAAAACATAATAAAATATTGAGTGAGTGACTTAACCTACTTTATGAATGGTTGAACCGCGCTTGTATTGAATAAGATGTACCGATGAGCTTGTACCCAAGAAGTATTATCAAGATAAAAGTTTATGTTTTCACCAATAGCATGACCCAGATTATTAGCACCACTATAGTTCCTCACGGGTCGAGTAGATTTGGTTTCCACATCATTGAGATATTGTGCACAAAAATTCATGCATTCTTCCATAAGATATCCTTTAGCAATTGATCCTTCAGGATGAGCTCTATTAGGCACGTATTGCTTCAAAGTAAGAAGATACCTCTCAATTGGATACATCCATTGAAACTGAATCGCTCCACCCAATAATACTTCATCAGCTAGATGTATAGGCAAGTGCTCTATTATATCAAAAAAAAACTCGGAGGAAATATTTTCTCTAGATGACAAAGTGTTACAGCGATACGATCTTGAATATATTGCAAATCCGTCGCACGATTCACTTTGGAACACAATTGTCTAAAGAAATTGCTCAATTCAATCAAGGGTTCAATTACATTCTTTGGTAACGATCTTCGAATAGCTTATGGAATAAGTTGTTGCATCAGAATATGACTATCGTGGCTCTTAAGACCCCCAATACTTCTATCATGTAAGCGCACACGACGTGATATATTGGATGAATACATGTCGGGAACTCTTACTTCCTTCAACACTTTCAAGAACAAATCTTTCTCATCCTTGGTCATCGTGAACTGTGCTGGTGGTAAATGGGCTTTATTCGACCCTCTTAACTGCAAATGTAGGGGTTTTCTAATATTCATATCTTGTAAATCACGCCGAGCATTAACACCATCCTTCGATTTTCCTGCAACCCCTAATATTGTCCACAACACATCGTCACAAACATTCTTCTCTATATGCATCACATCGAGGTTGTGTCTTATTAGATTGTGCTCCCAATATAGCAGTTCATAAAAGATACTCTTTTTCTTCCAGCTATGGGTGCGATGTCCAGCTTTCTCCTTCTCTACCTGTCTCCTATGCCTCTCCTTAAGGTCATCCCTCTTATATTGGGTTAAAATACCCTCAGATTCTAATTGTAGCAACATCTCAGTTCCAGACAACAATTTTGGTTTGAGTTTGACTTCCCGACTACCATCAAATGATACTTTATCCTTCCGGAATTTATGGCCAATAGGTAAAAATCTGCGATGACCCAAGTATGATTGTTTCCTACTATGCTTCAACCAACACGATGTAGTTTTCTTATTGCAACAAGGACATGCATATTTGCCTTTAGTGCTCCATCCTGACAAGTTTGCGTATGCAGGAAAATCATTAATTGTCCACAGTAAAGCTGCATGCATTTAAAACATTTGATTTGTTGATACATCAAATGTTGACACACCCTCATTCCATTGTTCTTTCAACTCCTCAATCAACGGTTGCATATACACATCAATCTTGTCACCAGGTCCTTTCGAGCCGTCAATAAGCACGGATAAAATTAGAAATGGTTGCTTCATGCACATCCATGGCGGCAAGTTGTATGGAATGAGCACAACAGGCCAAGTGCTATAAACTATGTTCATCGTCCTGCATGGGTTAAAACCATCAGATGCTAAGCCAAGCCTTACACTTCGGCAATCATTACTAAAGTCAATATTCTGACGGTCAAAATCTTTCCATGCAAAGGAGTCAGCAGGATGCCTAAAGACACCATCATCAATTCGTTCCTCTGCATGCCATCTCATTAACTTAGCCGTCTTGGATGACATAAACAACCTCTGCAACCTTGGCTTTAAAGGAAAATACCTTATTTGTTTTGCAGCTATTCGTTTGCCACCTTTGTTAGGACTATTTGAACCACCATCACCATTTGATTTCCATCTAGAACTGTTGCATATGACACATTTATCAAGATTAGCGTCCTCATTTTGAAACAACAAGCAACTGTTGGGACATGCATCCCACGTCTCATACGTGAAGCCCAAATCTGTTGTGACCTTTTGAGCTTTATAATATGAGTCCGGGAGTTTCACACCCAACGGGAACGCCTCATTCAATAACTCAAGCAACATATCAACAGACTTGTCTGTCCACTGATTAAGCACCTTCAAATGTAGAAGTTGAACAATGAATGACAAAGATGTGAACTTCTGACAACCCGGATACAATTCACTTTGTGCATCTTGAAGAAGTTTGAAATACTTTGCAGTCTCTGCATTTGGATCGAGCTGGGGTTCAGATGCATGGGGATCAGGCCCTTGTGGTTCATTACCCTCAACACTTATACCGGCATGTGGATTTCCCATAGTCCCTTGTATCATTCCAATCATATCATCTCCAATGTCTAAATTAGCTAATGTTTCATTCTCTCGATTACCATGCAGAGATACGTAAGATTTTCCATGATTAATCCAATGTTTGTATTTTTTGAAAAAATCATTGAAAATCAGATGCTCCTGTACACTCTCTCGAACAAGATGGTATCGATTCTCACACTTCCTACACGGACAACTGATCATCGAACCTTCAACCCTATTGGTGTAGGCAAACACAAGGAATTCATCAATCCCATTAATATATTCGCTCGACATCCTATTTGGCAAATCAATCCAACTCTTATCCATCATCTGTACACATCTACAAAAATATCTCATCAAAGTAACTCTAAATATAATACCTACGTATTACACCCTCATCTCTCAAAACAAATAGTACACTTCCATTCTATAGCAATGAATATAGCTATCCATTAAATTTTAAGGATCTAAAATGAATTGATTTGAGACGGAATATGAAGATCATATTCATTTAGACTCCTTGAGTTTAAAAAACTTTTGAGTAAGACACTTAGTTCTAAAACATACGACAAGTTTTGACATGAATAAGACACTTTAGTTCTAAAAAAAACAACACTTAGTTCAAAACATAGTGCAAGCACCATGTTATTCTATCATACTAGAGCCTTGTAAGCAAGCACTTGGTTCTCTAATTTTAACACTATTTGTAATTGAAATTGCTACTATTTTTAATTATTAAACTTTGGTCCTTGTTGTCTTCACGAGGAGAATACATATACGACCAAAAAGCGCACTATCTTGGCTTTAAGATATGTTTTGAGCACTACCTTGACAGTAGAAGATCAATTAATAGACATTTTCCCAATATTGTAGGCAGCCAGACACTAAACATACCATAAGAGAAACACCATGATATTAATTCTAAATCCATAGGAAGAAAGAACAAAAGAAAGACATTCCTTGGAATCAAAGTAAAGAGAAACTCATCGCAACATCTAGTAAGTAGCATGCAACAAAATTGGAGTAAGCTGGAATAGAACTAAAGTGAAGGCCTCTGCTGAGAAATCAAAGAACAAATCAAAGAAAAAGAAAAGAACATCTGTGAGGTTTTCTTTTGCCTTTTGACCCTCCACATGCCTACTAAACATGGTTATACATTTGCCATAAAAACAACAAAAGTCATGTAAAATGATGTACTCCATCCTATTCCTCAATAATTTGATCACTTTGTCATATTATATATCAATAATTGTTATAAAAATAAATAAATAAATAAATAAACTAAAATCCTAATTTTTTTATTTATATATTTCTAACGTTTTTCTCTATTTTCTAAAATAAACAAATCACAAATACACAAAATTACAATTTAACAATATAACTTGCAATATAGAATTAAAATATCATTTAGAATTATGCTCAATTCCGTAAGCTCTCCTATGGAATGATCATTTGCTTACAATTGGTAAATGATGATTTTATTCACAATGTATTTTTCATTACTTTTTTTAGCCAATCAAACAGGGGAAGGGAATGTATATATTTTGATGGAATGATCATTCCAGTGAACTAAAAACTACATTAGGGTTATGTTTTCCAACATTTGCACACTGCTAAACTCTTGATATCTCTTTGTTCCCCATTCTTATTTCCCAAAATTTAACCAATTATTTGTATCACTCTATTAGTCTCTTGTCAACCCTTTTAATGCACCAACTGACTTCAAACACCAAAACATTTCTGTCTAATTCAATTTTGAGTTGAACCCTATGAGAACATCATATTCTCAACTCAGAAGTATATCGTGAGGAAGGAGTGGTGGGTATTAAGTTATACTTTCCAGCTAAAAAGTAGCTGGAAATTTCTTGGAAAGAAGGTTTGTAATGAAAAAATGTGGTCGAAAACATTTCAATGAGAATAATGTAGTTGACAGTATGAGAGCTGAGATGGCTTAACTATTAAGTTAGTTAGACTACTGCCTAAAGTTTTTTTTTTTTTTAAATTAAATTTATTTTACCCCTTGTGATTTGGAGTTGGAATATTTTACCTACTTATCATTCAAATATAGCCAAAAAGCCCTTACGTGATTTTGGATTAAAGCGTTACCGCTAGTTTTTCCATTCAAATCCACCCAAAAAAAGTTTTTCCATTCAAATTAACAAAAAATATATTACACACACTAATTTTGCACTTTTTTCTCTTATAGATTGAAAAACATATGAAAGATAATAATTAAGAGTCGAGATTTCTCCTAGAGTTGTTTTAAAATAATTTTTTATATGACTAGAATTTAATTATACAAAAATTGAGAATAAAATAATCTTTTCAACTTATAATTCTCAAACCTTAAACCCTACCACATTTGTCATTTCACCTTCACCTCCCATTAAAAAAAAAAAAAAAAAAAAAAAAAGAAAAGTGTTAAACCTCTATTTTTAGAGATCCCACCATTTCAACTTATGGTGAAAGTTGTGTTTTTTTGAGGTTTTAATCATTATTGTAAATTTTTTTTTGCATTTTTCAAGGTAAATTCCAGTGAAATAGTACATGTCCCTTAATTTGTTCTGAATCTATTCCAACCACCTAAGAAATTTAAATTCTCAGCTCAAATGTGTCTTATTCAAATACAAACCAATAAAATAAACCTAATTACATTGATTCATAGAAATAGATTGAAAATTCTCGAGAAAGAAAGAACGAAATGAAATGGGGTTTTGAGAATGTGAACAGATATATACCTGAACGAAGTTGAAGTTGAAGTTGAGTCCTCAGAGAAGAGTCAGCAGAAGCACCATTGCTGCGATTGGCATTGTTTCGAAGCTTCCAAGAATAGGTTTTGAGCATGTAGAGAGAGGTTCGATTGGAGGGGTCGCCGGAGCCGAAGAACTTCGCCGGAAAAGAAGCTGTGAAAACTGGGTTGAAGATGGTTGGCGGTGGCTGATAGGCGAATGGGTTTTGAGCGATTTCGAAGATTTAGGGATTTCGATCCAAATGATTCAAAGATTGAGGGATTTCAAAGATTTAGAGATTTCGATCGAAATGATCAAGCGCCAAAAATTGGAGAGAGCGGGGCAAATTTTTGTTATTACTTTTTTGCGACGGTAAATTTTATACCGTCGCAAATGGTAAATAAATATTGCTAAACCGGCACCGTTTTGATAATGGTTATTTTGCGACGAACATTTGCCGTCGCAAATTGTCCACTATTTGCGACAGCAGCCTTCTGCTATCTCAAAAAATTTATTTTTTGTGACGGTGAAAAACGCCGTCGCTAATACTTCCGTATTATCACACTCCCGGTGTAGTTTTATTACCGACGGTACAACTGCCGTCGCTAAAGCTCTTTATGTGCGACGGGTTAATTTGTCGTCGCAAAAGATCATTTTTTGCGACGGGAAACGCGCCGTCACAAAAGGTTCCGTGTTTTATACTCCATTTTCTTGTAGTGATTTTGTGTGATTTAAAAATGCATAAGATTATGAGAAAAATATATCATATTATAACAGATATATATCTATAATATTTAATTATGATATCATTTGTTTTTTGGTTGATATTTCAGTATAATTTATAAGTCAATTTGTAATGTAAAAACTTTTAATTATATTGATTATTAAAAATATTTGGAAAATACAAAAATATTAACAAAGGAACATGACAAGAAAACGGTTAGAGATCCTAAGAAATTTTATTAAATTTTTTATTAAATATCTTATATGAATGTGGGACTAATACTCTACGATCTGTATGTGAATGAGATAAAACTTTTGAGATTTCTTACATTAATCACGTGACAAATAGAATGACACGGAGAGGAAGAGCTTACCGAAACATGTCCTTTGACACGGATTTAAACAACAAAACGGGGAAAATGGGCAAAAAAAAAAAAAAAGAGCCATCAATTATCCACTTTAACCCATCTCCGATGGTTTTTAGATCATCGTCGTGAGCCATTGATCTTTGTCCAGAATGTGATCTCACTATAATCGTCGAGGGAGAGAAAGATAGAGACATGTAACGGACTGAGAGAGAGAAAGAGAAAGAGAAAGAGAAAGCAAGGAGTGAGACGGCAAAGTGGGAGAGAAGAGTGAGTAGTCGTGGCTCGCAAGAGGGAGACGTGGCTGATTCTCCTACACAAAGAGTGAGTAATATGTGAATTTACCAATTAACTCAAAACTCTTCAATAAAACGAAAGCTAAACTGAATAAAGGTGAAGGTCAAAAACGGAAAGATATGTATATATATATATTGTTTGGAGCAACATTATTCAGATGGCAAATCTGAGGAGAGATTAGAGAGAGACACTTGAGAGAGTTGACTCAAAAAAACACTCTAATGGAGTTCCAAGCTCTCATCCTAATATCAGTAGCTACGCTAGGCTTCATTTCTCTTTGCAGCTCTATCATCAATCTCGTAAAATGGGTATATATTATGTTTCTTCGACCACCAAAGAATCTGAAACGAAGCTACGGCTCGTGGGCTCTAATTACAGGCTCGACCGATGGGATCGGAAAAGCCATAGCAATGGAGTTAGCGTCGGAGGGACTCAACCTGGTGTTAGTCGGCCGAGACTCTCTCAAACTCGAATCCACTTCTTCAGAGATTCGTCACAGAATTGGCGATCGAGTCTCGATCAGAACGATCGTGATCGACTTTGCGAAAGTCGGTGGGGAAGAGATTGGGAAGAGAATTGGAGAAGAGATCGAAGGATTGGATGTTGGTGTTTTGATTAACAACGCCGGATTGGCTTACCCTTTTGCGAGGTTTTTTCATGAAGTTGATTTGGGTTTGATGGAGAGTGTTGTTGGGGTGAATATTGTGGGTGCCACTTGGGTCACTAAGGCTGTGATTGCAGGTAAAATTCATAGAGCAATGCTGCGTATTTTGAAGCTGAACTTGGCTCAAATGGCTCGAATTTCATCTTGCTAGTTGTCTGCCCGATCATCCGGCCGGTTGTTTGCCCAATCGTCCGTCAAAATAGCTGACAGTCAGGGTTGATAATGTGACAACCGCGGTAGACAAATAATTTATCCGGTCGTTCAAGTGATCGTCCAGCCGGTCGATCTGTGAATACAAATTCGAGCCATTAGAGACAGCTCAATTCAAGGCACCAAAATTTCTGAAATTCATCCGAAAAATTGAGTTAGTTTTGGTTTTATTTTTAAGTTATTAATTTTATTTATTTAAGTTTTGTAATTTTTATTTTAGTTTATATGGTTTAAATAGAGATGATTATAGAAATTACCCTTAAAACTCAATTGAGAAAAGTTAGGAATCATGAAAATTTTTTCATGAAAATGATCATGAAATATTTATGATCTTTGGATTACCTTGATTAATGTGTAGTGCTTTATTCTAAGTGTAATTCAAGGGTCACAAAACTTTCATGATTATTTTCATGAAAGATTTTTCATGATACCTATCATTGCTGAACTCAATTTGATGAGTAGAACGGTATTTACAACTAAACACACATTAAATTACTTGAAGTGCAGGTTGTTTAAAATAGTAACAAAAATGAATATTTTGTTATATATGTTTGAAATTGTTCTAATTCTTACGCGCAGCTACTCTAAATGAATTATTAAATATTTTATTAAATAGTGTTTAGCATTTTTAAATTCTGAAATAACCTTTAGGCTTGTTATTGATTTATATAACTAAGTAGAATAAATTAATAATTTACAGGTGAAATAATAAAAAATAATAATTTAAAGAATAAAAGTAAAATTAATTATAAAATAATTCAATAAAAATAATATGATAATACTATTCTTGTCCTGAGTAATTTTTAAGTAAAGCAGTTAAATTAAATTGTAAATTTTTGTTCGAATTTGTTATGCATATGTCATTTCTATTTTGAAGGTATGTTGAAGAAAAAGAAAGGTGCTATTGTGAATATTGGATCTGGATCGTCGGGTGCCGCTGTTTCATCGTACCCTCTGTACACCATTTATGCAGCCACTAAAGCGTAAGTTATTTAGAAATAGATTATTTTAGGGCAGATCACCAACACCTCACCACTAAAATACGGATTCTCTTGAAATTTAAGAAATTATATCTCGTCTTCTAAGATTTATATTTACAAAATTATCTCTTTAAGTTTATATTTACATAACAAATAGTCCACTCATTTTTTATGCAAATATAAATTTTAGAAGGTAATTTGTAATTTCTCAAATCTGAAAAGAATTCATATTTTAGTCAAACCTCGAGAGAGTGTTGGTAATTTATCCATTGTTTTAATAATTTTTGAATTTTTTATAAGAAAAAAAATGTAAACAATAAAAACATGATATAACTCAAAAAAAATAAAAAGATAATAAATATGTTATTATTTTAGGTTGTTCCCAAACAATCCCTCGCCATCTAACTGATTCTTTGTGAGTGTTTGGAAAGTTATTAGTTTAGTTTTTTGTTATTTTAGAAAGCTAAAATTTTTATATTTGGGAAGATGATTAGTTTTTTTTGTAGTTAGATGTAATATTTGTGAGAGAAAAAGTAAAATTATTATAAATTTGATATGATATTTTATCTTATTGACTATTTTAATTTATTTTTCTTTTTAGTACTATTTTAGTCCCAAAAAAAAAAAAACTAAAATTTTTTTTTTCCCAAACACCCCAATGTATAATTGGAGAATTCGCAAGGGCTTGTGAGAAGTTATTTGAAAAGATGTAAATAAATATATTTTTTAATTTTTTATAAAAACAATATATAATATAATAAAAAAATATTCAAATAAAAAATTATATTAACCAGATAAGACAAAACGATGCCCTTTCCCAAACAATCCTGAATTTTATCATGTAATACAAAACCTCGAAGTTTGAAAATCATAAGAATGAATGTGGTTTTCAGCACTCTAGTCCATAGATTACCTATACAAATCTGACAGTTTGACTTTTTGATGGTAATGTATGACCACATGAGTTTTTATTGTTATTTTTGTTTATTTAATTATAAAAAAATAAATATTTTAATCAATAAGTTGGCTTTTAAGAGAGAGTTCGGATCCTCTCCAGTCAACTCCTCTGACTATTCTTTCTGTCAAGAGCCAGGATTTTGCCACGT
This sequence comes from Camellia granthamiana, assembly GCA_036172215.1. Classification (NCBI taxonomy): domain Eukaryota; kingdom Viridiplantae; phylum Streptophyta; class Magnoliopsida; order Ericales; family Theaceae; genus Camellia; species Camellia granthamiana. The sequence continues at coordinate 120,066,176 of CM069912.1, read as the reverse complement.
TACCAGGGCCAAAAGTTATGACTTAGATTAAGTTTGGTTTAAAAAAAAAAAAAAATTCAAATTTTTTTTTACTCAACATAGCAACAATCTTCTCCAATTTTGTTTGCTATATATGTTGATTAAAATTGAATATTTTCGCGATGAAGATTGAACATTGCTGGTAATGTATGAGAGAGCTGGAGTTTTTTGTGCGCTATTTGTGAAAGGAATCTTCGAGAAAAGGCAAAAACAATCGAAGTAAAGAATTGATTTGTAATGAAGAGACGACTCCATATTGGAACGATCAAGCCACCATCGTTGTTCTCCACTGGCGACCACCGTCCATATGCCATTGTTGAATAAATTAAGGTCATTCATTGAATAAAAAAAAAAAAATTCCTGAACATGTCAAATTGGAAGGCTTAATGGTTAGTCATTGGAGATTAGCGATAGAGAATTCTAATGCATACATATATATATATACAAAATAGATACAGATGCATATTATATATATATATATCTTCAATTGCTTTCATTGTGCATGATAATGGCTCTAGTTCGCAGTCGTCGGAGCTCTAGTTCGCTTGATGTTCCCCGCCGTCGATGTTCGCCGTTGATGAGGGAAAAGAAGCAAGGAAGACAACACTATTTTGTTGATTTTGAAAACAATAACTTACAGACTCGAAAACAATAACTTTCAGTACCTTTTTGATCGATTTGGTGTTAGTTTAGGGCTTTTTTGATTTTGATCTCGCATTGATTGGAATCAAGGCGGTTTTGTAGATTTTGATCCAAATTGAATCGCTTCGAGTCTGTAATTAGGGTTTTTGGGGGTGTGAATGGATGGGAGAGAGGGGATCGAAAGAGAAAAGTGAGGAGAGAGAGTGGTAATGGGGTTGAAGAAGGTGGGAGAGAGCAGAGTGGCGAAGCTGAAGAGTTCGATGGTTTCGAGGCCTCGAATGAATCTGTGAATGAAAAAAAAAAATGAATTTTTTTTTTTTATAAAACCAAACTTGATCTGAGCCGTAGCTTTTGGCCCTAGTGTTGTGGCCAAATCCTGGCCCTTGATAGGAGGAATGGCCGGAGAGGATCCGGACTCTTTAAGAGATTATCGAAGGATGCCTGACAAGTATTTTTGAGTATTATTTAATATTATGATTAGAATAAAAGTAATTTGAAAATAGGTAAAAAAAAAAATTTTAAAATTAAAATTATAAATATGTTTCAAATTAATTAATAGTATATTGTAATTGTTTAATTTATTATTATTGTTCGTTATGTGCCACACACACTTGTCAAATATTTGAAGCTGCTTAAATTGATATTATAAATATCTCCTCAACGGAAGCTTTATGCTCTTATAAGTGCATTTTAAATAAATTAATTATATATCTCCTTATTATAAAAATAAAAATTATTTGATAAATAACTTGCCGTGAATATAATGTTGAAAGTTTCAAACTCCTGGTTTTGCTTCTAAAGAGATAAGACTTTGAATTTAGGGAATGCTAGAGACCACTAAAAGTGGTGTTCTAAAGCAACTACTAATGATATGGCTTCTATTTAAAAAAAACAAACAAACAAACAAACAGACACAACAATAGGTGGGACCCACTACCACATCATTAGTGGTGGCACTAATTAGTGCTTCCACTCTTTTTCCTTGAATTTAATATGAAAATACAGGCTGATGGAGACAAGGTACCTAGAGGCTAGAATTGTATAACAATTCGGGGATGGTTTGGGATGTTCTAAAATAAGTGTATTTTTTTTATTTTTTATAAAAAAAAATATATAGAAAAGTAGAGAAAGTGGTTAAAAAGTGGAGATGAGATGTTGATAGATATTGATTGATATGATCTAAATAAGTGTATATATGTAAAAAAAAAAAAAAAATTGTACTTTTTTAATGCATACCAAACACCTACTCAGTGGTGTTTTGGAAAGTTAGTAAAAAACTGACTTTTTAACTTTTTTGTGGCTTTTTGGTTTTTTTGTGTAAAAAAAGTAAAGAAGTGATGTGATTTAAAAAAGTCAAAAAACCAAAAAGCTGACTTTTTACTATGTTGCCAAAATGCCTCTCAGTTGCATGTAGTTTTAACAGATATGATACTACTGAGCTGGTAATTAGGAGTGTAAAAATGGTCTACGGCTTGTGGGCAGCCCGAAGCCCGCTCGCGGCCCGGGGTGGGTGTAAGGCCCCGATGTCCCATATCGGGAATGGAGGGGAAGTTCTTGGGTTATAAAAGTGAAAACCTAGACCCTTACATAGTATCGAGGCCTTTTCCCGAGTGGTGAAATCTTTAACAGAACTCCCTAGTTAAGCGTGCTTAGGCTGGAGTAGTTTTGAGATGGGTGACCCACTGGGAAGAACAAATCCGTACGGGCGTGGCCCAAAGCGGATAATATCGATGACATGTAAAGGGTTGGGGCGTTACAGTGGGCCAGACCCATTTGGGCCCTGACTCGAGCTCAGCCCGAGACCCTAGGTCAAGGCTTGGGCCTAGGCCATCATTTTGAAGCCCGGTCCATCGGCCCGCTCAAGGCCCACCCTAAGGCCCAGTGTTTTTTTAGTGAAAAATAATAAAATTTTGGTAGAAAAAATTAAAAAACAAAAAAAATTGTTCATGCCCGCTCAAGCCCACCCCAAGCTCGACCCCAGGCCCACTGGCCCCGACTGAGACCTGGCCCGTCCAAGGCCCGAATACCCCCTGGGCCTGAGCCTAATTTTTTAACCTGTGGCCCGGTCTGCCCCGAATTTTGGCGGGAGTCCACAAGGCCTGACATGGGCCGGGTCAAATTTACACCCCTACTAGCAATAAAGAAAAGGAAAAAGACAAAACACAACAAGAAAAAAGACAAATTAATCACCTTGCTTGTTTCCACTTTTCAAAAAACACTTTTCAAAAAATTTTACTTTCTTATTTTTCGTGTTTTTTTGTTTTTACTGAATTTTTTTAATATTTTAAGTAATTTTTTTACTTTTTAGATACACCTAACATAAATACACCTAAAAAGTAAAAAAATTGTAAAAAAAATCTTTTAAAAATTCACTAAATACCAAAAATACAAAAAAAAAATACAAGAATTCAATACATTTTTTGTATTTTTATGTATTTATTAATTTTTTAAAATATTTTTTCGCAAATTTTTGACCTTTTAGATATATCTAAGTAAGGTACATCTAAAAAAGTAAAAAAAATATTTAAAATTTAAAAAATATTCACTAAAAATAAAAAAATACAAAAATCAAAAAAGTTAATTTTTAAAAAATTTAATTTAAAAAACTCAAACCAAATAAACTGAATGTTATTTTAGAGTTATGCTTTTAAACCTCTAAAACATTTTTGTAGTTTTAAATAGGTGGTTGGAACACTTTCTTTTTTTTCGGTACATCGGAAAATAAAGACAAAGCAGAACAAAAAAACAACAAAACCAGAACAGCTTAAAGAAGAGGATGACTCTGCCTACGGGAGCTGCGTCCGATCATGTCAGCCACAACTTGACTGCGGATTCCATCCGGGGCATCTTCCATAACAACAAGAGGTTCATCTTGATCAGCACCCATTTTGGCCAGCCCATCCGCACTCAGATTTCCCTCCCTCAGGACGTGTTGGAGGGTATGGCCACATCTGCGGATAAGGAACTTAGAGTCCTCCACCAGGCTGCGCAGGGGAGAAATGACCTGAACTTCCTCCTTTAGCATGTCAATGGCATCCATAGAGTCGGTTTCTATGATCAAATCCTTGAAACCTTTTTCAAAAGCTATTGTCAAACCACGATATATGGCCCAGATTTCTGCCTCAATGCACGAGCACTTCGTAAGCTTCCCGTAAAAACCGCAAATCCAGATTCCTTTCTCATCACGGATCAAGCCACCAAAACCGCCATCTCCTGGGTCACCTCTAGCGCTGCCATCTGTGTTCATTTTTAAATTACCTGCAACAGGGGGAGTCCACATAACTAGTCTATCAGATAAGGGAAGAGTACAGAAGTGTTTAAAAGCATCTTTTATATCCGAAGCATATCTCAAGATAGAAAAAATGCTGTGCTGCCAAGGAGTATGAACATGTTCAAAAATAAACTGATTTCGATTTTTCCAAATTTGCCACAAAGTGACAACAAATGTTGTATGGCCAATAGCCTGTGGGTACTTAGCCTTTAAAATAGATTCCAGCCAAGCATTAAAGGATAGTTGCCTGCAGTTAAACAGCCAACTAGCACAATTTAAATTAACCCAAATAGGGCGAGCTTTGGGGCAGTTTCTGAAAATATGATCAACATCCTCCAGTTGATCACCACAACTCTCACAAACAGCAGATTCCGATAACCCTCTTCGGGCTCTTAACTCATTAGTCAATAATCTGTGGTGTAAAGCTAACCAAATAAAACCCTTGAGTTTTTTAGGAAGCTTTAACTTCCAAAGCCAAAGCCAATTAATAGACTCCACCTCAGAGCCACAGACCAAATCATACGCTGAAGCAGTAGTAAAAAGACCACTGCTAGAGCCTTTCCAATGAGGTAAGTCAGGAAACGTAACAAACCTAGGAAGGTGAACCTTTAAAATAATGTCCAAAGCCTCCCTAGGCAAAATGGTGGAGATTTTATCAATATCCCACCGCCCAGCCTCATCCAAGATGGTTTCCACCTTATCGGTATTGATGAGGTGAGAGTGAGGAAAAAGAGATGCCAAAGGCCCCTCACCACACCACCAATCAAACCAGATAGTGGCTTTAGACCCATCACCAATGCTCCACATACAGCCTTTCAAGATAGTAGCACGGGTTTTAAGAATACCCCTCCAAGTGTGAGAGGCCCTTCTCTTACTCGAGAAGTTAAAAAGCGAAACCCCATTAAGGTATTTAGCTTTCAAAACAGTGCCCCAAAGACACGGCTCACCTTTCAAAAGGCTCCAACCAAGCTTGGACATTAAAGCAATATTGTTGTTCTTGGTTTTTCTAATACCAAGACCACCCACTTTTTTACTCTTACAGACCAAATCCCACTTAACCAAATGGACTTTCTTGGTGGTGCCCACATCACCCCAAAGGAAGTTCCGATTAAGTTGATCCATATCTTTACACACCTTAGAGGGAACATCCATAGTTTGCATCATATAAGCAGGGAGGGCAGAATTAACAGATTTAATCAGAGTGGCCCTCCCAGCAACCGAAAGCATACTGGCTTTCCAACCCGTCAGTCTTTTTTGGAGCTTTTCAAAAATAGATGAGAAGTGGGCTCTACTCACCCTATTATGCAGAAGGGGGATACCAAGGTACTTACCCAAATCTTGAGTGAGGGGGATCCCACATTTAGTGCTCAAAAACCTAGCCTGAGCAACCGGCAGATTAGGAGAGACAAAAATTTTTGATTTAGCTAGGTTGACTTTCAAGCCCGAACAAGCACTGAAGTAGTTCACCACATCTAGAATGGTTTCACAATTACGATTGTCAGCTTTAGCAAAGAGGAGTAGATCATCGGCAAAAAATAAATGAGAGATGGCAGGTCCTCTAGAAGATGCTTTAACACCCTTCCACTCCCCACTAATGACTTTAGAAGTAATCAAGTGAGAGAGCCTTTCCACACACATGACAAAAAGATACGGAGAGAGGGGATCGCCTTGGCGGAGCCCCCTCTTAGGATTGAACTCACGCACTCGTTCACCATTCCACAGAACAGAAGAACTAACCGAGGTCACACAATTCATAATAAGATCAATCCACTGCTGATTTAAACCAAAATCAACCAGCGTGTCATGCAGAAAAGACCAAGAAACATTGTCATAAGCTTTTTCAAGATCAATTTTTAAAATCATATCACCCTGTTTGCCCTTTTTGTAACGGAGTGTATGGATGATTTCTTGAGCAATAATGATGTTATCATTGGTGGTTCGCCCAGGGATAAAACTACTCTGGTTGGGGCTGACCACTCTAGCCAGAATATTTCTAAGTCTGCTAACCAAAGTCTTAGTAAGAGTTTTGTAAAGGACATTACAGAGACTAATGGGTCTGAATTGAGTGATAGATTCAGGGTTTTCAACCTTGGGAATGAGAGTGATGAGTGTAGTGTTAATGCCAGGGGGAAGAGCTCTACGAGAGAAGCAGGTCCTAACAAAATTACAAACAGAGGGACCCACGATATCCCAATAAGTGTGGTAAAATAGAGATTGAATACCGTCGGAACCGGGGGCCTTAAAAGCTTTGATAGACTTCATAGCTTTCCAGATTTCAATGTTGGAGAGACATTTACACAGCTCCATATTCTCATCCACCGAGAACTTGGATACTAACCCATGATTCCAAAAAGGCTCAGAAGAAGCGGATGTGGAAGTAAACATCTCCTCAAAGTAACTCCCAACATGATTTTTCAAAATAAGAGGATCAGAGATCCAATTACCACTACCATCTTTCAAAGTGTTAACTCTAGAATTCCTTCTACGAGTCAGAGTGGTCATGTGAAAAAATCTAGTATTGCGTTCTCCCATGGTAATCCAATTACTACGGGATTTTTGAAACCAAATTAATTCCTCTTGGAAAAGAATTTTGTTATAGTCGTGGATGAGCTCTTTTTCAAGCAAAAACAAGTTATGGGAAAACTTAGTAGATTGAGCTTTCTGGATACCCTCAATCCTACCAAGAAGCCAGCGTTTGTTACGAAAGACATTACCAAAAACATTTTTATTCCAAAAAACAGCTTTAGAAGTAATCGAGGAGATGGCTTCCAGGACGGAGTTATCAGCAGTCGTCCAGGACTCCTCAACTAAACTTTTAAAAGTAGAATTAGTGAACCAAGCAGCCTCCATCCGAAAAGGTCTAAAAAAAGGTGTAGGATTAACAATACCTTCGGTGTAGACGATCAAAGGAGAGTGGTCGGAATATGTCCTCGGAAGGTTCCTCACTTCTCCCTCTTGGAATTGGAGTCTCCATTCAGTATTACAAACAGCACGGTCCAATCTTTCCAGGGTGTTAGCCAGGCCTTGCCTCCCATTGGTCCAAGTGAGACGCGGGCCTGAACATCCAAGATCCATGAGTTTACACCTATTTAGACGAGCTTGGAATTTACGAGCCCTTGTATGATCTTGTGCGGCGGAGAAGCTTCGCTTTTCATTCTGACTAACGAAATCATTAAAATCACCTGCAATAAGCCACGGCTCGGTCATGTTATCAGCCACAGATTCAAGATTCTCCCAAAGAGCATCACGGGAGTGGGGAATAGGGCTAGCGTACACTGCTGAGAGTATCCAATCCGAGAAATTATCGCGTTTGATCTTGGCGTGGATAACTTGTGGGTTTGCATCCAATGCCATAACTGTAGATTTAAAGGGATCCCAAAGCATCCAAATGCCGCCACATTTGCCAACAGGATCCACATGAGTAGACGCAGTAAAACCCAGCTTGTTGAAAAACAGCCCCATAGAGCTAAGTTGAACTTTGGTCTCCATAAGAACTAAAATAGTTGGTTTATGGATCGATATGAGCTCACGCATGTTGCGTTTAAAAACTTTATTACCCGCACCCCTACAATTCCATACAAGCAACTTCATGGATAACGAATTTGGATAGTCACGAAGGGGGCAATAATCAGGAATCCCCATGATTTTCCGTACACGAATGCGGTCGTTCACCATGGCTCGTGTTGACCCGATCAGAAGGCTGTGATTTACTGCCCCGTAGCTCTCCAAGTTGAGATCTATTTTTACGCGGGCTTCCTCTATCCACCATTCGGTTGCGATTAGGTGAGTAGCCTCTATCTCTTGATCTATTGCAATGTACATCTGGTTGCAGGTGATTCTGTGTTTGAGGACCTCCGGGAGCACCATGATCAAAAGGTACCGTTGGATTGGGCTGAGGGTTAGGAATAGTCACTAAGGTAATGGTGAAAGAGGGTGGGTTGGTAGTCTTTGTAGAATCACAACTCAAATGAGAGGGGACTGGCGTAGGTGGAGCTAAAGTTGGGCTAGTGGTCAGATTCACAGAACCATCAATGTATTCTGCAACTATAACAGAGGGAGTAGTCATCTCAGTATCAGTAACGCGAGGTTGTAAACAGTCAAAGGGATTGGAAGTGAACTCATTACCTCTACGTAGCAAATCACTAGACTGACCTTCACCCGATTTCTGAGATCTTTTATCCAACATACTATCCTTCCTTCCAACCTGTTTTGGAATTGGCTGGTTAGGCTGGTTAGGCGTAGAAACTTGCAAGCTTGGGCCTGGGTCAGAAGTTGAGGAGTTGTTCCCATAACGAGGTCTATGGTTGGGGCGGGTGGGCCTTTGGATACTTTTCCCATTGGGCTTAGAAATTGGGCCAAGCCTTTTATTCTTGTGGTCCACAAGCATCCATGGCCCAAATTTACCCTCCTCCTTGTCTGTGGGCTCATGCAACGGCATCGGACGTGACTGGGTTGGGCCTTCTTTGTTGCCAGAATCATTTGCAACGGTCATAACCTGGTTAGCAGAGACATCGGCAGTCAGCAGATTCACCGTCGATGGCGGCTTGTCACTGCACCATTCCCGTCGGTGTCCAACCCTGCCACAATTGAAACAGAAGGTGTGTAAGTGTTCATACTCAATAGAATAGGTATACTTACCAATAGCAAAAAGAGAAATAAGTGGCTTGTTAAGATCCATTTCGATGCAGACACGAGCATATTTGCCCCTAGACGAGGTAGCTGTATTAATGTCAATCTTGAGAGGTTTTGCCCATCGTTTTTGCAATGTGAAAAAGCACTTTCTCATCATAGTATTCGATGGGTAATTGGGGAAATTGGACCCACAGTGCTGATGTAGTTTCTTTGGCAGCCGCCGGTTTGAAATCAGGAGTCCATTTTCGAACAGTGAGATAGTGATCGAGGACAATCCAAGGGCCCCCTGTATAGACATAGGAGCAGTCCTCCTTCATTTGGAATTTAAGAAGGAGGAAACCAGAGTCAAGATCAATAGCTTCGAAATCCCCCTGAAGATCCCAAATCTTTCGAATCTTTGACATAAGAAGTTTATACCCAACCTTCTTACCCAAGAGCTTGATGATTAGGCAGTTCTTCCAAGGTTTTCGGATCTTTGCTAGAAGCTTCTTAGGAAGAGAGATTCGTGGAATACCCAGCATCTCCGAGTCCGGGTTCGTAAGGTCCTCGATCTCCTCATCATCACTTATAAACTCATCGTCAGTGAGCAGATCCTCTAACCCTTCCTCAAACAGTCTCTCGTTAGATCGTCTATTAATGAGAGCCTCTTTAAAGGATTTAGGGGTAAGTTCCTGAGACCTAATTAGAACTGTATCATCGTTGCACAGAGGGGCCGAAACAACTTCATACTGAGGACCCCCGGTCGGGTTATCAAGCATGGTATCATCATCGTTCACGTTGGCTCCTTTGATCTTCTTTGTGCTGCGAGACAGGTGGTCTTCTTCTTCAGAAGTTCGAACACTAGTAGAACTGGTTTTTCCATCAAAAGAGCAGAGAGATGTTTCAGAGGGAGAAGCCATTAGTGATTCATGTTTTCTTTGTTCGAGACCGGTTGGAACACTTTCAATGCACATCAATTTTTATATTTCTCTTTCATTACTTTTTCACCGTATTAATCATTAGAGTTTGGGTTTGACTCACCGGTCTTGTAACCACACTTCAAAATGTGATAAGGAGAAGGTTTGGAGTTCAAACTAATGTAGTAGGAGCAATCCCTTTAATTGTAATCTAATTTTATTAATATAGGCCAAGTTTGGGAAGAGTTAGATTGAGTGTTTTGGCTATTTTAGTCACAAAAGATAAAATAGGTTATTTTAGTCACAAAAAACAAAACATCACATTCAATCCATAATCATTACACTCTTCTCTCACAAAAAAAGTTAAAAAAGTCAAAAAATCAAAAAGTCCTTCCCAAACCAAACTTTTTAGCCCAGGCTAAAATAGCCAAAAAAACTAAAAAGTCAAAAAATCAACCCATTTCCCAAACCATATAATATTTTACAAATTTGACCCAAAAAAAGACAAAAAGAAAAAAATCATTATATTTTTTCAAGTTGCAAGCGGGTCACGGGCTAAAATTACGCCCCTATATATACGTGTATATATATATTTGTTTTACTGTCCTAGCTGCAATTATAATAGTCCCAAATTAACTTCCTTTTAAATTACACTTTATAACACAATATGACTAATATTTATTCTTTTTATATTGCATATATGTTGCAATGATTAGTAGCTAGTTTAATATTAATTTTGAGAAGTGTCAAATACTTTTCAAACATTCTTAAACTATAGTAGGATTTATCGAATTAATGTATCCATAATGTGTCATGTATGAGTCCTGCAGGCTACATCTATATCAATACTTTGTAGAAAGTAAGGATAAATAACAATACTAGCGGCTAAAATCAAATTTCAACAATTAAATAAATAAGTAATATTGCATGCAAATTTTTTTTTGAATATAACACATATAAGTGTGAAAAGGGAAAGAAAAAAAAAATGAGGAAAGGATAGGGCAATATAAATAATTTTAATTTAATTTTGAAATGAAATTTTATGTGACCAAAGAAGACAAAAGTAAATTGACAATTTAAAGATTATGATTTCTTCTTCCAACCTATTTCTGTATTATATTTTTTAAGATTTTGTGGTTATATCCATATATCTATCCTTCATAGAGAAGTTGTGAAATCATAATCCACCTTAATTTGTTATAGGTACATTGAGCTGTTTTCAAGATGCATCAGTTTGGAATACAAGCAACATGGAATTGATGTTCAGTGCCAGGTTTGTTATTCTTCCATCAGTAAATAGTAGTAATTAAGTAAGTCTAGAAATACAGTTTTAATCACATAATTAATTATATAAAATAATTTTGACCATATATATTAGACAGTAGAGCATGGCTCAAATTATTTCACTTATGTTTTATATTTTATGTGATTGATTCTGTAATTAGTTTTGCATCCTTGGACTTATTGATGCCGTATTGATGATGGGCAACGTGGCTTTAAGGGGAGGGGTGGAAAGAGGCCCAATGGTCGGCCCAATTGCTTTTTTAAGAATTCAAAATTTATATTTTCAATCAATCCGATAGGTTGGATAGAATTTTCAAGCTCGTATATTAAAATAAAGGGCTTGTGAATATTTATCAAGTCGGTCCAGCTATTAATTTGTATAATAAAAATGTATAATTTATTTAATTTTTTTGTTTAAAAAAATTAATTAAGAAATCACTAAGAAACTGTATAGAGACCATTGGTCCGACTTTGGTAGTCCGAACAACTTCTTTTTTTTCTTTTTACCCTATACTAGATCTAATCTCTCTCTCTTGAGCAATACCGAGGTAGGGTCACTAAGGTTTTTTCTCGTTCTTTTTTTTTCCTGACAAATGATAGGATGTTAATAGATTAATAAATTAAATTACAATGAAAGAACTGCAATCACTCTATCGATTTGAATCTTATAACTTTGAGGGTAATGTTATGGTACATTTGGATATACCATACATTAGTTATGAGGATATGTGATTTTATATTATAACTAATATCATATAGATCATAACCATTATCATATTAACTCATAACTTAGTTATATTTAGTTATTCATACATACCAAATTATCTCATAACTACCACATAACTAAATTATTTTAATAATTTAATTTTGAATTAGCAACCGGTATAACCGGTTACCAAAAAGAGGGCAAAGAAAATCAGAGGAGTCCAGAGATCCCAACATCACATATCTCATAACCAACACCTTTTTTTCATAACCAACATCACATATCTCATAACCACCATCATTTATTCATAATTGCACCACTTTTGTTCATAACCAATATCACATATCTCATAACTATTACCCATATAAATCATAACCACATCTTATAACCAATCACTTTGAGTCATAACCAACATCACATATCTCGTAACTACTAGTCGTATATCTCATAACTAACAACCATTTTGCTCATAACTACACTACTTTGATCATAACCAATATTTCATATATCATAACCACTAACACATATAGTATAGCCAAACACCCTTTGATACCACTTTGCTCATAACCCAAATCACATATCTTATAATCACTAATCAAATATCTCATAACCATTACCCATATATCTCATAACCAACATCACATACATCATAACTACTAATCACATATCTCATAATCACACCACTTTGATCATAACCAAAATAACATATCTCATAACTACTAATCATATATCTCATAACCAAACACCCTTTGCCTTACAACCATATTGCTTTGCTCATAATCAAAATCACATATCTAATAATCATTAATCATATATCTAATAACCTTTACCCGCTTATGTCATACCACATCTCATAACCAACACCATTTTCCTTATAACTAACATCACATTTATCATAACCACTAATCACATATCTCATAACTATTACTCACATATAGGGGTGTAAATTTGGCTCACGAGCTCACGACACACCCCAAGTCCAAAAATTTATCTCTCTCTCTCTCTCTCTCTCTCTCTCTCTCTCTCTCTCTCTCTCTCTCTCTCTCGTTTGGGCTAAAGAAAGGGTCTAGGGATTTGTGAAAAATAATTAATGAGGGAATTTTGATTTTGACAAAATTTGGATGTTTGTTCCAAATTTTTGGAGAAAATAGGGCCGGAATTATGTAATAATCATTATAAAAAAAAATTAAAACATTTATGAATAGAGTCTTATAATAAAATAAATTATTAATTTATAATTTTGTCAATTTATACTTAATTTTTATTTTTATTTTTATTTTTAGTATAAATCCTTCATCTATTTTTATTAAGTAAAATTAATAGAAAAAATACTATTTTACTCATCAACTACAACATGTATAATCACACCATTAATTGGTGTAATAAAAATATTTAAAATTTTAGAAACCACAAATATCATAATCAAGTCACAAAGTTTTGTAATATAAAACACAAAATACATAACGCCATCACTACTTGGCGTAACAAAATTGTTTAAAATTATAAAAAATCACAAATGTCGTAACTAATTCTTAAAATTTCGTAACATCAACCAAAAATTATGTAACTATTCACTAATTGGTGTAACAAAAACATTTAAAAATTTTAAAAACCACAAATGTCATAACCAACTCACAAGATTTAATAACATCAACTACAAAATGCGTAACTGCACCACTAATTACCATAATAAAAATAATCAAAATTTTTACAAATCACAAATGTCATAACTATCTCAAAAAATTTCATAACATCAATCACAAAATACATAACAACACAACTAATTGATGTAGCAAAAATATCCAAATTTTTTATAAACCATAAATATTGTAATCAAGTAACAAAGTTTCATAACAATTATCATAAAATGACTAAACAAATTACTAAAAATCTTAGAATCAACAATCGGGATCTCTCATAATACAAAGAAAACAAAATGTAATGACAATCATTAAATAATTTAATCAACGGCTTAAAGCCATGGAATAGAAAATGAGAGTTAGAGAAGATTAGCTAGTAGAGCGAGAGGAAAGTGAATATGAGAAAGAGAGACTGAACACGCTCATCGCCTGTGAAAATGACGTCAAATGTGCTGTTATTTCCGATAAGGAACATCGGAGATATCTACAATGACAATAAAGAATGAGAGAGATGCTTGAGGGATGAAGAGGACTGAGATAGCAAAACAGTACAACAAAATGCGTAATATTCATTTTTCAATAGTTCTATAACACATGTACAAATTGATGATAACAAAACCTTTCAAATCATAATTACAGCAAAAGGTTTGTGTATTAATGACATATTAATGTGAAAGAGCTAGAGTTTCGAGATAGATGCATTTACTAGATAGAAAAATATCATCAGAATGAATAGTGTTGAAATAGACAAAGAGAGTAGTGACGAGTTCAAAGATCTATTGTAAAGACACAGGAGTAAAGAGAGGAAGAATCCAGTCAGGAAGAGCTATCAACAATGGTCGTTCGATAATTTGAGCGAAATAGAGAAGTCTGAGTAAGAAATAGAGAGAGCTCAGGCACAACTAGGACAAATCAAGGGAAAGAAAATAGAGTAGAGAAAAAAACAGAGAAAAGTTTGGAAAAAAAAATTAGGAGAAAATTTATTTAGTAGAACAAAATAAAATCACGTCATAGATAATTTTTTTCAACTTATTTTTTATTAAAATTTAGTTAAATTATATATATATATATATGTCTAGAAGTGTATATAGATATTTTAAAAAGAATATCGTTTGTATATTACTATTTCTATTATATTTAATGAAGATACTATGACTGAAAATAAATCTAAAATAAAGATAGGTCACTTAGGGATGACACTTCAAAATTATTGAGAGAGTTGAGAGTTCAGAGATAATGAGAGTTTAAGAGGCAGATTTGTTTGTGAGAAATAAAATAAGGGAGGGGAGGTATTTATAAGACTTGGGAGGGAGGGGTTAATTTATATATAAATAAAAATAAAATAAAATAAAATTTGTTGTTGGTGGAATTAATGGTTATATGATTGTTTTAAATTTTTTAAAAAAATTTTTGACCGTTGCACTAACAGGGAACAAGGAGCCGTTTGGGTTAGGTTGAGCCAGATAGGGAAAAAAATTTCGGATTGAGCTCACGAAATAGGTCACACTCCATAACACCAGAGTCGGGCCGGACTCTAGAACACATAGTCCAGAGTCTTAGGTTGGGCTTAGGCTCAGGCCTGGTTGGGCTCACCCAGGGCGCGACTGGACTTGGGGTGTGTCGCGAGCTCTTGAGCCAAATTTACACCCCTATATGTGGGTAATGGTTATGAGATATGTGATTAGTGGTTATAATATATGTGATGTTTGTTATGAGGCAAATGGTGTTGGTTATGAGATGTGGTTATAACGTAAGTGGATAAAGGTTATGAGATATATGATTAGTGATTATTAGATATGTGATTTTGGTTATGAACAGAGTGATATAGTTATAAGTCAAAAGGTGTTTGGTTATGAGATATGCAATTATTGGTTATGAGATATGTAATGTTGGTTATGATCAAAGTGGTGTGGTTATGAGATATGTTATTAGTAGTTATGATAAATGTGATTAGTAGTTATGATATATGTGATGTTGGTTATGAGATATGTGGGTAATGGTTATGAGATATTTGATTAGTGATTATAAGATAAGTGATTTTGGTTATGAGCAAAGTGGTGTCAAAGGTTGTTTGGTTATGAGATATGAGATATTGGTTATAAGATATGAGATATTGATTATGATCAAAGTGGTGTAGTTATGAGCAAAATGGTTGTTAGTTATGATATATGTGACTAGTGGTTATGAAATATGTGATGTTGGTTATGACTCAAAGGGGTTGGTTATGAGATGTGGTTATGATTCATGTGAGTAATAGTTATGAGATATGTGATATTAGTTATGATCAAAGTGGTGTGGTTATGAGCAAAATGGTGTTAGTTATAAGATATGTGACTAGTGGTTATGAGATATGTGATATTGGTTATAAGAAAAAAGGTGTTGGTTATGAGATATTTGACTAATGATTATGAGATATGTGATGTTGGTTATGACTTAAAGGGGTTGATTATGAGATGTGATTAGGAGATATGTGATTATGGTTATGAAATATGTGATATTAGTTATGAACAAAATGGTGTTTGTTATGAGATGTGGTTATGAAATATGTGATTTAATCATGAACAAAATGGTGTTGGTTATCAGATGTGGTTATGATTAAGTTATAATCAATTTGATTATAATTACGAAGAAATATAATTTTGACTCATAACTATAAAAAGTGAACTGTTTAGCAGGTCACTTTTAATGATGTAGCTCAATCTTAACTATTGATTTTGTTATGTACCGTACATTTTTTAACAAAATGTACTATAGACTTTCCTTAACTTTGAAGTAAGTTATTATACGTATATACAATACCTGGTCATTATTTCAAACTTGCAGAGTGTCATCGTATGATTTTGTGTCCCTCCAGATCCCATTACTCGTTGCGACAAAGATGGCATCCATTAAAAGGTCTTCTTTCTTCATTCCATCCCCAGAGACATATAGCAAAGCAAGTCTACGAGCAATTGGTTACGAGCAGATTTCTATACCATACTGGCCACATTCTCTGCAGTGTTGCCTAATCCGAGCTCTCCCAGATATTGTACAGGATTGCTGTCTTCTTCGGTATTTCCTTGGAATGCGAAAGAGAGGGCTCAAAAAACAACAGCAGGAGCAACAGCAAAAGAAGTAATGAAATAATAAGTAAACAAAATAGTTACTAGAAAGATTAATGAAAAACAGTATGCTCTGTCTTTTGAATAAATGGAATGAAGAGAAGATGAAAATGGAGGAGATAGATACATGGTAGTATGGAATTGTACTTTCATCAGTGGTTGATCTTTGGTCATTATTTTAATTTTAATAATTTGGTTTGTACACTTTTATTGTAATTTCAATTTAATATGGTCTGATTTTGATAATTCGAATAATTTATTTTGTAAGTCCCTCTATATATATCATTCATAAAAAAAAAAAATTAGGTTGATTTTTCATTTTATTATAAATCTCCAAAAAATAAATTATTTATTTTAAAAAATATATTTGTCGTTAAATTTTTTTTTGAAGAGAAATAAAATAAAATAAAAATTACAATTATCAGATTGAGCAAATTTTCTCTATGGATGATATACACCGACACTTTAAGAAATGAATAGTTTAAATTATCGAAATAGTACCTGCGGTAAGTCCATTACAAGAAATTCACCAAAAAAAAGTTTACGGTTTATTTTATTACAAAGGTAAAAAGTTAAGGGTTTATTTTGTTCTAATGGTAAAATCTTGAGTTCTATTTTTATTTATTTATTTGGGCTCTTTTTTGATAAATCCTATTTGTTAGTGTTTTATTCCATAAAACCCAAACTATTTCTGAATATTCCATTAGATCCATTAATTGTAAAAGGACGAAACAACCCTCCTCCGCCTCTCTCGCGTGTAAGCGATTCTGCAAAACCCATTCCCATTCCAACTATTCAATCCACAAAATTTCCAAAACAAAAACTGAATCCACTAAACGAGATTCACATTACCTCCAGTAACCCTAGATTCACATCGCCTCACCAACGTCGTCGTCGGCCACCGTCAACCGTCGACTCCAGATTCCTCTTCATCTCACCGCTGCGAAGGTTCACATCGGAAGGAGGGTGCTTCGTCGTTCAGAAATTCTTGTCGTCGCATTGAGTTTATTTCATCCACTGAGTGTCATCCATACCCACCAACCATGAGGAACAAAAGTAAGCAATACCATTCCACCTTCTGCTTTTCAAATATAATGTCATCACCGATGTATACATCCACCTTCTGGTTTTCGGATTTGAATTTGTAAACATAGATCTTTTCGGAATTGATTTTGTAAACATAGATGATGTGAACATTTACATTAGTGTTGATTACTGGGTAAACTTACATTAGTAGACACTGATGTGAACATTCACATCAGTGTATAATGATGTGAATGTTCACATTATTGTCACTGTTAATATTGTTGATTGTTGATGTCCACAGAACCCCCAAACTTTACTCAACAATGTGATGGAATATGATGTAAATATTCACATTGTGACATCAATGTCAGCCTTGTTTGTGTTGTTGGGTGTTGTTTGGTGCTGTTGGTTCCACCCTTTGATTTTTAGCAAATTATAGCATAATGTGATCACCCATGTAAACATTTACATTGCCCTGTAAATCGTGTTGTTTTCGGAATTTATTTTGTAAACATAGATGATGTGAACATTCACATAAGTATTGATTACTGGGTAAACTTACAATAGTAGACACTGATGTAAACATTCACATCATGTAAATGTTCACATTACTGTCAATGTTGATGTTGTTGATTGTTAATGTCCACAAAACCCCCAAACTTCACTCAACAATGTGATGGAATATGATGTAAATATTCATATTCTGACATCAATGTCCGATTTGTTTGTGTTCTTGGGTGTTGTTTGGTGCTGTTGGTTCCATCCTTTGATTTTTAGCAAATTATAACATAATGTGATCACCCATGTAATAATTTACATTGCTCTGTAACTAGTGTTGTTTTCGAAATTGATTTTGCAAACATAGATGATGTGAACATTCACATTAGTATACTGGGTAAACTAACAGTAGTATACACAGATGTGAACATTCACATCAATGTACAATGGTGTGAATGTTCACATTACTGTCAATGCTGATTGTTGAATGTTGTTTGGTGCTTTTGGTTCCATCTTCTGTTTTTCAGCCAATTATATGTTCTTATTTGAACACCCAGGTCCTCTCCATAGATGTGATGGCAAGCGAAAGCGAGGGAAATCCCGTGCCAAAGCCAAACCTGATCAAACAGCTGTTCCTGAAGAAATGAACATGAAAAAAGTTAACTATAGGTCAAATATAACTGGATTGGTCAAACTGTTAAAGAATACAAAATCTACAAGTGGCCAATTGAAGTGCCTCAGAAAAACACCGTTTTGGCCATTATTTGATTGCTTGATCAGTAATGAAGTCGACCTCAACCACTGCATGAAATATGATGATGTCATTGTATGTATAGTACAGACATTCAAGCTATCTAGTGGGAGGTTTTACATTGGGGATAAGAACATCCAGATTTTTAGAAGCGACGTATCACTGATTTTTGGGGTGGACTGCGGCACCAAGTCGATGGACCTCTCTTACGGTGCAAAATCAACAATCGGCATTATACACCGAATGTGCAAGGATGTTAGCCGGTTAAGTGCTACCAAAATAAGAGAAATTCTGAGTGAAGTATTGAAGAGCAAAAAGAAACAAGACAATGAAGAGGTCGCAAGATTAATTTGCATGTATGCATGCGCCAAGCTATTCTTTTCTACATCGGGAGAAACAATTGGATGGACTTTCTACTCATACATGGACCCATTAGACAAGATGATCGAGTATGATTGGGCTGAGAGCATCCGGGCAAACCTAATGGGTTCATTGGGCCAAAATTGTGGAAAACCAGGACGAGTCACCGGATGTGTGATGTTATTAATGGTAAATCTCATAAAACTTCTGCTATGTTTAAATGTGAACATTTACGGGGTCTGCCCACTCTGATGTGAATGTTCATATTACTGGGCAATGGTGTGGAAGTTGACATCAGTGATGTAAACATTCACATTACTGTTCAGTAATGTACAAACACACATTAATAGACGCTGGTGTAAACATTCACATCAGTGTAGATTGATGTGATGCTAGCACCAAAACAAATGTGGAACATTCATATTACTGATGTGAATGTTCACATTACTAGGCAATGGTGTGGAAGTTGACATCAATAATGTGAACATTCACATTACTGTTCAGTAATGTACAAACACACAATATTAGCCACTAGTGTAAACATTCACATCAGTCTAGATTGATGTGATGGTAGCACCAAAACAAATTTGGAACATTCACATTACTAATGTGAATGTTCACATTACTGGGCAATGGTGTGGAAGTTGACATCAATAATGTGAACATTTACATTACTGTTCAGTAATGTATAAACACACAGTATTAGCCACTGGTGTAAACATTCATGTCAGTGTTAATTGATGTAAACATTCACATTACTGTAAACATTCACATCAGTGTTAATTAATGTAAACATTCACATTACTACCCAGTGGTGTAAACATTCACATCAGTGTTAATTGATGTGAACATTCACATTACTGCCCATGCGGTGTAAACATTCACATCAGTGTTAATTGATGTAAACATGCACATTACTGATATTTGTTATTTGTTTCAGTACTGGTTGTGTGAACATACAACAATCTTACAACCCCGCAACCCCAATGCCATTCCACGATGCATAAAGTGGGACCTCACAGCCTTACATAGCAACATGAAGTCCATATCTTTGGCTAAACTTGGTTTAAATGAGGTAGAAGTACAACCAAAAATATTGTGGCCATTCACATAGTGAGACAAGGAACTATCTAACTAACATACTGTCTCCAACTGCAGGTATATGGCGGCGAGCTAATGGCATCCACAACTGAAATGAGGATGTACCATCATACAAAATTGAATGTGGAGCCCAAACTTGAGATTTTGTCAAGTACACCAGCAAAGAAAGATGAAAGCAATGATGATGAAAGGAAAGACAGTGAACGCAGTGACGACAGGGATGGATTTTCTGTCAATGCAATGGACCTGAATAATGTTGGACATGATGTCAACCCCAGCTGTAGCACCCCCAATGCCGAGAGAGGTATCATCATAGCACAACCAACTGAGCCGGACATTGTGGAAGTATTTATAAAAGAAAACCAAAAAGCTTGGGGTCTTGTGCGACAATGGGAAGCGAAATACAAACAGTTGGAAGAATCATGGGAGTTAAGGGCAAGGGTGATTGCTGCCCTTGAAGCCAAACTATTTGACCAATCGGGCCCATCCAATATGGACATGGACATGAAGACTTGCATGGAGTGGAAAGATACAGAAATTCAGCGGCTGACACAGTTGGTCGTCAACTTGGAATGTGAAAAAACAATTATTCAAGACCTTTTTGACGATTAGTCCGTCCACATTATCACTCAAGTTGAAGCACAAAAGGCTGAAGACAGCCTTAAAAAGCATCCTACTGCAGCATTGGAACACATTATCAGCCCACCATCGAGGGTAAAGCGCATAAAGCAGAAGGTAAGGAAAGAACACCGGTTGGATGAGTTTGAATACCCCAACTTGGCTGGTCAAAAGAAAGGCAAAGAGGGAGCCGAAGAGCAATCCCATGCAATCCAAATTGCACAAGATTTAGACAAGCAACCGCAAAAAAAGCAGCCAACAAAGTACAAGAAGTTAACCTTAAACAACAAACTGAAGGTTTGGGCCAACATGAACAAACTCAACAAGCAGAAGTCCAAAATTTGCACAAGAACGGCGGTGATGAGTAAGTGATCTTACATATCCCCAACTAAATTTTTTTTTTTTTGCTCATGTTCAGTTCACATACATACTTAATAAATTTGATCATTTCATAAATGTGCAATGTTGACATTAACGTTTTCTGTAATAACAATGCACAGGTTGCTAGTGTGGCGAGGGGACTCAAAGATGTGTATTTTGATGACATCATCAAGGAAGAATCAATAACCAACAACGTATGCCAACTGTAAATGTGTACAAAACACACACACACACACACTGTAAAGACACTGCAAATAATGTACTGCCACCCCTCTGTTTCTGCAGGTGATAGATGCATATGGTGAAATTCTACTTGAACTACAAGGGCTAGTCAACCCAAGTTTGGAGGATTCATCATTCATCTTTACAAGCACATGTTTGGTAACCACTAGACTTTTGCTTTGTTTATGTTTATATCATTTTATATGCTTATATTGTTAACTTAAATGATAGGCAGATGTGAATATTAACAACAACATAAAATGACAGATGAGAAGATTCACATTGACAGATGTGAACATTAACATCATTTTATGTTGTTAACTTAAATGATACACAGATGTGAATGTTAAAACAACATAATATAACAGGTGTGAACATTCACATCTGCAATACATTGCATGACTATTTCACAAATTAATAGATATGAACATGCACATCATTCACATCACTAACCATTAACAGATGTGAACATTCACATCAGTAATATCACTCACATTAACTGATGTGAACATTCACATCAGTAACATCACTCACCATTAGCAGATGTGAACATTCACATCAATCACATTAAAAGATGTGAACATTCACATCAGTAACATCACTCACCATTAGCAGATGTGAACATTCACATCATTCACATCACTCACCATTAGCAGATGTGAACATTCACATCATTCACATCAAACATTGATATAAATACTTGGTGCATCATTGTATGCTCTTTGTGTGCAGAAAACCATGCAAGAGTACCCCCCCACACGAGGAATAAACTGATTAATGTACACATCAAGGAGTATCAAGGCCAGAGATTCTTAATCTTCCCATTACACGACAACTTCCACTGGACAATTGTTGTGTACGACGTGAAAGAGAATGTATGAAGGCATTATAACTCGCTGCACCCAAGAGAAGGCATACATGACCCACATATTGACAAATCACAAATAGTGGTAAGTGGCTGACACATATAATACTTGTCATGATGTGTAATATTTGACCTTGGATGTATGCACTATGTTGGTTGGTACCTAATATAAAATTTCATTGTTGGCAGAGGGACTACATCGCGGCTTTGGTGCACAACATTGGACCATCATCACCATTATGGACCAACTTATCAAGCCAAAATACTTCGCAATCATATCAGTAGACATCTGTCCTCAGCAAGCATCAAATTCGTAAGCCTAAAATCAATTTGTATAAATGTTCCACAACCATTACTCACCTAAATTTCAAAATCTAACAAGAAGTTTGCATTTTCAGGGTGGATTGCGGGCCTGCAGTTTGTTACATCATGAAGGCGCATGTATACCGCGAAGACATTGTTGCCAGCCTAGATTGCTTTGAATTGTGTCAAATAAGAGACTCATTAGTACACCTTTTTCTAAACCACAGAAAGACAATGCAATGTGAAAACCTATAGATAGGGGGTGTCTACCTATCACTGTTACCCAAATCTGTTATCCACATTTAAGACAATTTAGTATCAATAGATTTTACATATTGGAGCAGACTAGCTTAATTGTAAATCAAGTCTATATCACTACTTGTACAGATATTTTTCAGTCAATATATGTATATGCATTTTCAGGCCTATTTTGCGCTGGTCATGCATATTGAGATTGTATTTTTCTTTCTTTTTTTTTGACACATGACATGATGTGAATGTTCACATCACAGAATAATCGTACACTTGCTTATATTTTAAACCATATTACATCGATGTGAATATTGTTTGAAGTGTTCGTGTAACACAATATGACAGGTGCGAGTATGATATTTCTTAACACAAGTCAATATTCACATCTAATAATTTGATGATGTGAATATTCACATCATAACTTCTGAATATTTGAATGGCAACAACGATGTCACATCATATTCACATCTTATGAGTTGATGATGTGAATGGTTACATTGATGTAAACGTTCATATCATCTACTTTGATACTGTTAACAGTAACAACAATGTGAACATTCACACCACATAAATGTTTGAAAGTTCAACGATGTGAACATTCACATAATGTGATTATATTACATAAGTGTGAATGTTAACATCATGCATTCATCCAAAACACAACAACATAAATTTCAGATTGGTACCTTAAAAAATTAAAATTAAAACACAAATCAAATACTAATGCATTATTATGTTTGCCAACGCAACGTAATCTTATTGCAACACAATGTTTGCCAACACAACACAATCTTATTTCAAAAATACATATAAGAATCCAATGTAAAATACAATGGTGAAATGAAAAATGTACATCCTATATTGGCTCCGTACATGATTTCCGATTATGGCTCACCAACTTATCACATCTCCCGCACCTTATTTGCTTCAGTTTCTCACCCCTTGATGGGATCCTATTCTTTTTCGGCCTTCCGGGTGGTCTTTTCACAGTTGGCTAGTGAAGTCCGTGGGATCAAAATGCGGCTTCTCCATCGATGGTATAGAGAATATGGCACCCGAATAGGCTGCACGATATGTCTCTACATGAAAGTAATGTTCCACACAATCATTGAGATTGTAGCGGCTTTTCTGAATGGCAATAACAGCATGGTCACATGGGAATCCGTTGATTTGCCATTTGAAGCAAGAACATGTACGCCTCACAACATCAACTGTAACAGATGGTATCAAATGAACTTCAAACACATCCTCATTGGCTTTACTAACTTGCCAAGACCTGCTGTCATTGAACGAATCCATAAGCCTTGTTTCGAATGTAGGACAAATAAGCTCATTCCATTTGTTTGCTTGGTCACGCCGTGCAGACATTTGCCGCATCAACTGAGTACGAATTGTGTCCACCATTTGAGTGATAGGAAGATTCCGTGCTTCTTTAATCCAGTTATTAAATGACTCCGCCGCATTGGATGTCATCTCCCCATAACGCATACCCCTGCACAATATCATAAACATTATACAATACGGAATTTAACAGGTCTGAACATTTACGTTGACAGATGTGAACATTAACATCATTCGCATTGAACATTATATGCTTATTATGTTGTCAACTTAAATGATAGACAAATGTGAATGTTAGCAACAACAAAATATGACAGGTGTCAACATTCACATCTGTAATACATTGCATGACTGTTTGACAAATTAACAGATATGAACATTCACATCATTTACATCAGTCATCATTAGCAGATATGAACATTGACATCATTTGCATTGAACATGAAACACAATTCGAAGATTGATACCATTCTAAACTGAAAATTCACATCGCTACCATTCTAAACTTGACAAATGGAACACCTTAGGAAACTATTATTACCTGAAGTATGAATTTGCCAAGTGCTCAGGTGGCAAGTCCTTGAAAAAATTATGAGCTCGTTGTTTACCCTCCTCTTTTAATTTTGCAAGCTTTTCATAGAACCCTACCACAGTTGGCTCATAAGCACAGTCACCCAAACTACTTACTAGGTGATCCCTGAATCCATTATCAATTCCTTTCATCCGGTCTCTCAAATTGCTCTTCAAGTGTTGTAAGCAATAACCGTGATGAGCCGATGAGAACACCTTTGGCATAGCTTCTAACAGACCAAGATTACGATCCGAAATAAAAGTAATCTGGCGCTTACCATCAACAACCTTCCTAAGTTCATGCAAGAATCACGACCAATTGGCCGTGGTCTCTGAATCAACAATCACAAATGCAACAGGAAACAAACCTACAACACAACACCAATACACAACTGTTCACAATATTCCAAAGTGAATAGAAAACAGTATAAACGAAACGGGGTCATGTGAATGTTCAAATCTACATTGCCCTATTACTATTGTTATTGTTGGATTCGAGTTCGTAAATATCAACGATGTGAACATTCACATTAACGACCATTAATAATTCATTGTTGATTGTTGAGTCATTGATAATGTGAACATTCACGTACTGTTTATTAATAGATCAACTGACATTAGTATACACTGATGTGAACATTCACATCAGTGTTTAATAATGTGAATGTTCACATTACTATCATTAGCATACACAGATGTGAACATTCACATCAGTGCATACTAATGTCAATGTTCACATTACTTATAATTTAATCACTCATTTGTCCAGACTATGTTGTTCAGAGTGAATATTGACATGAATTGATAGCTAAAAAAAATACTAACCATTGTTTCCACCGTTGCCGCAAGTAGTTGACCTTTGTACTTTCCTTTGAGGAATGTTCCATCCAGGAATAATAAAGGCCGACAAGAATTGAACCCAGAAATACACGCAGCGAATGACAAAAGAAACGACAAAACTGTTGACTACTCGCATCATAGTCAATATTGACATAACTCCCTGGATTGTACCGCATCATAGCATCCGAATACCACCGCAGCTGGTCAAACGATAACGAGTGATCTCCATGAATACTAGCCTTTGCTTTCTCCACACCCAACCATACGATATGGTAACTCACATCTAGCCCATAATCCCTCTTCAAAATAGTCACCACCTCACACGGCCGAGTCAACGGCTTGTCCCTCACAATTTCAGATATGGTACTTGACACCAAATCTGAACTAACTCGCGGATTCTTTGATGTTCGGACATCCGTACCATAACTATGCACATCACTAAACCTCTTG
Source organism: Camellia granthamiana (assembly GCA_036172215.1). Classification (NCBI taxonomy): domain Eukaryota; kingdom Viridiplantae; phylum Streptophyta; class Magnoliopsida; order Ericales; family Theaceae; genus Camellia; species Camellia granthamiana. The sequence goes on along the minus strand of CM069912.1, from coordinate 120,040,408 downwards.
ATGTAGAAAAAACCATTTGCTCGTTGTGCTCTACAATGTATAGCCTCTCTCCTCACGCATCGCACACACAGCAGTAACTCTTGTTGTCTCGTTCTTAACATATGTAAACTGAAACCCACATTGGATGGCATACTTACATAAAACCTCACGAAATTCTTGTGCACTTCCAACAAACCGTTGTCCCACATGCGTAATACCATTTGCCCAAGGGGCTGACAACAACACCTTCTCCTTATGGTGGCAAAATCTTCGTAATGCATCAATATCTTCCTCAACCCCCACACACAACGATCTCGAGCTACTTAACTGACCAATATCACTTTTCAACTCAACCACAACTTCTACATGTTGTACCCCCATTGATTTAGCAAGCAATAACATGTTCTGAAACTCTTTCTCATTCTCCAAATCACACCTATTAATACCAGGTAACCGACAGAACAATGAAATAGAACCAGCAGACAACTCCCCCCATTTTTCACACAAACAGTCCACCAAACGCGAATAACACAATGCGCAGGCAACATTTATTACAGTGGTACTGCAACCATATGTACACACCAACAACATAAAGATATCCATCTCCTGTAAAAACACAACACTACAACAATCAACAATAATCCAAACCGATATGAAAATTCACATTGTGCAAAAATTAGATGAATACGTGTACAATTCAAGTGTTAAACCCATAATTCACATTCACAAGATGTGAATATTCACATTGATACATATACTCTGAATTATATCACCCACACAAAACCTCATTAAGCAAACATCAAAGTAAAGTGAGAACATACACATTCTTCACATAATATTAACACGATGTAAACATATGCATTGACACATATACTTTGAATTATATCACTACACAGAGCCTCATTAAGCAAACATCAAAGTAAAATGTAAACATCCACATTCTTCATGTAATACTAACATGATGTAAACATTCACATTGTTCCACATACTCTGAATTATAGAAGATCCACATTCATTACTAATCTAATGACCTCCCCTCCACAGGACCACGATGTAAACATTCACATTGATCCATATACTCTGAATTATATCACTCACACAGAGCCTCATTAAGCAAACATCAAAGTAAAATGCAAACATCCACATTCTTCACGTAATACTAACATGATGTAAACATTCACATTGTTCCACATACTCTGAATTATATCACTCACACAGAGCCTTATTATGGATACATCAAAGTAAAATGAATATTATAACATTCTTCACATAATCTGAATGACCTCCCCTCCACAGGACCACGTATGATGCATGTAATTGAAAAAACAGAGCATCCGATCCATATCAATAAAAAAACAGAGCATCTGATCCATCATACGAATGAAACCATAAACTGAACATGTATTCATAACCAATTGATACTAACGTTAATCATGCAATCCTACAATCGTCCAGAAACTCGAAAACAACTGATTTCAACTAGTTATAGTCCAGAAAATGTGACAACCGAACACCTTCCTCTTCGTCGTCTTCACTCGAAAATGATAGAACCAGACTACAACAGTAAGAATGAAACCCGCACATCCAAGGCTTGGAACGAGCATGGAAAATAGAAACGTATCCCTCAGAATTGGAATGATGATGAAAAGCGTGCCAAACTGAATCAGCGAAGAAACAGGCACGTAATATGTATTAACACTGTACATATATATATAGATATATATGAGGGCAAAATGGTCCAAGTAAACATATTAAATTAGAAAAATGGACCTTATGGAATATTCAGAAAAGTTTATGGGACTAATCAGGTTATAATATTCCTTTGTGGACTTAATGGGTTATAACAACTCTAAGATGGATTTATCAATAAAAATCCTTATTTATTTTTTACAATTTTCCCAAAAATTATTTACAAATCAAAACAACTTTTAATTTTTTTTGAGAGAATAAATTACACTCGCTCTTTGAGATTTGAGAAGAATGTAGTGAATCCCAAAATTGTGACATAATTAGATTGATCTTCCTTTATTAAGAGGTTGTTTGGAATGATTTAAATAAATGCATTTTTTAACTTTTTATAAAATATGAGTTGGGTATTGGTTGAGTTTGAAGTGATGTGATAGAGAAGTGATGTAACTTAAATAAGATGATGTGACTTAAATAAGATAGTGACTTTTTGACTTTTTTAGGTTATGACAAAGACTAAACTAACTTAAACTAATACAGATAATGGATAGATGCTGAAATAAATAAATATATATATACATTTTTATTAAAAAATAGATAAAAATGTCATTTTTTTCATTTATACAATTAACGAATTATAAGGGATGGTCATCGGCCTGATAGTCAGCCCAACCCACCTAGTCCAATCCGATATTTTTAGGGTTTGAGAAAAATTGGACATAATTTTTTAGTCCCTTTAATTTTTGGGTTAGACTTGGGATAAAAAATTTTAGGCCAACCCAACCTAGTTAGGCCGTCCATTTAGAAAATATTAATTTAAATTCTATATTATTTAGGGTAAATTATAAATATACTTTTGAGATTTGCTTAAAATATGAATTGTCTCTTGTAGTTTGAAAAATTACAAATACATTTCTGTTAGAATTTTTTATTTATCAGAATTAATTGAAAAAATGAAATTTCTAACAGTTCACCTATACAATAATAAAATTATCTGAATTATTAATTGAAATAAAATTTTAACATTATTAAAAATTATTAATTAATTTGATAATTTATTAATAAAAAGACCTTGATGATGTAACAACCCAAATTTTTAATTATTCTGTAGAATTTATATTAATATTATTTAATTACAGTTAGGAAAATATATGATTTATTATATATTATTATGTGTAATTTTGTAAAATAATATAATTATTAAAAGTTTAAGGGTCAAAGTAATAATAATAATAATAATAATAATAATAATAGATGCGGCAGTAAAATAAATAATTAATTTTCTGTTAATATATGATAGAATGTAATTTAATTAAGAAATATAATTATTTAAAGAATTAGGGTGAAAATATAATTATCAGGAGTTGGTGAGATAAGTATAGATTAAAGCATTTCAATCCAAATCTTCAGAAGATTTATGTGGACACGTGGTATGCAATTACCGGGCTTGCCTCCTTATAAATGGGAGGAGATCAAGATCACTGCAAAAAGAAAAAGAAAAGAAAGAGAGATTGGAAGAAAGAAAGAATGAAATGAGAGAGAGAAGGAAAGAATATTGGAAGTTAAGAGGGTTATTGATAGTGGAAAGAAAGAGTGAGATAATGGAAAGAAAGAGTTCTGTATTAAAGTCAAGGTGAGTTATATTATACATTGCGTTACCATTATATGTTTTACGTATGTTTTGACTTACCATATTTATTTTATACAAATTATGTTTTATAAACTATTATAAATTATATAAATATTTCAGTTACATGGTTTAATTTCTGAACCCTATTTGTTAAAATGAAACCCATGGATATGTTTGTTTATATTTTAAAGAATATTTGACTATGACCTTATATACAATTATGTTTTGTAAGTACTACCACGGAAGTCCCACGCCTTGGGGGACTTAAATAACTATTGGCTTCTGTTTGACCACTTTGTAGTCCTCTGTTTGTTATGGATCCATTGACCTCTGTTTTGTGCGGAGCAAAGTGTTGTACGGAGCAAAGTTCTGTACGGAGCTAAGTGCTACACTGTTGTGGGAGCCACCTCTAGAGTTCGTACGAACCACCTCTTGAATCCGTACCTCTGTTCTGACTGTTACTTCTGTGACATCTGTTCTGTTCTGTTTAATACCATGGTTATGGTTATATACTTACATAATTTCTATATTTCAATTTCTGTCACTTAAATGATTTGTTTACCAAATTACTGTGGTTATGGTTATTTATTTACATAATCTCAGTTTTGCTACTTAAAGGATTATTTGTTCCGACTAAGTTATCTTAAATGTTTTGGCCTAACTAACTATCCATGGTTATGTTTTGGCCTAACTAACTATCCATGGTTATTTCGTGTCACTTATACTTTTGGAATAATATTTCTCACTCTGCCATGTGCTTATAGTTGTTTACCAATTTTCAGGAAACAATGCAATTTAGAAATAGCTTTTGGAAGGTTGGGTTGCGAAATAGATACACACACAACACTTTTATGATATTTTTATATGTAAATATCGACCTTTTTGGTCTATAAATTTCGTAATAAAAATAGAAGCTCAGATGATTATTTTGGGTACCCTTATTTAAATATTACTTCTGCTCGCATTTATTGATTTGTTTAAGAATTGGCCGTAGGTAACTTCAGTTACTGGCTATCATGATGCTTAACCCTTGGGTACGGGGAGCGGGTCGTGACAAGTGGTATTAGAGCAATGGTTTTTTTTAAGAAAAAACAAATCATCATTGGAGCATAGGACACACACACGTTTAAAAAGTGGGATAACGGGTAATTAGTACCTAAATATTATAGTTTCTTAGTCGATTTAATTATATTATAATTTTATATGATTATATATATAATAAATTTTTTTTTCGTGTGCCTAACTTGTGAAGGATATTAGATATAATTTATATTTGTTATAATAAAAGAAGGACAAGAAAAGAAGGATGTCGGGCTCAAGCACCCACCAAAATTATAATATAATTAAATACATATAATTTTCAGTTCAGTATTAAAAAAATAAATTATTTTGATGTTTTTTAAAAGTGGGTTCAGATTATAAAGGTACTAATTTTAAAACTATTTCCCATCAATAAAAAGTTCATCTCAAAATTTTCAATTCTTGAATATAATTCTGTCATTGTATTCTCATTTTTATTTATTTTTATCGTAAACAAAACGAGTGAAAAGTTTTTAAAGCCGCTCTTTATTCCTTATTTTGGCCCAAAATAATTTTTGACAACTAGACAGTAAGTTATTTTTGATAAAGTTCTTTTTTTTGAGCTAATATTTTTTATCAGATTAATTATTTAATATATGTTTATCAGAGTGCGCAGCGGATAGCTTACACCTATGACAAATTTCAAGGACGAAATTTTAAAAGGAGGGAAGATTATAACAACCCAGATTTTTAATTATTCTGTAGAATTTATATTAATATTATTTAATTACAGTTAGGGAAATATATGATTTATTATATATTATTATGTGTAATTTTGTAAAACAATATAATTATTAAAAGTTTAGGGGTCAAAGTATAAATAATAATAATAATAGATGTGGTAGTAAAATAAATAATTAATTTTCTGTTAATATATGATAGTGTAATTTAATTTAAAAATATAATTATTTAAAGAATTAGGGTGAAAATATAATTATCAGGAGTTGGTGAGATAAGTATAGATCTAAAGCATTTCAATCCAAATCCTCAGAAGATTTCTGTGGACATGTAGTATGCAATTACCAGGCTTGCCTCCCTATAAATGGGAGGAGATCAAGATCACTGCAAAAAGAAAAAGAAAAGAAAGAGAGAAGGGAAGAAAGAAAGAAAGGAGAGAGAGAAGGAAATGATATTGGAAGTTAATGTTGGGTATACCTCCTTATTGGAGTGTGGGACCCAATTGATTTTGGAAAAAGAGTTTTAATTTGACTTGGTTTAGGTATAATATTTTTATATATTATATTTGTGGAGGCCCAATTCAATTGGGATACAATTAAGGTTTAATTACAAAACCCTAGATTCATAATACATATTCGGCGGTATTGTTTTTTCCTAAGAGTTAAACGGCTTGGGTTTTTGGGTGCAACACAGAGTGCGGCTGCCAAAACAATTGTATTGATTGAAAAATCAATTTGGTGGAATTTGTTGTCTGGAACAACAACTATGATTGTTGTTTTTTGGGTTTTGACTTGGTCAAACAAGATTGGTGCCTTGGTTTGTTACTTTACTTTGAAGCGGCTAATTTGGTTTTGGTGTTGATTTGGTTCGTTATTTTGGGTCTTCTTCAACTCTGATTCTGAAGATTTTGGTTCATCTATTTGGTGAGGTCTTTCCTCTTGTTTATTTGTGATTATTTGGAATTCACCTAAGGGTGATTTTGTGAGACCATTAGTGTCTCGTTTGTAATCGTTTGGAACTTATTTGGTTGATAGTGGAATCGGATTTCGATCCCGTGGACGTACCTCACATTGAGGGAACCACGTAAAAATTCTTGTGTTGCCTTTGATTTAATTTTTCCGCATTAGTTTATATTCCCATTGATTGATTTACTTGTGGGGAATTATAGATTTTCCCTAACAACTGGTATCAGAGCTTACGGTTTATTGGGGTTTATTTATTCGTGTAAATCAATGGAGGGGAATGTGGGTCGCATGTCTAGCTTCAATGGAAGTAATTGGGTAACTTGGAAAACTAAAATAGATGACCTATTATTTTGTAAAGATTTGTATGGACCTATTGAGGGTGATAGTAACAAATCAAAATATGGTTCTTTTTCAAAGAAAGACGTTGAGTGTTATTATTGCCATCAGAAAGGGCACATGAAGCGGGAATGCCGAAAGCTCAAGAACAAGGAGAAAAGGCGTGACAAAAGTGTGGATAAGAAGCAAGAAGATACAACGGCAATTACTACCGATGATCTCATGGTCGTTTGTGAGGATGATTGTATCAATTTTATGGGCCAAGAGAGCAATTGGGTGATTGATTCCGGTGCTTCTTTTCATGTGACTTCTCGAGTTGATTTCTTCACTACCTACACTGCAGGAGATTATGGTTCTGTTCGAATGGGTAATGAAGGTTTGTCCAAGATTATTGGTATGGGTGATGTTTGCTTGGAAACAAATTTGGGTTGCAAATTGTTGCTTAAGGATGTGAGGCATGTTCCCGACATTCGCCTCAATTTGATCTCTACTGGGAAGCTAGATGATGAAGGCTTCAACAACAAATTTGGTGATGGAATATGGAAGCTCACAAAAGGTTCTTTGGTGGTGGCTAAGTGCAAGAAGACTCATACACTTTATTCGATGCAAGGAAAAATTTGTAAAGGTGTTGTCAATGTACTTGAAGATGATACTTCTACCGAATTGTGGCACAAGCGGCTTGGCCACATGAGTGAAAAGGGGCTGCAAGTATTGTTCAAGAAAGAGCTTCTACCCGGTTTGAAAGGTACACATCTTAAAACTTGTGTTCATTGTTTGGCGGGTAAACAACATAGAGTTTCTTTTCATAAAAATGTTGCTTCTAGAAAAGAAAATGTGTTGGAGTTAATTCATTCGGATGTTTGTGGTCCTTTAAAAGTTAGAACACATGGTGGTGCACTTTATTTTGTTACTTTCATTGATGATTATTCAAGAAAAGTTTGGGCTTATCTACTAAAAACTAAAGATCAAGTTCTAGAAGTATTTAAGCATTTTCAGGCCATGGTTGAAAGAGAAACAGGGCAGAAATTGAAGTGCATCCGAACAGACAATGGTGGTGAATACATTGAGCCATTTGATGAGTATTGTCGCAGCCAAGGTATTCGGCATCAAAAGACAGTTAAGAAGACTCCTCAACAAAATGGCGTTGCCGAGAGGATGAACCGCACCATTGTGGAAAGAACAAGGTGTTTGCTTTCACAAGCTAAATTGCCAAGATCCTTTTGGGGTGAGGCAATGAGTACAGCGGTTGACTTGATCAATTTATCTCCTTGCTATCCTTTGAATGGTGATGTTCCTGAAAGAGTTTGGACTGGCAAAGAGGTGTCTTATGAGCACTTGAGAGTGTTTGGTTGCCGAGCTTTTGTTCACATTCCAAAGGATGAGAGGTCCAAACTTGATAGTAAGTCAAGACAATGTATTTTTCTTGGCTATCGGCGTGATGAGTTCGGGTATAGATTGTGGGATCCGGTCGACAAGAAAATCATTCGAAGCCGTGATGTTGTGTTTCTTGAAGACCAAACAATTGAAGACTTTGGCAAAGGTGATCAACCGGAGCCAAAAACTAGTGATCTCATTGACATGGATCCATCTCCTTCATCTTCAGTTGATGATGAAAATGGGGGAGATATGCAGCCACCTATTGAAGATATAGAAGATGATGCAAATCCTAATGAAGTTGAGCCAGAAATTGAGGAAGAGCATCCAACTCAAGAACCGCCACCACAACTTGAGTTGAGGAAATCTACAAGGGACCGACAACCTTCAAGAAAGTATCCTCCCAATGAATTTGTGTTGATTTCTGATCAAGGGGAGCCGGAGAGCTACCAAGAAGCAATTGAGCATGCAAAGAAAGATGATTGGAAAAAGGCTATGGAAGAGGAGATGAATTCCTTACTTGAAAATCACACTTATGATTTAGTGAAGTTGCCTAAAGGGAGGAAAATTCTGAAAAATAAGTGGGTTTTCAAATTGAAGAATGATAGGAAGAATCTGAGGTACAAGGCACGTCTTGTTGTGAAAGGCTTTGGGCAAAAGAAAGGTATTGACTTTGACGAGATTTTCTCGCCGGTTGTGAAGATGTCTTCTATTCGGGTTGTACTTGGCATGGCTGCAAGTATGAACCTTGAAGTTGAGCAACTTGATGTAAAGACCGCATTTCTTCACGGTGATCTTGAAGAAGAAATTTACATGGAGCAACCAGAAGGTTTTGTGGAAAAAGGGAAAGAGAAATTTGTTTGCAAATTGAAGAAAAGTTTGTATGGTCTCAAGCAAGCTCCGCGGCAATGGTACAAAAAATTTGACTCTTTCATGATGAATAATGGTTTTTCTAAAACCACTTCGGACCATTGTGTGTTTGTGAAAAATTTCCCGGATGGCAAATTTATTATTCTTTTGCTTTATGTTGATGACATGTTAATTGTGGGTCAAGATTCTACCATGATTAACAAGTTGAAGGTAGAGTTGAGTAAATCTTTTGCTATGAAAGATTTGGGACCGGCAAAGCAAATACTTGGTATGAAAATTGTTCGTGATCGCAAAGAGGGACTGATTTGGTTGTCTCAAGAGAGCTACATTGAGAAAGTTCTTGAGAGATTCAACATGGATAAAGCAAAGCCGGTTGGTTGTCCACTTGCAGGTCACTTCAAACTTAGTTCGAATCAATGTCCTACAAGTGAGAAAGACAAAGAAGAGATGTTGAAAGTTCCTTATGCTTCAGCAGTTGGTTCTTTGATGTACGCCATGGTTTGTACAAGGCCGGATATTGCTCACGCCGTTGGTGTGGTGAGTCGTTTTCTCTCTAATCCGGGTAAAGAACATTGGGCAGCGGTAAAATGGATTCTAAGATATCTTCGAGGGACTTCGAAGGTGTGTTTGTGTTTTGGGGATGGTAAGCCGATGCTTGATGGGTTCACAGATTCTGACATGGCTGGTGATGTTGATTCTAGGAAATCTACTTCGGGGTATTTGATGACTTTTGCAGGGGGAGCTGTGGCATGGCAATCTAAATTACAAAAATGTGTTGCTCTTTCAACTACCGAAGCTGAATTTATTGCCATTACAGAAGCTTGCAAAGAAGAGTTATGGTTGAAGAAATTTTTGCAAGAGTTGGGTTTGAAGCAAGAAAAGTATGTGCTTTATTGTGATAGTCAAAGTGCTATTCACTTGAGTAAAAATTCTACTTTTCATTCGAGATCGAAACACATTGATGTAAGATACCATTGGATTCGTGATGTGCTAGATTCGAAATTATTACAACTCGAAAAGGTTCACACAGATGATAATATTTCAGATATGTTGACTAAGACATTGTCGAGGGACAAACTTTTAAAGTGTCGAACTTTGGCGGGTATGGTTGATGTCTCCACCTAAGTCGGTAGGGGGAGAATTGTTGGGTATACCTCCTTATTGGAGTGTGGGACCCAATTGATTTTGGAAAAAGAGTTTTAATTTGACTTGGTTTAGGTATAATATTTTTATATATTATATTTGTGGAGGCCCAATTCAATTGGGATACAATTAAGGTTTAATTACAAAACCCTAGATTCATAATACATATTCGGCGGTATTGTTTTTTCCTAAGAGTTAAACGGCTTGGGTTTTTGGGTGCAACACAGAGTGCGGCTGCCAAAACAATTGTATTGATTGAAAAATCAATTTGGTGGAATTTGTTGTCTGGAACAACAACTATGATTGTTGTTTTTTGGGTTTTGACTTGGTCAAACAAGATTGGTGCCTTGGTTTGTTACTTTACTTTGAAGCGGCTAATTTGGTTTTGGTGTTGATTTGGTTCGTTATTTTGGGTCTTCTTCAACTCTGATTCTGAAGATTTTGGTTCATCTATTTGGTGAGGTCTTTCCTCTTGTTTATTTGTGATTATTTGGAATTCACCTAAGGGTGATTTTGTGAGACCATTAGTGTCTCGTTTGTAATCGTTTGGAACTTATTTGGTTGATAGTGGAATCGGATTTCGATCCCGTGGACGTACCTCACATTGAGGGAACCACGTAAAAATTCTTGTGTTGCCTTTGATTTAATTTTTCCGCATTAGTTTATATTCCCATTGATTGATTTACTTGTGGGGAATTATAGATTTTCCCTAACAGTTAAGAGGGTTTTTGATAATGGAAAGAAAGAGTGATGTATTAAAGTTAAGATGAGTTATATTATATCTTGAGTTACCATTATATGTTTTACATATGTTTTGATTTACCATATTTATTTTATACAAGTTGTGTTTTATAAACTATTATAAATTATATAAATATTTCAGTTACGTGGTTTAATTTCTGAATCATATTTGTTAAAATGAAACCGATGGATATATTTGTTTATATTTTAAAGAATATTTGACAATAACCTTATAAACAATTATGTTTTGTAAGTATTACCATGGGAGTCCTACGCTTTGGGGGATTTAAATAACTATTGGCTTCTGTTTGACCACTTTGTGGTTCTCTGTTTGTCATGGATCCATTGACCTCTGTTCTGTGTGGAGCAAAGTGCTGTACGGAGCTAAGTGCTAAACTGTTGTGGGAGCCACCTCTAGAGTTCGTACGAGCCACCTCTTGAATCTGTACCTCTGTTCTGACTGTTACTTCTGTGACCTTTGTTCTGTTCTGTTCAATACCGTTGTTATGGTTATACACTTACATAATTTATGTATTTCAGTTTCTGCCACTTAAATGATTTGTTTACCAAATTACTGTGGTTTTGGTTATTTATTTACATAATCTTAGTTTTGCTACTTAAAGGATTATTTGTTCCGACTAAGTTATCTTAAATGTTTTGGTCTAACTAACTATCCACGGTTATTTCGTGTCCTTTATACTCTTGGTATAATATTTCTCACTCTGCCATGTGCTTATAGTTGTTTACCAATTTTCAGGAAACAATGCAATTCAGAAATAGCTTTTGGAAAGTCGGGTTGCGGAATAGACACACACACAACACTTTTATGATATTTTTATATGTAAATATCTACTTTTTTAGTCTATAAATTTTGTAATAAAAATAGAAGTTCCGATGATTATTTTGGGTACCCTCATTTAAATATTAATTCTGCTCGCGTTTATTGATTTGTTTAAGAATTGGCTGTAGGTAACTTCAGTTACTGGCCATCACGATGCTTAACCCTTGAGTACGGGGAGCGGGTCGTGACAGATGATTTATTAGTAAAAAGGCCTATTTATTATAAAATTAGACACTTTATGGGGCATAATGTAATTTCTAAAACTACAGGAGATAATTTATAGTTTAAGTAAACCTCAAGGGGTATGTTTGTAATTTTTCCTATTATTTAATTACAAAATAAATCAAAAAATAATAAAAAATAAAAAAATATTTTTACTCTATGGGTGTGTTTGATTGGACGGACTGGATAAGGGGGGATTAGAATCCATCGGGCTTGAGTCCTGAGATTGTGAATCCCCCGGACTATTTAGTTGGATTAGATATGTATCCTGTGTTTGTTTTTTCATACGATTAGATATCTAGAAAGGACTATTTTTAGTGAATCCAACGTTTGGTTAGACAGACTGGATAGGATAAATGAACAAAATACTATTTTACCATTTTTCAATTGTTTACTAAGTAATAGCAATATTGAACATATTTTTAATATTTTAATTATTTTTAGCTAGATTAAATTAAAATTTATTTTATTTTATTTTGTACACAATTAAATAAATTTACTTTTTAAAAATTAAATAAATAAAATATCAATAAAAATATATGTTATTTTTTTAATTAAAATTTTAAATAAATTTGTTTTTAAAAATAATAATAATTAAACAATGAAATTAAATAAAACATCTATTAAATTTAAATAATGAAATTAAATAAAATATAAACAAAATTTTAAAATAAAACATCAATAAAATATCTATAAAAATTATTTTTAAAAAATTAAATAAATAAAACATCAATAAAAAGTTAAATAAAATTATTTTATTTTTAAATTGAGACATTTAAATTTTATTAAATATAATGCATAATTAAATAGTAGAGGGTTAAAATGGTCATTTTACTACCTAATCCCAACAGTGGATAGTCCCCAAAAAATTGTCCCATACCTTCCTTAGGATACAATAGTCCCCCATATGGGGGATAAGGAGTCCGACTAGACTTCATGTCCAGCGGACTAAAAAAAAAAAAAAAACAGCAGATAAGGAGCTATCAATAGATTACAATCCAAATAGTGGATTGTCCCCCCTTAATCCGGCGAATCAAACATACCCTATAATGCCAACTTGACCTAGTTCAATATTTGTCCACCTTTACGGACAATTGATTAAAAAACAGAGTAAACCTTGTCAAAATGTGAGAGATTATAGTATGTTTGGTTTTAGTTTTTTAAATTTAATTTTTTAAAAATTGAGTTTTTTATTTTTTGTTTTAGTGAATATTTTTAAAATTTTAAGTAATTTTTTTACTTTTTTGATGTACCTTACTTAAATGTATCTAAATAGTAAATTATTTATGAAAAAATATTTTAAAAAATTAATAAATACACAAAAATATGAAAAATGTACTAATTTTTTGTATTTTTAGTATTTAGTGAAGTTTTAAAATATTTTTTTTACAAATATTATACTTTCTAAGTGTATTTATGTTAAGTGTGTTTAAAAAATAAAAAAAATTGCTTAAAATATTAAAAAATTCAGTGAAAACAAAAAAATACAAAAAATGAAAAAGTATAATTTTCTAAAAAGTGAATTTTGAAAATTGAAAACAAACAGAGTGAATTATATATATATTTTAAATTAAAAAAAAACAAGTGTAATTCATTTTAAATTTTAAAAATTATTTAATATTTTTATTTATTAATTTTATTAGTATTATTTATTAGGGTAAATTAAAAATACACTCTCTAAAATTTGCTTAAAATATGAATTGCCCCCTGTGGTTTAGAAAATTACAAATACCTCAATGTTAGAATTTTTTATTTAATAGAATTAATTGAAAAAGTGAAATTTTTAACTGTTCACCTATATAATAATAAAATTATCTGAATTATTAATTGAAATAAAATTTTAATATTATTTAAAACTGTTAATTAACTTGATTTATTAATAAAAGAACCTATTTATTATGAAATCAGAAATATTAGGGGTATAATGTAATTTCTAGAACTAAAAGAAATAATTTGTAATTTAAATAAATTTGAAGGGTGTTTTTGTAATTTATCCTATTTATTATTAGAAGTAGGAGTAATATTTATTTGCCACCACCTTCGGCGAAGTAGTGTTTTGAGAAGTTAGAAAAAAATTTAGTGTGTTTGGTTTGAATTTTTTGAATTAAGTTTTTTGAAAATTTAGTTTTTTGATTTTCTTATTTTTTTGTTTTTACTGAATATTTTTAAAATTTTAAACATTTTTTTTACTTTTTTATATGTATCTTGCATAGATGTATCTACAAAAGTAAAAAATTTGTGAAAAAATATTTTAAAAATTTAATAAATACATAAAAATATAAAAAATATATTGAATTCTCGTATTTTTTTTTATATTTTTGGTATTTAGTGAATTTTTAAAAAGTTTTTTTCACAATTTTTTTATTTTTTAGGTATATTTATGTTAGGTATGTCTAAAAAATAAAAAAATTGCTTAAAATATTAAAAAAATTTAATAACAACAAAAAAATACGAAAAATAAGAAAATAAAATTTTCTGAAAGTGTTTTTGAAAAAAGACAACTAAGTTTTTTTTTTTTTGAGTTTTTGATAGCTTTTTTATGTGAAAAAGTTGAATTTTTTTTTTATGTGTAAAAAAATTAAAAAATAAAAAAAGTTGGCTTTTTTAAGAAGTTCTCAAATTGCCCCAAAAAGCGCTTAGGTTTTGTGCACTGGGGCAGCTCAGCTCACGCCTGTTCTCTGTACAAAGCATGCCATTGCCGCCATAGAAACAAGAGCAAAACCCCTCCACCAGAGAGAGAGAGAGAGCATTGAGTAAAGTCCAGAGAGTTCTCTCTCGTTGTCATCCAACTTTGCTTTCGCAGATGGCGAAGCCGAATCGCGAGTCCGATTCCGATGATGGCACAGCAACAAAAACGTCAGGTTACAACACGATCTTCATCGATACCAATCTCGACACCCATCTCATCACGATTGTTTCTGATTCGGATACTGTTTCCGACCTCAGAAGTACTTTTTTTTTCTCTAACCCTTGCTTTGTATTTGTGTTGTAGATAGTTGTGTTTGTATTTATAAAGTACTGAAAATTATGCTAGATCGTGTTGTTTTGATTGATTTCTTTCATTGTATGCTTACTGTATTACTCATTGATGTCTTGATTGGAGAGAATCACTAAAATGTGGCTCTATTTGAGTTAAAATCTGTGGATTGTGCTTCACTAGTGGTCAGCATTTTTAGATCAATTTTAGGCTCTGTTTGGATAGATGTGGATTTAAAATCAAGGTATTTGAGTTTGGATTTTATAAAAATATTGAAGAGTTAGTTATTAGAGGTGGATAGAAAAACTAGAAAAGTTGTATTTTAGTAGCATTTTTATAGCTAAAAGGAGAATTTTTTATAGCAAGATTTCAAAATATTACTTTTGCATAGATATTTCAAATGCATCATGGTAAAGCTCTTTAATATAAATTCATATATACAAACGGATTAGCATTTTGCTTTGGGAAGTGCTAAAAAAGCTGGCTTTTTTGCTTATTATGAATAGACATGTAAAGATATGGTGGTGTTTGGGAAGCAAGTTCCCAAATTTTTTTCTCATTTTTTCCACTAAAAGACAAAAGTTTTGCAAAACCAAAAAAAACACATCCAAACAAAATATCACATCCAACCCCATAATCATTTCACTTTTTCTCTCACAAACGTCACATCCAACCACATAAAAACCCAACTATCTTCCCAAACACTAAAAATTTTTTATCTCATAAAAACCTACATCTAATAAAATCTACATAAAAACTCACTTCCCAAACACCCACAGAGAGATGATGTGATCCAAGCCAAAAATTGCTCCTCACATGGCATTGAGGGTATGCAATAATTGCCCCTCACTTACAGCAGGTTGTGTGAGAGTTTGTAGCTAAGCAGCTTTACTGCATTTTGTGTGTATGTTGAGAGTTTGATCCCCACGTTTACTACAACACACACCAGAATGTTGGGGTAGATAGCACTGGCCATCTTGTTGATTCTCATTCTTAATGTATAATGGGATAACTTTTATGGTAGCCCTGTGATTTCTGATAAATGAATTGTCCTGTGGGATAAATTGGGGGTTTGATTACTACTGTTACCCTTCCACAATTATTAATTTTTATTTCATTTATTTTGCTTTTCCTTTTTAATGATAAATGCAAAGGCATGAGAAATCATTGATAAAGCAAAACTGTGGATAGAGTGTCTTTGTCATAGTTACTCAGTAGTTTCGGCTAATGTTATGTACAATCTTTGGCATAACCATATCTAATCTTACTAGTCCTTTAGAAATGCATAATGTGCCCAAAACCAATTATCCTTTGTTGTTTTGAGAACTCATTTCAGCCTTAGAAGCATAAGGGGAGTGTTTAAGTGGACCATAAATGCAACAAATGCAATTGCACACCTGCTTGCCTGTGTAGCACCTTTCTTGGATTTCTTTTTTCTACAGAATCTTGTTACTTATTCCAACCAGTATCAACTTCATGTCATTTTACTTGTTGAATCACTTACATTTTCGATTTCCTTGTTTTTATTCTGCAGAGAAAATTATGATCGAGCACCCACAGTGCTTTCCTGACTTGGGGGAGATAAAAATCCATGCCTTAAAGGTATGTCACTTCTGCATGTGGTGGAAGGTTATTAACAACCTTGCTTGTTTACTGTGTTCATCACATTGACAAGGGTGTGTGATCCTTGCAGGTGAAACGTAAAGGATATTTCTATCACCTATCAGATTCTATGCTTTTTAAAAGTGCTTTCGATGGTGCTAGGAAAAGCTGGTTTCTCTCTGTTGATGCTTCTAGTTTAAAGCAGCACGGTGATAACCAATTTACCAGCAAGCTTGATGTAGCCTTACCCTGCGTAACAAAAACTCCTTCAGGTGATAGAAACAATCTTTTACCTGATAGTTCTTCGAAAAGGTTATCTCTTCTTGATACATCACCACTGCCACAAACTGATACATCAGCGCTGCCGCAAACTGATACATCATCACTGCCACAACCTGGAATCATCCAGCACATGAACCAGAAAGTTCCTGAGAGTGACCAGTCTTGCCCAGGTGAAGTTTTGAAAAATAAGGAGACAGAAGTTACATATGTTACTGATGATCTTTGCAAAAATTTGTCCTCTGACTCCAAGCGGTTGTCAGATTTTGAAGTGGAGAAGAATGATCAGCTTAGCGAGGGAAATAAAATCCCAGAAACAAATGTGGAGCACAGAGATGGCGACTGCCAAGTTGGAGTTAGTGATGTTCAATGCAATAATTCACCGGAAGGATCTTTGAAAACTGGGCCTCCTTCAAAGAAAAAGGGCAAGTCCAAGAAGGCGAGTGAAGATGATGTATCTGGTTTCACTTTGAATGATAATAATGTTTCAAACCTTGCATCTGATATATATGGATCACACCCAGAGATCATTGTCCCTGAATTTTCTTCAGGTAACACTGGTAAAGAAGTCATAAATGAGATGGAGATGGTAAGTGTGGATGTTGGCAAGGAACCTTGCAAGACTTCATTTTCTGATACTAATATAAGGTCAGATTCAGCAGAAATCCCCAAAACACATGTTGAATGCGGGAATATGATTGGTGATGTGCATTGCAATGACACATTAATAGAAGCTACGAAGTCCATTTCAACTGCAAAGAAAAAGCGTAAAAGAGAAAATGAAGGAGCTGGAAATCCTTCAGGAGAAAACAAATATTTGCTTTCTAATTCTAATAAAGAAACTTCCAAGCCAAATGCTATAAACCCTGAGAAATCTATAGACAACAAACAGAAAACTACCACTGCTACTTCAGATTGTTTATTTACTGAACCTCCAGAAGATGTCCATTTGGTAGCCAGTCCAAGCAGTGGGAAGAACAAAAGGAAGAGGAAGAGGAAGAAGAAGCAATTACCAAGTTCTCATGACCAAGTAGTCACTCCTGAGCCCATTTCTCTGCACGATGTTCGAGAAGAGAGTTTGAAGGAAACTGTGGACATTGTTGCCATGGATTCAAATAGGCTATCTGATGCTGTAATAGTTTCTGAATCAAATGTTCAGCATGCAACACTTTTGGGACGTTCTGGAGACTCTCAGATGGAAAAACACCCTGAATCTGTGCAAGAAGTGGTCGAAGGGAACAGATTACCTTCTTCATCAATAGGTAAGTACCAATATGTAATCTAGGAGAAGTTTCCTTTTTTCATTCATCAAATTCTTCTTCAAATCTAATGATATGATATGTAAAATGGAAAAAAATAAAAATAAAAATAAAAATGACTTCTCTTGCTGAATTTGCTGCTGATATTTTGTAGGCATTGATGTTAGTGGACCTGATGCTGAAAATGCAATAGGCAGAAGTGGTTTAAAAGCAACGAAAAATTTGAAGAAGCATCACTCCACTAATATGAAAGAGTTTCCTCAGCTAGCCGTCAATGAGTTTGGTAACCTGAAGAAGGATGTTACAGACTCTGGGCATGAAAATGCTGTCACTGATGATCACAAGGTTGAAACTAGTCGTCCTGATAAAATTGAAGAACAAAGGAAATTGCCAGAGAACTGTGATCCTGAAGCTATGCTGTCTGGAAATTGTGAACCTCTGAATCAGGGTGAAGCAGATATGCATACTAAAGCAGCAGTTGCCTTATCTAATTTGTCAGAAACCAACATAATCATGGAATCTGCAAAATCTGGTGGTGGTAAAAGGATAAAAAAGACAGCAAAGAAATCTATTGCAACAAAGCTGGTCACGTCAAGCACAGACTCTGGGCATGAAAATATTGTCACTGATGATGACAAGGTTGAAACTAGTCGTCCTGATAAAATTGAAGAGCAAAGGAAATTGCCACAGAACTGTGATCCTGAAGCTATGCTGTCTGAAAAGTGTGAAAGGAAATTGCCACAGAGCTGTGATCCTGAAGCTATGCTGTCTGAAAAGTGTGAACCTTTGAATCAGGGTGAAGCAGATGTGCATACTAAAGCAGCAGTTGCCTTATCTAATTTGTCAGAAACCAACATAGTCATGGGATCTGCAAAATCTGCTGGCAGTAAAAGGATCAAAATGACAGCAAAGAAATCTGTTGCAACAAAGTTGGTCACGTCAAGCACAGAGCACACTGATAATTCCACAAGTGGGCTTTCTTCAACTACGCCTCGTTCAATTTTTACTGATCATTCAAGTGTCAAAGCTAAGAAAGTGAAAAACATCTCTGCTCAGACTGAAAGGACAGAGATATCGAAACCCAAAATTGTGGATACTTCTTTCATTGGTGCAAATCGGGAAGGAGATGACATGAGTGGAAATGGGGTGGAATCTTTTCCATTAACTCAGGTAAATAGAACTCGAGAGAATGCTGAAAATATGGATGGGAACTCAAGAAAGAAATCGAAAAAGAACCGAAGCTCTGATGCAAAGGCCCTCACAGATTCTCCAGTGAAAGAGCAAGTAAACAAAGTAGGGTCTCTCCAGCTAAATCAAAGTAACATGATTCGAAGGAGTGAAGAAAAGATGGATGAGGAATCGGGAAACGAAAAAAGATTGAATCAAAACACTGCTGCAAAGAGTCTTCCAGATTTTCCAGCCAAAGAGCAAGAATTTGGTGGTGAGGAATTAACTCCTTCAAATGGCAGACAGACAGAGGTGGACACTCCTTCCAGAACTAAAAGGAAAAGTAAATCGGTCAAAACAAATTCCAAGAATCAGTTAACTGGACAGGAGTTGGAACATGGTTCTTTCCATCCCCAACAGACATTGAAGACTGTTGATTCGACCCAAGTTCCATTATCAGATGTTGATGATAGTGCTCTTAAGAATGACAATATGGATAATGCTGATGGTCACATAGAAGTTTCAAAGTGCGATGGTGATATGGTTAACTTCAAGGATTACTTTGTCTCTGTAGAGCACAAACATGAAGTTACACCTGTTGAGTTGGTTGTTGACAAGGCAAGTGAAGAGAGAAGATCAGCTGGGGACATGAAAGCTAAAAAGAAGGCCAAAAAGCTTCTTGTAACCTCTTCAGCCACCTCACCTGATCTACAGAACTCACTCAAGTTGTATGTAAACCAGGGTAGTGAAAGAAAATCTCATGGTAGAAATTCTAGTCACGTTCAACGTCAAGAATCATTGTCGAAAGATGAACATAATGAGGTTGGGCTTCACTCCAAGTCTTCAAAAGTTTCTAAGAATGTGGTAAAAGCTCCTGATTCTGATCACGCTGAACAGATCAAAACCATACCTCAAGAAGCCAAACAGGTTGGTGCTGTTAATGGTTCTAAGACCATTGGCTCTGTGCCTGCTCATCCAAAGAGAAACAATGAATCTTCATCTGCAACAACCTTAGGCCCTGAAAGTTCTGAAAAAAATCTCCGAAATAAAAAGGAAACCAAGCATCAATTAAGTTTGGATCGCCATCATGCGAAGGTTTCGAAAGCTTCCAGTAAAACAATGGGGAAAGTTGTGAACAGTTCACGGTCTGAGAAGAGTTTGTTGGCTACTCCTGGTGCCATTTTTAGGGATGGTAGTAGTGAGAGTTCTGAAGATGAATCTGGGGCTGTAAATTCAGATGCTACCACCAGAACCCCATCAGATAATTCGTCTTCATCAGGTTCCTCGGAAGTGGAAAGCAAGTCAAGTCTGGACTCCCCAAGAAATGGTAACTCAAGATCTTCCTTGTTTGGTTTCATTCGTACACCTATAATCGTTGTGTGTCTACTTGCTGATAAATTGCATTTTGTTTTCTTGCTTCTTTCTTGGCATTTCATCTACTTTGTGATAAAAAAAAACCATGTTGCTTAGGCATTTTCCAAGTGAAATGAAATATAAGACGGTATATGTTATGCACTCTTCTTCAAGGCCTTGATATATTTCAACTAAGCATTTCTTATTTCATCCTTTTACTTTCTGTTATGTTCTTTTTAGCAACTATTCTTGAAGCTTCTTGTAACTAACGTCTTCTATTTATGTCTAATTTTGCCACAGGATCTAATGGCGCGAAAGAGAAGCATGGGAAAAACATCATAAAATCACAGTAAGTACATAATTAATTTTTTACTTTGTCCTGTTCTAAAGCGGATCTTTTACATTGTAATTAGGCTGCTGATTTGAGTAAACTATTTCGATTTGAGTTCTCACATGTCATAAAAATTTATTCAAATAACTCTGAAGGTTATTTTGTAGGGCTGTTTAAAAAATCCGTTCAAACCGGTAATCCGGACCGAACCAGACCGAATCATACGGTTTGGTTCGGTTCTATTAAGAATTGGTTTGGTTTCGGATTAAGAAATTTGAGAACCGTAAAAACGGTTCGGTTAATGGATTTTATGAAAAAACCGCGGTTCGAACCGAACCGGACCGAATTTTAAGAGATATATATATACATATATATAATATCAAGTTTTATTTTTATTAATTGATTTTTTATAATTTTAATGATATTAGGATGATATAGATATGTAATATTAAGTAATGCCTTAATATTATTAGTCTTTATCATGAGTTAAATGTAATTAGTTTGAGTAATTATTTTGCTAATATTAACGATTTATTTTTGTAAATAGAAATTTTTGGAACCGTAAACCAAACCGAAACCGAACCGTTTTTTCGGTTTGGTTCTGGTTCGGTTTTATAAGTGTAACGGTCTGATCTGGTTCTCAAAATCACAGAACCGTTAGGATCGGTTCGGTTCTTGGATTTACTCAAAACCGAACCAATCCGGACCGTGTACACCCCTATTATTTTGGATATATACATGAACATGGGTTCTGTATGGTTACACAAACTTGCCAAGAACATGTCAATATACATACAAAAACGTAGTATTTGTGTTTGTGTCTGTATTTGTGTCTATACAAATCATATCATAGTCACGATTACTTTTTTTGTTGATGAAAAACGTTCTATGACACCTCACTCACTTCCTTTCAACCAATCAAATCCTTCGTGCATCCTCTCTCTCTCTCTCTCTCTCTCTCTCTCTCAACTTCATTCCAATGCACAAGGTATCAGCTGCGTGTTAGAAGTGTATGTTATTATTAAATATTTTCAGATCATGGAAACATTAGGAGTGCTAAAATAGTGTTGAAGCCACACATCACATCATCATCTGGAAGAAGACAAGAATACCTGGGGTGAAAGTGTATAAAACAAATGTGAATTAACACATAGTTCATTGCCTCCCCATGTTTTTACTTTGTATTTCCTTGTGTTTTGGTTTTGTTAAAAAAAAGAAGATAAAATAACTAAAAATCAATAAAGAAGAACCTAAGCTGAGCTGTTGTTCTTCATAACCTAGAAAACCGAAATGTTTCTACTAAGCTCTATGTTGTTCAGCAATCAGTTACTGCTTTTACCATATGTCTATGCTGCCAATGCCTCTCATATCTCCATTGGGTTTTCGAGCAGAGTTCCAAGCCCAAAGAACATAACCATGAATATGATTCTTAGAAGTTCAAGAAGATTCAAGAAGGCCAAGCACGCGGCCACTCAATTACAACTTGAAGATACTGAAAGTCAGCCTGTTGATATTGTTCCAGACAGTCAAATGAACCAGTAATTACTCAAGGTGGTTTTCTTGTTTTGGAATTTTGATTTTCTACCATGAATCCTCTTTTCTTCTTTTTGACACAGGTCTTTTAGGTTTTGAGATTGTGGTACCGCACCAGTGTCCTCTGCTAAGAAATATTTCTACCCTTGTTTTAAAGTTTTGGGATTGTGACACTACACCAGTGTCCTGAGACTCTTTTGGGTCTCACACACCCTCGCTCTCAAGTCTTGCTAGACACGTTTTAAACAATAGCTCACGTTTGTTTGGCTGACTAAGATGGAAAGACTTAAAAGAGTACGGTGTGATTGAGTAGGAGACTATTAGTGTAGTAGTATTAGGTTGGAGATATAAGATGAGTGTTTGTTTGTATATCACCATATTAGTAATACTATTGATGGTTATTAATATGCAAAATTAATCACTTTGTTTGATTGTTTTTCAAACTCAGTTTTTTAAAAATTTTAGGGAACTTGTTTGGTTATTCCGAAAACTTTAGTATATTTTTTAAAAATGCACTATTGCAAATTGAAGCTTTCCCCTAATCTAAGGAGAGACAATTTTGGAAAAAAAAATTGTCACATCAAAAATATTCTCATCTTAGTTTTTATATATATATATATATATAGATGTACATGTTATATATGTATGAAAACATAACTTAGTATGTAATCATTTATAGGTACATATTCTACCATTAAATGTGTGATTTTATCATAAAATTTGTACTCATTTTAATAATAGAAAACTTTTTTTTTTTACAAATTGGTATTAAAAAAAAATCGTAATTAACTTACAAACTTTTGCAACATGAAGTATAAAAAATTTGGACATTTTGTTATGTCAATTTTAGGCAATGTTGTACATGTTTGTATTAATGTTACGATATTGTGATAAAATAAATTTTTTCCGTAACATTTATGAAAATTTAATTCTACATAAGAAATTTTTTAATGCTAATTTGGAATTTTTTTTTTTTACGTTTTCAACTCTGTGGTTGAAATGAGTGAAAATTTTATAATAAAGTCACAATTAATGGTAGGATACGTATCCGTAAATGGTTACATATCAAATTATATTTTTATATATATATGACATGTATATATATATATATAACACTAAGATGAGAGCATTTTTTGATGTGATAATTTTTTTTCAAAATTGTCTCTTCTCCTTAAATTGGAGGGAAATTTGAAATTGCAATGATGCATTTTTTTTTGAATACTTAACAAAAATATTTTTTCAAAATAGAGTTTTCAAATCACTTTTTGAAAAAATTATTCAAAAAAATAGAACTAAACATGGTGAATATTTTTTTTATTCTAAAAAATATATAATATAATTTTATTAAAGCAGCCAAAGCAGCTTCTAGGTGCAGCAACCAAAGTAGTGTCATTTTCCTCAACCAAAATAAAATAAAAGGAAAAAAAAAGAAAAGAAAAAAAGATTGAATTTGATTCAGCAGCCGGTTCTTCTCCAATATTGTATAGTTCAGGGATTGATTTTTCAATCTCACCTCATCTAAGGGAAAGTTAATCCAGTTGGGGTGTGAGAGTAATAGTATAAGTGGAGTTACGCATACATTATCTTGGGCTATACTGGGAATATATATATATATATATATTATGTTATTTCTAATATTAGGTAACAATTTGCGTCATTAGAGATAAATTTAGGTGTCGAGTTTTAAGTTTTTTCTGTCATTGTGCTATAAAGTACTTTCACAATTTGATAAAACATAAAATGCTACAAAAGCCTAATCCAACCTATTTTTGTGTATATAAGTATGTTTATGCATATTAATATTCAATTATATATATTAAAGTAATTTGTAGTTTTTTATGCATCAATCCTTGCATGAGAAATTACCTCTAATATAAATGTTAACTTATTAAGTGCTCTTAAATTTTTTTTGCAATACTTTTAAAAGAATAAAAAAATACAAAAGATATTACGTTATGGTATTGTTGTTCTGGCAATAAGCATGTTTCAATTACACCATTTGTGTCACATAGTAGCTTGGTCCTAGTTAAAAGTTTAATATGCTTTCAAATATGCATATTTTACCCAAGAAATTCTTGAATTTGACCAATTGTTGCTCTAAATTCATCAATTCGTGAATCAGAACATGATTTGTGATTATAATTGTTTATATTTTAAAATCTGAAATACAGCTTACATATGTAGGGATAGACTCTCCTTCATATCTCATATCTCCATATTTTTCCATACTCCTTTTACGAGACTTAATTCCAAATTCGTACTGATAATCCGAATCGTCTATCTCGTAGGTTTCACAATAATGATCATCCCTACAAAAAATGAGTTTCATCGGATATTTACAAACATAAGAAAAAAAAATCACATTTTATTTTATAAAATGAATGACAAATATGATTGTAAACTTAGACTATTCATTTTTTAAAATAAAATGTTATTTAATCATATGTTTATAGTTGTTTATTGCGATATCTATATATGGAGAAGTATAGAGAAATAAGATATGAAGAGGAGCCTATCTCTATATATCTACCCTACTAACTTTTCCTTAATTAGGTGGCTTATATTACTAATTTTCTACATAGGCAATTTAAAGTTTGTTCAAGGGCAACATTGTGGGCCATTAGGTTACTAAAGTGACCACATTTTCAAAATGTCGTTGTTGAATGGAACTTTTATGTAATGATAATTGAAATTAACATAGCAGTCAAAAACAAAAACATAAACATGTGAGTATCAAATAGTTTCTTTTTTGTTCCGTAAAGGTAAAGGTAGAACCAATCTATTTCGGCCGGCTTTCACGGGCGGTGATTTCTTTGTTTAATTTATGATGAGAAAGTGCAAGTGTATATATGTATTTATTCTGTGTTTAGTCTTCTGTTTAATATTGTTGTCAATTTATATGGTGCATTTGGCCTTTTAACTTATTGGTTGTTTGTTTGTTTTTTTATTTTTATTTTTATTTTTATTTTTATTTTTATTTTTATGTGAGATGTACAAACAAAAATGATAGAGATTCTAAAAATTTTATTAAAATTTCTACCAAATGTCTCACATAAGCTTGGGATCAACATGGAACTCATATTGTGTGGGTCCTATACTCATATGAAACATTTGGTAGAAATTTTGGCAGAACTTTTGAGCCCTCTAACATTACTCATGTACAAATCATTGAAGTTGTTTGCACACGTTAACAAAATTATTTTTTTAATAAAATTTGTATCTTCTAGTCTCAATTATATTTAATTTTTTGTTTAACGTCTTATGATTCTACAAACTTATATTTAATTTTTTGTTTAACTTCTTATGATTCTATAAACTCAGAAATTTTAGTTTGAATTTTACTTACAAATATCAATTTATAACTCAGATTCATTTATATTTGAGCTCCACAAGACCAATTCAATTTTCACCATACAAATACATTACGCAGAAAAATCTAGGATAATTTTTTTGAAACAATAAGATTTATGTTTTTTTTTTCTTTTTTTTACAGCAAATAAAAGGTTATGCATATTTTGTTAATGTGTGTTTTTAGGATACATGATACATATTTTAAAATACTTGTACATTTTACATAAAAATAAGTACAATAAAATTATACAAGCGACTAATTCAATTCTAGGATTAATCCTTGATAAATCCAGATGCTCAACCCTATAAGTTATTTAGGGCAAGGGATGAATATGTTGGGGACATAACGACTACTTTTTTGAATTTGTTGGTTAAAAGTCTATTAATAGATTTAGTTCCATAAATAGTACTTATTTGTTCACATTTTAATTTTAACTTGTCTGTTTATATTTTTTGTTTTCTTTGATTTTTTAACTTATTTATCCAAATTATTTTAACGTATCTATTCAAAATTTTATTTTATCTGTTGGATTTTTTAAACCTATTTATCCAAATTATTTAAACCTATCTGTTTAAATTTTTATTTTATCTGTTGAAACAACAATTCAACAAAGCAACTTCTCTCTCTCTCTCTCTCTCTCTCTCAAATATCTAAAGATAGATACACTACCGGCTACCTCTTCTCACCACATATCTTTGCTCTACTACTCTCCAAATCTTCCCTCATGGCTTTTTTTTGAGAAACAAACGCATTAAGGAAAAGGGTTTTAAGAAGGTGGTGGAGGAGAGAGAAAGTGAAGCGTTTTAGAGAGAGAGTGAGTAGTAATAAAGAAGAAACCAACAGTTAATGAATGATAGAAATGACTAAAATCGGTGGAAAAAGGATGCAAAAAGGGTTGAAGCGGTTCGATTGCTCTCTCTCTCATTTCAACAGGTAAACTTGTCCTTACGGAGCCAAACAAAAAAATGCATGGATCTATGCCTTGTAAAATGAACCTATGGCTTAAGCACCATCTATTCTATGCACGAACAGGCTATAAAAATGTGTTAAATCTTAGCCATTAGTGTCATCCATAAAAAATGTAAAATATTAATTGTAAAATATTATATATAAATTCCAATGTCATTGAAATATTTAATAAAAAATAAAAAATTATTGAAATCAAGATTAGGCACCCATATGTTCTTGTCGATTGTATCATGACAACATATAAGGTATATTCATTTAATGTACATTCTAGATGATGTCCATTGAAATGTAACATTAATGTTAAAGATGTTCTTGTTGTCAGTGACCACACAAGGTATTCTCATATCAATGCTTAGCCATAAATGACAACAACAAAACAAAAACACACACCAAAAATGAACAAACAAATAAAAAATAAAAAATAAAAAATCAAATCCTCTTTCACGAATATATATATATATATATATAACCAAGGATGGACCGAGAGGGGGCTGGCAGGGCGACCGCCCCCCCCCTCAAGTTTTGAAAAAACCTTCTAAATATAGTATTAAAATTACAAATATTTTAAAATTATATAGGTTCGCCATCCCAAAGTTTTTGCAAAAAATTTAAGAGCCTCCACCTCCTAAATTTTCTACGTTAAAATTTTAATTATTTTTTTGATAAATACTAAAAAAAATAATAATAGTAATTTATTTTTAAAGTATAATTACTTTTATTTTAAATTTAGTAATGTTAAAATAATTGAGAATTTATTTGTTAAAATGTTAAAGTCTTTTTTGTCTGGTTAGGGCCCAAAAATTTTAATTATTTGGTTATAACTAAATAAAAATAAAAAATAAAATACTACTCACATGTAACCTGCCCCACGCTTGAAAATGTCCCCGAATTCTTATCAATCTAATTGTTTAAGCCCCCTTGTCCACTTTACTCTCCCTGTCTCTGTAAATGATATGAAAGCTTAGAAAAGAACTCGTAGAATGTACAAAATATTCGTGGTCAAGGGTGCGTTTTCTTCAGTTTCTATGGCGACAACAAAACGTGCATTTTCAGCCATGAAAATTATAAAGATTAGATTGCGCAACAAGATGGAGCATGATTTTTTTTTAAGCTACTTGTTAACATATGTTGACAAAGTCATTGCTCGAGATCTTGATGTAGATTCCATCATAGATGCTTTTTATATTATGAAAGAACGTCGAACACAACTTTAGATGCTTAAGTAGATATGTAAAGTAAATAATTGTTTTTTTGAAAATTAATATGAATTTACTAGAACATATCCAATTGTATTTTTATAATATTTTATAATTCTATACAATAAATGGAAACATCTAATTATATATTTTTGTGATATTTGAGTAGAAATTGATATTGTATATCACATGCTCATTACAAATTTTTTGATTACATATACACTCACCCTCCGATGTTAGAATCCTGCGTCTTTCCCTGTATATAACTCTCACAGGCAAAAACAATGGCCACTCAAAAGACTACACGTCATCATAAATCATAATCACACACAAAAATAAAATAAATAAATAAATTTAAAAAAAGAAGAAAAAAAATTAGGACTTTTTCCGAAAAACCACTTCAGTGTCTAACCCGAACCCGTCAACGGTCCGAACAGCAACCAACTCAGACCGGCGAAACAACGACTTTAACGGTCTGACACTGTACAGATCATTGGCTGAGTACTTATCAGCCCGTTTAGAAAGCGCCACGTGTAAAACACAAACTCCACCAGGCTTCAACGTCCGTTCGATCTCCCCAACGAACTTGTTGGGGTACAACGCGTGATCGAACACGTTCGAGAACTCGAAATCAAAAGTCTCATTATCGAACGGCTGGTGATGAAAGTCGCCCCGAATAACAAGGGGCGGGTACGGGACCAAGTCAATCCCTACCGAATCGGACACTCCGACCCGTCTCAAAGCCTCCACTTCCTGCCCGACCCGAGCACCGATACAGAGAGCCTTGGATTCATTTGAGAGGAGTTTTTTGTGCTTTAAATCTGCGAAGAAAGTGGAGAAGACTTGGATCTTGCGGTCCCAATCTCGGGTGGTCCATATTTTTCGGAGTTTCGGGTTCTGGGTTTTGTTGAGCTGGCGTTGGATGTAGGATTCGTAGGTTTTGTATCCGGGTCGGATTTGGAGGTCAGTGGTGGTGTTATCATGGTGGGTTTGGAGAGAGAAGAAGAGGAAGAGAGCGAAGGAAAGGAGGAGAGAGAGAACGAAACATTTAGTAACGAGTGGTTTTTTCATTTCTGCAAATGCATGACGAACCAACCCGCTTTCTCTCTCTCTCTGTGTAATATGTATGTATATATAAATGGTTGTATTTTATGTGTTGTTGATTGATAGGGTTTGATTCAGGCAAGAGAGAGAGAGAGAGAGAGAGAGAGAGAGAAGAATGTTAATGAGTTTGAAGAGGTGCGTAGTGCGCATGAAGATGTCAAAACGGTGGTTGTGGACTCCTATAATTAGTTTTATTTTTTTCTTGAACTTTTTCTTTTTGTTGGTACTGTTGATAACGACCATTGTTTGTATAATTTTTTTTTTGACGATAGCAACAAAGTGGAGTTATGCCGGGACACGCTATGGGGTCGTAATTGTTAAATAATGGTATTAATATATATATTAGTAATATGGTTATGGGGGTGTTTGAGAATTTGTTATTTCAGTGGGTTTTTTAAGTTTTTGATTATTTTTGGAGAAATTTTTTTTGTGTTTGGAAAGGTATTTGGATTTTTTTATAGTTGGATGTGACGTTTGTAAGAGAAAAAGTAAAATGATTATGTATTTGATGTGATATTTTGTCTAGATTTGTTTTTTTTGGTTTTTTTAACCTATTTTGTCTTTTAGCAAAAAACTAACCGAAAAAAAAAAAAAAAAAAAACCCTTCCCAAACACCGCTATATATCAATTGATGTAAATGTTGAAAAATAATGTTTTTCGGTAATTGTAATTCGAAATTAAAGTGAGATTTAATCGTCGATTGAGGTAAGTCTGAGTCGTTTTGTACTCTTTTAAGTGAGAAGATTACAATATAAAAATAATAAGCCGAAACCATTAGGTTGTGAATGAGAATTGTTTCATAAAGTTAGTATCAATAAAGTTGGGCCTTGATTTAGACTTAATCTTAGTTTGGACTGGGTTTAGACTTATACTTGTGCATATGCATGTGTTAGGTTTCGTCTTGGTCTTGGATTTAGACTTGGACTTAATCTTAAACTTGGTCTAAGCTATGTTGTGTTGGGCTTAACTTATGCATGTGTTTAGATTGGATTGTGACCCAACATTAGTATTCATTTTGTGACCCATCTAGTTGGTTTATTCAAATATCATTATTTATATATTTATTTATATATATTAAGCACATGAAAGGTTTAGACCTTTGTAACTCTCATCTTTTGATGATGGAGTTGATGACCATATTAGTGGCCATAGGTTTTCAACATTTGTAACTCTAACCCTAATGACTAGAGTTGATGGCTATGGTTAATGGCATTTGATGGCCCTATTGATGTATAACCTTTATGGCTAGGGATTCCCCAACTTGTATAAGTAGAGGCTTTTCCCTTCCAATTTGAAAAGAAGAATTTTAGAGAGATTTTTTTATGGAAAATAGAGATGGTCTTTTGAGATAAAAAAGAGGAGATGTTTATTTTACACCAAAGAAATTTTTTCCTATCTTCTTTTGCTAGCCCTTTCTTTGGTTTTTGCTAGAGAGAGTGTAACTATTGTCAAGTTCGCCGAAACTATTCATAAGTTGCTTCTGCATTAGCTAGTTTCGATCGTCGTATTCTGAGAGGTAAACGCTAGCATACATCCAGCACCCATCGAGAGGTGGTAAATCTATTTTAAGAAAATTGTGGTATCACACAGGCTTTAGTTTGCTTCTTTTCTTATTATTTGTTCTTTAATTTTTCGAAATTTAGTTTACCTCGACGAGTTCTAATATTTATTTATCCATGTTAATAATTTGTTCTTTTAGTAATGTAATCTAATTTATTTATGTATTTAATTATGTCGTTTATCTTGCATTTCATCCTTTAATAAAAAATAAAAATAAAAATTGTTTTGTCATTTCTATTTAATTTATTTTATACATTTTTCTTGTATTATTATAGAAAAATACTAACAATCTTAAAACATATTCATTATAAATAGTTTTGATAAAACAATTTAGTTTTTGTTATAATTTTATTTTAGTGACTCTTAGAATTAAAATTAATTTAATTGCCTAGAGTTATTGGAATTTAAGTTGTTTGTTTCAAGTAATTTATTAATGCAATTTATTTTATGTTAATTAGTTATTATTGCATGAGTAATTTGATTGTTAGTGCATAATTTACTAAGTATTGATAAGATAAAATAAGAATTTTATTTTTTAAGATTCTTACTAATTTATTTGATTTATTTGTTATTTGTTATTTGTTTTCTTTTATACCCAACTTTCTCTATAGGTTTACCTAAACGCCAAAGGAGGATATATAATATGGACAAGTAAAACAAATTGGAATTAGTAAATGAGACTACTAATTTTTGTTTTGAACATGATACCCTAAGCATGGATGAGAATTTTGGATCTTCAGATTTTTAGACATATTTGTGAATTTAATTATTCACTTTATAGTTCAAGTTAATTTCAGATTTATTCTGTATGTTTGTTTTGAAAGTTTGGTAACGATTTCGATTTAATTTGATTAATTAAATTCTAAAAAAAATAGAAAGTTGGATTTTTTATTTTTTATTTTTTATTTTTGAGAATTTCAAGGGATTCGGCTAGTTGAAAGGTTTCCAACGGTATAAAAATCTTCAAATTGTTTTGGGAGAAAATTTAGCAAAACAGTTTCAGTTTTTCTAATATAATATTTATGTTGCATTATAAGGTGGATGGGTTCTAAGAGAGTATTAGTGCATGGTGGAATATTTTGCATTATAATGTCTTTACTTTGTATTCATTTTATTAATTAATTGTTGTATTGGTTGTGAGTTTTTCCATATCTTGATGTGTATAATCAAGTGAATTACTCCAAACATATTGTGTATTGTTGGAATTTAACTCTATTATTTATAAGATTATTTGCTTATAGTTAGATGGTTGGAATGCCAGTGTTATGACCATAGTAGTCTTATATACGTAATTATTTCATAGTTATGAAACTCATAACATTCTTATAACTGCAATACATCTATAGCTGCTTGAACTACATATTGTGAGTGATAGTTTAAATTACTTATGTAATATGCATTATATGAGTTATTAGTTTATTAACTCATTTTGTATCCAAGTGTGTATATAAGCAGTGAGCATGAAGGTTTAGCGGTAACATGGATAAAGTTTTGTACACATCCCCTTTATATGGAATAGAGCACTGAGTTTATTTTTTGTATTGTATTTTATACAAAGATAAGCTAGCAATCAGAAAGGATGGTTTCAAGTGGAAGAGTGTATTCTTAACTAAACAGACCATTTCGGACGCAGCCAAAAACTTTGATTTTGCAGATTTAAATAAATTGTAATTGCAACAGTTGCATTTTCTTTTGTAGTAGTTTTAATTTCTAATTTGTAGTAGTTTCATCATGGTGAAAGGAAAGGGGGAAGGAAATAAATTATAAACCTTCGCATTTAGAGAAAGTCTTTGGAATTAATTTTACTATTCCCAAAAACTAAGATGGATTTGGTTTCAAACCTTTGTAGTTAGAGGAAATCTTTGAGTTTAAATCTTTTTATTCCCAAAGTGATAGTAAACCAAGTTTTGAGAAAGTCTTTGGTTACAATCTGATTATTTCCATAGGGTTGTGGGAAAAGAAACCAAATTTCGGCATTAGCTAATATAAATATGATTTTTATTCAGAAATAATGGGCTCAGTTCCAGGAGTACCGGTTAACTTTCATGAGTGGTGTAATTTTGATAGCAATTTTTAATTGCTTATAAGTTTTGTAAACTTGGTTTGTTTTAACCTAATTTATCTCCTGGAAAACTTAATTCTAAATTCGTTTCTCATGGACTAGGAGTCAACATACTCTTGAAAGTTTTGTCTAAGGTTAACTGGGTCTTAAGTGGGACCGGTATGACCCCTCCAGTCTTCCTGGAAACTTTCCTGACCATATTCTATTCTAGGATAAGTGGTGAGATCAATTTTGAGTTAAATTTCAGATTTTGGGATTTTCTAGTGTTAAGTTTAGTTTATGAAAAAATAGAATAGTGAAATTTTGTTGTGGTTTTTCAGAAATGGCTTAAAGAGGTGATAACAGGAAATGTTGTTCTACCTGACAACCTTAAACCTTGCGAGGTTCTTAAAGGAAAATCAAGAGAGATCAAGTGTGATTAAAGGAAATCATAAGATTGTATGATGATATCTTTGAATTTATCAAAGGCAATTAGTATGTTATTCTTGTGTCAATTATAACATGTATGATTGTTATGTGACTTTGCTTTAAAGTAAAGATGAGACAACCCGTTAGGGTGGATAAATATATTTTTTGATTTTTTAAATGCTAAATGTATTCTTAAATTGGTGGCTCCTAATAAGTATAAGATCACTGATCACAGAGATAGAAAACTGGTGGCTCTTAGGAGGTGTTAGACCACTGGCTACACAGTTATGAGTTTGTGGTTCCTAGTAGTAAATAAATTACTAATTACATGTTAAGACATGATGGTTCATAATAGTGGAGAGACTACTAATCATATGTCAAAATATGATGAATCCTAGTAATGAAAGTGACTATTGATCACATTTAAAACATTGTGATTCCTAGTAGTGGAAAGTCTATTGATCACGTGATGAGAAATTAGTAATTCCTAGTGATAAGACTACTAGCCATGTTATGAAGTTTTGAATAGTAGGCTATTGATCACTAGGTTTGTGATTCCAAATAGTAAGTATGATAACCCAATCCGTATTACGTTTAATTATACATGGGATTATGTGTTTGATATGAATTTGCAAGTTTAAGTATGTGAATTTTGTGATTTTGGAACTTGATCTGTTGAATGTAAAAATATCTATTACAAATGCCTCTTTGAGCGAAAAATTGATATCGTTAGAGATGCGATAAACCAAAACCGACTTCACCTCTGTGATTAGCATGATTTTTAGAGTCTATGGTGAGATTTTGAAAAATTATGATTCGTAACGAATAAATTAAGATTTTTGAGTTAAGTGTATTTGTTTAGCCTCTTGTTCTTCATTTTGGGGGAAGAGAGCTCAAAGTGTGAGTTAGAGAGAGAAGGAGAGGAGAAAGCTAGGGATTTGAAGGGAATCAAGGAGCAAACCATAGATTTGAGTTGAGGTATAGAAATTTACTTACAGACTTTGTTTCTAACTCATCTTTGTCTTGAAATCATGAAGAAATTAGGAATTTTGAGCTAGGGTTTGAGTTGTGTGGTGGCTTGAGCTAAAGGCATGAAATGGAACCATAATCTCTC
This sequence comes from Camellia granthamiana, assembly GCA_036172215.1. Classification (NCBI taxonomy): domain Eukaryota; kingdom Viridiplantae; phylum Streptophyta; class Magnoliopsida; order Ericales; family Theaceae; genus Camellia; species Camellia granthamiana. Next base: position 120,006,597 of record CM069912.1, on the reverse strand, counting down.
CATCTTTGTTTGATTTAAGTTCACTCTTGTGATTGACCCATGAAACAAACCCTAGATTATTCATGAAAACAAGATTTGTTGAAAGATTGCTCATGGATCATGTATTTTGAATTTGTTTATGTAATGTGTGAACATGGGAAAGAGATGAGTCCATGAATTTGTTGTTGATGCAAGGTTGATATGTTTAATGTGGAATTACACTTTTATCATACTTATATATCATGTTTTTGAGTTGTTTTTACATGAATTTGGGCTTGGAAATGAGTTTAGAAAGTTTGCATCTTTGAACCATTTTCGGACTTTCTGATTTTGCCCAGACTGCACGAGCGGCCATGGGCACCGCACGAGCGGAACATGAAGAAAAAAATGAAGTTTTGATTCTGCTCCTTGGGGGCTCGAGCGGCCATTTTTTCCGCTCGAGCGAATTTGGGCCACACAAGCGGTGAAGACTTCCGCTCATGCGGAACCTCTGTTTCAGCCAAATTTCAAAAAGTCATATTTCCTTCATCCGGACTCCGTTTTAAGCGATTCTTGAACCTAAATTCAAGCCTAAGAAGTATAGTTTCCAATGGAAGTAGTCTCACATCCAAATTCTAAGTACACAAATAGATATGTTCAAATTAGCGAAGGCTATTCACTTTATTTCCAACCATTTCATGCTTTTTCCTCTCCTAACCCAGTTTCCTTTCGTTTCTTCCTATTTTCCAAGACACAAATTATGACCCAATGAGGACTAATGAGTTTAGAACCAACAAAAACAATTGGTTTAGGGGCAAAGTAAGGGATTGATTTATTTGGTTAAGAAAAGATTAAGAGAAATAAATTTGATCAAGAAAGTAATTATAGTTCCGATATGTTGTGCCATGCGCATTGTGTTTGCAGGTCATGATTCAAGGACCGGTCAACCATTTCTGGAAACCACTGTGAGTAATAGTATAGTAAAGGTATGTTTTTTCATTATCTATTTTGATTTATATACGACATGATCTTCTAAATATCGTATTTTGTCAAAATGCACAAGTTTCCAAGAAAAGTGAAATGAGTTATGAATAAGGAATGTGAATTGTTTGTAATATGATATGGTAGGCCTAAGGCCGTTCTGTTTATGTTATGACATGATATGAATTGTTCAGTCTTTAAGACCTATTGATTTCTAGTATGGAACAAAGTGTTGTACGGAACTAAGTGCTATAGTGGGAGTCACCTCTAGAGTTCGTACGAGTCACCTCTTGGGTCCATACATACATAAATGATTGGGCTCGAGGCCGCTTGATAAATGATTGGGCCTAAGACCGCTTGTTATATGATTGGGCCTGAGGTCGCTTGATAAATGATTGGCCCTGAGGCCGCTTGTTAAATGATTGGGCTTGAGGCCGCTTGTTAAATGATTGGGCTCGAGGCCGCCTGATAAACGATTGGGCCTGAGGCTGCTTGTTATATGATTGGGCCTGAGGCCGCTTGATAAATGATTGGGCCTGAGACCGCTTGTTAAATGATTGGGCCTGAGGCCGCTTGTTATATGATTGGGCCCGAGACCGCTTGTTATATGAGTGGGCCCGAGGCCATTGGTTATGATTGGGCCCGAGACCGCTTGGTATATGTGATTATGGATATTGAGAGAACCTTATGATCATCTACTTATACTATTTTACTGTATTATTACTCATTGAGCTTTGCTCACCCAATTTTATGTGTGCACATGTAGGTGATCAGCAACATGAAGCACACCCCTAGGGTCAGCTTCAGGAGCCTTTTGTGACCCAATCGAGTCATGTCTCCGAGATTGAGTTTTGTCTTGGCTCATACCACACTTTGACGCTATTATGTTTTTGCTTTCATGGTCTTGAGTTGTAAACATTATGTACGATTTTCTTCTGGCTCTTATATATTTTTTTGATGGGCATGTATATGTATTATCGTGTTACATGGTTAACTCTATGATTTTGCTCATGATTGGCACAACTCAATGGACTTCTCTTTATTATATGCTTCTGTTTATGGCCCTATTAGCATAAATATTCTATATGATTGTTTGAGGCCTTTGGTAATCTACGGATTACTGGCCGATTATGACCCAAACTTTTAGGGGCAGGTTCGGGTCATGACAGTAAGGCTATTGATTTCAGAGTGACATATTGGACCAAACTTGTTTTTGTGCCTTGAATTCAAAAAAGACCTAATTCGGTTAATGACGATTTAGGAATATGTTTTTTGTGATATGATTTTGAGAGTTTCATAATCATTGTGACACAAGGAATTGTTTAAAGACCTTGTATGAATTTTTGGAGAAGGTGGGAGCCTTCGTATAAATTCTATAAATGTGGGGGGTGTCAAGCAAAGAGTGGCAAATGTGGGGATGTCGTGCAGAATGTGGCAATACCTAAACTCAAGAGGGTAGGATAGGCCTGAAAATCTGTTGACTTTATGTTTAACGGTTATGCACAATAAAGTAGTGCATATCGGTTTTCTTGTAGACGAATCTAATATTCAGATTTACACAAGATTACAATCATGGAATTGATGAAGCGATTTTCATGTGGAAAGAGATAAGCCTAGAAGATGTAAATATACTAGGATTTGAAAGTTTCTTTGTCTAATCTTCTTAAACCTATATGGTGGCTAGTGAGACTAAAAGCTTTTTTGAAGTTGTGACTTCTCTAGAAATAAGTTATTAATTTAACTTTATCTTGTATAGGTAGTAAGCCTTGGGATGCAAGTGAATGAAAGCCAATGAGATCGGTTGTTATCAAAGGATATCGACAAAAAGAAGGCCTGGATTATTTTGATACGATATCACCAATTATAGTGAGTGTGATCGCAATTGTGCGACATCTGAAAAGACATCAAGATGGATTTTAGATAGCTTTCCTATTTGAAGATTTAGTTGAATAAATCTTTAAGGTTTGAATACTTGAGAAGATATTCAATACTACCAAGTAGATGTTGTATTCTAAGTTTGATATGAAAGATATGGACCTTACAGATGTGATTCTGGGTATTAAGATTACTAGAACATCTAATAGAATTGTACTTTCTCAATCTCATTATGTTGATAAAATACTTGAGAAATTTAGTAAATCAGATAAAAGTGTATCGACGACACTGGTAAACTTATGTCTACATTTGGCTGAGAATAATAGTGAAAGTATATTTCAACTAGTATATTCTTGGGTCATTGGAAGTTTAAAGTAGCTAATGAGTTGTACAAGGTCAGGTATAGCCTACTCAGTTAGCAAGTTTAGTAGATACATGAGGAATCCTAATGCTACTCATTGGAAGGGCATTATGCGAGTGTTGGATTATTTACACTACACTCGGAATTATAGGTTGCATAATACTTGATATCTAGGTGTACTAGAAGGGTACAAAGGCGTCTACTAGATATCTGATACAAAGACTTTGAATCCATTAATGGATATGATTTCTCTAAATTGGAGCTGCAACTGTGTCTTGGAGATCTTCCAAGCAAATGTGTATCACAGGATCAATGATGGAATCAAAATTCAGTGCTTTACATAAAGCTACTAAAGTAACTGAATGGCTTTTCCATTTGTTTGAGGATATTCCATATTGATCAAAACTTGTGCTAGCAATTTTGTATACTTTGCGTCAACCAATCAAGTATTGGTAGGGCACATATAGAAAGTCTAGACATTTTCGTCGAAGGATGATTACTCTCATGTGTTGTCACTATAGACTATATACAGTCTAAGAATGATATTATGGATTCGTTAACCAAAGGGTTAAATCGAGAGTCAGTAGGAAAGTCATCAAAAGGAATGGGGTTAAGGCCTTCAGTGAATGTTACCAGAATAGAAAACCCAACCTAGTTGACTGGAGATCCCAAGATCTAGGTTCAAAGGGACAACCTAATTGCATGTAATGGGTGAGTCACTGTGGAGGGAAATCCTCCTACCCATTCCTTTATACAGTGATACCCTATAGGGTGGAAGGTTAAGCTGATGCTTTTAATGACTTAAGTACTGTGAATAGTCAATCATGGTGTAATGAGATACCTTATGTAGGTCATCTATGTGAGTGCGAAGTAGGGCCGCTTCTTTAAGAATTGACAAGAGTGAATTCTTTAAAAACACTACGTGAACCAGGCTAGTGTTCCAAGGCCAAACCGGACACACCAGTGAGAACAAGAATAATGGTTGGAGTAACTCTTGTGTAAGGTCTATTGTCTCGATTTACACAAACGATTGAATAGTTCAAGACATCACGTTCACTGGTCAACCAATAAATCCGATAGGCTTTCATTACGAAATGTTCAAGGCCAGCAGCTACCTTTTCTGATGCAGGGTTATTTTGTGTGCTCTCTCTTCGATTCTTTTTTGTTAAGCGTTGTCCGTTTTTCTTTATTCGGCCAATTTTATTCATGTGGGGGATTATTGGAAAATAATGGTTTTTTAGCAATTTTAATTCGAAATTAAAGTAGGACCCAACTGTCGGTTGAGGTGGGTCTGAGTGGTTTTGTATTCTCTCAAGTAAGAAGATTACAATATAAAAATAATGAGCTGAAACCATTGAGTTGTGAATGAAAATTGTCACCTAAAGTGGGCATCAATAAAGTTGGGCTTAGATTTAGACTTAGTTTTAGTTTGGACTGGGCCAAGACTTGTGCTTGTGCTTGTACTTGTGCATGTGTTGGGTTTGGTCTTGGTCTTGGACTTGGATTTGGACTTAATCTTAATCTTGGGATAAGCTATGTTGTATTGGGCTTAACTTGTGCATGTGTTTGAGAATTGGGTTTGGATCGGGTTGTGACCCAACATTAGTATCTATTTTGTGACCCATTTAGTTGGTTTATTCAAATATCATTCTATACATATTTATTTGTATATATTAAGTACATGGGAGGTTCAGACCTTTGTAACTTTCAGCTTTTGATGATAGAGTTGATGACATATTACACTACAAGTAAATGCACATTTGGTGACCAAAATTGACGACTAAAAAAAATTTAGTCGCCAAAAGTTGTGGAATTGGCGATCAAATTTTTTTTTAGTCAGCGAAAGTATAATATTTTGCTACTAATTTTTTTTAGTCAGAATATATTGATTATTGGCGACTAAAAAAAAAAATAGTAGCTAAAAATACCAGAATTGGCGACAAAAAATTTATTTTAGTCATCGTATGTTGAGTTTTGGCTACTAAAATCATTTAGTCGCTGAATGGAAAATAAATAATTATTTTTATCTTTGGTGACCAAAAGTTTGGTCGCCAAAAACATATTTTCAGCGACAAAAAAATATTTTAGTTGCCGTATATCGAGTTTTGGTTACTAAAATCATTTAGTCGCCGAATGGAAAATAAAAAAATATTTTTTATCTTTGGCAACCAAAAGTTTGGTCGCCAAAAACTTATTTTTAGCGACAAAAAAAAAATTTTAGTCGTCGTATATCGAGTTTTGACTACTAAAATTATTTAGTCACCAAATAAAAATAAAAAAAGATTTTTTATCTTTTGGTGACCAAAAGTTTGATCGCCAAAAATTTATTTTCAGCGACAAAAATAAATTTTAGTCGCCAAAAAATTAAAATATTTGGCGGGATTTTTCTAATTTTGGAGGGTTTTACAAATTAATTGGCAACTAAAAAATTTAGTCGCTAATGTTGTAATATATATATTCCAAACCACAAAACCAGCGCCTACGTCTCTCTTCAGCGTTTCTCTCTCTCTCTCTCTCTCCCTTTGCCTCTACCTCTCCGTTACTCATCTCCCCTCATTTTCTCTCTGTTCTCTTCTTCACCTCCCAACGCTACTCAAACTCTGACCCCATTTCCATTTCACTATTGCCTTCGCTTGTTGACTGTGACAACCCCCACCTCTGATTAGTGTTAAACTGTGATTGAGCATGATAAGTAATTGATTAGAATGAAATCCTAATCTGTTTGCATGAGTGTGTTGCTTTAATTGCATTTCTATCTGTTTGTCATTGAATGATCTGTTCATGTTTTGACTTCGAATTGCAAATTAAAAGCCTTATCAGTGACCGAATCAGAAATTGATTAGTGTTATATGCTAATCAGGATTTATATGATTTTATGGTAGGTTTAATTAAAATTTGATTTGGAGTGATTGAATTAGAGTTATTAATGTTAAATTAATTGAACCTAGGCTAATTACATCATTGCCATTGAGTGGATTAATGCTAGGCCATTTATTTAATCTTGATTCATATACGTTGGCACTATCATCTCATCCATCTTCTAGACCAAAACCGAGAGAGAGAGGGAGAGTAGGAGAAAAAAATTGATTCAACAAGATTTGGCTTGGAAATTAGAGGAATTTAGGGAGATTTGCAAAATTGGGCTACCATACTTGGAATTCAAGACATAAGGTAGAAATTCATCCTTTTAATTATGAATTTAAGTTGTTATTTGCATGGCTCATGGAAATAGTGGAGATTAGAGTCAAGTTATAGCCTAAAGAGTTGAATTGAGAAGCAATGTGTGCATGCATGTCCATATCATTGAGTTTTGAGATCATTTACATGAGAATTTCCAAATGCATGTTCATATTTTAGTTGTGGTCCATGAATTCACCATGATTTTGAGTTCAATCTTGCATTTGATCATGTTTTGGAGCATTGGAATTCATAAGAACTCTTGCATGTTATGTTCTTACATTGTTCATGAAAATTTCATTGAAATTGTGTTCAATTGGCTTACCTTTGGGCTTGATTTTACAAAATAATCTTTGAAACATGTTGTATTATGGGTTTCTAAGTGTTTTCCAGAAAATTAGCCCAGAAAAATTGAATTTGAAGCTTTAGAGGTTGAGTTTTGTGCTTGAGGATCAATCTGGAAATTCCAGATTTTTGATCCACGCTCGAGCGGAGGACTTCACGCTTGTCACGCCCCACTTTTTATTACTCGAAATCATTACCAAATTCATTACTTTAATTCAAGTTCAGAGATCACATGCGGAAATAAACTTAAATGTTCGACTAGTAGAAATGAATAACCATTCTCTCATTCATACGTAAATTAAATACAACATGAGCATACGAAATAACTTGCCCTAGGGCTTACATCATTAAAGAGTCAAGAAGAAGGGTATAACCCTTTTTCATAAATGGCATTCCGCCAACACAAAAGAGGCCCCATGGCTAACAAATATGAAGATCCAAAATCTTGTAACACATCCTAATTATCACCTGAAAAAGATTCAACAATGTGGGATGAACATATAGTCCAGTAGGGATCTCAGCATGGTCCTCAACAATAACAACTTATAGATAGCTATGATCATGAATGCTCAGTCTCATACCAGAGTAGTAAGGTGGCAGTTTATACAAAATATTAGAGCAAGTGAAAGGCAGTGAATACTAGAGCAAGTGAAACGGTACTACCAATAGCTTTTATCGATTAAGTTTTTCCGTCATGGCCGTTACTAATTGATTGAATAACGGGCTGGCCGTTGGCCCCTAGTTCAATAAAAGCTATTTGTAGTACCGGTTTCCATTCATGGAGTGGAATGTTCCGTTGCTGGAAATCCGCACGTATAACATCTTTGATAACTCGACCCCAATGTTGGGGAGTTTGCGGAGGAAAAAAGTGCCCATCCGCTGTTAAGGTCTGCATCAAATCACTGATCGCCTTGCGCTCCGTTCTAATCTGGGCCATCATTTGTTGATTGGTTTCCGCCTGTTCCACCTCTTGCAAGGCTTCCCATAAAACTTCCTGGCTTATCCCAGGGGTCTCCACCCGGGGGGGACTGGCTTGCTGCGTCATTGGGCCAACGCCCGTAGATGAGGCTGGAAGCGGGGAAACACCAAAGATGGTACTGTTTACCAACGGAAAGCATGGGAGAAAGAAAGAAAGAAAGAAGGGTGAATAAAAAGCAATCAAAGTGCCCCTTGCAGCTTCTTTCTCAAAGTTGAGATTAAAAAACGATGCTTCCTTGGCCGTGTGGAACATGGATTAGCATTATGTCATTCCTACAGGGGATCCCCCATTCAGGATTGGAAGAAGTGCTATATGAGGACTTCGAGATCAAATAGAATATGTTTCTTTCCATTCCTCGTGAGCCACTTATTTCTCCGAAACAAGAGATCAAAGTGATTTTCCTCCTTTTTCCCAATAAGTCGACGGCGTTACACCATTGGGATACTTCGAATAAACTGGAGTACATATAGGATACACCGGTACTAAAACCTTTTAGCAAGATATCTTCCAAACTCTTGGGGTCGTTGCTCCGGATGTTGTTCTCCCGGTGTGAAACCAGTTGGTTCCGTAGTTTTATAATTCTGCTGATCCCAAGTACTCCATCTCCATCATTGCATATGGGAATATAGAAAGTAAAGAGGAAAAGGCATGACCAGAAGAATTGTGTGAAATAAGTAAATTTATCCAGTTGAGGCATTCTTGATTGAGAAACAAAAATTCCCTCCAGACAGCTTAACTCCGTCAAGCCTGTACGAGTAGTGAAGAACTATAGAGAACTTTTTTTTTTTGGTTGTTGACCAACGGAAAGCATGGAAAAAAAGAAAAAGGGAGGTGGAGAAGGTCTGGAAAGACCTCACTTATAGGGTTTATAAAGGTCCTTCAGTGTTTCTGGGTTTTCCATAAGTTGGGTTATCCAAGTCCAGTGGTCGGACACGGTCGGCTCAATTTCTAAGGTTTTAATAATGTCCTTAGCGCACTCCGAGTATAGGTTTAGTGCTTCTTCTGAGTGCGAAAGCTTCCATTTCGGCCGACCACGCTCACAGTAATGCCGCAACTGTTCGCAAACCAATAAATGTAATTCTTCCTTCGTTCTTCTCAGTTCTTCTGGATCCTGATCTACAGAAGTTTGGGAATACTAGAGCTTTTCTAGACCAATATATGTATGAACTTTTCTCAAAATCAGCCATTTCATTCAACACTGAAATCGATTCACCTTTCTTTTATTTTCATTACCCCTCTTTCCCAAACTTTCATTTCAATAACAATTCTAAAAAAAAAATAGTTTCACCAAGCCCATTACTTTCCCCCATTTTCCGTTCTTACAACCAATTTCCCTTTTTCAAAACATATTCAGAAATATTCAATTCCTTCCCATTTTCTAAAATAACATAAAATATTATTTATGTTGGTTCCCAACACATTCACATCTATACATGCATGCCTTAGTAAAAAGGGAAATAACAAATCATCAACATGTGTATAATCAATAAATAAAACAACTTGGCCTTTCAAAACCATAACCATCGTAACTCATGACATACTCAGATACACTGAGACAATGATGATAAAAGCTCTACTCTACCTGCCATAAGCATGGTAAGTTAAGGATACACCTTACGATCAAATGACTAGCCATATTCTCCAGACACAAGCTGGAAGGTAATGGTACCTCGTAGTCTCCAGACACAAGCTGGAAGGTAATGGTATCTAGTCCGAGTTCTCCAGACACAAGCTGGAAGGTAATGGTACCTAGTCCAAGTTCTCCAGGTGCTAGTTGGAAGGCACTGGTACCCCTCATTCTAAGCGCGGTATATAACACCAACCATCTCAATATAACAAAGCACAACCAATAAGTGTAATACATACACAACGATTCAACACAACAATGTCATCCTCTACCGATGACCAAGGACAAAACCTCTAGATGCATGTATTCAGTACACCTATTAAAAGAGACTCAACCCTCAAGCGATCTTAAACCCAACAACGACACTGGTACGATAGTTAGAGATAAAACCCCCAAATGTGTGTATTCAACACTCATGATACAATAGTTCAATACTCATATTTATTTTCCAAGACTCACATAGAGTTAACATTTCATCTTCCATTTTCAAGATCAACTTTCATAATTTTCCAAGTCAATGTGTTCCACCACTTATTCCAAAAACACTTTTTCCATTTCACAAAACCAAATCCATTCTTTTCATTTTACAAAACCAATTCCATGGATAATAAAGCCATGACTCATCTCATTCCAATACACTCATTTCAAAATAACCCTAATGACATAGTTAATCCCTAAGCCATTAACACTTTTATACAACCCACTTTAACAATAGTAATTTACAAACATTGTCCAACCATGTTCCATTTTAATTTATCAAATCAAAATATAATTTAGGGTTTTCTCTTCTTTTAACAATAATCATGCTAGATTACTTCTCAATTAGCCCACACAACAACCAATGTTAACAAGCTCATATTTAAACAACCAACCCTAGGTTTCCCCTTCATGATTTTCAAAGAAATCCCACATGAATATGATTTTCATGCAATACAAAACTATCACATGTCTATCTATGAACGAGGCATTGAAAAAGAGTAAGGAAATCCCTACCTCAAATGGAGAACCCAAGGAGAAGAAGAGAGAAACTCGAAAGTGCTCCAAACCCAACATTTCTCGGATCAAAACGAAGGCCACGCCAAACTCCACCTTTCTTACAAAGGAACTAGGCTAGAAACACAATAGAGCTAGATGGATTTTTAGAGAGAAGATATATATATAGAGAGAGAAGCTCTCAAGTTATTCATTCAATGAACTTCATTAAATAGATTAATGTATCTCATACATTCATGATACATAATGCATCTTCTATATTAATGAATTCATTATATAGATTAATGTATCTTACATATTCATAATAGATACATAATGCATCTCTAAGATTCATTCATAATAAATCCATCACATTCAATGTATTAGCATTAGTCTTCTATACATTGTATATATAGGTGCATTCATCAATAATTAGTCACCTTCTAATTGATGTACATGTATCTTACTTAATGAGATGAATCTAGTATAATCATGCATAAGCTTCGAAAAGTTAGAGAGAGAGAATGGCCCGAAAAAGTAATCCAAAAAGCTATTTTTTGGACTGATATACAAACAGGTCCGCTCGAGCGTCAAAAGCCCCGCTCGAGCGTGAAGCCCAAAATCTGGACATCAACCCTTGGTTTCCAAACACAACAAACCTATTTCAAACCTGCCCAACACGACCCAAGACTCATATACAAAGAGTAAAGGACGGAAACGGGAATAAGACAACAACACATCGACGGAACCGAGTCCGGAATACAATTAAACAATGAAGGGAAAATCGGGATCGCTATAACGCTCGAGCGTACACTCTGAGTACATGCACTTCCGTTCGAGCGTCGAGGGTCATGCTCGAGCTTGAAATGCATATGCCCAGAAGTTCATGTGTTTTGCAGTCCGCTCGAGCGAGGTAATCTGCGCTTGAGCGAGGGTTTGAGTCTCATGCTCGATCGTGGGTCGAGCGTCCATCTAGCGTGAAAAACGTGCAACCAGTACTTTTTCATGAGTTTGCTGTTCGCTCGAGCGATGGAAGTCACGCTCGAGCGGAGCCTCTTTGTTTGCATGTCCGCTCAAACGGGTAAAGCCACGCTCGAGCGAAACTCCCGTTTTCAGCAAATTTTGAAAAAGTGTTTTAAAGTGCATTTTTGCATCCTCATTCCATCCTAGGCATTCTTAGGCCAAGTTTAAGGCATCTTAATGAGGATAATGTTATAGAACCACACCAAGTCAAGTTAAGGGGCTAAGTTATTAATCCCAAGTGTGTAACATAGTGTGTGTGTGTGTTCGTTCTGCAATTGTGTAGGGTTGGCACCCGAGGACGCTGACTAGCCTGTCTTTAGCCCAGTACTATGTGAGTAACAATGTTGTAAAACTATGTTCAATTACAATTATTTTCTGAATGATTAACTGTATTGCTTTCTGAAATAATATTGTTTACTGAATGAATGTTTGTCTTATTTTACGAACTGTACTCGTGGCATCCATAGCAATTGACTGTTACTGCTACTGCTACTGTTACAAAGATCTCTGTCAGTTCCAATGTTTGGAACTACTACTATTTACTGTTTTGATGGCCATCAACTGACTGTTCGGTCTATTAAGACCTACTGTACTGTTTTGCTATTGGACGTACCACGTATGACTGTTATGATTTCTAAATGACTGATATGGCATGAAATATGAGCCACTAATTGAATAACTGATTTACTGATGCAAACGACTATTTTAAGTAATGAAGGGACATTCATTCTTAATCTCTTTACGCATTTGTTATTCACTGGGCTTTAGCTCACTGTTTATATTTATATGTAGGTGTCCAGGCACCGGATCGGAGCTAGGAGTGTCAAGTTAAGCTCACGTTTTGTCAAGCCAACCATTGTGCCTCACTTTGAGGTTCCGAGTTCGTCCTAGCCAAGGCTATTTTGGGGTGTTTCGGATTCACCCCCTTGTCTCTGTTTTGTACTGACTGAATAAGACTTGACTGTACAGTTATAGTGAAGGGATTTGGTCTCTAACCTGGATGTTTGTGTATATGATGTATGTATATATGTTTTGGTTATGAATGTGGCTTGTTCATAAAAGTCTTTTTGCATTCAGATTTTCACAGCTCATTGGACATCTTTTTATTACTGTTTGGCTTCCGCCAGTCCCTTACTCTGTATTACTGTCATTACTGTTAAGCAGACCTTTGGTAATCATGGATTACTGGCCGGTTGCGATGCTAAACCCATAGGGGCTGGTTTGGGTCGTGACAGAGGACTTTCCGTCAAATCTCAAGATTCGTTACTCGCCCACTACTGCTCCTCAAGTTATGGACTCCTCAACCACCACCGCCGTCTACGGCGCCGATTCTTTCTCTTTTTCTTTCAGCAAGTTCAAGGCCGATCGAGCTCGACCCTTTTCAAAATGATGGCGAGCAAGCCCGATTCCATTCCCAGATCCTAGATCCCAACAGCGATTTTCAGAGATTTTGGGTTCTCGGAGTCCGGGAAGTCAGTTCAATGACCCTAATTCGATCAAGCGATGTCACCAGAGTACTTGGAATCTTGAAGGTACTAATAATCATTTGCACATTGTAGAGGAAACTATGAACTTTTGTTGAATTTGTAGATTTATATGTTTGTACCTATTTGTATGTGTATATGAAATGATGGGTTCATTGGCATATTGTTCTGGTGGGGTTTTAGGAATTTGAATTATGTTTGATATTCTTGTAATTTAGGTTTTACCTGCAATTGTGTTTGATATGCATGTGTTTATGATATGATAAATTAATTGGCACTTTGTTTTGGGTTGTTAGGAATTTGAATTGTGTTTCATGTTATTGTAATTTAGGTTTCAGCTGCAATTGGGTTTGATGCTAGGGTTTTGTCACGTTTGGAGTATTTAGAGGCTGCTCCATGGGTTGAAGATGAAGAAGAGAAGGTGGCTTCAATATGTAGCTAATGAGAGCTTGGACAAGCTGCTCTTCAGTAAGTCCTCTTTTGCTTTGATTTTTTTTGGATGCAACACTCAGTTCTTATTTATGTAGAGTTGAAATTGGTACACCAAAATTGAATTTATGGTTGTTATAGTAGCCATTAGTGACGAGTTTATTGAATTTTAGCTGTCATGGTTAGCTGCCAATTGAATAAACAGGTACTAGGTAGATGTATTGAAATTTAAGATATTGAATATGGTATGCTTCATCTTTGCAAATGGAAGTTCTTCATTAAATTGTTGATGGTGTCATAGTACCACTCAGTGTTGCATTTTGCTAGACCTAGGGTGGTCTCAACTGCCTCATTCATATTCTCTGCATCTTGAAAAGAATCAAATCAACTACTATGAGTATTTTCAAGAATCAAATCATCTTGAAAGAGTAGCCAATCGTTTCTTCCCTTACATTTGTGTTTCTTACTCAATTTTTTCCCCTAAAATGTTTTCCGCAAATATTTTATGGTATGGCTACAAATGCTCTCTTCCAAATTTAATTATTTTCTCACTTTATGGGTGGAAGTCTTGCTCTCCCCAAACCCTGTTTTATATGATTGCCACATCACGGGGTGCAATTAATGATCGTAAGTTATAATTGTAGGTTTTGAGGTATGTAGAAGGTTTATGCTAGGTTTGCTGGTACTACTACCATGGTGTCTGCTCATGGCAATGGTCAGTTTTTGATTTAGTAGTAGTACATATGTCGATAATGAGTTTTTGTAAAGACATTATGGCCAAAGAAGAGGTTGTACACCCATATTATGCAATATGTATTGTGTGGATTGGATGAGAAAACAGAGGGCTTTGGCTTTGTGTCTAAATGGAAGTCAAGCAAAGCATCCTACAGATGTGCACTTTTTTAGGATCTTATTTTTAAGATAACACTGGGACCAGGTAGATATGAGTAGATGCTTAATCTCCATCCCACTACACAGATGATATATACACCTGTTTAATTAAGGAAGTTTATGCTTATTTATCAACCAAAAAAAAAAAAAAAAATTAAGGAGGCTTATGCTTGGTACTATTTTATGTTGTGTAGATTGCTGCCCTTCAGTGTACTTACATTTAAACTAAATGTCCTGTTTTTGCTTCAGGTTTTATCCATATCATTATGCTCCATTTGCTTCCGATCTAAATGGTCTAACTGATTTAGAAATAACATTTTACCTGGGAGAGCCTTTTAAGCCTTTCAACCAGCTAATGGGAACCTTGCCTGCTGCAAGGTCTGTATTACTTTCTCACTTTGTCTCTCTCTCTCTCTGTGCTGCTGCATTTGGTACTGTATGAGCTTATTTCTTTCATGTTACAGTTCTAGTGCTTTGCCTGAAGAGTACAGGAGATTGATGACTGATCCAGCATCATCGATCCAAGAATTCTACCCTTTTGGTTGTATTACTTGAGTTTCATAGTTTTCTATTATTATTATTATTATTATTATTATTATTATTATTATTATTATTATTATTATTATTTATTATTTATTTTATTTTTTATTTTTTTATTTTTTTTTCCTGACGCATGAATTTATAGCACACCATCTAAATGGTTAGTTAACTTACTTATATTTATTATATGAATACCAGCCACAAACACTCAATGTGTTAGTTGGAAGCTTGTCATTGTGATGCTCTAAATTATCAGAGCCTCAAATTATTTTGACATCATCTGACATTTGTTGGTGTATGATGTAGGGCTTACTTTAGACCTATGTTGCTGTTAGATAGTTTAGGGTGGTGGTTTTAGCTATATATTTATATGTGTGGAGTTTAGTGGGTTTGACAGTTTGAGAGGCACTTAGTGGGTTTGACAGTTTTTGGACATAAATCTATTCTTTTAGTCGTATTGGTCTGAGTCGTGTTGGTTATGAGTCATATTGGAAGAGACAACTTGTATTGATTAGCAATCATGTTTGCTAGTAATAGATTTATGTATGATATTTGTCCATCTTCTTTGTATGACAAATTTTGAAACCCGATCTATGACATGTTCCACCTTGTCCGATCTGTATTTATAGTGCAAGAAGTTTGACCTGTGTTTATAGTATAAGAAATTCATTTACTTATTCTTCCTTTACGCAAGGAAAGGAGCCCAATGTTATTGTCTTATTACACTTCCTAATCTATTAGAAGACAAAACTACTTGACCTAACAAATCACATTCTTCCCATGTGCACCACATCGTAACCCCTTCTTTGGGTGCCCTTTTGTTGGGGTGTATTGCAAATCTCACTTTATAAATTGTTATGACTCCTCTCTTTGTGTGTTTTTGTTGTGTATTAAATATGTTTGATATGTGGATTATGTGGACAAACTCTGAAATGGGTAGTGATGATAAACTCTGAATTTGGATCATTGGTTTTGGTGATTGTTTGATTGATATACTTTTAGATCCAATTCAACACTAGTTGAAGACTCTTGAACTAATATAATGAATTGGGTCAATTCTACTTGACATGTATCAATAAAGTTGAATTCTTTAACCATCTTTTGTGCCTTTAAACTGTTTCCTAGTGTCTATTTTGGATTTGGCTTTGGCTAATTGGATGGCTTGGAATATTTGGTGGTTCAACAAATGCCAAGGTAATTGTAGCTTCACTTACTGCATTAGAATCCATGTATTTCCTTTTATTTTTCATGTTGCTTTCTCTTACTTTTGAACAATTAACTTCAGACTAATTGTTACAAATGTTGTACTGAACCCAAATGTTTTGCTAAATAGTCACATTTCAACACTCAAAATATATTGTAAGGATGCCCAATAACCAACTAATTATGGTACAAAAGCTTTTCCTTGTTCAATAGGATCTGATAAACCATACAAACCAGAGCCTCAAGGTGTTGATTTATCTTGATGAGCTTGAGTCGATGTTGAGAGGCTTGCTTTGGTTATTGACTAACATTAGACTTAAGAGAGGTTGGCATATGGCAATCTGCAAGGTGGATTGCCTGCCAACATATGTTTGAAATGTTACATCATACATGTATCATTCTAGAATATTATGCTTTTGATGATTGATGTGGTTAATCCGTACTTATGAAGCTAGTTCTTCCTTTGAATGACAAAAAAAGAAGAAATTGAACTGGTTATTCTGAGATTGTAAAAGTGCTGAAATTTAAGAAAAAAATAAAAGAGAAGAAGGAAATAGGTTTAGGAATCACTCCTAGAAGCTGTTAGGCATCACATCTAGAGTTAGGGCTACATCACACAATACATAAGAAGCTGCAAAAGGTTTGAAAAATTCTCTAAAACATAAGCTCTATTGAATTATAAGCATTACATGACTTTACATATATATAAAACTAGTGGTGAACCTGTAGCACGGGATTAATTTATAATGTGTAAATTTTTTAATAACGCATTAATTTCTAAGTTAACTCATAAAATTATAATCGTAATGCATAGAGATCATCTTACCAAATTTCATAAGTGAAGACAATATTTCAAAGCAAATATTTATAAAATATTATAATCATCCAATTGATCAATTTTTCTTGGAATAATCAACTCTAGTTTGACAAATAATTCAATCAGAAGAAAGAATTGTACCTTATTGCTACTCTTATAGAATTTTTTGCAGGGGTTTATTAAGTTAAATTCTGAAATTTAATCAGTAATGGGTTCTGGAGATTGGTTTAAGAATATAATTAGCTTAAAGAAAGGGAAGGATGCAATTTATTCTTTACAATTTGCTACTTTGTAACACAGAGAAGTTGATTTATATATGAACGTCATTGTGTCTTTTTTCACTCTTCAGGAAGCTTTGGATATTGTTCATGTTAAGTCTACATCAAAAGGAATTTGGGGTGCTCTTTTTTTATTTTATTTTATTTTATTTTTATTGATACCTTTACAATATTGGTTTGCCATATGTTCAAAAGAGTTGAAATTTATTGGCTATCTTTGGAAATTTGCATGTGAGGTGAATTCTTCTTACTGGTGCCTTCAATTTTATATTGGTTGGCAAATTATATCTTAAATTTGGTTTTTAAGCATATTGGAGAATTTATGCATTCAAAATTGGCAAAATTCCATCTCATAATTCACTTGATTTTACTCTCTTGCCTTGGTGGTTTCTTTTCTTTCTCTCTGAACTTGGTGTTTTCTCATGCTTTCACTTGTCACCCAAATTTCAATTATAAAGCTGATGTGAAGCATTTGTTTGTTTATTTGTTTTGTTTTTTTGATGTTTTAATTGAGCAAGTGGAAAGTATAACTGAAGCAGCTTATTTTTAAATATTTCAATTGAAGTTTCTTCCCAATATTTAAGAAATAAGGTAAATATGAGTCATCTCTGCACCTCCCATTTGAAAGTCAAGCTTTATTATATGTGTTTGTGTGTAAATATATCAAACCCCCAGTTGATATAATGGAAGCAACAGTATTAATTAGGCTGCTTGATTATATTCTTACATGCTGCATGATTATTGCATTGAAACACGTAGCTATTTTAACATTGATTGTTATAATTTGTAATGTCATTTTTATTGAATAAGTGTTAATGGTTATTTTTTTATTTTTTTTCACAGATTGCTTTTGCATGGGCTATTGTAGATATTTATTTTTGTGTACGAAGAGCATTTGTTCTGTATATAGAAGACATTTATTTTTGTACAATCTTCTGTTTTAGAAATCCAGTATTTTTATATGTAATATTTAATTTAGATGGATAATATTTGGTTGGTATGGATTTATATGATATTTAGAATAAGATGTTACAAGTTAATGTTCTTGGATAGTTGATAATGAAATGGGTATTATTGACAATGGATTTAGATTATAATTGATAAATGTATTATTCTGTATATGTACAGGTTACAGGTTGCATTGAAAATGGAATGCATATAATTTAGAAATTAATGAAAAATATTCAATTTGTGCATTTTAAAAAAAATAAAATAATAAATAGAGCTTTTGGCGACTAAACATTTAGTAGCCAAAAAATAAAAAGGGAACTTATTGGCGACTAAACAGTTAGTAGCAAAAAAATAAATAAAAAATTTTGACGACTAAAAAATTAGTAGCTAAAAAGGAGCACTATGATTTTAGCGACTAAAAAGTTGGTAGCCAAACAAGAGTGTCACGTTTTTAGCGACTAAAAAATTGGTAGCCAAAAAGGAGTGCCACGTTTTTAGTGACTAAAAAATTAGTAGCTAAAAAATTGAAGATGAAAAATATTTTTTTTTTGGCAACTAAATATTTTCTTTTGGGCGACTAATTTTTTAGTTGCCAATAGGCGACTTTTGGCGATTAAAAAAAAATTAGTCGCCAATTCTTTTGCCGACAATTAGTCAACGACCAAACGGGTGACCAAGAATTTTAGTCGGCAAAAAGCTTTGGCGACTAAAAAAATGACTTTTGGCGACAAAATTTAATCGCCAAAAGTGTAATTTGTTGTAGTGTTAGTGGCCATATGTTTTCAATCTTTATAACTCTAGTCCTAATGCCTAGAGTTGATGGCCTTGGTTAATGGCATTTGATGGCCCTATTGATGTATAGCCTTTATGGCTAGGGATTTCCCAACTTGTATAAATAGAGGCCTTTCCCCTCCAACTTGAAAAAAAAGAATTTTAGGGAGATTTTTGATGGAAAATGGAGATGATTTTTTGAGATAAAAAGTTTGAGATGTTTATTTTACACCAAAGAAAATTTTTCCTATCTTCTTTTACTAGCCTCTTCTTTGGTTTTTGTTAGAGAGAGTACAGTCATTGTTAAGCTCGCCGAAACTATTCAGAAGGTGCTTCTGCATTAGCTGGTTTCGACCGTCGTATCCTGTGAAACAGATGCCAACATACCTCTAGCACCCATCGATAGGCGGTGAATCTGTTTTAAGAAAGCTGTGGTATTACATAGGTTTCAGTTTGCTTCTTTTCTTATTATTTATTCTTTAATTTTTCAAAATTTAGTTTACCTCGGTGAGTTCTAATCTTTAGTTATCCATAATAATAATTTGTTCTTTTCGTAATATAATCTAATTTATTTCTGTATTTAGTTTTGTCATTTATCTTGTATTTCATCTTTTAATAGCAAAATTATTTTATCATTTCTATTTAATTTATTTTTTATATTTCTCTTGTATTCTTATAAAAAAATACCAACAGTAAAAGAGTGTTGTGTATGCCAGATTTGTAAATTGTAGTGAGACTCTTATAAAGTTCCATCGTTAAATGTTCAATAATCTTGTGAGTATGGGTGACGAATTTAACTTCAAAAAATTATGTCTGAAAATTTATCAGATTGTAGATTGTAGTGTTGCTTCCACAAGATTCAATGTTTAATAATCTTGTGAATGTCCTAATGGGAAACGAATTTATCTTATGAAAATTGTGTTTAACACAAATATTAATTAAATTGCTTTCTATTTTGACTTTTAGAATTATCCGTTATGTCTACAAATTATCCTGCACTATTGTCTGATTTCATTATTTTTGTTTTCAATTTCTATATTAATTTTTGTGAGGACATAATTTTGAGTTGTCACGTGGGTGATTTTGATTGATCAAGATGTGATCAGACTACATCCTCATCTCAGATGTTCAAATGAGAGACTAGAGTCTTAGATGAGAACATACTCTCTATTTGGATAGATTAAGACTCTTGAGAGAGAGTTAATCCTATTCCAAATGAGATGAGTCCAAGATAAATGTTATTTTAAAAGACAAGACTTCTAGGGACATTGATGATTATAAAAAGTAGGTATCCTATGAGTCTAAAGTATGTTTTTAATTGAGAGTTATTTACTTTGACCGACTATTTTGTGAGATTTGTTGACTGACTTGATCGTCAAAGTACTTTGTCTTAGTGCGTGGAAGTGTCAGAATTTTTTTTATTTACACGTGCTCTACGTCTTAATTCTTAAGATTTTGATGAAGAGATTCGATTTAATTGTGAGATAAAAACTCAAACCCCATAATTTCAAAATTTGATTTAAATTTTTATCTGTTTCACACATATTACACATGCTTATTTCAATACAACCAGCCTAACCAATCAATTAATTGCATATTCCCTATTGGTTGGTTGGATATCACGTCATATTTTCCTTTTTAAAGGACCATAACCATGTTCACACGAATCCATTTTGACTGAATAAAATAAAAAGAAAAGGCAAATAGATGTCATCATTGTCGTTTTGTCCTTTGATGGCGGGTCGGATTGTCATTTTGCCGATTTTGATGGCTGGTGGGATCATTTTGAGGTCCCCTTCATCTACTGGTGGTTGTTTTAAGTTATATTTGGTTAATTGATTTAGGGAGGTATTTAAATAAAAATAAAAATATGTGAAATTAAATAAAATAGAAATATATTTTAATTATTTTTTTAATTTATTTTTAAATTTTTTTAATTAAATACAATGTTAAATAGAGAAGACGAGGAAGAAAGGTAGACCAAAAATTTAGTTTGACGGCAATATCATAGTACTACTGGTATATGGCATTATCAGTCACTTTTTAGTTTTGTTTTTTTATAAAAGTATGTGTAAAAAAATAAATAAAGAGTATGTTAATTTGTAATAAGTATTTGTTTGAAATGTGTCATATAAGTGTATTTTTTAATTTTTTGGTTAAAAAATAAAGAAAAAAATATATATGTTTGTGATAATTTTTTGACTTTTTATAAAAAAATATGTAATAAAATATTATAGTAAAATCAAAATGACCATTCTATCCTTATTAACTTTTTGACTTTTGAGTAGTTAAATTTAAAGGGCAAAATAATAATTTTGTCGTCTAGCTTTCCCCACTTCCCCCAAATAATGTGCACTTTTTGACATTTTTTTATAATTTTTATAATTTTTTGATTTTTTTAGTTTATCCCAAATAAATCCTAAATAAGTTAATAAGTAATTTATTTAGGTGATTGTCAAATCACCTCTAATTAATAATAACTTACGAGTAAAATTAGGGGTCATAAAAAAAAAAAAAAAATTATGAAATGTTTCATGAATATTTTTTATCCTTTGATTAGTGTAATTCAAAAAGTGGAGAATTTTCATAAAGTATTTTATGATATTTTTTTTTATAATCCCTAGTGTTGAATATAGTAACTATATATTATATAGTACATACCATATTATATTTAGGGCGAATTACACTAATAGTCCCTATAGTTTTTGGGCTCGTGTTACTTTGGTCATTGACTTTTCAATTGTGACACATTTGACCCTGAATTTTGAATCTTGTTTCAAATAAGAACAATTGAAGATATCATTGCTCAATTTCAAGGGCAAAGTAGTCAATTTGATAAATATAAACTAATTTGATAAAAATAAATGCCAAAAAATATTTTTTAATTTTTAAAATTTATTTTTCCCACCAAAGATAAAATTACATAAAATTGATAAATCTTTTACATATTTATTTATTTATTTTTCACCAAATTAATTTTTATTATGTATTTGGATGATGATCATGTAATGGATGGTTGTTAGGCTTTTAATTTCTAATCGATATATGTAATATATGAAATGTTTTTATTTTTGAATTTTTTAATTTAATAGATTGGTTTAATAATGATATCAAAATTGTCGCCATATTTGACTTTTGAAAAAATAGAAACTAATTTAATGAAAATAAAAACAATCATATATTACATGATTATCATCTAAACACATAATAAAAATTAATTTGGTAAAAAAAAATATTTAAAAGATTTATCAATTTTACATAATTTTATCTTTGAAAGGTAGAAATAATTTTTAAAAATTCAAAAATATTTTTTTGACATTTATTTTTGTCAAGTTAGTTTATATTTTATCAAATTGACGACTTTACCATCGGCATTGAGTAATTGTATCTTCAATTGTCTTTATTTGGAATAAGATTTAAAATTTAGAGTCAAATATGTCACAATTGAAAAGTTAGGAACCAACGTGGCATGAGTCCTAAATCATAGGGACTATTAGTGTACTTTGCCCTTATATTATCATACTCAAGTTTCTCTCCTCCAATATAAAATAGGGAAAATACTATGGTACACCTCCCTCAAAGAGTATGTATATGTACCTTATAATTAAAGAAAAAAATGTCATAATTTTTAACTTTTTAAATCATAACTAAAAAAAAAATTTGTCATAACTAAACACAACATGAGGCGTTACTAAGGGTGTGTTTGGTAACGTTTACGTTTTCAGTTTATATTTACAAAAATTTTATAAACTGGTTTTTGTTTAATTTTTGTTTATTTTTAGAAAAACATAAACTACAAACGCGTTTGGTAATTGACAAAATGTTTAAAAAAATTTTAAAATATAAAAAAGAGTAAGAAATGACAAGTGGTGGCAAGTGACAGCGGAAGACGGTGGTGGAAAGTGGTGATGGTGGGTGGCGGGTGGGTGGTGGTAGTGGGTGGGTGGGTGACGGTGGTGGGTGGTAGCCAGTGGGTGGTGGTGGTAGTGGTGGTGGCGGGTAGGTGGCGGGTGGTGGTGGTGGTGGATGAGTGGGTGACGGTGGCGGGTGGTGGGTGGTAGCGAGTCGGTGGTGGTGGTGGTGGTGGCGGCGGGTGGTGGGTGGTGGGTGGTGATGGCAAGTGGGTGGCGGATGGCGAGTGGTGGTGGGTGGGTGGGTGGGTGGTGGATGGTGATGGTGGGTGGGTGGGTGACGGTGGCAGGTGGTGGGTGGTAGCGAGTGGGTGGTGGCTGATGGTGGTGGTGGTGGTGATGGGTGGGTGGTAGGTGATAGCGAATGGGTGGTGGTGGTGGTGGTGGTGGTAGGTGGGTGGTGGTGGCAGGTGGGTGGCAGATGGGTGGTGGTGGTTGGTGGCAGACGGTGGATGGTGGTGGCAGGTGGGTGGTGAGTGGTGGCGGCAAGTAGGTGGTGGGTGGTGGCGGCGGGCGGTGGATGGTAGTGGCGGGTGGTGGGTGGCGGGTGGTGGCGGGTGGATGACAGGTGGTGGTGGTGGTGGTGGTGGCGGTGGCGGTGGTGGCGAGGGGTGGGTGGTGGTGGCAAGTGGGTGGTGGTGGCGGGCGGTGAATGGTAGTGGCGGGTGGTGGGTGGTGGGTGGTGGCGAGTGGATGGTAGGTGGGTGGTGATGGCGGTGGCGGTGGTGGCGAAGGGTGGGTGGTGGTGGCAAGTGGGTGGCAGGTAGGTGGTGGTGGCGGGTAGGTGGTGAGTGGTGACGGCAGGTGGTGGTGGAGGGTGGGTGGTGGCGGTGGAAGACGGTGGTGGAAAACGGTGGTGGGTGGTGGGTGGTGGCTAGTGTTGGGTGGTAAAAAAAAAAAAACTGAAAACTCAAAATGGAAACGCATTTTTTGTGTTTTCATTTTTGGCCAAATTTATAAACTGAGACCACTGATTTATAAATCAAAAATTTTACCAAACAAGTTTTTATTTAAGTTTTTTAAATTTTTGTAAATATAAACAGAAAACTGAAAACGTAAGTGTTACCAAACAGCACATAAGTGTTACCAAACAGCACCTAAACATCTCATGTGTACATTAGAATTTTTCATAAAAGAGTTTTGTATACACTGTTATAACAAATAATATTCTTTTTCTCTATATCTATCTTACATATTGTATTATGGTATCAAAATTAAGTTGAGTATCTAATAATTTCACTTAACCGACGGACGATCTTAATTCATTCCCTGAACTCTCTGTTTTTTTCTTCCCAAAGTCTCTCGTCGGAGCACAAATTTCTTTTCTGTTGCTTGGTACCCATCTCTACAAACACTCTGGCAGCCTTGGTTACAACCTCTCTCTCTTGGTTATTTTTTTTTTATCATATAAGCTTTGTTTCCATTTTCATCTTTTTATACATCTTTTTAATTCTTTTTATTCCCACCATTGCATGGCCTTGCTTCCTTCCATCAAACAATCTGATTTTTTTTTCCCCTTTCCAGCAAAATACATATATAGAAAAATGACTTAGACCCTCAGTGGGGGTGACCCCCACCACTCTCACTGATTTTTGATTGGCTGGAATTTTTTTTTTTTTTTTTTGGGATCTTCCTCTCACTGCCCCCCACGTGGGGGTGTGGGGGTCAGGAGCAGCGTTGTATATATATATATACAATACAATAAAGTTGAAGCAACCTGCTGCTGCTATGTAATTCAAGAAAATGGTTTTTTTTTTTATATATACATATATTTGTATTGTTGTTGTGCCATGATGTTTATACAAGTCATCTGATAAGGATAAAATACATATAATGAGGAAATGATAAGATGATGATCAAGAAGAATCTAAGATTGAACCATATCTCAACAGCCCCCCGCAAGTGGAAGATTCCAAAGAGTGCATTTTCAACTTGTCTCGAAAAATCGAAAGGACTATGAAGGCAATCCTTTAGTAAAGATGTCTGCGATCTGATCTTGTGTAGAAATAAATTGGATTTGAAGATCCTTACCTTTTCGCGGACAAAATGAAAATTAATTTCAATATGTTTTGTATGCGCATAGAATATCGGATTTGCAAACATATATGTGGAGCCAAGGTTATCAGACCATAGAGTTGGGGGAGAGAATAACCGAATGCCAAGTTCATTGAGCAAAGATTGCAACCATGGAATTTCAGCGGAAGCATTAGCCAAGGCTTTATATTCGGACTCAGTCGAGGATTGCGCCACTGTTCGTTGCTTGTGAGAGCACCATGAGATCAAATTTTCACCAAGGTAAATTGCATAACCTGTTGGAAAATTTGGTTTATAAGGTTTATTTTGGGCTAACTTTGAGCCCAAAATAGAGTAGGCCCCAAACGTCTTTTGGGGTGGGTCCGAAGATGTGACGTGTTCCTTGCCGCATGGCAAGTCACACGGTAAAAACGGTTCGTCAAAACTATTTATGAGTGAATGAGAAGTTGATATCGTTTTCGGGTTCGTGGAATGAATAGTTAAAGAAGTAAATGTGGGTTTCTTTGAAATAGGTTGTCCCACATTGAAACTTTAAGAGAGCTTGTGTATGTATATAAGCTCTAGACTACAACACTTGGGTTGGGCCCCGTGGGGCACCCCAAGTTTGTAGAAGGGAGGAGTTATGGACAAAGTGAACCTTAACCCCAACCACCACACACACGCGCGCGTCGCCGTCGCCGCCGTACGGGTGTAGGTCGGGTTGGTTCTTATATTAATTTTTTTGGCAAAATTTATTTGAATTTTTAATGAAATAAAATTAAAAAATTTGTACCAAAAATTGAATTTATTTTCTGTCCATTTCCAGTCTGAAATTCAAACAGATTAAACAGTTCAAACAATTTTTAATGAATCCCGGACAGATTTAGTTCCAGCCAGACAGATTTAAATTTGTCTAGCAGTTACCAACAGATAGAAACTACTAGGTAGTTATCTGTTGCACTTGTCAAATTTGAAATTGCATCTGTTCACTTCAAATTTTGTATCTGTTCAGGTCTATATAATTCCAGATCTGTTCTAGCATTTGGCAATCCGAAAATCAGTCTGAAAAATTCCTTTTGTTGTCCAACTTTGCTCTTTTGGTGCATTATTCTTCATTATAGTTTTAGAGAAAATTAAAGAGAGTATAGAATACAAGGTTCTAGTTCGCCGGACAAATTTGTTTGGAGTGCTACTACAAACAAATTTGTGAAAATCATTGTATCCTGGGAGATAGACGCCACTTAACCGTAAGCATTGTAGCGGGCAAATCTGTCTTGAGGACAGAGTGTCACACACTCGACTTGGTCTTTTATTTTTCATTTGGTTCGATAAAATAAATTCTACAAGTTATTTATTCTATTTTGTTTGATTTAGTTTCATTTTATTTTATTTACACAGAAGATTGTTCCAACATAACCACCCGTGGATTTATGATCATCAATACAGCCAACCCAATCGGCATAAAAAAATGTATGAAGGCGCGTAGAAGAAGTGGGTTGAAGTAAGAGGCTATTGGATGTGTCTTTGAGATACCGAAGGATCCGTTTCACAACCTGCCAATGTTCTTCAGTGCGAGAGTGCATAAATTGGCACACCCGGTTGACGGAAAAGGAAATATCCCGTCGAGTAAGAGTGAGATACTGCAAGGAACTGACTACCATACGATAGTGTGAAGGGTTCGCCATAAGAGTGCCAGATGCCGAGGTGAGCATAGTAGTGGTGGCAAATGGTGTTTGAACTGGTTTGGATAACATCATGTCTGACTTGTGTAAGAGGTCCATGATATATTTGTGTTGAGAAAGCACAATAGCCCTTAGGAATGTTTTCAAGCTTGAATACCCAAGAAGTAATTCAAATCGCCAAGATCTTCGATGGAGAACTCAGTGCTCAAACTATGAATGAGCTGGTGCAGATGATAAGGTGAATTTAGGGTAAACTACCAATAGGTCCTACTTTTGAGACTTATTATCCATTAAGTCCTATTGATAAATTTATTAAGTGATAAAGATAAATTTATCAGTCTTTTATTTTTATGAATAAATTTATAGTGATAAATTTATCAGTCTCTTTGTTTTTATGCATAAATTTATAGTGATAAATTTATCAATCTCTTATTTTTATAGTGTTAAATTTATTAGTTAGGACCTGTAAGTAAATAAGTCTAGTTAATAGGACTGATTGGTAAGTACCCCAGGATATTGTTGGAACAATCTTTTGTGTAAATAAAATAAATTGAAACTAATTCAAACAAAATAAAATAAAACTTACAGAATTTATTTTATTCAACCGAATAAATAATTAAAGACCAAGTCGAGTGTGTGACACTCTGTCCTTAAGACAGATTCGCCCCGCTACGGTGCTTACGGTTAAGTGGCGTCTATCTCCCAGGATACAATGATTTTCACAAACTTGTAGTAGCACTCCACACAAATTTGTACGACGAACTAGAACCTTGTGTTCTATACTCTCTTTAATTTTTTCTAAAATTATATATGAAGAATATATGAAATGGAGCAAAATTGGACAGCAAAAGATGGGATTTGCAGACTGATTTTTTGGATCCAAAACATTGTTGGAATGTTGGTATTTATAGGCCCAAAAAGCCCTGTCCGAACAGGTGTGAATCTGTCCAACATATTTAGTTTTGAAAGTGAATAGATACTGCACTGTTTCAATAGATGCAGATTCAAAATTTGAACAGAACTAGACACAGATTAATCTGTAAACCGTTGGTAACTGCTGGGCAGTTTCTGGCAGTTAAAAAACCTGTCAAAACAGTTTAAATATGTTTGAAGAATAAATCTGTTAAAGAAGTAAATGAACATGTGCAAACCAATTCAAACAGATCTGTTAACTGTCCAGTTGTTTTTGAATCTGTAAACTGTTCGATTTTGTATAGATTTGAGAAGGCAGTTCGGGTTCAAAAATCTGTTATGGAATAAAAGGAAGAGACACAATTATTTGAATTTCAAATTCAAATTTCAAAATTTAAATTAATTTTTCCTGTAAGAATTTATTGAAAAAATTCAAATAAATTTTGTCCAAAAAATTAATGTTAGACCCGACCCAACCCACAACCTACACTCGTGCCTGGCACAACTTGGCTCAGCTCGGCCGGACAGACGGCAGCTGCAGCGTGCGCGCGCGCTTGTGCTGGTTTGGGCTAAGGTTCACTTTGTCCATAACTCCTCCCTTCTACAAACTTGGGGTGCCCCTTGGGGCCCAATCCAAGTGTTGTAGGCTAGAGCTTATATACTCAACAAAACTCTCGTAAAGTTTCAATGTGGGACAAGTCTCACAAGGAAACCCACATTTAAAACTTAAATGTTCAATTCCACGAATCCGAAAACGACGTCAACTTCCCATTCACTCATAAATGGTTTTGACGAATCGTCTTCACCGTGTGACTTGCCACGCGGCAAGGAACATTTCACCTCTTCGGACCCGCCCCAAAAGACATTCGGGGCCCACTCAATTTTGAGCTCAAAATTGGCCCAAAATAAGCTTTATAAACCAAATTTTCCAACAATCCCCTACATGAATGGAATTTGACGGAGAGAAAATGCAACAACATGATCTAAATACAGAGAGTACAGAAATTGGAAATATTCTGCAAATGATAGATAGCTTTTGGCTTTGAACCTTCCTTTGTGAGACACTATCGGATTTATTAGCTAATCAGTGAACATGATGTCTTGAACTGTTCAGCTGTTTGTGTAAACCAAGACAATAGAACTCACACAGTATATTCCCAGACACAGTTTAGTTCTCACTATTGTGTTTATTTTGGTCCTGAACAACCTGGTCTTTCATGAGTGCTTTAGAGAATTGTAGCCCTTCACAAATCTCATAGAACCGGCCCAGTTCACACTCATATAGGTGATTCTTATGAAGAGTATCCTGCCATACTCCACTAGGTATACCTAGATATAAGAATCATTAAAAGTATTACTTAACCTAAAACTCTGCAGTCATCACTATTTCATCATAGAAATGGGTAGGAGTTAGACTCCCCAGTGATCCTTCTGAGTTATTCACAACTCGGTTGTCCCTTTGAACCTAAATCTTGGGATCTCCAGTCAACTAGGTTGGGTTGCCATTGTGGTAACTCTTATTTAATAGGCTTTAGTTCCATTCCCCTAGATGAATTCTCAACTAGCTCTCTTGTTAACCCTTTGGTTAGTGGATCCGCTATATTATTTTTAGACTTCACATATTCAATGGAAATAATTCCATTAGAGAGTAGTTGTCTCACGGTGTTATGTCGACGACGAATGTGTCGTGACTTACCGTTATACATATGACTCTGTGCTCTACCAATTGCTGATTGACGATCACAACGTATGCATATAGCAGGCACCGGTTTTGGCCAAATTGGAATATCTTCAAGGAAGTGGCGAAGCCATTCTGCCTCTTCCCCTGCTTTGTCTAAAGCTATGAATTCTGATTCCATAGTAGACCTAGCAATACAAGTCTGTTTGGAAGATTTCCAATATACAGCCGCCCCACCAAGAGTAAAGACATACCCACTGGTGGACTTCGAGTCTCTAGTATCCGATATCCAATTTGCATCACAATATCCTTCAAGTACTGCTGGATATCTAGTATAATTAAGCCCAATGTTATGAGTAAATTGGAGATATCGTAGAACCCTTATAATAGCTTTCCAGTGTTCTACTCCTGGGTTACTCGTATATCTACTTAATTTACTTACTGCATAAGCTATATCCAGGCGAGTGCAGTTCATCAAGTACATTAAACTTCCAATAATTTGAGCATACTCTAATTGAGAAATACTTTCCTGTACACTCTTAGAAAGATACAAATTAACATCTACAGGTGTTCTAGCAAGATGATCATCATCTTTGCTGTATTTGTCAAGTATTTTCTCAATGTAATGAGATTGTGACAAAGCATATCCTTCTGATGTTTTGGTAATTTTCATACCAAGAATTACATCAGCAATGCCCATGTCTTTCATGTCAAAATATTTATTCAACATTTTCTTGGTAGTTTTAATCATATCATTATTACTACCTATGATGAGCATATCATCTACATATAGACATACAATGACATAACCTTTGTCTGTATTTTTAATATAAACACATTTGTTACACTCATTAATTTTAAATCCATTTGACATCATTGCCTTGTCAAATTTCTCATGCCATTGCTTTGGCGCTTGTTTTAAACCATATAATGATTTAACCAATTTACAAACTTTCTTTTCTTTTCCTAGAATAGAAAAACCTTTTGGTTGTTCCATGTAAATTTCTTCATTTAACTCACCATTTAAGAAAGCAGTTTTCACATCCATTTGATGAATTTCTAGATTATATAGAGATGCAATGGCAATTAGTATTCTAATGGATGTTATTCTAGTAACTGGTGAGTATGTGTCAAAGTAATCAAGACCTTCTTTTTGTCTAAATCCTTTGACCACAAGTCTTGCCTTGTATTTGTCAATTGATCCATCCGCTTTCAATTTTCTTTTGAAAATCCACTTGTACCCAAGAGGTTTACAACCTGGTGGCAAATCCACCAATTCCCAAGTGTGATTTTGCAAGATGGATTCAACTTCACCGTTAACAGCTTCTTTCCATAAAGGAGCTTCAGGACTGAACATAGCTTCTTTAAAAGTTAAAGGCTCATTTTCTAACAAATATGTTAGAAAATCTGGACCAAAAGATTTTGAGGTTCTAGCACGTTTACTACGCTTAATTTCCTCTTCCTCATTTTGATCTAACTCTTGTTTTTGACCATGTTCTTGATCCTGGCTAGTAATAGCATCATGAGATTTTTTATAGTTACTAGTCTCTTGTCCAGTCTTATTTGGAAATACATGTTCAAAGAAAGATGCATTCCGAGATTCAATAATAGTATTTACATGCATTTCGGAATGTTCTGATTTATGAATCAAAAACCGATATGCACTACTATTCTTGGCATAACCAATGAAAATGCAATTAATGGTCTTAGGACCTATTTTAGTCTTTTTAGGACTAGGAATAGCCACTTTAGCCAAACACCCCCACACTTTTAAGTATTTGTAGGATGGTATTCTTCTATGCCACAATTCATAAGGTATTTGATTCACTTTCTTTCGGGGTACTTTATTAAGTATATAATTAGCAGAAAGTATTGCTTCCCCCCACAAGTTCTGAGGTAATCTAGAACTTATTAACATGGCATTCATCATTTCTTTTAAAGTCCTATTTTTCTTTTCAGCAATTCCATTTTGCTAAGGTGAGTAAGGAGTAGTGGTTTGATGAATTATTCCATGTTCTTTACAAAACTCACTAAAAGGTGATTCATATTTACCACCTCTATCACTTTTTAGTTTTTTTGATTTTCTTACCAAGTTGATTTTCAACTTCATTCTTATGTTGAATGAAAGTTTCCAAAACTTCATCCTTGGTTCGAATTAAATAAACATAACTATATCTAGTATAGTCATCTATAAAAGTGATAAAATACTTTTTCCCACCTCTAGTTTGAATTGATTTAAAATCACAAATGTCACTATGAATTAATTCAAGTGGTTCCGTACTTCTTTCAATTGAATGGAAAGGAGTTTTGGATAATTTTGCCTCAACGCAAATTTCACATTTATGATTTGAATCAATGTCAAATTTAGCTAAACATTTCATATTAATTAATCTACGCAGAGATCCATAATTAACATGTCCTAGTCTACCATGCCATAAATTTGAAGACACAAGCAAGTAAGAAGAAGATGTATTATTATTAATAACTGAGGGTACAACGGTTATTACATTTAACTTGAAAAGGCCATCAGACATGTAACATTTTCCTACATACATCCCATTCTTAGTAAGTACAAATTTATCACTCTAAAAAACTAGCCTAAACCTATTCTTACTCAACAGAGATCCGAAAACAAGATTCTTGCGAATGTCCGGTACATGCAGCACATTGTTGAGAGTGAGTTCCTTTCCAGATGTCATCTTGAGAACAATCTTCCCTTGTCCTTCAACTTTGAAAGTTAAGGAGTTGCCCATAAAAAGTTGTTCACCATTGTCCACTGTAGAATAAGATGTGAACATCTTTTTATCGGCACAAATATGGCGAGTAGTACCTATGTCCACCCACCATTCTTTAGGATTTCCAACAAGATTTGCCTTGGAAACAACTGCAGAAAGATTTATGACATCTACACCATTGGAAATTTTATCCATTTTGGTCATTTTGGCTTTAGCAACCTTCTTACTTGATCTTCCTTTGCCTTTACGTTTGTAACGGCAATCTTTGACCCGATATCCCTCTTTGTTACAAATGTAACACATGCCATTAAACTTGTACTTCTTAGTTTCTACTCCTTTAGATAACATTTTCTTCTGCCATCTTTTAAAATCAGTTCCTGAGAACTTCTCTGGCTTCTCACCGTGATTTACCGATACTGTCACCACAGGAGAGGGGGTTGGTGCAATTGCAACCATCACAGTAGTACTTGTTTGGGCATTAGTTTCAGTAGCCATCAATTCTAAATTATAAAACAAAATTATAATTAGAATTTATACTACACAGAAAATTAATCCAAATTCACAGAATTAAATTCTGTAAAAATAAAAGAAACAAGAATGTAACTTTTATTTTTCAATTAATTTGGAAATAAAATAAAATTTTATTTAACCAAATTAATTCCACACATAAAATTAAATTTCCGTAACACTTCAATAATTAAAATACTGAAATAGAATTTTAATTAATGAAAACTCAGAAAATAATTTCTAAAAAAGCAAAATTAATTTCTGAAAAAATTCCACAAAAATATATTCTGAATTGTTAATGACACCAGTATATTACTACTAGTTGTCAAAGAAAATAGACAGTATATTACTACTATCTGTCAAATAGCATATAATCACTATTTGTTTTTCCAACAAGAATATTATTTTGTAAATCCACAGAAAATAATTTTCTTAAAAGAAGAAAGAGAAAAGGAAACAAACGAAAAATTCTGTAAACAGAATAATTCGAATCTGTCTTAAGATTGTTGGAACAATCTTCTGTGTAAATAAAATAAATTGAAACTAATTCAAACAAAATAAAATAAAACTTACAGAATTTATTTTATCCAACCGAATAAATAATTAAAGACCAAGTCGAGTGTGTGACACTCTGTCCTTAAGACAGATTCGCCCCGCTACGGTGCTTACGGTTGAGTGGCGTCTATCTCCTAAGATACAATGATCTTCACAAACTTGTAGTAGCACTCCACATAAATTTGTACGACGAACTAGAACCTTGTGTTCTATACTCTCTTTAATTTTTTCTAAAATTATATATGAAGAATATATGGAATAGAGCAAAATTGGACAGCAAAAGATGGGATTTGTAGACTGATTTTTCGGATCCAAAACACTGCTGGAATGTTGGTATTTATAGGCACAAAAAGCCCTGTCCGAACAGGTGTGAATCTGTCCAACAGATTCAGTTTTGAAAGTGAACAGATACTGCACTGTTTCAACAGATGCAGATTCAAAATTTGAACAGAACTAGACACAGATTAATCTGTAAACTGTTGGTAACTGCTGGGCAGTTTCTGGCTGTTAAAAAACCTGTCAAAACAGTTTAAATTTGTTTGAAGAATAAATCTGTTGAAAAAGTAAATGAACAGGTGCAAACCAATTCAAACAGATTTGTTAACTGTCCAGTTGTTTTTCAATCTATAAACTGTTCGGTTTTGTACAGATTTGAGAAGGCAGTTCGGGTTCAAAAATCTGTTATGGAATAAAAGGAAGAGACCCAATTATTTGAATTTCAAATTCAAATTTCAAAATTTAAATTAATTTTTCCTGTTAGAATTTATTGAAAAAATTCAAATAAATTTTGTCCAAAAAATTAATGTTAGACCCGACCCAAGCCACCACCCACACCCGCGCCCGGTACGGCGCTGTGGCGCGCGTGTGGTGGTTTGGGCTAAAGTTCACTTTATCCATAACTCCTCCCTTCTACAAACTTGAGGTGCCCTTTGGGGCCTAACCCAAGTGTTGTAGGCTAGAGCTTATATACTCAACAAAACTCTATTAAAGTTTCAATGTGGGACAAGCCTCACATGGAAACCCACATTTAAAACTTAAATGTTCAATTCCACGAATCTGAAAACGACATCAACTTCTCATTCACTCATAAATGGTTTTGACGAACCGTCTTCACTGTGTGACTTGCCATGCGGCAATGAATACTTCACCTCTTCGGATCCGCCCCAAAAGACGTTCGGGGCCCACTCAATTTTGAGCTCAAAGTTGGCCCAAAATAAGCTTTATAAACCAAATTTTCCAACAGATATCATCAACATAAATAAGAATGTAAATCACAATACCGTCAAGGCGATACACAAACAAAGAGCTATCAGATTTGAAGGCTTGGAATTGAAGTTGAAGCAAGAAACTCGTTAACTGAGAAAACCATGCACATGAAGCCTATTTCAAGCCATATAAAGACTTACGAAGTTTACAAACAAAGGTGGATGAGCAACATCAACAAACCCAAATGGTTGGTGCGTATAGATATCTTCTTGAAGATAGCCATGGAGCATCGAGTTGCCGGATGGACCATCGACTTGAGACAGCAAAAGACAAAACAGTTCAAATGGTGGTGGGTTTAACCACGGGACTGAATGTTTCAAAGTAGTCAAACCCCTCTTGATGAAATCCCTTGGCAACTAAGAGCGCTTTATAGTGCTCGATCGAACCACTAGCCCGCCATTTGATCCGAAATATCTACTTACATCCAACAATGTTCATACTGAGAGTGATTGGATATAAGCTCCAAGTACCGTTACGGATCAGTGCATTGATTTCCTCAGCCATAGCTTTGTGCCAAATGGGAGATTTATTGGTTGAAGTAAAATAGGTCGGTTCGACCGATCGGTGAGGTCAGAGGTGGTGAGCAACTTGAAGCAACTTGTTGCCACTATGTAATTCAAGAAAATGATTATATATATATATATTTGTATTGTCTCTGTGCCATGATATTTATATAAGCCATGTGATAAGGATAAAATACATACAATGAGGAAATGATAAAGAATAATAAATGATAAGATGATGATCAAGAAGAATCTAAGATTGAACCATATCACAACAAATAAAATAAAATAAAACAATTTATTACCCCGATTTTGATTCCATTACCAGTCTGATTTTTATTTTTATTTTTATTTTTGTTTTACCCACAAATTTTTTTTAATCAAAACCATCATATCCTTAACTAAAAATAGGTAATTAAATTTAGGATAATAATTTTTATTCTAGGTTTGATTCTTTGATACTTTGCTTGCAAGGATAAAAGGTGGCAAAGAACATTTACCAGTTCTCCTTTATCTCTTTTCTTTTTTCTTTTGATATTTTTTTTCTTTTCTTGAGAAAAATGTTATACACATACTGAATTTTCATATTAATAGACAAAGGCAATGAGTCTCCCAAATTGAAATACATGTATAAATAAGGATAAATTATAAATACGCCCTCTGAGTTTTGCTTAAAATACGAATTTTCTCTGTGGTTGGAAAATTACAAATACATACTTGTTAGAATTTTTTATTTAACAGAATTAATTGAAAAAAGTGAAATTCTAACTGTTCACCTATACAATAATAAAATTATCTGAATTATTAATTGAAATAAAATTTTAATATTATTAAAAACTGTTAATTAACTTGATGATTTATTAATAAAAGGACCTATTTATTATGAAATTAGAAACATTAGAGGGGCATAATGTAATTTCTAGAACCACAGGGGATAATTTGTAATTTAAGTAAATTTGAGGAGGTGTGTTTGTAATTTATCCTATAAATAATGATGATGATGATGACAAAGAACCTTACTAACAGTCTTTGCAAACAGTTTCATGGATAACAGTTCAACAGCACATTGAGCTTACTAGTAAATGAAGTTGGCCTGCAATTTACTGCTCTGTTTAAGGGAAATAGTCTAGTTTTGCTAAATTTACTCATAAATCCCAATTGGTTAGTTAAGGTAGTTGTTAGATGGAAACTTACTGCTAATGATGTGTGTGTAGATGGTCACTTTTTCTTTTTGGTGTTAATCATGCAAAACAATATATAATATAGCAGTTTTTCTAACTCTTTCAATCTAAGTAATTTAATTGATTGGAATAACAATGAACCTCCCAGTCAAGTACATAAGCAAATTTTCTTCCCAATACTATATAAATTAATGTAGACAAGTTGGTTCCTTCTAAATAATAGTTTTTTTTTTCCCCATTTTTTCTTCTTTTCTTGAGGTATTTTCAGGACCCATGATTAATGGGATTTTTTTTTTCTCCCTTCAGTTTATATGTGCATGCTATTTAAAAATTGGTGTACATGATGCTTAATTAATTTAATTTTATGTTGTAACATTACTAGGGGTGAGAAAGGCTGTGCTTGTTGTCATTAGTATTTCTGAATAAGAGCCTTACTCTGCACTCTATGGATGCTACTTCAAATAAAAATCATGTTTACATTGAGTTTGGCTTTGATTGCTTTACACTCATGCATGCGTAATACCTTATGATCTATAAAAGGAAGGTTTTTCAACTCTTACACTTGCTAAATTTCATTTAATAAATGTGATGTTTCTATTTGTCCTTCTTGTACTCATTCTCACAGATTGTGAGACTTCCAAGTCAAGTTACCAGGTTTTCCAAAGTGGAAGTTGAGCTGAGCCTCTTTCTTGTTCCTTAGGCTGCCCCTTGAGGGGTTGATATTCCAACATGGCCCATATTAAGACAAAAGGCCCCTCAACAGCTGTCACGACCCAAACCTGCCCTTATAGGTTTAGCGTTGTAACTGGCCAGTAATCCTTGGATTACCAAAAGCCTCTATACAATCTATCACATATTAAGGGGCTGCGGAAGCAAATATACAAAAACATTCATAGTCCATTAAGTTGTGCTGACGTGTATATGGGACACAAATTTCCAAAAATGCATATATATACATATGACGTCATAGATATGGTAGTCTTACATCACCCATTTATACAAATAAAGTCAAAAAGGGACTTAGTCCAAAATAAAGATAAACAAAAAACTTGTTCATATACCAAAAAAAAAACAAGTCTTATACATTCGCAAAACATGACCACATGACTTTCGAAACCTTTTCGGGAGGCACAAGGGTTGGCCGACAAAACAAGCTCCAGGCGGTCATCATTGTGCCTAGTTATGCGTCTGATCACCTACATACATAATATAATTAGTGAACGGATGCCTAGTGAATAATAACAGAGTAAAGGGTTTTAATTGTATGATGTCTCATATCAGATTCGGAAATCAAAATTCATATAAAAAGCAAATTCATAGTCATAAGTAGAAATCAGAGTTCGTGCTTAATCATATGTGGTACATCCATTAGCGTTAACAGAACAGATTCAAACAGATACAGAACAGATAGTGGTTATGTATAACTAGTTCCATAAAGGAACCTCTGGATTTGGTAACAAATAACAGATATACTGAGCTCCATAATTGAGCCTCGGGTATGGGTAACAGATAACAGACATATTAAGTTCCATGATAGAACCTTCGATATCGGGTAACAGCTAACATATATCATATGATACTACGGATGCCACGAATACATTGTCAGAATTAGACAATCATTCATTGTACAGAATTTATCATTTCAGAAAACAGATCTTAATTCAACATACAGGAAATAAATAAAGTTTAACATAACTTTACTAAGTTATTACTCACAGCTGGCTCCAAAAACAGATAGACAGAGCAGACAAATCAGATAGCTTACGGCGTGTGATCTACACAAACATAACAGATTCACAGATTGAAACACACACTCGGATAGTACTTAACCTATTGCATTTTGTTCTTAGTGTGTTTCTACGTCTTATCCTCATTATTATATCTTATTCATGGCCTAGGAATGCCTAGGATACAATGGGGATGCCAAAATGAGTTTCAAAACACTTAATCATTTTTGCTGAAAACAGAAGTCTCGCTCGAGCGCTACTTCTTTCGCTCGAGCGGGCTTCCACACATATGAGTGGTCGCTCAAGCGCAACTTCTTTCACCCGAGCAGTCTGTAAATTTTGCAAAAGTACTGGCTGCTTGATTTTTTTTGCTCGACGCATGTTCGACGGTCGCTCGAGTGTGAAACTGAGGTCCTCGCTTGAGCGCAACTCTTGTAGCTCGAGCGGTCTGCAAAACTTGTAAACTTCTGGGAGTATGAATTTTAAGCTCGAGCCAACTTTTGGTTGATTGAGCAAAAGTGCAAAAATACAGAGTGGTCGGTCAAGCGTAGGTTTTGTCACTCAAGCGGAGAAGTAGAATTCTGAAATTTTTAAATTTGCTTCCAAACTTCAAAACTCAAATTCAAAACCATTCAAATCAACATTTGGGCCCCAAAACTTGAGAAAACAAGTCTAAACTTTGAAAACATTAAGAATTCAAGATTGTTTCATAAAATCAAGGCCCAAAAGCATGTCATTTGCTTAAAATCAAACTTAATAGTATGTATGTAGAACATGCATGAGTTGTTATGAATTGAACCTTCCAAAACATCATCAAGCAAGATAAAATGGCATGAAACTTGATGAATTCTCAAAACAAAGGTAAGATGGACACATGCATGAGAGACTTTTCGAAATTAAACTCAAATTGTGATAAAATTGGACATGCATGCATGGTATGATCTATACTCCTTCATTCTAGCTCAATTTCAACTTAATTCTCTTGTATTCATGAACTCACCAACTCAAAAGCAAGACCAAAGGCTTGAATTCTTACCTTATACCTTGGATTCAGATGTGTAGAGGCTTAAACTTCTAAACTCTCTTTAATTCTCCAACAATTCCTAGCAATTCTTTCATTCTTCCTTGTTGAACTCACTTTTACTTTTGGTCTATCTCGCTCGCACGTTTGTAGCTCAAGAACGATGAAATGAGAGTGTAAAATGTATACTAGGGTCCACTAGTGCCTTATATAGGTTTGGATTAAGGAATTCATTAATTAGGCTTAATTGAGCATTAATTATTCTAATTATTTCATTCCGAATTGAATTTCAATTAAACCTACCATAACGTTCTAAAAATTCCAACTAATACATAATTCAAGTCACTTTCATGATCGGATGCCGATAAGGCCTTCAATTCGCAGAACAAAATAGAAACACAAACAGATATTCTTACAGCAGACAGATATAAATACAAATAATGCAATGCACATGTAATTAACTCAAGATTTCATCTTAATTACTTATTAGGCATACTTAATCATGGCTTAATCATGGTTTAACAATTAATCATAGGTCTGGGTTGTTACAACAGCGGTTTTGAATTTAAGGATAGTTTTTAGATGGTTTAGAACCTAAGGATTTTTTTGGATCATTTGGAGCGTTTTGGACGGTTTTGAACTTAAGGATAGTTTTTGATGTATAGAAACATAGTTTTTGGATGGTTTGGAATGTATAGATAGTTTTTGGATGTTCAAAATTTATGGATAGTTTTTTTTTTTTTTTTGAATATTTTAAACAATATTTTGGTGGTTGATTAATATATATATATATATGTTGTGAAGCTTGTTTATAATGTTTTCTTAAATTGTACATAATAGGTGAAAAAAAATTACTGATTTTTTTTTTTTAATTTTTAAAATACATATATTCTACGGCACACAAAAAATGCTGTGAAACTTAGGCTATCTACGGCAAGCAAAATAGGCCATTGTATTAAATATTCAATGACTAGCAATGAAAGTCATGGTTTGTCCCTTAAATTAACGGCGTGCAAAAGTAGATGTAGAAAAGTCAAACACGACGCACAAGATCCGCTGTTAAATGATTTTTAACGGCGTACTGCGATATGTCATTAAAATGAATGACTTTCCATGACTGGTTATTATACAACTTTATATCGCGCGTCGTAGAATTCTCACCACGACGTATATTTTATGTCATTAAAAGTGAATTTTGTTGTACATGCGGATGAGCCCGCAAAGAAATGGCGACTTGTACATGTCCAAGTTAAAATAGAGTTGCTATTCTTCCTCACCTCTAGTCCTCAACCTTTTGCACATGAAAGGCAGAGAAATGATGCTTATTATATTGCTCTTGTTTTTTATTTTATTATATATATATATATAAATATTTTTTTAATAAAAAAGAATTAGTTTAAAAACAACAAAAATATATTTGTTAGTGTTACAATATCTAAGAGAGAGAAAAATATGTATTATATTGAATATTATGTTAAATAATTTTATAACAATGTATACAAGACTTCTTTATATAGGAGGAGAGAAACCTAAGTATAATAATCCTAAATATGGTAATAAATACAATATGATATGTATAATAGACAGAATATATAGTTACTATATTTAACACCCCTCTCAAACTCAAGTAGAGATACCAACTTGAGTTTAGAGAGAAAACCTAAAACATGAAATAAAACTAAAAAATAAAATATGGATAGATCTGAGGTAAATAGATTGCAAAGTCCAGATGGGTGCACATGGATGCTTGAGATAGATTAGAGACTGGAGCTAATGCCGGGAGACAGTTTATGGTGGTGCTGGACCGTTGTAGAAATTATTTGAAACTAATGTTGGGACAATTTAAGGTTATGCTAGACCGTTGTAGGAACTAACTAGAATCAATGTCGGGGACAGTTTACAAGTTCATGCCGAACCATTGTAGGAACTGACTGGAATCAATGTCGAGACAGTTTAAGGGGTCATGTCGGACCACTGTAGAGACTAACCGGAATCAATGTTGAGACAGTTTAAAGGGTTATACCGAACTGATGTAGAGAACTAGATGTTGAATCAGCAAGCGTGGCACACACATAACTTGTGACGTGCTGTTGAACGATGATGGTAACAGATAACTGAGTATGTCAGGGGATGACTTATTAGAAAATGCACCAGGGGACGGCTTGTGCACTAAGGGGCAGCTTTGGTGGTGCGCCAAGGGGCGACTTAGATGATGCGTCAGATAGGGCAGCTTGGGTTGTGCGCCAAATGAGGGCGACTTTGGTGATGCGCCAAATGGGCAACTTGAGTTGTGCACCAGAAAGGGTGGCTTAGGTGGTACACTAAGGGGCGGCTTGGATGGTGCACCAGATGGAACAGCTTGGGTTATGCGCTAGAGAGGGCAGCTTACGTAGTTCACATGGTATATCACCATGCTCACCATGATATAGGTATAATATCCCCCCTCAAACTCAAATAGGTTTGAAATTAAAAACCTATTTGAGGTTAGAATAGAAGGAAAGTCAAAGTGAAACATAAATACATAAAAAAAAAAAAAAATGGATTGCGAATAAAAAAAAAATGATAGAGATATTTGGGATATGAATAAATTAGTGAACAAAGGAAGAGATCACCACGAAGCGATACTGAAAGAAAATATAGGCAGTGGAAATGGATTGAGGTCCAACGGGCAACCAAGGCAAGACTGCCGCCCTCCGATGAAGAGAAATTACTAAGTACTTAACCTAGCTCTAATACCATGCTACAATATCTAAAAGAGAAATCTGTATTATATTGAATATTGTGTTGAATAATTATGTAACAATATATACAAGACTCTTTTAAATAGGAGGTGAGAAACCTGAGTATGGTAATCCTAAATATAGTAATGAATATAATATGGTATGTATGATAGACAGAATATATAATTACTATATTTAACAGTTAGTTTAAGAACAAGAACTTTTATATCTAAACAAAACTACTCTTAGAGTATTTCCGTTACCCCACCACCTCTAATTGTCATTGACATTTCTAGCAGTTGGCGGCAACTTTCTAGGGACCTTCGTTGGTGTCCTGTGACTTTTCGGTGAAGTAAAAATTTCACTAACTTAGCATAATAAAATTTCTCAACTACAATTTCCGGCAATTCTCCGATGAAGTGAAATTTTATTATATCAAATCAATGAAATTTTACTGTTTTCAAACACTAAATGTTTTCAATTAAAATCTAAAAATTGCAAAACTAGAAGTCAGTGAAATTTCATTGATTTGGTATTCTAAATTCATTGTCTTCAAACTGAATTTAATTTGGCTAAAAATTGCAAAACTAAAATTTTACTGTGTTAGTGGTTAAAAGTAACAAAATTGAGAGTCAATTGAATTTTTATTCTTTGACTTTATTGAAATTTTATTTCTAAAAGTGAATTAAATTTCCATTGTCTTAGCACAGTTAAATTTCATTTAGTCAGTAAAATTTCACGAATTTGGTCTAAAAGCCGGTAACATATTATTGACCAAATACAATCAAATTTTATAAACTCAATAGAATTTCACTTACAAATTTCATTAAAAGTTCATAAAAACAAATGCCTTTACATCATTACAACAAAAGATCTCTACCAAAACAACAATACATATTACAAAAAATAAAAAAAGAAGAAAGAGAGAGGAATCAGAGAAAGAAAAAGGAATAAGAAAGAACAAAGAGAAAGAGAGAGTGATAATCAACCTAATAATTTCTTAAAAAGTATTGAAAATTAAAATGAAAGAAAATTCATATTTTGAATACTACAAAAGTAATTAACCAAATAATTTTTTTTTAAAAATGATGAACTTCCACTAGTTAACCAGTTTAAAGTTCTTATACATGTAGGCAAATATTAGCAAATGCCCCAAACAACATTATTTAATATTGAGACTTGTGCAAAAAAGTATTTTGAAAAGGATAAATTACACTCTTTTTTTTTTCTTTTTTTTTTTTATATGAAAAATGGTAAATTACACTTTGCTCCTTTTATGCTTAGTTATTTTTTCACTTTAGCCTTTTATTAATCAAGTCTTTTTTTCAATTAATTAACTCCTAAAATTAATTTTTGTATTAAAATTAGTCAGAAAATGTTATGTTAGTTGCTACATGACATAAAAAAAATATTATTATATTAAAGTTTGGATTGTGTTCGAGATGTGAGTTATATATAGTAAAATATTTTTATGCTACATGGCTGTTAATGTGTCATTTGTCTAATTTTGGACATATAACATTTACAGTAAAAAATAAATAAATTAAAATATAAAGGGTTAAAGTGGGGCCAAAAAAAAAAAAAAAATTTAATAAGGGTCAACGTGAGAAAATGATCAAACACCCTGCAAAGTATAATTTACCTTTTTAAAATGGTAAAAAAAGTTTAAAAGAATTTTGAATAAATAAAAATGTTATGAAAGTGAAAAACAAATTTGAGATCTACAAACATTAAACTTGGATGAATCAAAAAAGAAAAAAAAAAAGCATTAAACTTGGATAGAATAGGTTTCTACAAATACTTAAATGCATTGACAACAGAACTCATATAATTAAGGCAACAATTCACTTTATCTTTTCAGACTATTATATTTATGATTTATTACACTTTATACCTGAAACTATCGTCAAATTATCTATTTAATTCATGAACTATTGATTATGTCTACTAGGTCCCTAAAATATATAAATCAAAATTTATTTAGTCCCTAAATTATCGATTGAATTTATTAAGTCCCTAAAGTATTTAATTCAAACTTATTTAGTTCCTAAAAGGATTACAAAAATAAAACATAAGCCTATAAATATTATAAATTAGTAAAAGAGCATATCTAGTTATAATTTTATTTTAAAAAAATCTTAAATTTTTTAATCTATCGTTGAAAAGTGGGCGGCAATCCATATATTCAATTTCCTTTATAAGGATAAGGTAATTATTTATAATATTTCCTTACTTATCTACTATAATGTTTATAATTTATGATGGATTGTTCTTAAGTTTTTCACTGAATTCTTTTTATTATTTAATTAATGTGTTATTTTGTTCTATTACTATTTGTAGAGAAGTGTTATTATTTAATTATCTAATTCTACTTTTTCAGTATATCCAATATTCATATAATT
Organism: Camellia granthamiana; assembly: GCA_036172215.1. Lineage (NCBI taxonomy): Eukaryota > Viridiplantae > Streptophyta > Magnoliopsida > Ericales > Theaceae > Camellia > Camellia granthamiana. The sequence goes on along the minus strand of CM069912.1, from coordinate 119,963,122 downwards.
TATTGATAAGGTTGAAAAATCATACTCTAATATTAATTTAAACACACAACGAAATAAAATACCTTGTAAAAACAAAATAAAAATTAAAAAGATTTTTTTTTGTAATAAAATCTAAATTGGGGAGGATATTTTACTAACTTATAATACGTATGAGCATATATTTTATTTTTGTAATTCTTTTAGGGATTAAATTGGTTTGAATTAAATATTTTAGAGACTTAATAGGTTCAATCAATAGTTTAGGGACTAAATAGACTTTGACTTATACACTTTAAGGACTAAATAATTTTAATCGATAGTTTATTAATTAAATAAATAATTTGATGATAGTTTAGGGATAGAAAGTTAATAAACCCTTATATTTAATTATATTTATGTTACCTTACTTTTTAAACTATCAATTTAAATAATTATTCCTTAAATTATTGACGTTAGTTTATTTGATTTTAACTTTTTATTAGAGTTAATATTTTGTTTTTACTGAATATCACATTTATTGACACCCAAAAATATTTATACATGTAATTTGCTTGATTTAATTATATTCAAATACAATAATTTTTTGGGTAAATTACAAATACACCCCCTGAGGTTTGCTTAAAATACGAATTGCCACTTGTGATTTGAAAAATTACAAATACCTCCCTGTCATAATTTTTTATTTAACAGAATTAATTGAAAAAGTGAAATTTCTAACTATTCACCTATACAATAATAAAATTATCTGAATTATTAATTGAAATAAAATTTTAATATTATTTAAAACTGTTAATTAATTTGATGATTTATTAATAAAAGGACATATTTGTTATGAAATTAGAAACTTTGGGACATAATGTAATTTTTAAAACCACAGGAGGTAATTTATAATTTAAGTAAATCTCAGTGTTTGTAATTTACCCTAATTTTTTTTTTAATATTTTGTGATTTATTAAATACTTTATAAATAATTAATCACGTTGTGTTGTTGTCTCTTTATGAGTGTCCTTACGAAAAAGGCCAAAGGTTTTCTTCAACTAATGAGTTTGTCAAATAATTTATTAAACATTGATCAACTTAAAGATTAGTGAAGGATTTTATTAATGCACATTATTAGTTAACAAGTGTAAAGTGATTATATATTTTCATAAGAGTTTGGCTTCTCAAAGTAGTCATGTTAATTTGAGAGTGTGGATCAATTTTAGTGATTCGAACATTCACTTTTTAAGACTTCAGTAGAATATTCATATAAAAAATTAAGATAATCGGACATTGGTTGAGTTATATGTTGGAATCAAATTTGTATTATAAAAAATTGATAGCTGTTCTTAAAATTATATTTGTTATCTATTTTTTTTGTAACAAATATGATTTCAACATATAGTTAGTGATGTATAATCATTTTGATTTTTTACATGTATATTTTACTTAACGAATATTAAAAAATGAATAATTCAAATTATCAAAATCGGACTCAAAATGGACTTATCAAGCCCAAACGTTCTAATGCATTGCTAAAGGAACACTTCTAATTAAGGGAAAAAAAATTAACTTTTATCTTTTTAAATTATTACATTTATGTTATTTTACCTTTTGAATTGTCAATTTGAACAATTACTCTTTAAATCATTAATATTAGTTCATTTTATCCTAAATGGAGTCAATATTTTTTACATATAACACATGTTGACATGTAAAAATATTTGTTCACTTAATTTACTTAATTTGGTGTATTTAAGCAGTAATTTACTATAGTGGGGTGTATTTTGTGTCTTATTGAATATTTTCAAAACAATTAATTATGTTTAGTTATCTTCTCCTTATCCATCTCATTATTATAGGATAAAGTGGTGGGAAAATTTCAAATCAATATAAATTTTAAAATATATTACAGAATAGTGATAAATTACAAATATTAATAATTAAAGTTATAATATTTTTCATGAATATGTAATAATTTTTTAGAAATACCACTAAGTGGTAATTTTCCCTAAAGTTTTTTGTCAACTAATGAATTTATTAAAGAGTCTTATTAATATATGCCGTTAGCATACATATTAAGGCCTCGTTTAGAAGCAAGTTTTTTTTGAAACTTTTTAGTTTTTTAACTAAAATATGATGTAAAAAAAAAAATTTAATATGTTTGAGATGACTTTTTGATTTTTTACAAAAAAAATGTGTAAAAGTAAACAGAAAAGGAAATCTTTGATTTTTTAGTATATGTTGTTGGCTTTTTATTTTTTTAGTGGTTTTTTAATTTTTTTAAGTAAAATTATCACTTGCCAAACGAGACTGAGAAATCTTAAAAATATTATATCATATTATTGCACTCACTTTCACGAGCAATAACTTTCAAATTTCTTAACATCTGACCCAAGGGAGACATTAACAAAAGGGCACTGCTCCGGACCCCCAGTATGGCAGCACCCCCAGCACCCCCACCTCCACGTGGGGGGCTGCCAATGGAGAAGAAAAAGATTAAAAAAAAAAAAAAAAACCAGTTTTTGGCCAATCAAAACAGACCCCCAGCACTCCCATTGGGGGTCTTATGTATTTTCCCTAAAACAATGATGCTACATGCACTAATTAGTGTACTAATTAGTATACCAACACTAATTATGACATTATTATTGCCTCACTCATTAATTACATTACAAATATCAAAAAGCTCTTAAATTATGCCACATCATCAATTGATACACCAATTAGTACATATAGCATTATTCTTAACCAAATCTATAAATTCTTCATCAAAGTTGAATAGATAAGAATTCTACAAATATTTAATGCATTGCTAACAATTAAAAATATATATTAAAAAAAAATCTCTTTATTCTCTCAAATTATTACACTTTAACCACTTTACCCTTTAAATTATTAATTTGAACAATTATAGCTTAAACTATTAATATTCATTCATTTTATTACAATTTATCAACCCAGTTAATATATTGGATGAAATATCTCACTTAGGGGCACACAAAAATATTTAGGGCAAATTACAAATAGATGAGATAGTTAAGAAATAATTACACTATAGATATAAATATTTTTTGATGTAACTCTAATACATGAGAACGATGTATATTTGTTTGCTCCATAAATTTGTAATTTTTATTATTATTTATTATTTATATAATTGCAGGACATGTGGCATCCTCTTAGTCATTTTGAGGTTATGAAATATGAAAAGATGATGGAGAATAAAGTGGAGAACATGGAGCATGAATTGGAGGCTAATGGAAGTTATGAAGACATGGAGAGATATGCGGCATTGTGAGAATGAAGATGGAAGAGTGGGTAGTTTTAAGTGGTTATTGGGTAATTATTGGTGGAAGCTTTTTCTTACAAATATTTGCCTATAAATAGTCATTCATGGCTACATTGTAAAAGATCCAGAATTCAAATCAAAGACAATTGATTTCAATATTTACTGATATTTTTCTTATTTTAGGAAGTTTAACATCTATATAATAAAGCAGAACAGTTTCTGAAAATATATAAAATGTATCAGAGATACATTTCGTTTAAATGGTCTAGATCAATCCTAATCAATATCTAACGATTGAGATAAATTTTTTTCCTGCCCAAACATTTCTTTCCCTAAACTTCCTACTTATCCACGTCTCCTCCTCATTCCCTCTTTTATCTCTCTCCCTCTCTGTTCTCACGAGTCACGTCTCTTATCCATTCTCTCTGCTCTTCTTGAACAAACCACCAAAACCATTTGCCTCCACATTCCCTCTTTTTCTTTCCTCCTCCCTCTCTCCCACCCTCGGTTGTTTCCTTCGCAAGGTAATTACAGTTCTCCTCCCTCTCTCAGTTGTATTTTTTTTTATGCTCTCTCATCTGTTATTGAAATCTTTTTGTTGTTGGATTCTCTCCTCTCCTCTCCTCTCCAGTGACATAGCCTCTTCGATCGTTTTCGAGTCCACGTTCGAGCAGAGTGAATTGGACGTTTGAAGCTCTGCCCGTTCGTCTTTGCTGGAGTTGCATAAAAAGGTGTTGAGTTCTCAAGTCTCGAAGAAGCCAGTGGCAAAGCGATGAGAGGCCGGAGCGGCGACGTCGATGCCTGTGAACATACCGGACTGGTCAAAGATACTGAAGGAGGACTATAAAGAGATTCGGTGGAGAGATAGCGATAAGAGCATCGTTCCAGTGCATAAAGGGATAGGGAGGACTCTGAATGGAAGGGATCTGAGTAGAAAAGCAATTTGAGTGAAAATTGGGTTCCAAGATTAACTTCTTCATCATCGTCATCAGAGCCACAACAAATGAATATATAATCACAACTGTCATATATTATTATTAGTTGTTTGTTATTGTTATTATTGTTTTCAGTTTTGTTTTTTGCTTTTTGAAATCTGTTATTTTATTTTAGTTTTGGTTGAACATATCTATGAAGGTCCTTCCTTCATCTCTCTGCTCTTCCTCTATTATATAGATTATATACATACATAATTTATGTATATACATACATAGGATGGTGGTAGTGAGAGAGAGAGAGGAGGTGGTTGTATTGGTGGGTTGACTTTTTTGATAATTGGGTTGGGCTGATTTTTATTTATTTATTAAATTAGTCATAAAAAATAAAATAAATTAAAAAATTAATAAAGTAAAATATCATATTTAAATCATAATTTTGTTTTCTCATAAAAATTAAAGAAAACACCACAAACAAACTTTTTAATCAATACTAAAAGAGAGAGGAGGTGGCGTGGGTTATTTTTTTGATAATTGGGATGGGTTGATTTTTTTTTATATATATTAAAATAGTCATAAAAAATAAAATAAATTATCATATTTAAATCATAATTTTTTTCTCATAAAAATTAGAAAAAAAAACAACTCAAACAAACTTTTTAATCTATACTAAAATAATTTAAAAAATCAAAAAAAAAACTTTAAAGCCAATTCAACTTTCCAAACGACTTCTTCATCACCGTCATCAGAGCCACACCAAATGAATATATAATCACAACTGTGAGATATTATTATTAGTTGTTTGTTATTATTATTATTGTTTTCAATTTTTTTTTTTACTTTTTGAAATCTGTTATTTTATTTTAGTTTTGATTGAACATCTCTGGGAAGGTCCTTCCTTCATATCTCTGCTCCTCCTCTATTGTATAGATTATATACATACATAGGATGGTGGTAGTGAGAGAGAGAAAGGAGAGAGAGAGAGGAGGTGGTCGTATTGGTGGGTTGATTTTTTGATCATTGGGTTGGGTTATTTGTTTATTTATTTTTTTTGATTAAATTAGTCATAAAAAATAAAATAAATTAAAAAATTAATAAAATAAAATATCATATTTAAATCATAACTTTCTTTTTTTTCTCATAAAAATTAAAGAAAACACCTCTAACAAACTTTTTAATCTATACTAAAAGAGAGAGGAGGTGGCGGTTTTGGTGGGTTGATTTTTTGATAATTGGGTTGGGTTGGGTTGGGTTGATTTTTTTTTTTTGATTAAAAGAGTCATAAAAAAAAATAAATTAATAAAATTAATAAAATAAATTATCATATTTAAATCATAATTTTTTTCTCATAAAAATTAAAAAAAAAAAAACAACTCAAACAAACTTTTTAATCTATACTAAAATAATTAACAAAAACTTTAAAATCAATTCAGCTTTCCAAACGAAACAACGGGTTTAGCGAGGTTAGCCGTCGAGTCGATGACGGCTGGTGAACCAGCAATACCCGGTGTTGACACGTCTTTCCGTGGGAAAGTAAAAAAAAAAACACACTTACACACACCTCTTTCTCTCTCTTGCTTTGAAAGTAGACTTTGTTTTCTGTACGTTTTCTTTTCGGGATAATTGATAAATTATTAAATAGTGTTGGGATTAAAATTATATTCTAATCCTAACATTATTTACACCGTGTCTTTAGACAGGGGTATACGCTAGTAGATTTATATTTCGAAGCATTTATTTGAAGTATTTCATTTTCAAAGCATTTTATGCACTTCATTTTCGAAGCATAGGAGTAGAGGTAAGTAATTATTACTTTGATTGTTCACTCAATCGTCTTTCTCCGTCTCTCTCATTCCTCTTTTAATTCTTCTTTTCTTTACACTTGGCAATTTTGAAGTCCTGTTTGTTGAGGCAAAAGAACCATCAACGTAATCGCTTGATAATTGATTTGAATTTAATCTGTAAGGATTTTTCAATCCTTACTGGCACGCTCATATTTATGGTATTTTCCTTCGTAGGAAAAATAAGCCAACAATTTTTAGCACGCCCAGTGGGACATCAAGTGTAAGAAATGAAAAATGAATTGGATTTGTCCATTTCCAATAGCCTAGATGAAATCTATTGGCATAAACAAAAAAATTTGAATCTTCAAGAAGAGATCCATTTTCTTGATGAAATAAACTTTCATCCCTTACAATATTATTTGGTGGAAGAAAAAAGACACCATTTAATTGGAGAAATTCATCAACTTGATATGTAAATTCGCCAATGGAATGATGAGTTATCAACTCTCACTACCAAGTCTTTAACTGAGGCTTTAATGGCCGGAATTGGTAAAATTTTTCAAAATTTTTCCATGGTTAAAAATAGCAAAAGTAAAGAGTTGATTTCATCAATGGCTCGGGGGGTTCAAGAGCCCATGTTAAAAGAGCCAAATTATAAAATTAACATAATGAAAGAGCATGTTCTTGAGCCAAATTTGGCTAAGAATAATGTTCCATGCATGGCTCGGGCGGTCCAAAAACTAATTTTTAAAGAGTCAAGTCATGAAAATAGCATACTTGTGGAGGATTTTCATAAGCCACTAATGGTTAACATGGAAAAACAGCCCACTTTGCTAAATAATTATGAAAATCAATTCGGCGAAAGTTATGTTTTTAAACCAAACATGGTCAAGAAGAATGAACAAGTCACTATTCATGAATTCAAAATTAAAAATGTCAAAAAGTATGAATTTTCATAGTCACACTATACCATAATTTTTGTTGCTCAAAATCCATTTTGGATTTGTGGATCACATCAAACGTTGACTTTGATGAAATGGCTAACAAATAATATTTTGTTATTGCAATACATTGGGCCAAAAATATGGTTATTAGTTGTTCCATAAAACCATCACCATTTGGTTTTGTAGTTACCTTCGTAGCATGTCCCAAGACAATTCGAAGCATGTTATTAAGAACATGTGAGGGTTGTTAATCCAACTCTTTGGATTTGGTTCGAAGGGATGTCGTGAGCACTCTCGAATGACAACTTTGATCCTTTAGTAACATACATGACTTTCGAAAGGTGGTTTTGTCATCAATAAACACTTTCCAAATGTAACATGAAACAAGAAGGCTTTCGAAATGTGTACCTCCCTTCAAATATATGTAAAATGGCAATTAATTAATTGTCAAATAATGCCTATTTTGGCATGATAATTAGTGGCTTTACTGATAAACATTTTTATAGCCATTTGTTACATGAAAGTGTTACTAGTATTCTACAAAAATTGATTCAAAGAACAATTGTTTTGGTGTCTTCAAAGAATTAACAATTGATTCGAAACATAAAATTAATATTTTCATTAATTATGTGTGAACTAGAACATACAAAATTTGAACAACCACAATATTGGCCAAAAGTTGTTTCAAAAGCCCTTTTGCCATAATTTTTTAAGTTTCAAAGCACTCCGTCTTGCATCAACAATAGCTTCAAAGAAATAATATTAGTGGTTGTGAACCTTTAATGTTGGCCAAAAGTTACCTCAAAAGCCCTTTTTGTCATAATTTTGTAAGCTTCGAAGCACTCCATCTTGCATCAACAACAGCTTCGAAGAAAAAATAGTGATGGCTGTGAACCTTCAAAGCTTTGTCGAGTATTTCCAAGGATATAATTAGTCCTTTGTCAACACTTTCGACCTTCGAATGATGATTTTGGTCCTCTACACCACCTTCGAAGCTGGTTATTTAGCATGTGTAACAGTTTGCTAAGGTGAATCATTGGCTTTGCCTTGAAAATATGTGGTTATCCTTTGAAACTTTTCTGTAATAATATCCCTTCAATGCGTATATGTATAATTCACAACATCTAGTCATAATTTCATGCTCATTCGAAGCACTTTATTGGTGCTATTATATCATTTGAAGCACTTTATTGATATTATTCAAAATACTTTATTGCTTAGATTAGTCATGTGCTTGGTTTGGCTCTTCAAAAATTCAAGTAAACATCATTTTTAAGGGTCGTGGGGGGTAATGTTTGCTCCATAAATATGCAATTTTTATTATTATTTATTATTTATATAATTGCAGGACATGTGGCATCCTCCTAGTCATTTTGAGGTTATGAGAAGTTATGAAATATGAAAAGATGATGGAGAATAAAGTGGAGAATATGGAGTATGAATTGGAGGTTAAAGGAAGTTACGAAGACATGGAGGGATATGCGGCATTGTGGGAATGAAGATGGAAGAGGGTAGTTTTAAGTGGTTATTGGGTAGTTATGGCTGGAAGTTTTTTCTTACAAATAATTGCCTATAAATAGCCATTCATGGCTACATTGTAAAAGATTCAGAATTCAAATAAAAAACAATTGATTTCAATATTTATTGGTATTTTCCTTATCTTAGGAGTAGTTTAACATAAATTTATATTTCGAAGCATTTATTTGAAGTATTTCATTTTCAAAACATTTTATGCACTTCCTTTTCGAAGCATAGGAGTAGAGGTAAGTAATTATTACTTTGATTGTTCACGCAATCGTCTTTCTCCGTCTCCCTCATTCCTCTTTTAATTTTTCTTTTCTTTACACTTGGCAATTTTGAAGTCCTCTTTGATGAGGCAAAAGAACTGTTAACGTAATCGTTTGATAATTGGCTTGAATTTAATTTGTAAGGATTTTTCAATCCTTACTGGCACGCTCGTATTTATGGTATTTTCCTTCGTAGGAAAAATAAGCCAACAATATTATACACAAGTATAGACTTACACACATGAGACTTGCACTACCACAAAAATAAATAATTTTATTTATGCACATTATTTACTTTAATTTAGTTGTGTCAAGAACTCGTAGTGTCCAATTAACACATATCAACTCTTGAATCTTCCCTTGGTGACACTACAACAACTGACACTTTTGACGATTAAATTTTTAGTCGCCAAAAGTCAAGTTTTAGTTGCTAAAGGTTTTTAGAGACTAAAATTTTTGGTCGTTTGATTAGTCATTGAAGACTTGTTAGGAAAGGTTATTGGCGACAAAAAAAAATTTAGTGGCCAAAAGTAGTAAATTGCTGATTAATTTTTAAGTCGCCAAAAGCATTAAAATAAAATTAAATATTACATTTTCAGCAACTAAAACTTGTTGTGGTGAAAAACTTCAATTATTTGTAACGACTAAGTTTTAGTTGCCAAATATTTGTTTTTTATCCTATTTTTTTAGCTACTAAACTTTTTAGTCGTGTAAAATATAATTATTTTTGGCTATTAAACTTTTAGTGGCCATTAATGTTTTTAGCTACTAAATATTTTAGTTACCTGAAGGCTGATTGTTTTTTCGCTACTAATATTTTAGTCCCTAAAGTCTCACTTTTTTCACTACTAAATTTTTAGTCGCCAAAAATGTTTTTGTTATTTGTCTTATATTTTTTAGCTACTAAATATTTTAGTCGCCTAAAGTCTGATTGTTTTTTGGCTACTAATTTTTTAGTCACCTAAAGTCTGACTTTTTTTCCTCCTATAATTTTAGTCGCCAAATTTTTTTTTATTGTGCATCTTATTTTTTTCAGCAACTAAACAGTTTAGTCACTTAAAGTCTGATTGTTTTTTTGGCTACTAAGCTTTTAGTTGCCCAAAGTTGTTTTCAATTTTATTTTTTTTTAGCTACTAACTATTTAGTCGCTAAAATATGTACTTCATTTTTTACTACGAATTGTTTAGTCGCCAACAACATAATTTCATGTTTTTTCTCAAAATTAAATTTCTCTACAACCTGTATGTATTCCGTGCAACCTGTAGTATGTATATAAACAAAATAATACATATATTATCAATCATTCCACAATTTGCATCCATTTCACTTCCAACTATCTAAAAAGGAATAACTTTAAATGTCAAATTCCACACAAACCAACTATAGTCCAAACTAAAATAATAATTCCATAAAAAATTGAGAAGCATACAAAAATCAAGTCCTCCATATACAAAAAGTATATTTACTAGCATACCAAATGGCCATTTGGCGTGGTATAAATTATCATCGTAATCTATACCACGACAATAGGTAATCTATATATCACGCCAATAAGTACCAGTTCAATGCCAAAAGTCATCTATATGAGTAATACTAATCCACACAAAAGCAGAGGACTTCAAAATTAGTAAGATTATACAAAAGTGTAAATTGTCCTCGATTCACAAAAATGGATTATCCACATGTTCACACCAAAAGCCATCTACAACCCAAAAAAAAAAAAAATTTACACCATTAGAAAATATCAGTTGATTTAGACATACAAAAAAAGTTTTAACATGCACATTTAAGATAGAACAATCTATTAATGTCCTTTTGGAAATAAACAGGTGTATATCTGTATCATGAAAGTTTTTTTTTTTTTTTTGTGATAAATATATGTATCATGAATGTGCACTTGTTTCAAGTTTGAATTTAATTCTCCATTGACAAAAAAACACAAGTTAATAAATCAATATTACTCTCTACTACGATGCGTATCTTTGTTTACATCATACAGTGAAAGAGTGCATTAATTAGATTCGAAAAATAGTAACTAAGAATAATCAACATCCATATCATGTAGAATTTTTATCATCAATAACATATAACTGATGTATTTTATTTTTCTTTTATCCCAAATGAAAAAGGTGCTTTTGAATTTCTAAAAGTTGAAATGTCTCAGTCCACAAAGCCTAATTAAGCCTGTCCAAACAAACAAGGCAGTAGAGGCTCCTTCCAGACTGTCTCTTCCCCAAGTAAAGGGTAGCCCTCCTACACATACATCTACTTTATATAATTGGTTATCTCCATAACCATATCATGCTTTCTTCTTATGTTTACTACCCAACCTGCGCGTCCTAATTACATGTCGTTGTAGACACCCCATTTTTGACCGTCCTCAAGACTTGGACGTCACCGTTCGAACACTTGGTGATCATCTATGTTTGTGTTCGTCTTGAGTTCCCGGAGGTCTCGGTCATGCGCGCCTTGCCTAAGGATCTCTCGACTCAACTGTTTTGTGTCTAGTTTTGCACCAAACTCTTGTGTTTTGCCTTGGAGGGGCAGGGAATGGCTTGTGGGCCATCCCCACACTTCACCGGCCATGGCTTGAGGCCACCGGCTGTGTTTTGTTGCCACCGGCCAAATGTTTGGTCGGCCGGCACTATAGATGGCCGGCCGGCTATCCTTTTTTGGTCAATTGCACTTTTGGCCGGCCGACTACTGTGCATCTGCTTTTACAGATATTTTCATGCAGCTGGTATGCACTTGGCTCCCCTCCATACACGTGTATGGAGGGATCTCTCTCTTAGCTAGCTTGTCTTGTAAGCTTGCAAGATTGAAGCTCTATAAGAGGAGGTCTCCTCTCCCTCTTTTAGGGTTAGACAGCACTTCTTAGAGAGCTCTAGTTTTAGGGTTTGGTTTGTGTATCTATCCTATATCTATATCTCTCTCTCTCTTGTATTTGTGTGTGTTTAGCCTTAGGATTGCACACAAACACCCACTATTACACTATCCTCTTGGAGCTGAGGCCCTTAAGGGTTGTTTTTGAAGTTTTGGAGCTAGTTTGAGCCAAAGAAGCTGCTGGTCTTCCATTCTTGAAGAGGGTCTAAAAGAGTGAGCACTTACTCCTTTAAATACCCCATTTTTGCAAAGCTTTTTTGAATATCTTGCATCTATTTTTGAGCTTAGTATATAACACATAAAAGTTCTGTTTTTGAGCCCTCTAAATAGTTGTTTAAGAGTGTTCTAAGCTTTGGGGTTGTTTGACCCCTCTTAAGGCTTGTTTGGCCTTCATTTTGTGCCATTTTGGTGAGCTCCGGGACCATTGTGTTTGGGCCTCCTCACCACTGAAATCTTGAGGGATTTCAGTGGTGAGGATGGGGCCTTGAGGTCCTAAGAAGGAGAGGGCCACCCCCTCTCCTTGTTGTCCTTGAAAAGGGTCATTTTAGCCTCTTGAGAGAGCATATTGTTTAGGTTCATGTTGGCCATGCCTTAACTGATTTTTGTGCTTATTATGTCATAATATAGCTCTGTTTTCAATTGGTTTTGGTACATCATGCTTGCTTAGGATATATGCCTTGTAATGCCATGTTTAGGTCTTAACATGTCTTATGCTTTGAGCCCTTGTTCTAGCATGATTTTGGCCAAGCTTTGTGAAGCTTTTGTGTTTGTTTTAGCATGCTTAAGCTCTATTTTTGGTTGTTTTGGTCGACCATCACATGCTTAGTATAGCCACCTTGCATTTTGGCTTGTTAGCCTTGGGTGTGTGAGTGTGTAGCATGCATTACTTGTAGTGTTTCAGTGGTTTGGAACCACTTACCATGTTATTTCAGTCCTTATAATATGCTTGCATGCTTGCATTTAATGCTCCTTTGATGCTTTAAGAGGTTGTGTTGTATGCTCCATGTTTAAGCATTTGTGCATGCCTCCATATGTAGATCATTTAGATGCCATTTAGGTGGTTTTTAGGACTTGCCTTAACATGATTTAGGACTGTTTTGATCTATTTTGGTCATTTGCTTCATGTGTCATATGACCATGCTTTAGGTCCTTGGACCAATTACATGCTTTGCTTGCTTTGATTAGTTGTTTAGCACCTCTTTTCTATGCAATTTCAAAGCTTAAAGTGCATGCCATTTGTCCATGTTTGCATCCTCTTAAGTGTGCTTGAGAGTTACTTTTTGATGTTTAAAGTTTTAAGCCATGTTTGCATGCATGCTTATATATGTGGATACTTGGCTCACGACACATTGTTGCATACTTTTGTGTTGTTGCATTTGGCATGCTTTGTATCTAACATGTTGTCCATATTGCACCTTGCATGTGTGCATGTTGTTGTTACACTTTACATGCTTGGTTAGTTGCATCTTTGCATTACTTGCTTGCATGCCCATATTGCACACTTAGGCTTACATGCTTAGGATTGCATTGCATTGGCATGCATGCTTCACCTCTTGATCAAGCCATGATAGAGGTTGAAAGCCCCTTGGTTTGTTTATGTGCATTGCATTTCATTTGAAATCGAAATGCACACTTGATTCTTTGGGCCATCATGCATGGAAATGCGCGATTGGTGGTCCGAGAATCGAGGCCCATCCTCCTTTGAGTCATACATATGATAAGGAGTGTGGTTGGTGCATACATTGCTTGAAATACATTGTCATGCTTTGTTTTGCCCTCTGTTGCTGTCAAACCAGTTTCTGCAGGAAGCTTTGGCCGGCTGGCCATCTTTAGTGCCGACCGGCCATCCATAAATGGCCGATAACTTCATCAGCGGTCGGTGACCATTTCCCATGGCCGGTGGCAATTCCTCCTAGCCGGTGGTGTTCCAAAGTATGCAGAGAACCTATTCTGAGACTTGTGCAGTCTTCAGAAGAGCTAGTCAATGTAAACAGAGACAGCAATGCTGTGGCAGTGAGTTTCCGGGCAGTGCGAGTCAAGATGCATCATCCAAACATTTTAAGGCGGGGGCTGTGGCCACTTTAATTCTGTATTTAATTTGTTAATTAAATAGGAGTTCTGTAATAATTAATTAAGTAGATAATTAATTATTCGAACCCTCCGAGTGAGGGCAATTATGTAATAAGTGTGTGTGAGTGTGTGCATGTCTTCCAATCCTACGTCTTTCTTCCCTTTTATTTACCCGCTTATGATGGTTAGTCTAGGGCATGTTTCAATTAGCATATAGTATGATAGTATGTTTGCATCCATTTATTCGTTTTACACGCACCGGGCTCGGCGCATCATTCTAACTGCATTTGTATCTCAATTCCAAATTGAATGCGTGTTAGTTGTAGCATCTCATATGCCATGTTTAGGTTAGCCGAGCCTATCTTAGTTGCATTTTGCATGTGTTGCATTAGCCATCTTAACATGAACTAGGATCATGCATGTGATTACTAACTAGTTTCTGTTTTGGCTTAGAGTACTAGGTAAGCTTTTATGCTTTAGCATACCACATGCGTGTGAGTGTTGCCATAATAGCATGATTACCATGAGGCTAGCTTCTTATGTGATATAACTGCTTGAATGCCTGTGGATGGAGGTTGAATAACCTAAATTGGAATAATGCATTAAAACTGCGAGTTTAAGCCCACTAGATAGTGGCAAAACTACCTTTTCTAAAGCCCACTTGAGGGTGGCAAAATCTGTATTTTAGCCTACTTACGAGTGGCAAACCATTTTCAAAACAAACATGAAATGTTTTGTTCCAATTTAGGCGATTTGGTCTATACTTGTTTGCTGTGCGCACAACATAGTAATTCTAGGCTAATAACCGGAATAAGAACACATAACGTTTTCAAAATAGGATATCATGGTTAGTAGAGGCCGATCTTCAGATCGGGCAAGAGGGGGTGCTCATAGCTGACCTTCCCCAATCGTACCCAAGTTCCTGAGCCAAGGCAACTTTGGTGATGACGGACACGTGGCCTTTGACACCGAGTCAGGGTTTCCTAAATTCCCCATTAAAAAATATTTAGGTGGCAACTCTGTATCTGGCAAAGCAGTCCATGTTTGGCACTTCTTTCAAAAAATCTGTTTTCTCAAAACGATTTGCCGGATTTGGACTCTTTGGTTCAAGATTAAGAACCGTGACAAAACGAGTCCGAACTGTGGCAGCATAAGTCCCTCCCTCGGGGCGTGTCCACAGTCGTATGTTGTCATAGGTTCTATTTGTTACGAGGAAGTCAACCGTGACATTTATATAGTGGTTCGGGGGCTATTTTACATTTTCGCCCTCTGATTGCTCTTTTTCAACTAAGTTTAAGGCGTTTTCGGCTTTAATTCCCAACCTACACGTGCTAATTACATGCCGTCTGTTGCCACAGGTCTTATTTTTCATGAGAATGCTGCCTGTGACATTCATACAGTGGTTCGGAGGCTGTTTTGCATTTTTGCCCCCCCGAATGCCCTTTTTCGACTAAGTTTAAAACGTTTTCGACTCTAACTCCTAACCTGCTGTAGACACCCCATTTTTGACCGACTTTAAGACTCAGACGTCATCGTTTGTGCACGAGATGATTACGGGCAATTCTGATCATGCCCAAACTAACGCTGAAATTTGAATGGAAAGTAGAAGACACAGTGTATCAGGCCAATCGGCTGAATGCCTGGCTGGCGAGACATGCTGTAGCTCATCGCCGATAGATTAAGCCAGGGGCAGCGCCAAGCAATGTTGACAGCAGATAGACTGCACATCCATTCGCACCACCATCCCTCGTCTGGGACATCAACTAGTCGTTGTCGGAAGAAATAGCCGCGTGCTGAATATGTTGCGCATGAGTCCACCACTCTCAACTTGTCCATCAGCCATATCTGGGGAGGGATGAAAAATAAGAAAGATTAAAGAATTGAGAGGTGTACGAGGAGAGAAAAGTGAGGAAAGGGTTTTGAGAAAAAAACAGAGCCTGAGGGCCGAGTGATATGAGAAATACACATGTGAGAAGGATGGAAACATTACCTGTAAGAGTAGTGGACTCCCTGCAAATCTAGTTGTCTCCCGGCGATGGAAGGCATCCAACCCATCAGTGTCTCAGCTAGTGTCATGGCAATGCAGCTCTTTCCCTCCTTCAAGCCTTGGGCAACCTCAATCAAACGGACATTGGACCCTCCGAAGCCTGGGGCAAGCAAGAAATGAGACAACATGCACAAGCAAAGCGCATGTCGCCGAAAACCCTGCCAGTGATGATCGCCGCAGTCACCGGCATCAGAAAATCGATGGATTAAGCTTGGAATATCCAGTTCTCCGTCGCAAATCAAAGACCGAGCGCCATGCAAAGTAAGCCCACACATCCGTCCTAAGGCTTGGATGTGGCCAAAGCGGAACTGGGGCAAGATCTCTTCATCGAGCTGAGATTTCATTAGAGCTTAGAAATCTTCAAAAGTGAGACATATCTCTTGTCCGCCAAAGCTAAAAACATGAGTTACCGGATTCCAACACCTAGCCGCGGCATGGAGGAACGGAAAACGCAGCGGGGTGCGGCTCAACGTGAATAGTGCATTTATTTTGAAACCCCAGAAATTTAGCTTTTCCGAGCTATCTAAGTTTGCAATCCAATTTGTGAGGTTTTGGGCAAAAAATGCTTCCATTTGGAGCAACAATGGAGTTGGAATGGGGAACCCACGAAGCTGGGACCTTTATAGAAGATAGAGCATTGAATGGAGGACAGATGGCAGAAATCTGGAGATTCCCAGAATTACTGACCGGCCGGCCAGTTCAAGTAGCCGACCCACCACCTTAACTGGCCGGCTGGCCACTTAAGTGGTCCACAGAAGCAAAAGTGGTCGGCAATGGCTATAAGTTGCCGGCAGCCACTGTTTGTCCCCAGCAGGATTGTCTTGATCTGTCTGTGTGCTGGGAGTGCTGAAAATCTATGTTTTGTTCCACTCTGGATGCGTTCTGCTATGGCTTTGTCGACTTATGCTCAAGTTTGTCGCTTTTTTTTATCGAGTTGTTAAACTTTGTTTATCGAATTGTTAAGTTTTGCTTATCGAGTTGTTACAATTTGTTTATCAAGTCGGTGTCTTGCTTATTGAGTTGTTCTTTAAATTGTTTTGTTTTTCTTGTTGTGTCGGTTCACTACCTGACTTTGCAATAAACAAATGTTCAATTTCCATCAATCTCATTTTTGTGCAAAAGTGATGCGATGCGATGCTTAGAATGTAAAATGCAACACTTTTTGAACAAAAAGCTGTTTTCATTCCATCATGGTTTCTCTTTACAAAAGAATACAAGTTTTAAGAAATAAAACTGCCTAGGACTGTATGATGAGCTAATACTACTAGCAAAAAAGAAAACAAAGCAAAAGCATCTGAGTGTGTTTCACCTTCAGCAAATTCCGAGATTGCATTCCGGGTGTACCTTTTCAGGCCTTGTCAATGCTCCGAAGTATGAGTGTACCTCTACCTCAAGCTCAAGCACAAGCCTACTTCAAGCCAGAACGGCGATCAAAAGTGCTCTCCCTGAGCACTATTTCCCTGCCAAAGGCATCTTGGCTGCATTTGCAATGAGTTCCTAGGAGACCAACTGCGACGATGGAAACTAGAGTTCGAATGGTTGATTCCTAGAACGCAAAGGTTCGGGATTTCCAAGACTAAAGTCTGGTTTAAATACCCAAGGGTGTATCCCAGCTTGAAATCTGTATGGAAGCCCCATAGGTTGAGGTAGTGGGTATGCGCCTCAATTCTGGATACTAAACCAACCTAGTCCGTCACCCCATTGGAGAATAAGGAAAGTTGTGAACATGGCCAGGAAGAAAGTAGTTTCTGTGGTTTGGAAGTATAACCAAGAAAAGCAGAAGACCCCCAACAGCAAAATGCACGATGGTCATCGCTCATCAACACGAACAAGGTGTATCATTTTTCACATGTGGTAACTCTTCTGAGAGGTAAATCGGAAGTTGCCTTTGAGTCATCTTTAGCACACTCGCTTTTGTCGTTGCATAGAATGTGCATTGCTTTTATCGTTGCATGGAGCATACATTTTGAATTGTTGCATAGAACATGCATTATCATGTTTGCATAGAACATGCATGTTGCATGCATTGAATATGCATCGTTGATTAACTTGCATTGTTATGCACCGTTCTACTTGTATTGTTATGCACCGTTTCACTTGCATTGTTATGCACGTCTCCCATGCATTGTTATGCACCTTTTCATTTGCGCATTGTATATGCACGCATTTATCACGTATTGGAATTGCGTCTTGATGTAACGCTAAACATGTGTTTCTACTATATTGTACTTGTCAAAGTTTTTCTTTTGTGCAGACACAATATTGTATGTACGGTTCATTTGAAGCTAATGCAACCAGACAATATTGTATGTGCGGTTCATTTTGAGGAATTCCAGGTGAGATTTTTCCTGTCCTTTGAGTTCTTTCTCGTTGGTTAGAGACATTCGGGTATGCTCGATGTCTGCATTAATACCTTGTTATCAGCATTTGGGTTGTATCCCCATTGCTGGTGGTCTTTTCCTCTCTCGCGTGTGATACGCTGAGAGGTGTTGTCTTTCCCTCTCCAGCGTGTGATACGCTGAGAGGCGTTTCCCTTCCTTCTCACGTAAGTTACGCCAGGAGTTGTTTCGTTTGAGACTCCAGATATTCCTGGTAGTCGCTTTTAGTCTTTCCTGCGTGAGCCGTAGTTAAGATTGCATAATTTTCTTACATCCTTTCTACATGAAATGTAGTTCGGTCTGTAATTCCCGCGTGTGTTGTGTTTACTTACTTGCTTATGTATTAGTTTGCTGTAGCATTTCTTTGCATAACATTTGCATCTAGATGCTGCTTTACAGCTCTCTTTGCATAATCATAAGTTATGTTTTGCATTGTGTATGTCATTTGTATTTTGCTCCTGCCTGCGAGCGCACCTATTTTGTTATCTTGCCTGTTTGTCTAAGTCTTCGGCCTTGTCAAAAATGGGTTGTCTCTGGGCTTTGACATTCACTCCCGTCATTTCATGACTTCTGAGTTCTGTCAAAGAGGGGCAACTGTAGACACCCCATTTTTGACCGACCTTAAGACTCATACGTCATCGTTTGTGCACGAGATGATTGCGCATGTTTGTGTTTGTTTCGAGCGCCCAAAGGTCTCGGCTGAGTGCCTTGTCTTTGAGCCTCTTAACGCTTTGTGTTTTGGCCTTGTTTTTTGTGCCAACCCTTGTTGCCTCTTGCCTTGGGGAGAGGAGGGCCTTGCTGGCCACTTTTCTCCCTTGTAGGCCACTTTAAGTGGCCGGCCTGCTAGGGGAAGTGACCGGCCGGCCACTTAACTGGCCGGCAACCACTTTTTCTCCTTTTTAGATATTTGTAGATCTTTTGAGCCAGCTGTGGCTCACTTAACTCATCTTCCATACACGTGTATGGAGGGATTGAGCAAGCCTTTTGGCTTACTTGGCCTATATAAGGGGAGCCTCCTCCCTCTTAAGAGGGGTTCAAATTTTTCAGAGCTAAAAATATCCCCTCTCTCTAGAAGTCTCTCTCTCTCTCTCTCTATTGTGCTATTGTGCTTAGAAGTGTTATTTTTTCACACTTTTGCACACAAACACCTAGTCAAACACCATAACTTTGGAGCTGAGGTACCTTGGAGCTTATTTTGAGGTCTTAACATTGGTTTTGGTCCAAAATTGTTGCTAAAGTTGTTGCCTTCTTGCTATGCTACAAAGGTAAGCTTCTTCTCCTCTTAAGCTTGTTTGTTGTATACTAGTTTAAGCCACCTTTGCATGCTTATTTTGGCCTAGTTGTCAACTACAAAAAACTCTATTTTTAAGTGTTAAAGATGGTTGTTTAAGGCTTTGTGGGAGTTAGGGGTGTTTCACCCCCTTGTATGCCTTATTTGCTAAGCTTTTGAGCCATCCTTTGAAGCTTTTGTTTTAGCCTTTGCATGGCCTTTCTACCACTGAAATTCAACTCAGAGGAATTTCAGTGGTGAAAACTTGATTTTGTGGCCCAAAATAGGAGAGGGTGGTCCCCCTCTCCTTTTGTCTTGCTTGTATGCCTTGTTGGCCTCATACTTGAGCATGCTCTTTTACTCTTTTATGACCTAGCTCAAGCATGTTTTTGTGACTTGTTGGACCTGTCATAGCTCTGTTTTTGGTTGGTTTGGCCATTGGTTGATTGCTTCTTACACTTGTAGTGTAATTCTTGCAAATTAGCCTTGTAGGCTTAATGCTTTGGTCCATTATTCTAGCATGTATTGGCTCCACTCCAGCATGTTTTTGGTCATTATTTAACATACCTTAACTCTGATGTTGGTTGGTGGAGTCACCTGTAGCTTGGGTTTTGTACTTGTAGTGCAATCTTACTTGTAGGCCTAACATGCATCATGCTTTATGCCTCTAATCCTAGCTTGTGTTAGCTCTATTTCAACATGTATTTGCTACTATTTTAGCATGCCTTAGCTCTATTTTGAGTGGTCTTGGCCATGTGAGACTTGTTGTGCATGGTTGTAGTTTAAATGGCCTTGACTAGTTTTGAGTTTCAAAGCCTCTTGCATGCTTTACTTGTGGTAATTGCATGCCTTAGCCTCATTTCTCACATGATTTCAATGTGTATAGCATAGTCACACTCTCACATATTCCACTCTTTTATAGCTTTTGTGAGTTGTGCCTTATGCCTCGTTTATGAGCCAATACGTATGCATGCTTGTCTAGGCTTTTGGGCTACCATTTCAGCATGTTTTGGTCTTTGTTTTGGCCTAATTGAGCTCTGTCCATGGCTGGTTTGGTCATTTGTGCCATGTATTGCATGCCTCTTGTGTAGTGCCCTTCACTAGCCTTGTGCCTTAGGCCTTCTAGCATGCTTTATTTGTGATGTTTATGTGATATGACATCATTAAACACATAATTTCAGAGCATATAACCTTGTTAAACTCTCATGTTTATCACTCTTTAATTGTGTTTAAGAGTTGTGCCCTTATGCCTTGTTGATGAGTCAATGCATGAGCATCATTATCTTGCCTTTCATGCTATCATTTCAGATCATTTTGGCCACTATCTTGGCATGCATGAGGTCTATTTAGGGCTGGTTTAGTCCATTGAGCATTGTATTGTATAGCCCTAGTGTTGCGTGCTTTGCTAGCTTTAATGCTTAAGTCTTCTAGCATGCTATACCTGTGTTGTTCGCATGATATGTTATCATTTGGCATATGATTTCAATGCTTGTACCTCTGTCATGCTCTCATATGTGTCGCTCTTTCAATGCATTTGAAAATTAAGCTTTGTGCCTTGCTTGTGAACAAACCAATGAGCATGCGTTCTTTGCTTTATGTGCCTAAGTCTTATTGTGTATTGGCCACTGTTTTGGAGTGTCTTAGGTCTATCCATATGCGATTCAACCATTTGAGATTGATAGTGCATGCTTCTAGTATAATGCACTTCATTAGCTTTGATGCCTTAGCTTTTAAACATGCCATGCATGCATTGTTTTCATGATAGAGTCTTGCGCATGCCACTTTAGCATTGATAGATAGGCATGTTGTATGCTTTGCATCGTGTTTGGATCGAACGTTAATCCAAACACAAGGAATGTGGCACGTTTTATACTCAAAGTGATGAAAAGTGTTGCGTTTCTTGGTCGCCAACCCTCTTGATCATGCATGATAGAGACAGAGACTCTTATGTGTTGTTTGTGCATTCACTAATATTGTGCGAGCTTGGCTCTTTGGCCATCATGCATTGAGATGCGTGATTGGTGGTTTAAGAGTCGAATACTATGCTCCTTTGAGCTTGAGAAATGATAAGGAGAGTAGTTGCACACACATTTCCTTGTAAATGCATTGTTGTGCCTTTGTTGATCTCTGTTGCAGCAAAGTTGAGATTCTGGAAAGGGAAGTGGCCGGCCGGCCACTTGCACTAGCCTACCGACCACTTGAAGTGGCCGGCCGGCCAGTTGAGGTAGCCTGCCGACCAGTTAAAGTGGCTAGCCGGCCACTTGCAATAAAATTTTCCAAAATGCTCCTGTTTTGGGGGAGATGCAACCTGAAAGTGTGTTCGATGTTCTGAGGTCACTGCGAGTGCAAACAAAGACAACTCATGGCAGAACAATGCATTTCCGGGCGAAGCAAACCGAGTATGCATGTCTCCCTCCCCTCGAGGCCATTTTAACTGCTTTACTTAGTTAGTTAATTTGCCGATTTTTGTAATTAATAAGTTAATGTGTTTAGCTAATTCAATTCATCTTTGTAATATTCTAATTAGCTTAGATTAGCTACTTATTCAATTTGGGCTGTAATATTCTAAATTAGCTTAGCATAGCAAGTTTTCAATTCGACTTGTAATTAATTAGCTAAGTTAGTTAATTAGTTGTTTTGTAATAAGTAGCCTAGCTTAGCTTATTCATTCGGACCCTCCATCGAGAGGGCAAATGTTGTAATATGTGTGCGTGCGTGTGTGAATGTCTTCCAACCCCACGTCTTTCTCCCTTTTACTTATCCGCTTTTGATGGTTAGTTTAGGGTATATTTCAATTAGCATACCTTATGCTTTGCATGTTTGCATCACTCATTTGTCTGCATGCACCGGGCTCAGCGCATCATTCAAACCACATTATATTTCAATACACTTCTTTGAATACATGTATCAAATGTTGCATTCATATGCCATCTTAGATAGCCGAGCCCATTTAGTTGCATTTTGCATATGTTGCATTAGGCACTTAACATAGTTAGGATCATGCATTGATTTCTAACTAGTTGTTATTTTGGCTCGGAGTACATTGTAAGTGTTTATGTTTTAGCATCCTTGCATGTGTGTAAGTGACTACCATGATAGCATGCTTGCCATGAGGCTATTTGCTTAATTGATAAACTGCATGAATGCCTGTGGACGAAGGCTTCATTACTTGAATTGGAACAATTCATCGAAATGTGAGTTTTAAGCCCACTTGAAGTGGCAAATCATCATGTTTTAAGCCCACTTGAGGGTGGCAAATTCGCGCTTTAGCTTACTTGCGAGTAGCACTTTCAAACCATTTTCACAAACAAACATGAAATGTTTTGTTCTAAATTGAGTGATTTAGTCTATACTTGTATGCTGCCCGCATCACATAGTAAGTTAGCCAATAAATCTGAATAAGAACACATGTGTTTTCAAAAACAACATATCATGTTTAATAGAGGCCGATCCTTTGATCGAGTGAGCGGGGGTGCTCATTTCAGGACCTTCCCCTCTCGTACCCAAGTTCCCGAGCTGAGGCAACTTTGGTGATAACGAACACCTGGCCTTAGGCACGAGTCAGAGTTTCCTAAATTTCCCAAAATAAAATATTTAGGTAACGACTCTGAAATCTGGCAAAACAGTCCATGTTTGGCACTTTTTGATTAAAATTGATTTTCAAAAACGATTTGTCAGATTTGGACTCTTTGGTGATTTATCAATCTTACATTGCACTTTGTGAGATTAGATTTAGAACCGTGATAAGAGTCCAAATTGTAGTAGCTAGAACACAATTCGCGTCCTCTCCGAAAGGGGGGCGCGCAGAACAAGTTCGGGCGGTCTACACCTGCGTGTGATAATCACATGCCATCTATTGCCACATGTCCTATTTGTCATAAGGATACTGCTCATGACATCCATACAGTGGTTCGAGGGCAGTTTTGCATTTTCACCCCCCGAATACTCTTTTTCGACTGATTTGAAGGCGTTTTCGGCTATAACTCTCAACCTACGCGTGCTAATTACATGTCGTCTGTTGCCAGATGTCCTATTTTTCATAAGGATGCTACCCGTGACATTCATACAGTGGTTCGGGAGTGTTTTGCATTTTCGTCCTCCGAACGCCCTTTTTCAACTAAGTTTACGGTATTTTTGGTTTTAACTCCCAACCTATACATGCTAATTACATGCCATCTATTTCCATAGATCCTATTTGTAATGAGGATGTTGCCCGTGTTATCCATACAGTGGTTTGAGGGTTTTTTTTGCATTCTTGCCCTCTGAACGCCCTTTTTCGACTAAGTTTACAACGTTTTCGGCTCTAACTCCAAACCTACGTGTGCTAATTATATGTCGTCTGTTATCACAGGTCCTATTTGTCATGAGAATGCTGCCCGTGGCATCCATACAGCGGTTCAGAGGCTGTTTTGCATTTGAACACCCTTTTTCGACTAAGTTTAAGGCGTTTTTGGCTTTAACTCCCAATCTACGCGTGCTAATTACATGCCATTTGTTGCCACAAGTCCTATTGACCACGAGGATACTACCCGTGATATCCATACAATGGTTTAGGGACTGTTTTGCATTTTCACCCTCCGAACGCCCTTTTTTGACTAAATTTAAGGCCTTTTCGGCTCTAACTCCCAATCTACGCGTGTTAATTACATGTCATCTATTGCCACCGGTCCTATCTATCATGAGGATGCTGCTCGTGACATCCATACAGTGATTCAGGGGCTGTTTTGTATTTTCGTCCCCCCAACGCCATGTTTTCGGCTCTAACTCCCAACCTACGCGTACTAACATGTCATCTATTGTCACAAGTTCTATTTGTCACGAGGGTGCTTCCTTTGACATCTATACAATGCCCCCCGAACGCTATTTTTGACTAAGTTTACGGTATTTTCGGCTCTAACTTCCAACTTACGCATGCTAATTGCATGCCGTCTATTGTCACAGCTTCTATTTGTCCCAAAGATGCTGCCCATGACATCCATACAGTGGTTCAGGAGCTGTTTACATTTTCACCCTTCGAAAGTCTCTTTTTCAACTAAGTTTACGACGTTTCGAATTCGCCTCTAACTCCTAACTTACGCATGCTAATTACATGACGCATGTTGCCACATGTCCTATTTGTCACGAGGATACTACTTGTGACATCTAGTAAGTGGTAGACTTAAGCTGACTAATATTTTTTAAGTCACCAAAAAGTGACATATTCAGCTATTAAATTGGTTTTTAGTCGCCAATAAGTATTAGATCTCGACTAAAAAAGTTTAGTAGTTACAGCCTAAACAAACACTAACTAATACATTTTTTAGTTACCAAAATTAACTTTTTAGTGACTAAAAATTTAATCGCTAAATTTAGTTGCCAAAAGTATAAACTGTCATGTTATGATAAAAAGCATTAAAGGTGCATTGCATGGCAGAGAAAACAAGCCCATCCAGAAAATACATTGCCTTAATTGCTTTTTGCATCTTTGATTCAATGCTTTTATTTTGTCATCTAGAAGTCAATAAAGACTGTAGAGCTTTATCCTTATAATAAATTGAAATCTCCTCAATATCCTTACACACAATTCTCAAAAGATGTATCACTGTTAATATATTCTTTTGGGGGTAAATTATACAAATGATGTATATAGTTTACACGATATGTTAATTTGATCTCTATTATTTTAATTCGTTTGATTTTATCCCTTAATTTAACAGATTGTGTCGTATTAGTCCAATAAATAACAATTATTAGATTTGGTCGACGGAATATTGTCACATGCTCAAACAGTGTGTCACTCTGATCTCTTGTAGTTTACACGATGTGTTAATTCAATCTCTATTATTTTAATTTGCTCGATTTTGACAGTGACTAAATTGACACATCGTGTAAACTATAAAGACCAAATTGACACATCGTTTGAGTTTTCATCCACTAAACCTAATGACCGTTATTTATTGGACTAATATGACACAATTCGTTAAATTAAGAGGCAAAATCAAGCAAATTAAAATAACATGGACAAAATTGATATATCGTGTAAACTACATGAACTATTTGCATAATTTACCCTTTTTTTTTATTGCCAAAAGAAAACTTTTTTTGATTACTTCAATGTAGAACAAAGATAAAATCAATAAAGAAGAAGGGATGCAAAGAGCATCATAACTCTGAAACTAATCCTAACAAGATTGGCACCGGGGAGAAAGCCTAAATCATATGCTTGCATGCCACCAAGTTGACAAGAAACCAACCAAACAAGAGAAGACAAAGAAACAGAAGAAAATATTATTATTAATATCACAAAGTGTTATAATTAAATTATTTTTAATTATAATTAAAATTTTCACTATAATAAGTCATAATTAAAAAGTACTTGAAACACAACAAAAGATCTATTGGACCATCCTTAACCCAATCTTTATAAACAATACATCTTAAAAGCAATTAATTGTGTGTAGTTATTTTCTCAGTATACTTCTCATTATTACGGGGTAAAAGTTTTTTTCAAATTATGAATTTATCAAATAACTTATTAAAAATTAATGAACTTGAATATTAATGAAGGAATAATTAATGTACATTCTAATCGATTCCCTACAACCACTAATTAACAAGTTTGAAATGATTATATAAATTCTTTGAATAACACTAAGGATCATGAAAAAAATAATAAAATGCATCATGAAAATTTTTTATCCTTTGATTAGTGTGTGGTATTTTTTTGAATATGTAATTCAAAGGCGGAGAATATTTCATGATCATTTTTATGATATTTTTTTCATAATTCATAACATTACTCAAATTCTTTATAAAAGTTGAATAGATAAGAATTCTACAAATATTTAATGCATGGCTAACAAAAAAAATATAGCTAAGGATTTTTTTTTCTTTATTTTTTCAAATTATTATAATTTTATCACACCTTTTAAATTATTAATTTAAACAATTACCACTTAAACTATTAACTTTAATTCATTTTACTACAAATCGTCAACATAGTTAATAATTGTGATGGAATATCTTACCTATTGGCACACAAAAATATTTGTGCACATAATTTGTTTAATTTAATTGTGTCTAGAGACAATAGTTTACTATATCTTCTTGAATTTTGTGTTTTATTAAATATGTTTTAAAAATTATTTTTGTTTTTTTTGTTTGATCGACTTATTAATCTCTTAGAGAGTATTTAGAGTGATCTAAATAAGTATACTTTTTGATTTTTTATAAAAAATATGTAAAAAAGTAGGAAAGTGATATAATTCAAAAAAAGATATAAGAATAAAAAAGTCAAAAAAAAATTAAAAAAATCATTTAATTATCTATTTGTATAAAATCAAAAAAGTTGATGGAAGACTTCCACAAACGTTTATCTGTTTTTTTTTTTTTTTTTAAGAAAAATTTAGGAAAAATTATTTATAAGTCCTATTAGGGAGACTTATGGTAGGTTAAGTCCTATGAAATTTCTTATTGAGTGTGAAGTCCTATTTAAATTAGAAAGTGTTCCATTAAGTCCTATCTATTGTGTTTTAATAGAATTAGTTTACTATTATACCCTTCATATATGTTGCAATATTTTAACCGTTTTGTTTTCATATTGTTTGATGTCGTGATATGCACTTTGATCGCGGATTCTGTTAGGTTTTCAAAATTGTATTGGCTTGGATGGTTTGGTTATTTCATCTTGCCGCTTTGGAGTCAGATTATTTGAGGAAAGGAGATCAAGTTGTCTGGTTATTCAATTGGTGAGCGTTGCTCTGTTTTTTTCCCGAATGTTTTGTTTTCAATGTCCTCATATATCGTATGGATTTCACAATCTGTCATAGCAATCCATTGGCACACTTTGTTATGGTAATCTTGCATCAACTTCCGTGGTTTGTGTTACATTATGTGTTACATTCCGTGGTCTGTGTTGGATCAATGTCCTCATATATCGTATGGGTTTCGCAATCTGTCATAGCAATCCATTGGCACACTTTGTTATGGATATCGTATGTACTGCCATACATTGGCGCAATTCTATAAATTCGAAGGCTGTTACGTGCGTAATGGTCTGTGTTACATTCGTTTGTATTTAAATTGTGTTTTGCAGTTGTGCTACTTTTTTAAAACATATGTATCACATTACGAATCGCAAAATTATTGGCTTTCATTTTTTTTCCTTCTCAATGTCATATTTGCTTGTCTGTGGATTGTATTGGAATGTATGTGAATGTAACTCACATACACATGGACATGAGCATGGTTTTGTATTGTGTTGTCTGATTCTTGTATTTACTGTGGACATATGTGTCAGATTTCGTTTCGCAAACTCTTTGGTTTCTATTTTTAACAATTTAATGTGACAATTGTATCGATTGATGGAATTTTTTGGAATGTATATTAATGTTAATCTAACTTCTTTTTGTGATGTTATTTAATTTGGGTTGTCATTGTTCACATATGAAATTGAATGTGAGTGATTGAATGTGGGTTGGACCACGCTGTACGATGTCGATGTTATAGTGCTCACATTTGATTTCATGTCACATATCTTCCATGCATTGTCATTTTGTTTTTTGTAGAATGTATGCCACGATTAATGTTTCATTCATTTTGTTGTGCAGGAGATGGACATTATGCTTTTTTGCACCTTCGGTTCATCTACGGTTGCTGTCAAGGGTGTTAATGGATTGACATTAAAACAATTGATACAAAATTTATGTGATAGGTGGGTGGATGTGACACCATCATCGATTTCAATATCTTACAAATTATCGTGTCACGAGAACCAAGTCATGATATGTAATGATGTGGACATGGAAAACATGTTTTCCATGGCAAGGTCCATTGGCGTTACCCATATCAACGTTGCGATTGACTCGCAAAATAAGGTAGATGATTTGAATCGAGGTACTCAATTCAGTGGGACCATATATGCAAATCAGCTGGTTCCTCACAGTGAACCATTTACAGGTCCCCAACCTAGCATAGATTTGTTGCCCAATTATTGTCGCCACAGTGAGAAAATGTTGATGACAGTTGATTGGTCACACGGCATTAGTCATGTAGGCCAATGTTTCGAAAGGGGTGTTGCTGCTTTCCGTTTGGTTTTGTCCAAATATGCTATTGAGTATGGGTTTGACTTCAAATTTGTTAAAAATGATTCAGTGTGGGTTACGGCAGTGTGCACGTTGCAAGAGCAAAAAGGGTGTTCATGGTTGATACATGGAAGGGTTCAAACATGCAATGGTTATTTTTACTTGAAGAGGTTGAACAACTTGCATAGTTGTGGTGCTGTTGTTCGCACTGGGAAGAATAATAGACTTAACTCTGAATTGGTTTGCAATGTTATTTGTGATCAGTTACGTGATAAGCCTCTTATACGTCCCACTGACGTCGTGTTTGACCTTAAAAAGGAGTACGGCCTTAACGTTAGTTACCACACAGCATGGTTAGGTGTGGAGAAGGCAAGAGGCGAAGTATATGGTGACTATCATGTTTCATTTGATCAACTTAGGTGGTATACGGATGCGGTTATGCATTACAACCCTGGGAGTTATGTGAACTTGGATTTTGGAGCAGTCTACCGGCCGATTTAAGCGGTTCTTTATTTCATTCAAAGCTTGCATTGACGGATTCAACCATATATGTCCAGTATTGTTTCTTGACGGCACTTTTTTAAAAGGGAGATTTAAAGGCAATTTGCTTGCAGCGATGAGGAAGGATGGCAACAAAGGTTTGTCTCTTACGATGATTTCTTCATACTTCTGTATAGTAACGCAATACATTGTGGCTGACCTTTTTTTTTTTAGTCCACTTCTGTAGTGGGTGATCCCCAATTGGAAGATTGTTTCCAATTTAATGTTATTTTACTAACATTGTGTGTGGTGCGATTCGAATTGTGAACAATTGTTAATGTGGATGTAATCTTTGTTAAAAATATTTCATCTAACGGTAAACCTGTTGAATCTCCCAGGTTTATTCCCATTAGCTTTTGCTATTGTTGACTCTGAAACAATTGCAAATTGGACTTGGTTTTTACAGCAACTGACAAAGGTTGTTAGTAGTGCTCGCACATTAACTTTCGTATCCGACCGTAATATTGGGCTGCTTGAATCCTTGCCTGCTGTTTTCCCATCTGCACACCATGCGTACTGCTTACAACATCTCCAAGCAAATTTGAGGGACAAATTACGATGAGTTGACAACCGTGTACGTTTTGGGTTAATGGCCAAGTTGCGTGAATGTGCGCATGCTCCAACTGAGGCTTCATTTCAGCAGCATTGGACGAAGCTAAAAGGAACAGGACGATCTGAAATAAATAATTTCTTGGAAGATATGCCACCGAAGTATTGGGCTAACACATATTTCAGGTCCGTACTAGACTTACACTTGCTAACATTGCAAGTACCCAATATGTGATAACATTTTCATTATGTTTTCATCATGTGAACAGGGGCAAAAGGTATGGGGAGATGACCTCAAACGCTGCAGAATCGTTTAATAAATGGATACTTGGTGCGCGTAATTATCCAATTACAAGGTTGGTTGATACACTCAGAAATCAAATAATGACTATGAGGGCTGAGCGTAAAGTTTTGGCTACTAATTGGAATGGGTTACTTTGTCCGAATATGGAAAGCCGTGTTAGGGAGGTGTACTCCAATGGTTGCACATGGATTGTTAGCCAGTCAAATGAAGACATATATGAGGTCCATTCATTTCCAACGGTGTTGGTAGACGTTGGCAAGCGTTCATGTTCTTGCTTCCAGTGGCAATTGAACAGATTCCCATGTGCACATGCGGTGTTTGCAATATAGGGTAGTGGAAGGGATTTCAGTACATTTGTCGAACAATTTTTCACTGTCGATCAGTATAAATCCGCTTATTCTGGATACATTCAGCCAATACCAACAGTTGACAAACCCTCCTTCTCGGAAGACGACTTCATCATATATCCACCGACAGTTAAACGTCCTCCAGGGCGACCCAAAAAGAATAGAATACCATCTCGAGGAGAGAAACTAAGTCAGATTAGGTGCGGTCGATGTGGCCGCATGGGCAGCCACAACCAAAAGACATGTAAAGAACCAATTTAGTAATAGGCATTTAGCAGGAACTTTTATAATCTGTTTTGAACAGCATCATCATATTATCGTAGTAGCATGTATCGAAGCCAATTGATGACAAATTTTAATAAGTGAAGACACTGTTTACAATTGATCATTCAGCTATTTTTTCTTTCACACTGTCTCATTCATATGTTGGTGTTACATGTTTATTTATTTGGTCATGCAAACGTATGGTTCAGACCTGCAAAATACGTTTGACAAAATGTGTTGCACGCTGTCCTTGTATGTTAGAAGACAATTATTTTGTAACATAGGTGATGTTGTTCTTATTGTCTCCATATGACAGGTTATCGTGTAACCAGTTAGTCAAAGTTAAATTACAGCAAATTCTTGACATATTACATCGTCAAAGCCAACCAAGATTCCTTCTTACCTTCTCATTCACATTCACCTATACGTTTCCATTCACATACACCTACCCACTCGCAATCACATTAAATTTGGCAATCTCATTTACACAAACACATGCACATACCTATTTTCCCACTCAGTAAGAAAAGTGTACAAAACTGTTACGTATTCGGCAGCACAATCTTGCTATTAAGTGTAGACAACAAAACCTGTTCTAACAAACACAATCACATCCTATTGCACATTCACTATCACATAAACATAACAATTCACATTCACACAACCACATTCACATCTGTATTTCACATTCGCAAAAATAGTGCAAAACACTGTCATACATTCACATTTGCATTTTGGGCATAACAGGTATACAGCCAAACCTGTTATGTCATTCACAATCACATCCAATTTCACATTCACCATCACATAAACGTAACCCTTCACATTCACATAACCACATTCACATTTGTATTTCACATTCGCAAAAAAGTGCAAAACACTGTCATACATTCACATTTGCTTTTTGGGTGTTACAGGTACACAATCAAACCTGTTATGTTATTCACATTCGCATTCCCTGTCACAATCACCATCACATTTACATACAACTTCACCCTCACTCAACCACTTTCACATTTGCAATTTCACACTCCCTAATACAAGTACCAAACACTGTCATACATTCACAAACACAATCTGTGTATCAGAAATGAACAACCCACATCGTTTTGTGGCATTACCATTCACATTCACCTCACATTATGAGTCGCATTACCAATTACATTCACATTTACGCAACCACATTCACACTTACGTAGACAACATTCCTGTTGCCCTTAAATTCCTATTTACATTACTAAATGACACATAAAGCCATATTAACAAAAAAAAAGTGCATTCCCAAAAAAGTCAATTAACCATTGTTGCCTATTCCCAAAACAAAATACACTAATCAGTAATCCATATTCACAATGCTACGAAAAACATCAAAAACTTCCAATTTTTCCTGTACCAGCAAACTTTTAATACCATTCCAAAACAAAAACAGTGTGATTATATACCCAAAATATCAAATCTGCACCCATATAGCACCATCAGTAGATAGTCAATTGCCAGCCACAAATGACCTTCTCTTGTCATTTACAAATGACTTCACCATACCGACTCGCATTGTTCTGCAGCTCTCCCCTCCCATTGACTTGTCAACATCTAGGTGACGCACAAGTTGCTTCATAATGAAGCATACTATAATTCCACAATCATTCCTATTACGAAAATTTAAGTCATTAGTAACAATGTCAAAATAGACCACGTGCAATATATGGAAACATGAATGGCATACGTTGCAAAGAAACGTAACAAACTTATGAGTCTGGTTTTTGTTGTAGACAATAATCAACCACTAGAAACTCCTTCACCAAGTCTTATGTTTCAACTGTGCCCATCTTCAGTCTGCGATTTATGTAATCCTCAAAGTAGGATTTCTACATTATTGTCAAATTTATATTACAATAATTAGTATTGTTGTCCAAAATAAAATACAAATATCACTGCAAGAAAGTAATTGATGTTTACTAACCAGCAACGACGCTTCCCAGTAATGTTTATCTTCCCTCCCACGTCTTGGTTTCATAGAGTTGTAATGCAACCAAAACCCCTCCTCAGTGTCATAAACCATTAGTGTCCAATGGTTATCTAAGTGGATTGGGAGTTGAATATATCTGGCCTTCAGGGCATGCGGGACACGCAATGCCAAGTACCTGTCACGTACATCTTCGGCCACATCTCTTATCGTAGGCTGCAGACATTCATTTTAGGAATTTTAAATGACAAACTAAAAATGACAAAATTCATTTCATCAGTTGCATGTCTTACCAAACATAATGTGCTGAAAATGTATGATTTTTCGTCATCTGCGGATTTAGGCACCTTCATCTACTGCTCGTACATCAGCATTTCCGCGTAGGCATCAATCACCTACGTAAAAGAGAAAACAATTTTCATTTTCCTTCCATTGTATACATGTACGTAAATTGCATTCTACGTGAAGAAGCATCAGAAGTTTGACGAATAATTAGAAATACCATACTTACATTGCCTCGTAATGTCAGCCCCTTAACGATCGCCCGTATGTCATTGAAAGACACAGAGTTGGACACATGTGGTCCAGTCCAGACTTGCGCACTACAATACATTTTTTGAACAATAAATTCATGTACAAATGCATAATGGTAAGAGCAAGTTGCATAACCTACCTGTCACCCCCTTTCTCATATGCTTCTTTAAGCTTGTCTGTCTATTGTGTTGATAACAACTTCCAGATTGGTAAACGATTAGTCAAGTCAAACTGAGAAAATGTCCTATCTGGGTCTGCAATGTTGTCAACCTCAATGATCTCATCTTTCATTTGTTGTTTACTGTCACACTCACCCGTATTGACCACACCACTATCAGATGGTTTCATCTGCCTCCCCAAAATCGATGGATATTCATACTTTGGCAGTTTATGCTCCTTCCTATTTTTCTTTTTAATGTTTCTCACAAGCGAGTTCTGCAACGCAGTTGTTCCAGTGTTTTGATTAATACCAGCCATTAAATCTACATCACATGCCATTTGCCCAATGTCATTGATCGGGGTCACATGAGTATCCACCCCTTGTAACTCTGTCTTCTCATTCACATCAGATGGAAACGATGTTGACAATGGAATAATGGCAAGTACGTTTGCCTCACAGTGGTACATTTCCTCATTACTTTACTTCATCTCCTGTACACCAGCAGCTGCTTGGGTGTATTCATGGACTGTGTACTCCTCTAATTGTTCCATGAGCTTCGCGTTTTTGCCATTAAGTTCATCCACTAGCTTCTTCATCCTTTCAATGTCACATTCCTTCTGCTTATTGTTCACTGTGATTTCAGGTTCTAACTTGTCACATTTTTCTTCGTACGCTGCCCTCATTGTTGCCAGTTTTGTCTGTATTGCAAATATGACATCAGATTTACGTTAGAGTTCTATCTTAAGCACACTAATTTTACGCAGTGCTCTTTGGTATTCTTCAGACGTAGACGCACCCCGAGCACACTGATCATTACTCTCAGCACCAACCCCACTGCGATTTGAACATTCAGCCTTTGCTCCAATTTGTTTAACGCCTTTCGTCTTCATGAAGCGCCGTTCAGAATGACTAATGTGCGGATCTCCTACCACAACCTACAAACAATTTAAAAATCAAAAATCAAAAATAGTAAATTACACATCTAATATTTACTCTAACGGTACAAAAATCATACTTCAACATCATTTGGCTGCTCAATGTCCACTGCTCTTATCTTTGTGACCAACTTGCTGATATTCCATTTCATAAACCTCGAAAATCCATCTCCACGATCTGCTTGTATCAAGTTGGTGTGCTCACATATCCAAAACTGTGTGACCATGGGTTAAAAACATTAGCTATGAATGTTTTTCAAAACAAATACAAAATTATATTGTGGGAAAAACAAAAAAAACAGAGCACTTAAAAGTAGGGCAGTAACACATCCAGTAACTTTCTCAGGCTTAGAGTAAAATCCGTTAATTGACTTCGTCAAAGTTATGCAGATTGCTCTAGCCCAATCATATGCCTTTATGTTCTCTAGATCCTCTACAACCCGGACGAACCCCCATCCCACGGTCTCTCCTGAAGTAGCAAAGAATAACTTCCCACACAAGTACAAACATAATAACTTTGCCACATCCTGGTGATCCTGAGTAGTGTTCCCGAGTAATGCATCCATTAACAGTTCCTTAATGGTTTTCAAGTTTATGCGTGATATTTTGGGACACCTTCGTTGGATGAAGTCAGTCGGGAGTCTTGGCCCATGTGACACATCTAAACTCTTCTTACCACCCTGAATTCCAAATATTAGTTGCATATCGATGCTTGTCAACTCAATGTGTTTACCACCAATCATGAAAGCCGACTTCTCTGGAACAAATGTCTGAATTATCCTCATTACAATGTCATCGCATTTTTGGAAATCATGTTGGTTTAGATCGGTTTTTCGCATCACATCCAACAGCAACCAGAACAGTGTTTTCTGAAGATATT
The DNA here is from genome assembly GCA_036172215.1 of Camellia granthamiana. NCBI lineage: Eukaryota > Viridiplantae > Streptophyta > Magnoliopsida > Ericales > Theaceae > Camellia > Camellia granthamiana. Next base: position 119,928,239 of record CM069912.1, on the reverse strand, counting down.
GCAAATGCTCGTCTTTCAGTTTTGACGCTGCCACCAGCTTCACAATTCCAGCAATGTTGGAATGGTAGCAAATTGTTGGTTATTTGTTCAGTCGTTGTTGAAGCTCATATTTCAGCTTCTTTCCTTTTCGGGCACTATTTTTCCCTAATGCGTTCACATTCTGTGACGGAGTTTGAGACCGCCGTCTTTTACCAGTTGTAGTCCCTTCACTGCTGCTCACTTTCGCCTTGCAGCCTTTCTGTGGTGTACCTTTAATTATGCCTCCTGAAAAAAATGCCACAAAAAATTCACATTTCATATACCCGCAAGATCCCACTAATAACGTATGTGAATATGTAATTTAATAACAATACGTAACATTGCATGTCAATATGTTCGTGATGTGACTAGTGTGACTGAGAAGTACTTGACGTAACTGTGACAAATTGCGCGCCCACATTGAGTGCCATGGTTTCAAATGTGACTGAGAAGTACTTGACGTAACTGTGACAAATTACGCACACACATTCACGGCCATGTTTTCAAATGTAACTGAGAAGTACTTGACGTAACTGTGACTAATTATGCGTACACATTCACGGCCATGGTTCCAAATGTGACTAAGAAGTACTTTGACGTAACTGTGGACTAATGTTAGACATGCCAGCTAATGAAAAGTACAAGCAAGATCCCAGTGAAAATTTCACATTTCATATACAAGCAAGATCCCACTGAAAACGTATGTGAATATGTAATTTAATAGCAATACGTAACATTGCATGTCAGTATGTTCGTGATGTGACTAGTGTGTCTGAAAAGTACTTGACATAACTGTGACAAATTACGCACACACATTCACGGCCATGGTTTCAAATGTGACTGAGAAGTACTTGATATAACTGTGACAAATTACGTGCACAAATTCACGGCCATGTTTTCAAATGTGACTGAGAAGTACTTAACGTAACTGTGACTAATGTCACATTCACAGTTCAAACATGTAATACTCGTCTCGAAAATACCCAAAAAACATTATAACGAAATTTAGTATCACACAATGATTCAAAAAATAAAGATGATGTGTTACATGAAGCTTTTCAACGAGAACTACTATCAAAACAAACGTAACCTCTTCATATGCTTACATCAAATTACAACCAAACAACCCAAATCATGTTACATTTTTTGTTTCTCTCCATGCCACAATCTACAAACACTGTCACTCAAATATTTGATAAATTCACAAACATGCAAGCAGATCAAAATACGACGTGGCACCAACCACGTCCATCAACTTACTTGTATATCTGAGTGAAAACAACAAACGACATCGTACCACAACGTGCACTGTACACACAGTCCAACTTACATGTGCTTCCACTCACATCCGACACTAATTTCATATTGGGCCACAATCACATTCATTAACTGTACAACACACAACACTCAAGATGTGGCACCATTCACATTCAACAACTGGTTTTAAAAAGTTAAGGTGCAAACCAAATGACATCGCACCACAACGAGAAACCCCCAAAACAGTCTACCAAACCCAATACTATGCTCGGATCGAAAAAAAAAACAAATAAAATCAATTAATGAATGTGACTGTGGCCCCCAAAATAGTCTACCAAACCTAATACAACAACGAACCAAGCATTCATTCGAAAACTGTAAAATAGTCTACCAAACGACATCGTACAACCCCAACATACATACTATTTCCAATTCAGAAACTATAAAATCAATTATTCATCACAATTCTCACAAAACACACAAACAACAAAGGCAGATTACGACTGAAGGTCACATAAACCCTAATTTTGGGTTGTTAATAAAAATCAAATAAATTAACATTGTAAAACAAGGGCAAATTCCACACTTACGTTTCAGAGTCATCATTCCTCCTTCTCACCGTAAACGCTAACCGTTATCACCTTCCTCTCGAACGTCTCCGTCGAATCGCGCCCCTTCTCCTGTTCGTGGTGAGTTTCGAAATGTTTGAATCAGCCGTTTACATTAGTGTAGAGGCACAAATAACATGTTTTTTGAATTTCAAAATTGGTGTATATGGATATGATATTAACATCTACTATTAAGGGTAAATGTGTCAAGTTACTTCCCCATAAGACTTATGAGAATATAAGTTTTTACTTAGGACTTAACCTACCATAAGTACCTGAAAAAAGACTTATAAATAAATCTCCCAAAATTTTATTTTCACATATTTCAAATTTTAAAAGATTTTTAAGCCTTTGTTTGGCAACTTGGGTTGGGTTGGGTTAGGTTGGGTTTGGTGGCTATTTTAATCACAAAAAGACAAAATAGGTTTTTTAGCCTAATAAGACAAAATGTCACATCTAACCCATAATCATTACATTGTTTCTCTCACAAAAAGTTTAAAAAAGTCAAAAAGTCTATACCAAATAAGGCTTTTTAACCCCAAAATTAAAATAATCAAAAAGTCAAAAAATATATCCCAAATAAAACTTTTTTAATTCCAAATTAAAATAACCTAAAAAATCAAAAACCCAACTCACTTCCCAACCAACATTAAATGTAGAAGTTTGCTATAAAAGCAACTTGCTTCCCATACTCTTCATTTGAGAGAGAGAGAGAGAGAGATGGCTCCATCAATGACTCCAGTCAGTGAGAAAAACACATTGGGCCGAGAATATAAGGTGAAGGACACGTCTCAGGCTGATTTCGGTCGCCTAGAGATTGAGTTGGCCGAATTCGAGATGCAAGGACTCATGCCCCTGCAGATCAGAATTCGGCCCACTTCAACCCCTGCACGGTGTAAGAATCGCAGGTTCTCTCCACATGACCATCCAAACCGCAGTCCTCATTGAGACCCTGACCACCTTGGAGGCCGAGGGTCCGCTGGTGTTCTTGCAACATATTCTCCACCCAAGACCATGCCTACCGCTGCCATTGCCCGTGACAGCGCCTCAATTTTCGCCTGGAAAGGCGAGACCCTGCATGAGTACTTGTAGCGTTGAAACTCTTACAAATTTCACAAATGAATTAGAAATTTACATACACTAAAATAAATAAAATAACAAGCATGAACTTAAGACCGAAATATTACGGTAAATATAGAAGTGAAAAGGTTGGCCGTGGAAGAGTTTAGGAGTAGTATGTTATTTGCCTTAAAACTATTTTTCCTTCCTTTGTGAATGTGTTAAAAAATTGAAACAGTTCTAAGACAATATATTATTCAGTGTATTTGGTTTGAGTTTTATGGATTAAGTTTTTTGAAAATTGAGTTTAAAAATTAACAAATACATAAAAATACGAAAAATATACTAAATTTTTTGTATTTTTTTATATTTTTGGTATTTATTAAATTTTTTAAAAGATTTTTTCACAAAAATTATACTTTTATAAAATTATACTTTTTATGTGTATTTATGTTAAGTGTGTCTAAAATAAAAATAAAAAAATTGTTTAAAATATTAAAAAAATCAATAAAAACAAAAAAATATGAAAAAATAAGAAAATAAAATTTTCTAAAAACTGTTTTCATATAATGTTTCTCGTTCAATACGGTCCTCGGGACATGTTATATCACCAGTGGATATATAAATATAGAAGAATTGTCTCAATATTTATTATATATAAAATAAGGAGACGGCTCCCTCTCCAAATGAATTATTCAATTGGACAGTACGTTCGGACTGCTGTGAGCCCATCATAGGACTCATTTGAATAATCCAAACTATTCATCTTGTAATGGCTATATATTACTTGTTCTGTCTCATTTTATTTATCCACTACAGAAATTTAACTTTTTAAGAGGACATGCAATAAATGCATTTGAATTTAAATTCAAAAACATTATGTTCAACAACTGACCCTTTGTTTCTTACTTTTAAATAAAGATATTATTTTCAACAATTATTTGAAGCTGAGAGGGGAGATTTGCACCTAACTGTACGGCCGAGCTAAGATAACGTCAGACGTGACGGACCGCGCGACGCCGAGCTAATCTCTCTGTTGACATGGGCAGCGGCCTGGCTTGCATGGTTGAAAATATTGACCGGTCAGGCACCACCTGGCGTAGCCGAGCTGCGTCTTGCACGTATTGGACGGGGCTCGGGTTAGCGGATGTTGACCGAGCTAAAAGGATGGCCGAGCTAGACCGTGGGCGCGATCAGGGCCGGTACGCCTTGGATCGGTCAGTCGATATAAAGTGGCTTCGTGTGCCGAGATTGGAGGAAGAACGGTTGGAGGCCGGTATGCCTCGCAACCGATTGGTCATGATGAACCGATCAATAATAGTTCGGCCGAGGTGTCCAGGCTTTCGCCTGATTCCGAGTTGTAGGTCGGCGACACATAGCTCGGTTATGTACACGTAATAGCAACTCCCCACAAGTGACAGGCCGGCCGTGGTACTCCGGTTAAGTATGCCACCTGGGCCAATGGCGTGAAGGAGAGGACATCTGCTCCACGCACGCCTCAATACCGTTGGGCAGTTCTATGTGTATTGGAGGGAGGACTAAGCCTTTACACGCGTAAGGTGGTGAGAGGCGAGCACAGCCACCTGTCCAGGGGAGGATAGCAGAGGTAGTGCGCGCACAATCTTGGGGCTGCATGGCCAGCCTAGAAATATGGAGGAAGAGGAACGTTGAAAGTAAGTGAATTCATTCCATCGAAAACTCTCTCTCTCTGATAAGCCTACTTCTTCCCCAAAGGATCTGACTTGATTGTCGGAGGGTCTTTTCGGCATACCACCGTCGGGCAGCTCACCATTTTTGTGTTGCAGAGACAGACGCCGTCAAGAGAAGCTTGGAGCGTAAGGAGTACGGAAAGCGGAGGATATTTCGCCCCCGTACAGAAGCTGTGTGTAGTTTCGAGACAGATTTTGTGAAAATATTTTCATGGTGCCCTAAATTTATTGTTAAATTTTACGAATGAAAGTATTGGATAATATTTTATTTTTATTATTAAAATATTCTAACAGGTGGTGCGTCAAGAGGGCCCTCGACTGGGGCCCTGGTGGAGGGCCGGATTTGCTTGTGGACGATGGTGGCGACCTTACATTGTTGATACATGAGGGGGTGTGAGCCGAAGAAGAGTATGAGAAAACAGGAAAATTTCCAGACATCGATTGCACAAGTAATGCCGAGTTTAAGATATTGCGACAAATCATTAAAGATGGATTAAAGAGTGGTCCTAAAAAATATAGGGTAAATTACACAAATAGTCCCTATAGTTTGGGGTTTGTCTCACTTTGGTCCCTGACTTTTCAGTTGTGACACATTTGACTCTGAATTTTGAATCTTGTTCCAAATAAGGACAATTAAATATATAATTAGATTTTTCAAAGGTAAAATTGTCAATTTGATAAAATATAAATTAATTTGACAAAAATAAATGTCAAACAAATATTTTTGAATTTTTAAAAATTATTTCTACCTACTAAAAATAAAATTATGTAAAATTGATAAATCTTCTAGACATTTATTTTTCTTTTTACCAAATTAATTTTTATTATGTGTTTAGATGATGATCATGTAAAATTAATTTTAAAAAATTAATCATGTAATTTTTATTAATTTTACATAATTTTATCATTGGTGGATAAAAATAATTTTAAAAAAATTAAAAATATTTTTTTGACATTTATTTTTGTCAAATTAGTTTATATTTTATCAAATTAACGATTTTACCCTTGAAAAATCTAATAATATTTTCAATTGTCCTTATTTGAAACAAGATTCAAAATTCAGGGTTAAATGTGTCACAATTAAAAAGGTAGGGACCAAAGTGACACAAGTCCCAAACTATAGTGACTAATAATGTAATTAACCCAAAAATATAGGAAGATGGTGGCGAGAATAGTTGGAGTTTCAGAAGAGACGACCACTGGTGCTAAAAGGTTGTACCAAATGGCAGCTAAAGGGGTATTACTATTTCCTGCTATTAATGTTAATGATGAGCAAAGAGCAAGGTATACACATATATATTTATATATTATTATTGTTATATATTATCAGAATATTTTACTGTTTTTTTGATGTGATTTTTTTACTATGTTTTTAATAAAAATATTTTTCTTACATTCTTCACAATTATATTATTGGAGTCATATTTTAAATCTAACAACAAAACGACACATATCTGATCATCTAATCATATAGATGCATTTTTTGCACAAAATGATACTCATTAAAATAAATTTTGTTAAATTATTATTGTAATATTTTCTATTGGAATAAAATTTTCATTTCCTTTTAATTGGCCATCATAGAGGCCCTTTAACTTGAATGAGTAATTATTGGTTGATCTTACAGTACCATGTGGCTACATGCCATGTGGCATTATAAGCCACACTCACGTCTCTACCAACGTGTCTAATATCGGACATATTCTATTTTGCTATTCCCTACTCATACATTAAAAAAATAAAATTGTTAAAAAAAATAGAATCAAATGATTTAATTTAATTTTTTTTTTTTTAAAATTAAGAATTGTTAAGTACAATTCGATTTACAGATTAAGGCTTAGAAAAGAGAAAAGTTAGGGATCATGAAATTTTTTTCATGAAAGTGATCATGAAAGAGTTATGATCCTTGGATTATCTTGATTAGTGTGTGATACTTTATTCTAAGTGTAATCCAAGGGTCACAAAGCTTTAATGATTATTTTCATGAAATTAAGATATTATCTTTTACCTACAACTGTCTTGGTAATTGCAACCATAGATTTGGTTAAGTATATGTTATCTAGACCTATGTTGAGGGGAAGAATTGGCAAATAGATACGAGCCTTATCAGAATTTCATTTAGAATATGTTCCCCAAAAGGTAGTAAAATGACAAGTTTTAGCTAATTTTTTGGCAGACCATCCATCTCAAAAAAAAGCCAAGAAATAATGGAACTTGGTATGGCTAGCGTTGAGCCATAGCAAATGTGGTTCGATAGATCAAAAGTCAATGGCCTAATTGGAATTGGTATAGTGATTAAATCACCACAAGGAGTAGAAATCACACATGGTTTCAGGGTGGATGAGATTACTTGTTCTAATAATCAAGCTAAATATGAAGCCTTAATAGTGGGACTGGAAATTCTTTTTGGATTGAAAGTTCATGCAGTTGACATATTTGGAGATTCTCAATTGGTGGTTAACCAAGTGAAAGGGATTTTCAAATGTCAAAGTATAAGCATGTTGCCATACTATGTTGTTGCATTACATCTGCTTTCTCAATTTCAAATGGCAAATGTAACTCATGTCCCAAGATTCCTGAATAATAGAGCTAATGATGTGGCTCAGAAAGTTTCGAATTTCAAGAGAAGTGATAATGTTCAAAAGGACATAAGCCAAACAACATTTCAGAAATTAATGCCACCCTTAAATAAAAGGAATGTGGTCCTGGAAGTCAATCATAATGACTTACAAGAACAAGATTGGAGGCATCCAATAATACAGTATCTGGCTGGCCCATCTTCAAAGGCCAGTAGGAAAATCAAATTGCAATCTATGCAATACATGATATATGGTAATGCTCTCTACAAAATGGGGGGAGATGGCCTATTGCTGGAATGTTTAAACCCAAAAGAAGCATTGACAGCTATGACTGAGGTTCATGAAGACATCTGTAGTGCTTATCTGCCTGGTGTGAAGATGAGATGGTTGCTTCGAAGGCATTCCTACTATTGGCCAACTATCCCTAAAGACTGCATAGAATATGCAAGAGGTTGTCAGGCATGTCAAAAGCATGGCATAATAAGACACGTGCCCATAACTGACTTGCATGCAGTAGTGAAGCCTTGGCCATTTAGAGGATGGGCCATGGACATGATGGGGAAAATACACCCACCTTCTTCGAAGCACCATTGTTTCATTTTGGTGGCCACTGATTACTTCACTAAGTGGGTCGAAGCTAAGCCATACAAAGCTGTAGACCAAACTGAGGTCATTGGATTCATTAAAGATTTAATCCATAGATTTGGTATCCCACCGACTATAACTGTTGATAATGGGACGATATTCGATGGGAAAATGGTGAAGTCTTTTGTGGCAGAGTTTGGAATTAGCCTTATTAATTCCACCCCCTATTATGCACAAGCCAATGGTCAAGCTGAATCATCCAATAAATCCTTGAAAAAAGGAATACAAAAGGTTGTGGAAGACAATCCTAGGGATTGGCATAACTTATTGTTGGATGTATTGTGGGCTTATAGAACTTCCCCAAGGTCAAGCACAGGAGTCACTCCTTATGCCTTAGTATATGGGCATGATGCAGTGTTACCTGTGGGAAATTAATGTTAAGTCCTTGAGGGTAAGATGCCAAGACCAGTTAGATCTTGAGCAATACCATCAGAGTATGTGCTTGGAATTAGAAAGCATAGATGAAGCTAGAATTCTGGCATTAAATAACATTCTTTTTCAAAGAAGAAAGCAGCCAAAAACTATAATAAAAAAGTCAAATACATTGACTTTGATGAAGGTGATTTAGTATGGAAGACAATACTCCCAATAGGGATTAAAAGCCATAAGTTTGGCAATATGGTCACCGAATTGGGAAGGACCACATCAAATTCATAGAGTCCTGCCTTTTGGAGCATACCATTAAAGAAATTTAAATGGATACATACATCCCAAAAAGATTAATGGCAGATATTTGAAACCTTATTTTCCAACCATTTGGGAAACACAATGAATAAAATAAACACTAAGTACAAGAACACGAGAATACTCAAATGATAAATAAGAATTTGTTCTTCATAAAGAGTTGAATACATTCTGCCATAAATTGGCCAGAAATCATTACAATGTCTCAGTTGTTCTTTTACAATGGATGTTCTATTCTTAAATGATGAGAACAACTGGATGGTTTGGTCATTTCCTGCTTTCAGTCAGCCAGTCCTTGGTTGGTGATCTGCAGTTTGGTGTCAGTTCAGATTAAGGCCTGGTTCACTGCAGATAGCTCCTTCTCAAGTTGAGCTTTCCTCTCCAGTAGTTGAGTTCGAAAGTGAGAGACAGAAGAATGTTGTTCCTTTAGTTATGATACCTCAGTATGCACTGTGGAAACAAAGCTCTGATCTTCAACCAATTTCTCCTCTGCAGCCTTGGCAGCATGGCAAATGTTGATATAGAAGTCAATAGTGGCTGCTACCTGAGATAAATGACTTGAGACAGTCATGCCAGATTAACAATCTTGCAACACTGAGGGAAGCTATTTCTTATTATAAGTCTCTCTAAGGCCTCGAAGAGAATCCTCAAAAAGGATGTCAATAGCTCCAGGCAGTTGTCCAAGTTTATCAGAGGTGAAGAAGGCTTACTACTGGAGGAAGAGCTCTCAAAAATTTCTAGTAAGGAATCAGCCAAAACTAATGGCTCAGTCTCATCACTAGCCATTGGAGAGGTAGAAGGCAGGTCGAAGAGACTAGCTAGTTTTGCTTCAAAAATGTCTACCTCATCTATGGACATGAAGGGGGCAGAAAGGGCTTTGGTGGAAGGCACAAAGGACTGCATAGGGATAGGAGAAATGGATGGAGCATCTTCAGCAGTCTCTATGGTTCTAGCCACCAATAAATCAAGAGAAGAAGGGCTGGAATTAGGCAAAGGTAATAAACTACAAGTTGGAGAGCTGCCAGCACCCTCTATAGGGGAATCAACTATCATCAAAGAGAAGGTAATAGCTGGAACTTCCTTAAGAGGAGAAGGAAGAGCAAGGCTTGAAAGAGAATTAAATTAAGATAGATCAAAAGACAAGTAAGGAAGATATGGAGTTAAGCCAAAAAGAAAGTGATGCAGGGAATACTTGGCCTTAGGAAGAGTATAGGAAATATAGGGCCTGGAAGTGGCAGAATTATTTGAATGGTCTCCACATCTTGAGTTTGTTCCACTTCAACTGAAACTAAGGGAGTCCTTATTGGAAGAATAGGCTCAGTAGTTGTTGCTGCAAAAGAAGAAGTACAAAGTAATGTCAAGTCTCAAATACCAAGAAATGGACAAGGGAAAAGAATAGAGACATGAAAGAAGTTACTTGTTTCAGAAGTGGTAACAACAATGGGAGGGCTGCAAAGAGAATAGTGCTCAGCAATATGCTGCCTCCTTACAGTTTCTCTTTGGATTGCATCAGTAGCAGCAGCTTTATCTCTTAAGAATTGTTGTTGTCATCTCTTCTTAGCTCTCTCAAAAACAATTATGGCCTTAGAATGTTCCTGTTCTACTGCCTTGGCAGCTGCCTCATGAATAGGGTCTTCGACTAAATCAAAAGGGGAAACAGTCATCTTCCTTCTCTTTTTTCTCTGTATTGGTATTGCCTGCTCCTTCTCAATTTCTCTCTCTTCAATCTGGGATTCAGATTCCTCATAAGTGAGTTCCTCTGCTACTACTCTGGCAGTTGTCTCATGAGTGAGATCTTGAGCCAAATCAGAAGAAGAGACAGTTGCTCTCTTTCTTCTTTGTAAGAGTGTCTCTTGCTCTTGATCTTCTTCTTCTTCTTCTTCTTCTTCTTCTTCTGCTAATTGAACTTCAGGTACTCCCTCTTCAGGATTAGGTAAGAGTTTCATTTTCTTCTTTTGTTGTTTGCTCCTGAGGAGATGTAAAGTTTGGGTCTTTTGAGGAGAATCTCCTTGTGAAGCACCCGCACCACCTTCACAAAAGAAAAACTAAAGATAAGGCTAAGAAGCATTATAAAAAAAGGCAAAAAGGAGAAGAAACAAGGATATATATCTTTCTTAGAAGCAGCCCGAATAACTCTAGGAGGAGTGGAAGCAGCAGAAGTAGACTGTGTGGTGGCAGCCACAGGAATTGAAGTGGTAAGAATAGTGGAAGAAGTGGCAACTCCAGCTCATTTGGGCTTAGATTGGGGCACATCCAGCACCATTAATAAGTCTTGAGGAGCAATGGCCAAGTATACTTCCATGTTGGTCACCCACCAGTTTTGGTACCTCTTCAATAGGGTACCTTGAGGAATGAAAGGGATATATTAAAAATCGATCAAGTCCTGTATAAACTTAGAAGTTGGCTCTTCTAGTCTGGACCTTCGAACCTTTAAATCCCTACTAGTAAGACTCAGATTGGTGTTACTGTAGAGAGGTATTGAGACCCCTTGTGAGAAGCCAAATTGTCTAGCAAATTGAGCAGGACAATAAGGCTCAGCAATGCATTTGTAGGCTCTGGGGTTCATAGTCCCAATAAATAACTCTCTGGGGATCAGAATAGAAGCCTATATATCTTTATGAGGAGGTGAAGCACAGAGCCTATCACTTAGAAAATTCTTCAACCAAGATGGGCAATAGTAATGGGTTCGAAGGGACGAAAGTTGTAAGAAGGAAGGGAAGCTAGAAGTTGGTGGAAGAAAGAGAAGCAAAAAGCAAAGGTAGAAGGATAAAGTGAAGCACTGGCTAGCCTCATGCCATGAGTAGGAGGGTTTGGCTCAAAAAATTTAAGGCACTTAGACTGTAGCTCAGCAAAATAAGCAAAAAGCCAAAGCTGAAGTATCCAAAATGGACCTCCTTGATTGGCATCTAAGGGTTTCTCACAGAAAAGAGAACAAGCTCTATAGACATGACCTAGAACATATAGGGCTAAGGCCACCTTTTTCTGTAGGACAAGGGCTTTGGCGAGAGGGGCAAATTCAGGCATGATTCTTTGAAAAGAAGTGCAAAAAAAGAATTTACATAGCCAATATAGTATGAAAGAAAAAAATTCCCTATCAGTTACAGGGCCCTCCCTTCTATTCTCAGCCTTGACAAAGTCACTGTAGGATGAGTTAAGGGAGGGGAGGGAAAAAGGGGACTGGTAAGTCAGGATAATCTGGTCCAATAGGGGTACCAATGGGAGACAATCCTAATAGATGGCAAATATCAAGAACAGTAGGGGCCATCATCCCACATCTGAATTGGAAAAAAATTAAAAGCAAAATTCCAGAAGCAAAGAGCAGCAGGAATTAGGAAAGGGTCCTCTGAGATGGTAAACCTGGATAGTCGAAGGCCATCAAGAAGGCAGAGCTCTTGAAGGTCCAAAGTCCTAGTAGGGACAACCCGATCATACCATTCTTGCCACTCTGGTCTCACCGTGGGCCAGCACCGGTGGGGACGGTTCATCCTCCAGGTTCCCTAGTCAAGACCACCTTCGTAAAGGAGATAGTGGTCTTCTAGACGTGGATATAACGCTGGAAGCTCAGTGAGAATCTCCTTGAAGATGGGCCCAAGCACATAGTCCTGTTGCTCATGACGTCGAGGGATGAAGATGCGTCCATCGATGGCACTTTTCTCACCGGCCTTGTACTTTTCACATTCTACCTCAATGATCACAGACAGGCTCGCGCGCTCTACAACTGGTACTTTCAATAAAGAAGAAGCCATTGATTGAAAGCTTTCTCAGAGGACGAAGTTAGAAAAGGGAGTAGAGAGTCAGTAGGGATAAAGGGTTTGTGTGTTAAACGAGCGAGTGATTTCAAAACACAAAATAAAAGGGTTTTGAAAACCTCTGTGTCTGGAAAATGTATCGCGTGATTCGTTAAGTACTAAAAGTACAGATATGAAGAGTTTCCTTCAATATTGATACTTTTGGAGGGAAAAACACATCCTAGATGTTGATGCCAGCTTCGAAGTAAAATATTTGGCTTCGAAACCAGATTTTGGCGCCAAAAGTCAAATAACAACGGCTTCGAAACAGAGAAGCCGACTTCGAAACACATTCCATACCTAAGGATGTAAGAATGCTCAAGTATTTGTTTACTTCAAAGGGATTAAAGACTTGTTTTAGGTTTCTTAAATAAGAGTGATGTCCTTCAAAGCAAAACTTGAGACCCCTTAAGGATGGGAATTGGTATTCGAAACATCAAAACCATTAGTTGGTTTATATATATATACAAAAAGAGATTGTCTTTTCGAACTAAAACAGTGCAGCTCTCAAAAGGAGCTTCCATATTTTTGAAAGTATGGACTGTTTTTCGAAGGAAAGAAGGTCAATTTAAAATTGATTGATCATACTAACCATGGCCATATGTTGGTTATGATTAAAACAAGCTTTAAGGGGTAAGATTGTTAAAATTCGAAGCACTGATTCCAAATAAAATCAGCAAAACTGTCAACTTTATTCCATAAATTGGAAAAGTTCATGTTGGTTTTTTGTAGTGTTTCATTTAAAACGATTGAGTCCAGATTCGAAGGATAAGATTGTCCAGTTCGAAGCCCTAAATTTGCTTTTAAAGACAAATGGAGACAAGATGAAACAATGCCGAACAAAGAAAAGTCTTAGTTATATTAAAGCAAAAGCAATTACATTGAATGGCCCTCTTTGGGTACAAATTCAAGCTCATAAAAATAGGGAATAGAATAAATAACAAGATCATGAAATTTGGTCCAACTATGATCAATGAATTTTTATTCTTTCTTTATTCTATCCTCTATTTCTTCTAGGATTGGCTGCACAAGTTGATGTGCACTCACTTCATAAAAGAGCTCTTCAGCCTTTATTTCGAATGTTGTTTCTCTCAATCCTTGTTCCAACTCATCAATATCCAAGTCATCCCAGTACGCAGAATCTTTATTCTTGAAGCTTTCAAATTCTTTAATGAAGTTCTCTACTTCGTACTGGGCATGAACTCGAAGGGATGAGCGTTGGTCCAAAGATTGAGTAGTAGCCACAGAGGTCTGATGCCAGTGGAGGAGCAATAGAAGTTGGTCCAAAAACATGTGAAGCTCTGTTTGGGCAAGAGGGTTGAGGACATGACCCCGAGTCAGAATGTCACAAGCCCATCGAAGGTTCTTGAGAGGGATGTCGTCCTCAAGGACATTAAAAGGCAAGTAAGAGAAGGCCGCAAGCATAAGTTGGGCTTGCTTCCGCCCAGCTGGAATAGGAGAAGGTGGAGGCTTGTAGAGAGGAAAGACCTTATCCTCAGAGAGGACAATCCTCAGTCTCTCTGTCCAGCAAGGAGTTGGCAGAGGAGAAAGTATGGAAGCCTCCACTTCAGGAGGAGGAGCAAGGGCAGAAGGAACAAGGGCATTAATATAATCGAGCCAGTCAGAAGAGCAAAGCTTCGCCTTCTAGGCTAAGAACGACGGATTGTGCCCTTGTGCCTCTTCAGAGCGTTGGGCAGTGTGCACTATCTTTGTAGGCATGGAGGATGTGTACCATGCTACAAGTAAATTCTCCTCCAAACTGCGTCGACGGTCGATAGGCACGTAAGGATAAACCATCGAGCTTCGCGCATAGGAAGGAAACTCTAATGGGTCAGTAAACTCGACAAAGTGATGGTTGATTCGCTCCCTTAAATCGCAGACCTCAGGTTTTGACCAACTTATCTAGTCAGAAGCCCCAGAGGAAGAAGAAGCTGCAGCCTTATCCCATGTAGAGGGTTGTGAAGAAGAACTTCCCATGTCCATATTTGCTACTTTCTGAATCAAAGGATTGAGAGCAGTTTGTTTGTAGTCCAAGGGTGAGTCAGAAGAAGAACTTCCCATGTCCATATTTGTAAGTTTCTGAATCAAAGGATTAAGGGCAATGTGTTCGTAGTCCAAATGTTGATAATTTGTAAAGGCATCCATGACCTGAATATAGAAAGGTGGGTAAAGGTGGCTAATTAATGCATGGAGGTTCTTTCGAGGAGGAACAGCATCATCAGATGACTCTTCGTGTGCTCGATCAATGGAAGAGAAAATTGATTCGGCCATAAAAAATGTATCAGTCTGTTTGAAAACTAAGGTGGTGGGGATGTTCAAAAGATTGAAGGAGAGTTTAATACAGATGATAAATGACAGTTGCATTTCTGGAAGAATACAAAGCCCATGCACGTTCTAAGACGTGGATAAAAAAAAAAACCTTGATCCACTAATATCACCAAGTATTGGGTATATTAGTGCGGGGGGTAATATTGGCTACATATTTTGTACAAGCCAATTATAATTCGACGCGTGGTAGAATAAAGGTAATACAGAAAGACTATTCAAGTCTTTGATCCTTATCGTACACGTGGCAGTTAGCATTGGTTATTACGAGATCTGAGTAGCAATGAATCAACAAAGAGATGCAAGGTGATGTGGCTTCAACGGTTACTTACATTTAAATTCAAATTTATGAGGAAAGCCTAACTGCAAATGATGGCACAGTGGAGCTAATTATAAGGCAACATGATCAGCGATCATGGAAGAGCAGTTCAACGGTTGGAAATACAGTTCGATGGTCATCCTCGAGAAGTATAAATAGCAGAGAAGGCCTAGAAAAAGAGCCCCAGACTCAGATCCAAAAAACCAGTCTTATTATTACTTATTTTTCCTTTCTAGTTTTACATTTCCAGTTTTTCATTTCCTGTACTTTAAATTCCTGCACTGCACGTCGTTCATAGGAGTAGTTTCAAGTAGATTGTTGCTATAAACCTCTACGAGGCTGAGTTTGGATCATTGTAAGTTTTTCACTTTAATGAAATACTTCAACTGTTCTTCATTTAATTGTTATTTTGCTTAATTCTCCTAAATCAAGCCACCAGTAAAATTCCTCTTCATTGAGGCTGAAAGAACTAAAACACAATCGTCTAATAATTGGTTGGCAATTAATTTTCTGTACGGACTGATTGATCCTTGTTGGCACGCTCGCAATTACAATAATAACCTTCGAAAGCCAAAAAGCCAATAGTTCTGGATAGGGACCGGAGTCGGTGTAACAATTGGAGTACCACTTCTAGTTGTAGTAGCCATAATATCTTATTATAAAAATCAGAAAAAACCAAAACACAAATTAATTTTCTAGTTACTAAAATCAGAAAATAAATTATAATACAAAATAATTTTATTTTCCTTGTTACTAAAACTAGAAAAATAAAATACCACAATAATTTTCTGTAGCACAAATTAATATTCTGCAATTGTTAATGACACTAGTATATTACTACTAGTTGTCAAAGAAAACAAATAATATATTACTGCTATTTGTCAAACAATATATTACTACTATTTGTATTTTTCAACCAGAATATCACTTTGTGAAAACACAAAAAATTAAATACAATGAAGACATGAAAAAATATTATGTCTTAAGATTGTTGGACAATCTTCACTGTATTTAATGAAATAAATTATGTTTGTGTACTAAACAATCAACGGAATACAAAGAAATATAGGAAAAGAGAGAGATTGTTTGATTACAAAAATCAAACCAATAAATAAAAATAAATAAATAAAAACAGTTTTTTATTTTGTTACAAAAATAAAATCAAAATCTGATTTAAATAAATAATAATAAAATATAAAATAAATTAACAACTTACTTGATTAATTTCTTGAACAAATTTTCTAATCAAGTCCAATGTTCGACACTATACCCTTAACACAGATTCGTCCTCTCTACGATACTTTCAGATTGTGGACGTCTATCTCTCAGGATAAAATGATCAATCAACGAAAAATTGCAACACTACAAATTTTCGTACAACGAACACACTTAGTGTATACACTTTTTCTCACAGAAAATTAATGCAGCAAAATGCATAGATGAATTGCAGTAGAAAAGAACGAAAAATTGGAGTGATTAATCCAAATGAAGGACTTGTCTATATATAGGTGTAATAGTGGCTTTTCAATTTGAATTCAACAAGTATAGTACCTGTTCGGCTTGAGTTTTAAATAGATATTAAACTGTTTTGGGTTTGCGTTTGAACAGATAATAAACTGTACAGAAATTTGGAACTGTTTTGTACAAAAACAATGAAAAGCTGCAAAAATTAAATTTGAATTTTCCAACTGAAATTTAAATTCAAACAGTCAAAATTTATTTTCCAAGAATAAAAAATAAATTCAATTGTTTTTTGCCCAAAAATATAGGCCCAACCCAACCTCACACTACGCACTTGCGCCACCGGACGGCAGCGCGCGTATGTGGTTATTTTTGGGTCCAATGGGTCTAACCCAATTTGCTCATAACCTCTCCCTCCTACAAACTTGGGGTGCCTCTTGGGGCCCTCCCCAAGTTATAATCCCAAACTATATAAACCCATAAATTTCTTCCTACCAAACCAATGTGGGACAAGCCTTTATTCAAACCTTAAGGAATTTCTACCAAAAACTCCATTTCTATAGAGCTCACTTTTGCTTCAATTTCTCATTTACCTGATAATGATTTTGAGCAATCAAATATACCACGTGAATCATAACGCGGCATAGAACGCGTTACTACTTAGACCCGCCAAATATGGCGCATGAGTCCCACCTAAAAAATAGACCAAAATTTTAAAAAAAATTTATTTTTCCAGATTTTGTCAAAAACCATTTCTAACAATATTTTTCTTACATTCTTCACAATTATATTATTGGAGTCATATTTTTAATCTAAAAACAAAACGGGACACATATTTGATCATTTAATCATATAGATGCATTTTTTGCACAAAATGATACTCATTAAAAATAAATTTTAATTACAAAAAATAACTCTGTTAAATTGTTATTGTAATATTTTCTATATGAATAAAATTTTCATTTCCTTTTAATTGGCCATCATAGATGAGTTGGGATCCCCTCCTTGCAACTCCTCCTTGCAATCCTCCTTGCAACGGCTGAGATCAGCTGTTACAACATTCAACGGCTGATTTCAATTTCTTTAGCAGCTGATTTCAGCCGTTGGATGTTGCAACAACTGATCTCAGCCGTTGCAAGGAGGATTGCAAGGAGGATTTTAAGTTAAGTGAGTAATTATTGGTTTATCCTACGGTACCACATGGCTACGTGCCATGTGGCATGATAGGCGACGCACACGTCTCTACCAACATGTCTAATATCGGGTGTATTCCATTTTGTCATTCCTTACTCGAACATTAAAATATTAAAATTGTTATAAAAAGAAATAGAATCAAATGATTTAATTTAATTCTTTTAAAAAAAATTTAAGAATTGTTAATTACAGTTCGATTTACAGAACCGAACGGTTCCATATTTTAATTAATTTTTAAATATAAGATGCTTCACAAAGTATACTTCAATCTTGATGTCATTCTGACATGGATGAGACTTCCATGCATCCTATTTACAAACAAAGACTTGCACAATAATATTTGTTCCTCCCCCCTCCCACTATTGATATAATATTTGCAATTCTCATATTGTAGAAAATTGCATTTTATAGTAATTACTATATAATATGATGAATTTGTTACCCATTTTTTTAAGAGAATATTCTAAAAATTTGAAGTCAAGAATTTTTTAATCTAAAAGGGTAGAATTAAATTGGAACCAAACGATTTTATCCTATTAAATTTCGGTTTTATTTCATAACGGAATCAAATCAATCCATAAACAATAATAATGATCGTACATTATTGTTATCAAATATATTTCATCGTTTGATTTTATCGATTTGATGACAAACTATAAAATCTTATTGTGACATATAGTTTGACAACATATACGGATGTCGACACTCCTTGCCTGATGGGTTAGTGAGAGCCATAAAGAACATGATCGCCGGCAAGGTGGTGGTTGTTTGCAGATACGGAGACGTAGGCAAAGGCTGCAGTGCCGCCGTCAAGAGAGCCGGTGCTTGGGTTTTCGTGATAGAGGCCGATCCCATCTGTGCGCTCCAAGCTCTGATAGAAGGAATTCCAGTTCTCACTCTTGACGACAACATTGTATCGGAGGCAGATATCTTCGTAACTGCCACAGGGAACAGAAACATTATAACGGTCGATCACATGAAAAAAATGAAGAACAATGCGATCGTATGTAACATTGGCCAATTTGACAATGAGATTGATGTGCAGGTAAGGAATGATAAACCTAGTGGAGATCATCGCCCCTCTATATATGATTTTTAAAAGGGAGCTTTTTTGATAAATCCACTTTCTAAGAGCTTTATTCCATCCAACCCATATTCTTTTTTACTATTCCATTAGGTCCTATTTGAGATAAGAAGACCAAAATATCATTTTCATCTACTTATGTTCCATTTAGTTCACATTATTTTCTTATGTTTCAATAAGTCCTATGGGTGACATAATTACCAAAATACCCCTAATGTGAATGTTCACACCGTCAATGTGAATGTTCATATCGTCAATGTGTAGGGGCCCGGCCCATGTTGATCCTCATGGGTGTCCGAAAAAATTCGAGTCGGACCGGGGTGGACCTGGCCCATTGACAATGTGAATATTCACAATGACATGTTAACATTCACATTAATAGGAGTGTAAAATTGGCCCGCGTCCCGTGGCGGCGCGAAACCCGCCCGCGGCCCATGGGCGACCCGGGGCGGGTCCGGTCCGGCCCGTTGACAATGTGAATATTCACATTGACATGTTAACATTCACATTGATAAGAGTATAAAATTGGCCCGCGGCTCAGGGCGGGCTCGGCCCGGCCCGTTGATAATGTGAATATTCACAATGACATGTTAACATTCACATTGATAGGAGTGTAAAATTAGCTCGCGCCTCATGGCTGCCCAAAACCCGCTTACGGCCCGTGGGCAGCCCGGAGTGGGTCCGGCCCGGCCTATTGACAATGTGAATATTTACATTGACATGTTAACATTCACATTGATAAGAGTATAAAATTAGCCAGCGGCCTAGGGCGGGCCCAGCCCGACCCGTTGACAATGTGAATATTCACATTGACATGTTAACATTCACATTGATAGGAGTGTAAAATTAGCCCGTGCCACGTGGCTTCCCGACACCTGCCCATAACCTGTGGGCGGCCCGGGGCGAGCCTGGCCATTTTTTTTTTAATTCTTTTTAATTTTTTCTACCAAAATTTTATTATTTTCCACAAAAAAAGACACTAGGCCTCGACGCGGGCCAGGCCTCGGACCGAGCCTTGAATGGGCCTTAACCGGGCCGATGGGCCGAGCCGGGCTTCAAAGTGATGGCCCAGGCCCTAGCCTAGGGTCTCGAACTAGGCTCGAGCCTTGGCCCAAACGCGTCTTTCCCGGGCCGGGTCGGGCCGGCCCACTGACCAAAAAATTAAGCCCAGGCCCTAGCCTTGGCACAAGCGTATTCGGGCTTTGGACAAGCCGATGGATCGAGCATCGGGTCGGCCCGGTGGGCCTGGGCCTAGCCTCAAGCTTAGGTCGGGCTTGGGCGGGCCTGGCCATTTTCTTTTAATTCTTTTTAATTTTTTCTACCAAAATTTTATTATTTTCCACAAAAAAATACATTGCGCCTCGGGCGGGCTAGGCCTGGGACCAAGCCTTGAATGGGCCTTAAGCGGGCCGATGGGCCGGGGCGGGCTTCAAAGTGATGACCTAGGCCCTAACCTAGGGTCTCGGACATGCTCGGGCCCGAACCCAAACGAGCCTGCCTCGGGTCATGGGTGGGCGGGCAGCCCACGGGCCGCGGGCCAATTCTACATTTCTATCAATGTGTATTTTAACATATCAATGTGAATATTCACATTGTCAACGGGCCGGGCCAGGCCCACCTCGGGCCGCGGCAAGCTTCGGGCAGCGGGCAAATTTTATACTCCTATCAATGTTAATGTTAACATGTCAATGTGATTATTCACATTGTCACGGGTCAGGCCAAGCCCGCCTTGAGCTTAGGGCCGCTCACGGGCTGCGGGCCAATTTTACACTCTTATCAATGTGAATGTTAACATGTCAATGTGAATATTCACATTGTCAACTGGCCGGGTCGGGCCCGCTGGCCAATTTTATACTCTTATCAATATGAATGTTAACATGTCAATGTAAATATTCACATTGTCAATAGGCCGGGTCGGGCCCGTCCCGGGCCACCCACGAGCTGTGGGCGGGTTTCGGGCAGCCATGAGGCGCGGGCTAATTTTACACTCCTATCAATGTGAATGTTAACATGTCAATGTGAATATTCACATTGTCAACGGGGCTGGGCCGGACCCGCCCCGGGCCGCGGGAGGGCTTTTGGCCGCCCATGGGCCACAGGCCAATTTTATACTCTTATCAATGTGAATGTTAATATGTCAATGTGAATATTCACATTGTCAACGGGCCTGCCCCAGGCCGCCCATGGGCCGCGAGCGGGTTTCGCGCCACCACGGGACACGGGCCAATTTTACACTCCTATTAATGTGAATGTTAACATGTCAATATGAATATTCACATTGTCAACGGGCCGGGCCGGGCCCGCCCCAGCTCGCAAGTGGGTTTCGGGCCGCCCACGGGCCAATTTTACATTCCTACCAATGTGAATTTTAAAATATGAATGTTCACATCATAAAATTGCTAACCGTTCAGAAAATATTTATAAGGGTATCAAAATTAAATATAAGGGCATAAGTGTCCAAGAAAATAGTGTAAATCAAAAAAAAGAACTTTATGGAATAAAACTATACATACATGGGACTAAATGGGTTAAAAATTTTCTTCATGGACTTCTTTGGTTAAAACACTTCTAAATGGGATTTATCAATAAAAATTCCTTTTTAAAAATCCCTTTATCACAGTTTTATTGTTATTAATACTCCAATAAATTAAGATTTTATAAACGTAAATTAAGGAACAAAATATTTTTGTTGCTAATGATGAATTATTTTTCTTTTGGGACCAAACTTGTTGTATCAAAAAATAATTTTTTTGGGAATAACATTATTTTGTCACTTATTAATGACATTTTTAAAATTTTGCCGCTAAAACCTTTTTTTGACTTTTTAAAAATGATATTTTATCGACTACTTTCATAACAATAATAATTATTTTCCAAATGTTTTTTGCAACTAAATTTTCAATTTTGGAGATATTGAAATTTGGTTCCTAAAATTCTTATATGTTGTAGTAAATTTTCTTCAATTATACTCTCTTATGCTCTTTATATATTTTTTTTATTTTTCCTTATGTATTTTATTTTAAGTTGTTATTCCTTATAGAGTGGTTTAAAAAAAAAAATTAGTGTCCATACTTTTAGACTTAATCATCTCCATTCCATATGTATAATAGAGTATTTTCATTATATATTTAATAGCTCTCTATGCATGTATGTGAACAAAGCGGAAAAAGAAGTCAACTATTACTTGCTCGCAATCTATAAAAAAAATGCATTGATCGTGATTTTAATATTGATTCTACCATAAAGATTCCGAAAGAGTATCAAACACACCTCTAATAAAGGGTGTTTCAAATTTGTTAGGGACAATATGTGATTCCCTAACAACTGGTATCAGAGCTTACGGTTTATTTGAGTTTATTTATTTGTGTAAATCAATGGAGAGGAATGTGGGTCGCATGTCTAGTTTTAATGGAAG
This sequence comes from Camellia granthamiana, assembly GCA_036172215.1. Taxonomy (NCBI): domain Eukaryota; kingdom Viridiplantae; phylum Streptophyta; class Magnoliopsida; order Ericales; family Theaceae; genus Camellia; species Camellia granthamiana. The sequence continues at coordinate 119,906,094 of CM069912.1, read as the reverse complement.
CAATTGGGTAACTTGGAAAACTAAAATGAAGGACCTATTATTTTGTAAAGATTTGTATGGACCCATTGAGGGTGATAGTGGCAAATCCGAGGGTATGAAAGATGATGAATGGAAGAGGCTTAATCGAAAAGCCGTTGGTGTTATCCGTCAATGGATTGATGACAGTGTGTTTCATCATGTTGCTATTGAAACTTCAGCACATGATTTATGAAAAAAATTAGAAGGCCTTTATGATAGGAAATCAGCCACAAATAAAGCTTTTCTGTTTCGTAAGTTGGTTAATTTAAAATATAAAGAGAGCAGCCTTATTCCGGAACATTTGAATGAAATAAAGAGTATTGTTAACCAACTTGCTTCTATGAAAATTATTTTTGATGATGAGTTGCAGGCTTTGATGCTACTTAGTTCTTTGCCCGAAAGTTGGGAGACTTTGGTTGTAATAGTTAGTAATTCGGCGCCCGATGGAGTTGTCACAATGGGCCAAGTCACCAGTAGTTTGTTGAATGAAGAAACTAGAAGAAAATCGGCGGGTTCCTCTCATTCAGAAGCATTTGTTGTGAGAGGCCGCAGTAAAACAAGGGGAAGGAGTAAGACTCCTCATGGTCGTAATCAAAGCCGTGACAAATCAAAAGATGGTTCTTTTTCAAAGAAAGACATTGAGTGTTATTATTGCCATGAGAAAGGGCACATGAAGCGAGAATGCCGAAAGCTCAAGAACAAGGAGAAAATGCGTGAAAAAAGTGTGGATAAGAAGTAAGAAGACACAACGGCAGTTACTACCGATGATCTCATGGTCATTTGTGAAGATGATTGTATCAATTTTGTGGGCCAAGAGAGCAATTGGGTGATTGATTCTGGTGCTTCTTTTCATGTGACTTCTCGAGTTGATTTCTTCACTGCCTACACCGAAGGAGATTATGGTTCTGTTTGAATGGGTAATGAAGGTTTGTCTAAGATTATTGGCATGGGTGATGTTTGCTTGGAAACAAATTTGGGTTGCAAGTTGTTGCTTAAAGATGTAAGGCATGTTCCCGACATTCGCCTCAATTTGATCTCTACTAGGAAGCTAGATGATGAAGGCTTCAACAACAAATTTGGTGATGGAATATGGAAGCTCACAAAGGGTTCTTTGGTGGTGGCTAAGTGTAAGAAAACTCATACACTTTATTCAATGCAAGGAAAAATTTGTAAAGGTGTTGTCAATGCACTTGAAGATGATACTTCTACTGAATTGTGGCACAAGCGACTTGGGCACATGAGTGAAAAAGGGTTACAAGTTTTGTTCAAGAAAGAGCTTTTACCCGGTTTGAAAGGTACACATCTTAAAACTTGTGTTCATTGTTTGGCGGGTAAACAACATAGAGTTTCTTTTCAGAAAAATGTTACTTCTAGAAAAGAAAAAGTTTTGGAGTTGATTCATTTGGATGTTTGTGGTCCTTTAAAAGTTAGAACACATAGTGGTGTACTTTATTTTGTTACTTTCATTGATGATTATTCAAGGAAAGTTTAGGCTTTTCTACTAAAAACTAAAGATCAAGTTCTAGAAGTATTTAAACATTTTCAGGCCATGGTTGAAAGAGAAACAGGGCAGAAATTGAAGTGCATCCGATCAGGCAATGGTGGTGAATACATTGGGCCATTTGATAAGTATTGTCGCAGCCAAGGTATTCGGCACTAAAAGATAGTTAAGAAGACTCCTCAACAAAATGGCGTTGCTGAGAGGATGAACTGTACCATTGTGGAAAGAACAAAGTGTTTGCTTTCACAAGCTAAATAGCCAAGATCTTTTTGGGGTGAGGCAATGAAGACAGCAATTGACGTGATCAATTTGTTTCCTTCCTATCCTTTGAATGGTGATGTTCCAGAAAGAGTTTGGACCGGTAAAGATGTGTCTTATGAGCACTTAAGAGTGTTTGGTTGCCGAGCTTTTGTTCACATTCCAAAGGATGAGAGGTCCAAGCTTGATAGTAAGTCAAGACAATGTATTTTTCTTGGCTATGCGCGTGATGAGTTCGGGTATAGATTGTGGGATCCGGTCGACAAGAAAGTTATTCGAAGCCGTGATGTTGTGTTTCTTGAAGACTAAACAATTGAAGACTTTGGCAAAGGTGATCAACCGGAGCCAAAAACTAGTGATCTCATTGACATGGATCCATCTCCTTCATCTTCAGTTGATGATGAAAATGGGGGAGATGTGCAGCCACCTATTAAAGATGTGGAGGATGATGCTAATCCTAATGAAGTTGAGCCAGAAATTGAGGAAGAGCATCCAACTCAAGAACCGCCACCACAACTTGAGTTGAGGAAATCTACAAGGGACCGACAACCTTCAAGAAAGTATCCTTCCAATGAATTTGTGTTGATTTCCGATCAAGGGGAGCCTGAGAGCTACCAAAAAGCAATTGAGCATGCAAAGAAAAGTGATTGGAAAAAGGCCATAGAAGAGGAGATGAACTCCTTACTTGAAAATCACACCTATGATTTAGTGAAGTTGCCTAAGGGGAGGAAAATTCTGAAAAATAAGTGGGTTTTCAAATTGAAGAATGATAGCAAGAATCTGAGGTACAAGGCACGTCTTATTGTGAAAGGCTTTGGGCAAAAGAAAGGTATTGACTTTGATGAAATCTTCTCGCCAGTTGTGAAGATGTCTTCTATTCGGGTTGTACTTGGCATGGCTGCAAGTATGAACCTTGAAGTTAAACAACTAGATATGAAGACCGCATTTCTTCACGGTGATCTTGAAGAAGAAATTTACATGGAGCAACCAGAAGGTTTTGTGGAGAACGGGAAAGAGAAATTTGTTTGCAAATTGAAGAAAAGTTTGTATGGCCTCAAGCAAGCCCTGCGACAATGATACAAAAAATTTGACTCTTTCATGATGAATAATGCTTTTTCTAAAACCACTTCGGACCATTGTGTGTTTGTGAAAAATTTCCCGGATGGTAAATTTATTATTCTTTTGCTTTATGTTGATGACATGTTAATTGTGGGTCAAGATTCTACCATTATTAACAGGTTGAAATTGGAGTTGAGCAAGTCTTTTGCTATGAAAGATTTGGGACCGGCAAAGCAAATTCTTGGTATGAAAATTGTTCGTGATCGCAAAGAGGGGCTGATTTGGTTGTCTCAAGAAAGTTACATTGAGAAAATTCTTTAGAGGTTCAACATGGATAAAGCAAAGCCGGTTTGTTGTCCACTTGCGAGTCACTTTAAACTTAGTTCGAATCAATGTCCTACAAGTGAGAAAGACAAGGAAGAGATGTTGAAAATTCCTTATGCTTCAACAGTTGGTTCTTTGATGTACGCCATGGTTTGTACAAGGCCGGATATTGCTCATGCCGTTGGTGTGGTGAGTCGATTTCTCTCTAATCTTGGTAAAGAACATTGGGCAGCGGTAAAATGGATTCTAAGGTATCTTCGAGGGACTTCGAAGGTGTGTTTATGTTTTGGGGATGGTAAACCGATGCTTGATGGGTTCACAGATTCTGACATGGCCGATGATATTGATTCTAGAAAATCTACTTCGGGGTATTTGATGACTTTTGCAGGGGGAGCTGTGGCATGGCAATCTAAATTACAAAAATGTATTGCTCTCTCAACTACCGAAGCTGAATTTATTGCCATTATGGAAGCTTGTAAAGAAGAGTTATGGTTGAAGAAATTTTTGCAAGAGTTGGGTTTAAAGCAAGAAAAGTATGTGCTTTATTGTGATAGTCAAAGTGCTATTCACTTGAGTAAAAATTCTACTTTTCATTCGAGATCGAAACACATTGATGTGAGATACCATTGGATTCGTGATGTGTTAGATTCGAAATTGTTGTAACTCGAAAAGGTTCACACAGATAATAATATTTCGGATATGCTGACTAAGACTTTGTCGAGGGACAAACATTTAAAATGTCGAACTTTGGCGGGTATGGTTAATGTCTCCACCTAAGTCGATAGGGGGAGAATTGTTGGGATATATCTCCTTATTGGAGTTTGAGGCCCAATTGGTTTTGGAAAAAGAATTTTAATTTTGTTTGATTTGGGTATAATATATTTTTATATATTATATTTAATTTGTGGAGACCTACTTCAATTTGGTAACAATTAGGGTTTGATTACAAAACCCAATACTCAACTATATATATATATAGCAATAGTAGCGGCTACAATATAATTGATTATTCGATGAGTTTGGTTTTTGGTGGATGAGCAGCAGCTTTTGATCAAAATTTGGTGATATATATAGTTGAGTATTGGGTTTTGTAATCAAACCCTAATTGTTACCAAATTGAATTAGGTCTCCACAAATTAAATATAATATATAAAAATATATTATACCCAAATCAAACCAAATTAAAATTCTTTTTCCAAAACCAATTAGGTCTCAAACTCCAATAAGGAGATATATCCCAACAAAATTTACGTAAAAATTGACCCTGTAGTGTAGTCCATATTTAGAAAAACAAAAAACAAAAAGCAAAACAAAACCAAAAAAAATGTTAATATATACATTCGCCTCCTCTCTATTGAAATCATAGGTCTGTTCCTGTGTGCAGGGGCTTGCGAATTACCCGGGGATTAAGCGAGTGACGATTAAGCCACAGACAGACCGGTGGATCTTCCCGGATAGCAACAGAGGTGTCCTTCTGCTCGCCGAGGGTCGGCTTGTGAACTTGGGATGTGTCACAGGGCATCCAAGTTTTGTCATGTTATGTTCCTTCACTAACCAGATGCTTGCTGTGATGGAGCTTTGGAAAGAGAAAGACAGTGGAAAGTATGAGAAGAATGAAGTTTATTTGCTGCCTAAGCATTTGGATGAGAAGGTTGCTAGGCTTCACATTGACAAGTTAGAAGGGAAGCTTACAAAGCTCACTCCAAAACAAAGCCGTTTACATTGGTGTTCCTGTTGCAGAAGCCTTCTCATTATAGATATTGAGAGAGTGAGAGAGAGAAAGAGAGAGAGAGAGAGAGGGATTTTATGTTACTTTGAAATTATCTAATAATTTGCTTTTATGCTATGGTACAGAAAAGAAAAGTTAGATATCATGAAAAAAAATTTATGAAAATGATCATGAAAGATTTATGATCTTTGGATTACCTTGATTAGTGTGTAGTGCTTTATTCTAAGTGTAATCTAAGAGTCACAAAACTTTCATGATTATTTTCATAAAAGGTTTTTCATGATATCTAGCATTGTTGGCTACAGAAACGGTTTTCACCTATAATAAAACTTGGATTATCTAGTAAATTTTTTTCTTGCTACACAAAAGTTTTCACTTATAAATAAACTGTGAATATATCTAATTATCCATAAATCAAGCATATTAGTTAAGTTGAAGTATTTTTATATCCATAAGAGTTGAACTTGAGATTTACGAGAATTATCTCATAGTAATACTCTCATTTTCAACCATTTAATTACCGAATCAGTGCAAGTTAAAAAAATATTTTTTGTTGCCTTGATTTGAAATCATATCTATGGAAGCCTATTGAAGTACTCTTTTTAAAAATAAATAAAAATGAAGAATTAAAAAAAAAATCAAAAGAACTTAAACATTTAGAAAAAATGAAATTGGTGTTCCTTTTGAAGGGCATTCCAAGCCTTCTCATTATAGGTATTGAGAGAGACACGTAAAATAGATTTCTTAAATGATTTTTATCAGTAAACATAAATATGTTTTTTATATATTGTACATATATTAAAATTATATTATATATAACATGATAGAAACTCAATAATATATTGTATAGATATGATATATATTCTATAAAAATTCAACAATATATT